>JAUNZM010000650.1:0-600000 GCA_033459285.1 Clamator glandarius | reverse complement strand
AGCAGCGTGTTTCCCACAGATGAACGACTTCCCCAGGTCAGCTTGGGCCCCCAGGTGATGGTGAAACCGATAGAAATCATTGTCCCCTTTGCCAAAGGTGCCATGCAGAGGTCGGGGTGACAGCACACCCTTCTCCTCCAAGTTTGTTGTCAAAGCTACGAGGGCTGAGTGCATGCTGCAAGCCCAGAAACACCCCAGAAGGACAAAGCAGGCACCAGACGAAGTGCCTGCAGAACATTTGCAGGATCAAACACCCAGCATCACACAGGACACGAGGGTCTTCCTGTCCTGGGCTCTCCCCACTAAGACCTTTCAGCCTCCTAGTGTACTTGGCCAAACTAGTTTCAAACTCTGCAACCATGAAAACAACTTCTCCAGTCACAGGGATGCTTGAGCTTCAATAGCCTCTCACGTCCAGCTTGTTTTTTTGGATTCTCTCACACTCTTACACCCACACAAAAAAGAGCTCTTGTGCTTCCAGTTTTGAAGGTGTGGTCCTTGGCCATGCAAATGTCATATGGACGGTTTTGTACTGGGATGCTATCTGGAGACCCCTCTTTACTAGCCTAAGCTCCTTCTAGTAGCCCTTGGCACTGCTTTAGTTAGCTTTCCCTCCGCAGAAAAAACAAAAAAAAGTTAAAATAAGGTATTTCTGTGGAAAAGCCTTTTCTCCAAAACCAGGGGAAAGGCAACAAGGGTTCAAAAATGTAATGAGGGAGCAGCACAGCACTTCTGACAGTGTTAAGACAAAGACACTCTGTACATAAACTACAAAGCCCCTAACTTACTATCAGCACTCCTGGCAGAAACCCTTAAGATGTACCCTTAGTCAATATTTACAACAGGGATAAGGACAGGTTTATTCTGTTAGGCACCTGGATGAATATAAAGGAAAGACTAGCTTTGAAATCATCTCACAAGTACATTTATTAGTCAGGAGCCATCTGTCTCAAAAGCGTGACCCATTTCATACTTAAATGGCATTTTATTCCAGTGCAGCTGCTCAGGCCACCGCTCTCGCTGAACAGACGCTTGGAATGCAGAAGGCAGGCTTTAGCACACACCTTATTTACATACATCAGTTCCTGGATTTGTTTAGGTTTGAGGACAGTAGTTCAAGAAAAGTCTGTTTGTCTTAATCATTTGAAAAGCTTCTTTCTTTTCTTTCTCCACTGTTTATTGTCCACATCTTCAGTATTGTCAGGAGGATCTGGGAACACAAGGCCATCAGTGATTTTATAGTAGACTATTGTGGAATCTGTCTCAACTATGGCCAAGGTAACTGACAGCGGGGTGTCAGGATCGTCTTGTGGGAGAGACGCTTTCTTCAAGATTTCTCTTATCCTAAGAGAGGAAACAATGGGTTAGAAAGGAGGCCACGACCACCTAATGGTGGCACAAAGTTAGAAGCACACCATTGCTATTTTTATTCAGCCTGGTTTTATTCCACAGATTTGTCTTCCCTAAAGAAAGTATGAAATCCATTCCAATAAAAATCCAGAAGTCATATAATTAAGCAACAAAATCAAATAACAAAGAATCTTATAAAAGTATCCTCAGTTACATACACCTCCGCTGGAAATAGTTCAAGACAAGCTTCTAAGCTTTGCTTAGGTGTACTACTGTGTGCATGCCTTGACCACATTTCCACTACCCCAATCATAGCATAGCAATCTCTAATGGCCTTGTTTTCATTAGATTAAAAAAAAAATCTAATTAACACGCTGTGTTCAATTAGAGAACAAAATAATTAAGACTTGTTCCATTTGTAGGGATAAGCCTTCCAGTCTGCATGCTGCAGTCCTCTGCCAGTCTGTGGAAGACTGAAGCCAGGTTTCTCTACCTCCCTGTCTAGACTAGAAGCCACAAGACTAATGCTCCTCTTCAAGGCAGTCAGCATAAATAATATCTTCCTTAAAAATTCAGGACAAAGTTATGCAATTTTTCCTGTTCAGCTTACTTTAAGACGCCAGTTGCTTTTCAGTTCAGAGCTGAGGACAACACTGACTCCTGGAGTCCTTGTGTTGCGGTTCCGCGTGGGGAACAAGTACTGTGGAGCAGAGTGCTCGGGGCAGAGGAGTAATATTCTACATAGCAAGTGTTTCCACAGGGAGCTTTCTCCTTCACCCAAAGCTTGGGCGCAAGAGAGCTCATCTGGGATCGCCAGGACAGGTTATGCTCTAGGGAGAGGCCATCTGTGCCATAGGAAAATATCACCCCACGCTTCATGTGCCCGAGATCTCATTCAGCAGAAAACATGCATTTCTGAAGCTGGTCAATGTAGCTGAAAACACAGCTCTTTTCTGAATGCATCAGCTTTCAAACTTCAATCGTCATCTTCCTTCCAGACCTCTTTGATCCTTTAACAAAAGCCAAATGCAAAGGGGCAGAGAATAAGCAGCAGCCTGGAAAGCTGATGCTATTAAGCCCATGACCCTCTTAAGTATCCATCTGTGTTCTGAACTGTTCATAACTCAGCTTGGCTAAGTCAGTAGTGCCTTTTCTTTTGCTTTCACTACTGTCTCATATATAATGCAAGGCAAGGCGATACTATACAGTTAGTCATTTCATGCAACACGGATACAAAGGCTGTGAAAAGCCATATTCTGGTCCTTGTGCCATCAGTGCTTTTTGTAACAAGAGAACAAATAAGCAAAGAGATACCGTACTGGCCACTGACAGAAGAGAGACACCTGCAAAAGACTCATATTTCAAGCAACAAGACATTAACTCCTGTGCTCCCTGCCACCTCGGCACTGCTTTGTCTGCATGTTTTCTTGGCTGCTGCCCCAGCCCAAGGTCCTTGCTGTGGAAACGCTAACAGCACCGTGGGTAGTCAGCACAGCGGAAACGCCAGCCGGCCTTCCGAAGCTGTAGGTAAATCACAGATGGAAGTGCTCTGCAACAAGAAAGAAAGGCGTTCCACTTCGAACAATGCCTCCAAACCAGCAAGGCCTCCTCAGTGAAAGCTGCCTAGCGAGAGGGACCTTGTGGGTATTAATATCAATCTTTCTCCTGGGATAAAAAGCTAAATAAGAGGGCACAGCTACCCGGGAGAGATATTTTGGGACCTAAATAATGCAAACTTGTATTAGCGTGGACAGTCCCCCATCTGGAAGCAGAGTCAGACTGTGGCTTGTCCTCATCCATCAGCTAGGGCAGAAGCTCCTCACATTTTCTTCAAAAACCGTGAAGGTTTCTCTTCCCAGTCTATTAGGGGATGGATGTAACAGTGAGGCCTTAGGTCTAGATTTCCTGTCACTCGTGATTTCATCTTATACCATCAAGCACAGATATCTGAACCTTTCTCTCCACCTATTTAAGACTTGGAATTAGAAGATGCACCATGATCCCCAAATTGGCCAGGTCTTGAAAATGACACTTCTCAGCATCCCTAACTTTCTTCTCAGAAGACTGAGTTTCAGGCTCTCTGTAAAGAGCAAAAAGACACGTCATGATCTCAGGATGATCCACCAACACTGCTGTCCACAGAGCCAGCGCGTTCCGCTGGGCACGAGGAATCGGCCTCTATCACCATAAGGAATTACAACGGCAAATGCACGACTCTGCTCCTCTCCCTTTTGTCAACATACACAGCCCCAAAAGAAGAGCTCCCGTTCATTCATACCACAATGAGCCATAATGCGATGCAGCACATCTGTGGATTAGGGAAAGGGTCTCTTTTAAAAGAACAAACTTTGGAATTCAGGAAGTCTGTATCAGACGCCTGTGTTTCCTCTCCTCCCCTGAAGGCATCACTGTTAGCCTCTGCATCCAGCATGTTCACAAAGCTTCTCTACAGCAGTGGGCATTTCAAAGGAGTCAGAGAACATCTGGGTTTGTGCTGCTTTCACTGCATTTGCTACCTGCCATGAACAGAATGCTGAAATACTGCAGGAAAGGTACAGCTTTATTAATGTTTTTGATGTATCTTACACTGTCTATGGAAAGCAAAAGGCAAAAAGTGTTCTTGGCCCTCTAAAATTCAAAATAATGCATGTTTGACCTCATAAACGAGGCAAGAAGCCTTTATTTCAAGAAAAACAGTCCCCTAGGCTACGCATCTCACACAACAGCTGCATACAATGACTAAAATGAAGTCCCAGACAAGAAGCCCATAAGTTAACACCTCCTCCCAACAGAGCCAGCTGACTTTGTTTACTAAGTTAATGGTTACAGGTAAGCTCCTTAATGACCAGTACATCTGCTATGCCACGCAAGTGATGCGAGTTATAAACGATGGCTTTTGCTTAAGTAGAGGTGTATTTAATGTTTCTGGAAGTATCAAATATTAGAAGCCTCTGGAACAGAGGAGCTTAAGTATGTTGGCATCCTCCATCAACAGCCTCAATAAGCTCCACCCACCAGCATCCTAACTAGCCTTTTTCCCCTGAGTCTCAACTATGTCAGGACGCATTCTACAAACATTGGTCCTAGTGATATCAAGGGGTCCAGAATGACTCTGGTTTTGGTTCCCCACTTTACTCCAACAGTGTGAACCACACAGGAGCCCTGATACCAAGCGTTTGGCATGGACTGGCTCCACCTGGTTCCTCCTTTCCACCAAGCACTCAGGTATGTCCACTCCACTGGCTAAACATCAGGTTTTAAGCAGGACACAGAGACTTGACATGAGAAAAGATGCAGCTGAGAAACAGTTAATACTGTTCTGCAGTGTCTGAATAAAAGCTTAGCACATTTTCAATACAGTCTCAAGTAAAGCCTGTGGTGGAAGAATGCGCTATTTCATTTTGCCACCTCCTGAAGGACGCTGCACAACACAACACTTCATCACCTTTGTAGAAGTTCATCCACAGCCTCAGCCTCATTCCTCGCCTCAGCCTGGCTGATCCTCAGGCACAGCCAACCCCATACACGCTGCCTTCTTGGGATTTATGCCAATGACTACCTGGCAGAAAATAAAAGGCATCCAGAGACCCAAGAGAGCTCACAGAACAATGAAGCATGTGTGCTGCTGCATACGCAGTGGGAAGCCTGAGACCAAATACCCTGCAACCACTCCTCTCCCTCCTCCTCAGGAATAAAAGATATTGAATATTGAAACCAGCAACACCAAAGCTTTAGCTTTCCCCCACAGAAAGGTACATCTCAAACAAAGGCACTGTGAGAGGAAAACAACATACATAAGCCAGGGAAATACAGGCACCACAAGAAACACTAGAAATATTTAACTCCCATAAATAGAATAAGACTAAATATGTTTTTAATAAGAATTCTCTGTTGCAATTCATACAGACCGAAGTTTTCAGAATAGCTCGAAAACTCATCTTTAAGAACTGATGGTGTCCATGTGCTTGCTGCCAGCTACGATCTGGTCCCACTGTGCCCAATGCAAGTAGGATGAAGCCCTCAGTTCCACCTAGGAAGCAACCTCACATTCACCTCACATCACTGCAGACGAAAAGGATTCTCCTTCACATGTGAGAGATGAACACCATTACATAAGAATAAGAGCTGAATTTCTAAAGCCCTTTACATCAGAAAAAGGGCTTTTTAGACACTTACAGACTACAGTCAGTAGGGATTGCTTTTTTACTACCAGAGAATTAGTCATAAGAACAGGCTTCACTTACTTAACATCACACAAGGACTGCTGCAGCTAAGGTAACTGCACTATGAATGTCATCCTGCATGCACCTGCCTTTACTCCCGTATTCAAACTGAATGGTGACACTGAACTTAACTGGTTCTCTATTACTGTTGCAATTAATAGCTTAAAAACAGAACCAAGGAATCCAGACAAATCCACCCAAAGCAAGAAGGGGAATTTCCCATTCTGTCCCCTCTTAATTTTTTATTAACAAAAGTCTTTCATACTAAGTAGGCCTTCAACACATCAGAAATCCGTATCGTCTTGCCTAATGATCCACTCCTAACGAAATGCTTTTGCTCTGGAGAAAGAAACAGAAAATGACCAGTGAACTTCAGGCAGCTGTAGCTTGAGGTTTTAACTGATGGTCCAAAAACCTAAAAAAGAACAGCATCATAAAGGAAAGATAACATGGGCAGAAAGCTTTGTGAGGAAAAAAGAAAAGAGTATTTCAGTGATCTGTCCTATGCAAGTACCTCTGAGAAGCAGCACATTAAAAGCTCAGAGCAGTGTTATGGAGGGTGCATAGTGCTCCATTGAGCAGAAATGGAACTACTGCCTTCCCTACCATAAAAGCCAAAGGCTTTCAATCTGCCCTTTATACTTGGATGAATAATTCATTGCAGCCTTGGCCAGCCCCAACAGCTCCCTCCCCTCTATGGAGGGAGGGAGAGTCAACACAAGCTGGTCTCTGTATGGCTGCAGAGATCGTAACTGTGCAAGCCAAGTGTGTCATTGTACCAGACTTGCTCAGACAGGCCCTGCGACAAGAGGACCAAGGCAGAGGGGACCTCTCATAAAGTACACCTAGAATTCAGCCAGCGCTACAAAAACAGGGCAGTGCTGCTCACTGTCAGGAACGCTGCTCCAGGGATGGCTGCAGGGCAGGCAGCAACAGGGACTCAGGGCCTTGAAATATATGGGAAGGAGCACATGGTGGTAGTGCGAGGTGTAAGTGGACACCACTGTTTCTTGGGATTTGCTTCCAAACTACAGGAAGGTGGAATGCTAGAAGAAACTCATGTTTTTGTAACTGAAAAAAAAAAATAACAGCAAAGAAAACACCACATGCCTCAATGGTCAGGAAAAAGAATTCAAACCCCAAGGAGTACAAAGTTCTTTTATTTCATGGAAGCTGAAAAAAAAAGGAAACAAGACAAATTATGCAGAAGGAAGGAATCAGAATACAGCAAAGTTCTACAAGATACACCATCTATAGGATGTTCACTCGTAGTGCTGTATAACCAAGTCAGCCACTAATTCCATTTTCATATATGAGTAAATTCAAACAATGCTTATAGCAGAAAAGCTACTGACAAAGCTGTGAAGAGATCCAGCACCTAACTCTCTGGTCCTTGAAAGGATTGAGGCTTTCAAGGCTATCTAGAAAGTCCAGCTGTCGACACAGCATGCTGTCCCTGCACTTGCTGAGCCTGGTTTATGTAAGTCATTTCTGCCAGCTTTGAAGCAGGACTACCTGTATTTAACTGCTTCATCCCCTCTGGGGGACCACAATTCTGGAATGGACTGACAATTAGGTAATTGGTGTGCACGAAGGTATCATCTGCAGCCCTGAAGAGCAAACAGTCCTCCACCAATGGATCTGTGAATTCCTCCTGCCAGTATGAATCGCTGCTAAATTCAAAGGTGTACAAACACAAGGTTCTCCAAACCTCAGCCAGCTCTGTGTGGTTGAGAGCATGGTCCAACACAGATATAAGTTGCACCTTATTCTCCAGGTCTTGACTTCAGAGAAAATTCAGCAATCTTCATTTTAAGAGCACGCAGGCACAGCCTGAAGCCACGGCTCAGACTGTATGGGACTGCTGTTCGCATTGCTGGTCACTTGGCCCCAGACCCTGTCAGTCTGTGACTCAGTGAATTACTGAGCAGCTCTACCCTGGCAGGCGGGATGATCAGCTGCCAGCAAGCTTTTTGCAGAAGTGGACAGTGAGCTTGGTAAGCAGAACAGCTTTTGCCCCAAGCAGTTAACTGTCACGCATAAACTTGGTGTGATGAAACCTTATAATAGGCCAAAAAGCATTGAGCAGATTGGTTTGGTTTTGTTGGGCACTCGTATTTATCATTTACTTCAGTGCCTCGCTGGTAATTTCCACAGCAACTTTACTACAGGCTTTTAAGGACACACTCACTCTCAGCCAAGCCGGCATCGTCACGAGACACCTGGGAAGGCAGAGCTTGGCTGAAGTGGCTTTGAGGGGAAAAAGACCCCTTGCAGCCCCTACCCCGGCCTATTGGTCATGCAAGGAAATGCTGCCCATAAATGCTGCCACTTGCAAGCAGCTTTTGAAGTCCGCACATCTCCAGGCCCAGCAATGAGGACAGTTTCCACCCTCTGGTGGCTTATTTTCAACATTAAGCAAGCTGCACTCACTTAGAATCATAGAATAACCAGGTTGGAAGAGACCCACTGGATCGTCGAGTCCAACCGTTCCCACCAATCTCTAAACCATGCCCCTAAGCACCTCATCCACCCTCACCTTAAACACCTCCAGGGAAGAAGAGTCAACCACCTCCTTGGGCAGACTGTTCCAATGCCTAATGACCCTTTCCGTGAAGAATTTTTTCCTTATCTCAAGCCTAGATCTCCTAGATCTAAGGTGGAGCTTAACGCCATTCCCTCTTGTCCTGTCCCCTGTCACTTGGGAGAAGAGGCCAGCTCCCTCCTCTCCACAACCTCCCTTCAGGTAGTTGTAGAGAGCAATAAGGTCTCCCCTCAGCCTCCTCTTCTCCAGGCTGAACAACCCCAGCTCTCTCAGCCGCTCCTCATAAGATTTGTTCTCCAGCCCCTTCACCAGCTTTGTTGCTCTTCTCTGGACTCGCTCCAGAGCCACAACATCCCTCTTGTGCTGAGGGGCCCAGAACTGAACACAGTACTCGAGGTGCGGTCTCACCAGTGCCGAGTACAGGGGGAGAAGAACCTCCCTGGACCTGCTGGTCACGCCGTTTCTGATACAAGCCAAGATGCCATTGGCCTTCTTGGCCACCTGGGCCACTGCTGGCTCATGTTCAGTCGGTTGTCAATCAACACCCCCAGGTCCTTCTCCTCCTGGCAGCTTTCCAGCCAGGCTTCTCCTAGTCTGTACCTCTGCTTAGGGTTGTTGTGCCCCAAGTGCAGGACGCGGCATTTGGCCTTGTTAAACCTCCTGCTGTTGGACTCAGCCCATGGTCCAGCCTGTTCAGATCCCTTTGGAGCCTCCCGACCCTCCAGCAGATCGACACTTCCACCCAGCTTAGTGTCGTCCGCAAACTTGCTAAGGGAGCACTCGATGCCTTCATCCAGGTCATTGATAAAGACATTAAACAGGACTGGACTCAGGACTGAGCCCTGGGGAACCCCACTTGTCACTGGCCTCCAGCTGGATTTAACTCCATTTCCCACCACCCTCTGGGCCCGGTCGTTCAACCAGTTTTCCACCCAGGAGAGTGTGCGTCCGTCCAGGCCAGAGGCTGACAGTTTCCGAAGCAGAATGCTATGAGAAGCTGTATCAAAGGCTTTACTAAAGTCCAGGAAGATACATCCACAGCCTTTCCCTCGTCCAAGAGTCTAGTCACTCGGTCATAGAAGATGATCAGATTACTCTGGCAAGACCTGCCTTTTGTAAACCCGTGTTGACTGGGCCTGATCACTCGGTTCTCTTGCAAGTGCTTCTTGATAGCACTCAAGATCACCCGCTCCATGACTTTCCCCGGTACTGAGGTCAGACTGACAGGCCTGTAGTTCCCCGGATCCTCCCTGCACCCCTTCTTATAGATGGGCACGACATCAGCCAGCCTCCAGTCCAGCAGAACCTCCCCAGTCATCCAGGACTGCTGGAAGATGATGGAAAGGGGTTTGGCCAGCACATCCGCCAGTTCCCTCAAAACTCCTGCGTGGACTCCATCTGGCTCTTCCTCTACCTTCAGCAGGTAACAAAAACCCCAAAGCACTGCTTTAAACAGAATGGCAAAGTAGCTAAGTACCCAAGCTTCCCTGCCTGCCTATATCTTGGTAAGTTAAGTGAGAAAATATCATTTAAGACAGCAGGAGGCTTGTTAGGTAGCTGATATCAACAACAGCAATGACAAAATATTCATCACCATCAGCACAAAGAGGCAGCGGTACTGTAAAACTCTTTCCAACTCCTTTTATAACGCCTTTTTAACAGCCTCCCTCCACTCCATGCAACATTGAGCTACAGTTATTGTCCGTAGACCCTGGTTTCTGCCTGCTCTTGCAGCAAAGAAGCCAAGGAGTCAATGCTGTTCTTTCTCTACGAAGACAGACCAGGCCCCTCTGATCAGTGGTGAGCTGCTAAGGAAATGCCAAGCGTACATCTGCACACGCACGTTCAATAACACAAACACAAGCGTACACGATCTTCCTGCCCAACAACTTTGATGGATGTTGAGCACATAGAGGCTTTAAAGGACTCGCCTGGCATGACAACCTGGTATTCAGCTCATTTTAGCGCCCATACGCTCTACGCTGTTGCTCTGTAGCAGAACCTAGTCACAAACTGTACTTTCAATCAATGTGATGCATTCACTCTTTGCTTCTCTAACACACATCCTTCCAGTAAAGGATTCCATCCGCACTGGTGCCAGAAGCAGAGCAAACAGTATCACCACAGTACAAACACAGTCAGAGGCTCCAAATGAAAAGCTCCAATGAAACAGTAAAAGATAGGACAGACATGCAGTGCAATATCTCACTGTCACTAAAAGCCAATTAGAACACACTGGCTGGCCTTGATCCAAAGCCAGGAATCAAAGTTTCCAATCTAGGTGGAAACCTACTACATCAAACAAGCACAACAACTCAGCATATAGCCATAATTTCTCAAAGATACCACATCTTAATTTGCTGCCTTCTTTTCCCATCTAAAATCTAGTTTAAACCATGAATACCAGTGTGTCCCTTTCACACACATACGATGATCTGCTTCCTGCAGAGAGGCCAAATGACACTCAGCATTTCACCCTGCAAGACCTCTCAGCAGCTTTCCTCTGTTGTGGAGATTGCACCATATTTCTCTGATAGCTCACAAGAGTTTCTTCCCCTCACAAATTAATTCCTCTTTAATATACTCTCCTAGGAAAACACAGAGCAGAACTAAGACTGTTCGCAAGAGATCAATCTGTCATTTCTAAAACCTAAAACAAAGCAAAAACTCATTTAAAAATAAAGCACATTTAAAACAACATTCCTGGACACACATCTGCTGAGGGCAATTCATTAGCAACTTACTGCTGTGTCAGGCTGCTGCCAACACAGCAAGCGGAAAGAGCAAACATGAGCAAGATCTGTAATCCAGCCTTGAGCTGACGTTCCTAGCAAGAGCATGGACAGAAGAAACTGAAAAACGCAGTACCACATGATGCAGCTGGACCAGCTCAGCTCTTCATAGACATCACGGTAAGTAATAGAACACACCAATAAGAGAAGTTGGCCATTACCAGGAAGTAATTCATACCGGGTGCTTGAGCCTGCACCAAGGGCCCGTTAAAATATACTGTAAAAATCACTGAAGTGGAATTTCTCTAGGCTGCAAATATCTGTAATATCACAAAGGCATAGCTGTGTTGTCCTCCAGTTGAGAATGCTACAAAAAAGCAGCACAAAAACGTTCAAAATATAAGCAGCGAAGGTCTTGCATTCTAACTTTGTCTCTCAAACACATACTTTGTTATCCATTGTTATCTCCTAGAGTACATGCAACATCTAAACAATAGGAAGGGTTTATCAGCAGGAGTCAGCTGCTGCAGGAAGCTGACATTAAAGTGTACCACTCCCAGAGAGGGAGAAGCACAAACTGATGCAGCTTAGAAAATTAAAGAAATCTCAGCTTTTCATGTATGTTTGCACCACCCAAAGTAACTCAGCTCACAGGCTGAGCTGCTGCTGCCCTCTAACCCTCCTTTGTTTCCTCCCCGTTCGCTTCTTGAGCAAGTCAACAGCAGCCTCTTAAATACATCTGTTCTTTGGTTTATCTTGTTGGTAACGTGAGCCAAACGCTGACCACATCCTCACCTCTCATGGCTTAATGATACGTGCACAGGTACCGGCACCATCACTTCCAAACTGTCCTGTTCTCGTTGACGAGCATGTAAACATATGAGCTGCAGATCTGCTACTCCAACATGCTTCACTTCATGCCAGTTTTTCCCTAGAAATCATCCATGAGAAGGAACAGAATAAAAGTTTTAAGCATTCAAATATCAAATCTGGTATTTAATTTAACGTCTTATGTTCTGTTTTCTCTCCTCACAGGAGGTTTCCCATGGTGGACAAATACCCCATTCACCCGCCAAGTCACCCTTCTGAGAAACAATCCTGTTAAAAAAAACATGGGAGCAGCCTGCTGACTCTAGAGGTACGCTGACCAATGCTCAGCAGGGATCTGTCTTTGTTTCAAAAAGGCTAAAATAAGACAAAAACCAGTCTTTGCCATCTGCAGTATAAAATAGTAATCTAAATCTCAGCATTGTCAGTACCCTAAACTGTGAAGGAGCAGGTGCTCAGAGCATGATCAGTGATGATACACAGTCCTTCTCTCCTGCTTAAAGGGACAAGGCTAAAAGTTTTTATTACAGAACTACAGGAACCTTCTTTTAAAGCCTATTAAGGCATTTTCTGCAGACAATAACAGACACGGTCCTTTCTGGCATTCCCTGACCTTGAGAATCGCCTGCCTCTGAGAGGCACTGGAGCATTTTTATTATGTTGGCTGCCTGCCTAGGCTGAGTCCATTTTCAATAAAGCCAACCTGAGAGAACCACAGGCAGTTTATATATCACATAACTCTGCTCCTCTCTTACAAGGCACCAGAAGACTCCACCACATTCGTCATAATTATTGCCATCAGACTTCCCAATTACCTTCTTTCCAACAGCAAGCCTGTCCTTCCCAAAAAACAGCATCCAGCTCAGGCCAGCACACGTCAGCTATTTACTAAACGACAATCAGTTAACTTTGACATTAATTTACAAATGAGGATGCTGTTACCACTGAACTTCTAACTTCACCTTTCTATGTTCCTTTTCCCTCCCTTATTCCTCTTTTGCTTTCTTCCCCATGCCGAGTCTCTTTGCCCTGGAACGCCTGCACTTGTAACTGCTGGACAAAACAGGCCCTAATCTTTGTAAAGTCTCCAGGCAGGCACAGGATGGAAACCTTCAGTGCCAAAATACCACCTGTTTCTTAGGTAGCCGTCACTGCATTCAGTCTCAAAAAGAATGCACCAGCCCAGGTTGCCCAGGGAAGCTGTGGCTGCCCCATCCCTGGAGGTGTTCAAGGCCAGGTTGGATGGGCCTTGGGCAGCTTGATCCAGTGGGAGGTGTCCCTGCCCATGGCAGGGGGTGGGACTGGACGGGCTTTAAGGTCCCTTCCAACCCAAACCTTTCCATGGTTCTGACCTTTGTAGGAAAGGTCCTGCTAGCAGCGCACAAGCTTTAGTAGCACTTTAAGGTGAATTAATACCTCTGTTACCCCAGATACTTAATTGAATTACCTTCCAAGAGGTCCAAGTACACCAGAAACGCAGCATAGATTTGAGTACTGTCAGATATATCGAGAGACATCATTTCTGTGAACTGAAAGCCAAAAAGTAACATCGGTGAAGGCAGGCAGAAGTTATATTAAGACTGAACGCAGAATCTGTACAGCTGCCTGAGCCACTGAGTCTGAAACTAGCTTCAAGGACTAACAGGCAATAAAAGAACAGGCGTTGTTTTCTAATAGCATCTTAAGAGCTCTTTTTTCCACATTCCTCCTATTTTGGCCCTTAAGAGAGCAAGCCAAATAAACAAATAAGTGAGGAATTGCAGCTATTTCTGGAACAGACCTAACTTTGTGGAGAAGGGCTATGAATTTTCCCTATTTCTGCTGCAGAACAGTAACACGACAGCCAGATTAAATACCTCTGTGCTCTCAGCACACTGAAAATTAAGATTCCCTGCAGAGGACTTGGGGTACTGGTGGATGAGAAGCTCGACATGAGCCAGCAATGTGGCTCACACCCCAGAAAGCCAAACATACCCTGAGAAAAGCAGCATGGCCAACAGAGAGGATTCTGCCACTCTGCTCTGCTGAGACCCCACCGGGAGCCCTTTGCTCAGTTCTGGAGTCCCAGACATAAGAAGGATATAGAATGATAGAACAGTTTGGGTTGGAAGGGACCTTAAATATCACCCAGTTCCAACCCCTGCCATTGGCAGGGACACCTCCCACTGGATCAGGCTGCCCAAGCCCCATCCAACCTGGCCTTGAAACCCCTCCAGGGATGGGGCAGCCACAGCTTCCCTGGGCAACCTGGGCCAGGGCCTCAGCACTCTAGGACTGAAGAAATTCCTCCTTCTGTCTAGTTTAAATCTGCCCCTCATCCTATCACTACAAACCTTTATGAACAGTCCCTCCCCGGCTTTCTTGTAGAGAAATATGGAGCTGCTGAAACAAGTCCAGAGGAGGCCATGGAGTTGATCAGAGGGCTGAAGCACCTCCCATCTGAGGACAGGCTGAGGGAGTTGGGGTTATTCAGCCTGGAGAAGAGAAGGCTGCAAGGCGACCTTAGAGCAGCTTCCAGTACCCGAAGGAGGTAAAAGAAAGCTGGGGAGGGACTGTTTACAAAGTCTTGGAGTGACGAGAGAGATCTTAAAGCAGCTTGAAGGACTGAACGGGACTCCAGGAAAGCCGGGGAAGAGACTCTTGATCAGGGTGCGCACAGATAGGACGAGGGGGGAGCGGTTTTCAGCTGAAAGGTGAGAGGTTGTGATGAAATCTTCGGGAGAAATGTTTTCCTGTGAGGGTGGGGAGGCCGTGGCCCTGGGAAGCTGTGGCTGCCCCATCCCTGGAGGTGTTCAGGGCCAGGTTGGATGGGGCTTGGAGACCCTGATCCGGTAGGAGGTGTCCGTACCCATGGCGGGGGGCGGGACTGGGTGGGCTTTGAGGTCCCTTCCCACTCAACCCCCGCCCCGTGAGGCTCAGATCGCGGTTTAGGCCCCGGTCCCTACCGTGGGGTGAGTCACCATCCAGTTGCCCCCACGCCGCCCCGGCTCCCTCTCCATGCCCTCCCCTGTGCAACCGCGACTTCGCTCCGGGCGGCGCGCGCAGCACAGCGCCTTCCCTCTCCCCCTCACTCAACCACCTCCACCACGCCCCCCCCCGGCAACCGCGGCGGCGCCGATCGCGTTCCGCCCGTGCCACGTTCCGCCCCCTCGTACACCCTGGCAGTCCTTCGCTCTGATCTGTGAGGTCTCGTTGGACAATGAGTGCAAGAAACGGCTTTGTAAGCCAAACTGGAAAGGGCAAAGTATTCGAAGCAAAGGATAAAGCAGCAAAAATGGTTTATTTAAGGTGCTTTGCAGCTCAGCTGAGTCAGGCACTCAAGATACATCGAATCATAGAATAGTTTGGGTTAGAAGGGACCTTAAAGCCCATCTAGTTCCAACCCCCTGCCATAGGCAGGGACACCTCCCACTGGATCAGGCTGCCCAAGGCCCATCCAGCCTGGCCTTGAACACCTCCAGGGATGGGGCAGCCACAGATTCCCTGGGCAACCTGGGCCAGGGCCTCCCCGCTCTCATCATGAAAAACTTCCTCCTTCTGTCTAGTCTAAACCTGCCCCTCTCCAGTTTATACCCATTGCCCCTCATCCTACCATTCCAAGCCTTTGTAAACAATCCCTCCCCAGCTTTCTTGTAGCCCCTTCAGATCTGCTTGGAGCCTTCTCTTCTCCAGGCTGAACAACTCCAACTCTCTCAGCCTGTCCTCATACAGGAGGGGCTCCAGACCTCTGATCATCTCTGTAGCCTCCTCTGGATGCTTTCCAATGGCTCCATCTCCTTCTTATGTTGAGGATTCCAGAACTGGACACAATCCTCCAGAGGAGGTCTCACAAGAGAGCAATAGAGGGGCAGAATCACCTCGTCATCTGCTGGCCACACTTCTTTGGATGCTGCCCAGGACATAGTTGGCCTTCTGTGAACACTTGTTGAACTTCTTGTTGAACCTAATGAGGTTCTCACAGACCCACTTCTCCAGCCTGTCCAGGTCCCTCTGGATGACATCCCGACCTGGTGTGGAACTGCACCACTCAGCTTGGTGTAATTTGCAAACTTGCTGAGGGTGCACTCGATCTTGCTGTCAGTTATCGTTAATGAAGATATTAAACAGCACTGGTCTCAGCATGGACCCCTGAGGGCCACCATTTGTTAGGGATCTCCATACGGATATCTGAATATGACCATCCAACCAATTTCTTATCCACCAAACCATCTACCCATCAAATCCATATCTCTCCAATGCAGAGAGAAAGATGTTGTGGGGGACCATGTCAAAGGCTTTACGGAAGTCCAGATAGATCACATCTGTTGTTTTTCGTGGGAGGGAGGAGGCCACCAAAGAGAATCTAAAGAGATTTAGATTCAAGGTATTGTTATTAAAAGCATCTTGGACTGCTTTACTTAGAAGTATCCCTGACTTCCAGAGAGAATATAGTTTGTCTGATGCAAAGTGTCCCAACTCTGGATCACTAGCTCCATCTGTCTTGGCAGCTCTTTTGACTGATTTCAGACACTGACTTAAATGAAGCCAGACCTGTCTCTTACTGCATTTCACATAGCTTCAAGCTGGTGTCCATGCAAAAAAAAAAAAAAAGAAAAAAAGAAAAAAAAGCCATATGCTGTTTTTAACAGATTTACAGAGCGTATTGTAACATCAGGTGAAGCGCTGGGAGACCCTTTCTAGGATGCTGTGCACGTTCTGGATCAGGCTACAGCAAGGAACATCTGGCTGCCCTTGGAAACTGCTAGCTACACCGATTAGAGGAAACACCAGGTAGGATCTCAAGATGGTTAGATTGATGCAGAGCCTGGTGAAAAATGAACAGTTTTGTCTTTAACCCTTCTTACTAAGTAATAAAGCCTGTAAACAAAGCATCAATGAAAATGAATCTGTGTGTACTGAGTGTGTACTGGCGTGTGGTTGGCAGCCACACAAAGTCATCTTGGGGCCAATCTTATTTAAGCAATTTTGAGGAGGATTACCAGTTTAAAAAGCACTGGTTTAGCCAGCACTCCAACTCCCCAGGCACAGAAGTTTTTAAGGAATGAAAAAAAAAAATCCAGTCTCTGAAACTTCCATGGAAGAGTTGGCAACAGGTAATCCCTTGGAAAAGGCTATAGACTTGTCTGTAGATTCATGTAGGTCCACCTATGAGATATGCTTTATCAGAAGGACAGATCCTGTGTTTTCTCCTGCATGGGAAACACATCTAAATTAGAAGGAAGCTGCCTCTGGGAGAATCTGCTGCCTGCCAAACTGAGGGAGTGTGCCACTGCTAGAAACAGTTCTCACAGTTCAATTGTTCTTGCTTGGCGTGGATATTTAGAGGAAGCTGAAACAAATTGCCTGAATTTCTTTTTGTGGGGCTTACATCTGTAAAAAGCTGTTTCTTCCTCAAAGCTAGACTTTTTTCACCACATTGTCCTGTCACAGTAGGATTGGGGCTTGGCTTAATAAAAAAACAGGATATAATTTTGGCCATTAATAAAGCAGTCAAAAATGTATATAGATTTATTTGTATATGCACATAAAGGTATATGCATTTATAGGGGTAAGACAGACATGAATTGTAAGGGTAACTGTTGACCTGAACTTTCCAAACTTTCACCCCTGCTGTGTGGCTGGATGTATGAAATGAAGCTGAGTCGACTCCTTTCTCTCATGCATGAAGAAAGATCTCATGTTTCAGGCATCTGCCCCTCTCCAGGGTAAGGAAAGGCTTTTGCTTTTGTGAACCAACACTAGGCAGCCAGCAAAGTGAGTTGTGTGAGTGGAGTAAAGGCATTTTGAAGAGAAAATGACTGTTTGTGGGATGCTGCTGGAGGCACTGTGTTTGCCCCTGGCAAATCGTTACGGTTTTGGTGCTGTTCACAAAACAAGAAGGGTGTAGTCAGAGATGAGTTGAAGGCATTTTTGGTTTCACTGAAGACAGCAAGAGCTGTGCAGGCTTTCTGCTGACGTGCTGGTGGCAATGGTGCCTAACTGGATGGTACCTTTACACTTCTCTTTGCTGTTAGAATGAAGCCATGGCTTTGCAGTCTCTGCCTCCCAGCTCTTACTTATCATAGAATCATAGAATCACCAGGTTGGAAGAGACCCATCGGATCATCCAGTCCAACCATTCATATCAAACACTAAACCATGCCCCTCAGCACCTCATCCACCCGTCCCTTAAACACCTCCAGGGAAGGTGACTCAACCACCTCCCTGGGCAGCCTGGTCCAGTGCCCAATGACCCTTTCTGTGAAAATTTTTTTCCTAATATTCAGCCTAAGCCTCCCCTGGCGGAGCTTGAGGCCATTCCCTCTTGTCCTGTCCCCTGTCACTTGGGAGAAGAGGCCAGCTCCCTCCTCTCCACAACCTCCTTTCAGGTAGTTGTAGAGAGCAATGAGGTCTCCCCTCAGCCTCCTCTTCTCCAGCTCCTCATAAGGCCTGTTCTCCAGCCCCTTCACCAGCTTCGTTGCTCTTCTCTGGACTCGCTCCAGAGCCTCAACATCCTTCTTGTGGTGAGGGGTCCAGACCTGAACACAGGATTTGAGGTGCGGTCTCACCAGTGCTGAGTACAAAGGGAGAAGAACCTCCCTGGGCCTACTTGTTTCTGGGAAGAGATAATGCCTGCTCACCCTGACCCTGCTCTAACTTGGTTGTACTGGCTCTGAGTTATAGGTGAAGAGAGCACTCGGTACACAGCCCGTGATGTCGCACCTGCATCTGCAGTGGAGGCATGGCAAAGAGGAGGTATGAAAGGTACATATTTCTCAGAGAGCTGCTCCATACCCTCCTAAAAATGGGGTTGTGACCCGGCTTGAGCATCCGGTAGCTGGCAAAAGCCAGCTGCCATCCCACCGCGTCACGCAGAGTTCAGCAGCGTTCCTCCCCATCCTCCCAACGTGAGCAGTCCTGTGGGCAACAGTGGCTTTGTGTGCTCGTGGAATCGGCTGGCTCCTGCAAAACCCTAATCACTTCATACAGACTACAAAGCCGCTCCTTCTATTTGGTTAGTGAATCCAAGCATAAAAGCAACATGTGGCAAACTAACCATGAAAGAAAAGCCTCATTAATGTATCATTCTAGAAGGACAATTATAAATGTGTTGTGAAGGGCAAGCAGGAGGAATAAGTTTTCATTAATTGTTGTGGAAGATGCTTACAAATTGCAGAAGCTTCTCAGATTTTTGTGTAGATGATTAGACCTCTGGAAATTCTTTATTGAAATTTACTGTGTTCCTAGGATGCTCCTTTTTGTCATTTTTTTGGAAGTCATCTGATCAGGAAATTGAGACAATATAAGATGTGGGTGATAAATTGTGTTCTACGAACAAAGAACACTGCAGACATGAACTATATACGTGCTGCAAACAATTCCTAATAAGATTATGGATAATTAACAAAGAATTATTCAATTCCTATATTTCTTCCTCTGAATTTTTCAACAACACAGGAAACAGCACTGCCTGTGGATCTGTTGAAGTTGGACGAACTACCCACTCACAGTAAAAAACAGATATACCACAATGGGGCCCTTGGAGTTCATTAGACATTTCATATTAGGAAAGGTTTAATGTACCGAAATCCTTTTAACTTCTAAGATAGCAGTGAATACTCTGCCCCTTGTAAGATCGTGACCCAATAATTTTAATTGCTGTAACATTTCCTCCTTCCAGCTACCTTCCAGCTGGGGTGACTGCACTCTGCGCATCCCTCGGGCAGTGTGGGATGGGTACAGTGCATAAGGCTGCTCCACACCAGCATTCCAGGGTGTCTGCAGAATTCTGACATAAAAGTGTGAAATAACTTTTGATTCCTAACGGGTGGGAAGGAGGAGGGCGAGATCTTCACCTAAGTAGCAAACAGAGATCTCTGCGTTGGCATCAGCGCTCGCTGGGCAGGTTCTGATGGGAACTGCCCAACGGCTCTTCCAAACCTAAAACCAGGTGGATTAATGGAGGGTTTGTAACTTACTGGGACCCACCTTACCCAAATGTGTGCAGGTTGGAGCCACCTGGGGGATTAGTGGATCCACCTGGTTGGCCCAGTGCTGTGGGCTTGCACCTTGTCCTCACTGGGCAGCCTGCACCATTGCTGGGCCGAGCGAGACAAGCCAGGCTGCGCCAGAGGAGCTGTGCCGTGCCAGAGGAGGTGGGCTGGGCTGGGCTGGGTTGGACCAAGTAGTGCTGAGCTGAGCCGAGCTGAACCAAGCAAGAGGAGCTGGGCTGGGCTGGGCTGGGCTGGGCTGGGCTGGGCTGGGCTGAGCCAAGCCAAGCTGAGCCGAGCCGAGCTGAGCTGGGTTGGATTGGAGTGAGCTTGAGCTGTGTGCCGCTGAGCCAGAAGAGTTGGTCTGGGCTGACCTGTGTTGAGCTGTGCCAGAGGAGGTAGACTTGGCTGTGCTGAGCTGTGCAAAGCTGCGCTGGGCTGGGCTAAGCCAAGCCGAGCTGAGCTGTTCTGAGCTGGGTTGGGCTGGAGTGAGCTGTGCCCAGCTGAACCTGAAGAGCTGGCCTTGGCTGGGCTGAGCTGGGCTGTGTTGGAGTGAGATGTGTCCAGCTGAGCCAGAGGAGGTAAGCTTATCTATATTGAGTTGAGTTGGGTTGGGCTGAGCTGAGCTGGGCTGAGCCAGAAGAAATGAGCCAGGCTGGGCAGGGCTGAGCTGAGCCAAGCTGAGCCAGAGGAGCTGGGCTGAGCCGGGCTGGGTTGGAGTGAGCTGTGTCCAGCCGAGCCGGAGGAGGTGGGCTGTGCCTTTCTGAGCCAGAGGAGGGCTGAGCTGAGCCGGAGGAGGTGGGGTGGGCTTGGCTGGGCTGAGCCGAGCCAAGCCCAGCCGAGCCGAGCCAAGCCAAGCCCGACGCTGGGGGCTGAGCCTTTCGGAGCTAGAGGCGGGCTGAGCCGAGCCCGAGGCGGTGGGCTGAGCCTTTCCGAGCCAGAGGGGGGCTGAGCCGAGCCCGAGGCGGTGGGCTGAGCCTTTGGGAGCCCGAGGCGGGCCGGTCCGAGCCGTGCCGAGCGCTCCGGTGCCGCCGCAGCCGAGCGGCCGCTCCGCTGCCCTCATGGCCGCGCCCCGCGCCCCCCGCCGCCCGGCCTTCCTCCCCCTCCTCGTTCTCCTCGTTCTCTTCGTCCTCCTCGTCCCGCTGCCGGGCTGCGGGGCCACGCTGCCGCCGGAGCCCCCGGAGCCGCCGAGCCCCGAGCCCGACCCCGCTCCGCTGCCCGAGTCGGCGCTGCGGGCCCCCGCCGTGCTGCTCGCCCTGCTCGCCCGCAACGCGGCGCCGGCGCTGCCGCACGCCCTGGGCTGCATCGACCGCCTGCGCTACCCCAAGGGCAGGATCGCGCTCTGGTACCGCACCGGGGGAGAGGGGGGGAGAGGGGGCGGCTGGCGGCGGGGCCGGGCGCGGGGAGAGCCCTCCGGCAGCGGCGGGGGCTTCGTACCAAGATTTGGGGTCTCCCCTCTCCCTCTGCAGCTCAGGCATCAAGGTTCGGGGTCTCCCCTCTCCCCTTGCAGCTCACTTATTAAGATTCGGGGTCTCCCTTCTCCCTGCAGCTCCCGTACCGAGATTTGGGGTCTCCCTTCTCCCTGCAGCTCACGTACCGAGATTTGGGGTCTCCCTTCTCCCTGCAGCTCAGGCGCCGTGGGTCAGGGTCTCCCTTCTCACCTTGAAGTTCATTTACCTAGATTCCAGGTCCCCCCTCTCTCCCTACAGCTCACGTACCAAGATTTGGGGTTTCCCTTCTCTCCCTGCAGCTTACGTATCAAGATTTGGGCTCTCCCTTTTCTCTACAGCTTGTATACTAAGATTTGAGGTCTCCCCTCTCCCCCTGTGGCTCATGTACCAAGATTTGAGGTCTCCCCTCTCCCTCTGCAGCTCAGGTACCAAGATGTGGGGTCTCCCCTCTCCCCCTGCAGCTCAGGCACTGAGGTTTGGGGTCTCCCTTCTCTCCCTGCAGCTCACGTACCAAGATTCGGGGTCTCCTTTCTCTCCCTGCAGCTCACGTACCAAGATTTGGGGTCTCCCTTCTCTCCCTGCAGCTCACGTACCAATATTTGGGGTCTCCCTTCTCTCCCTGCAGCTCACGTACCAAGATTCGGGGTCTCCCTTCTCTCCCTGCAGCTCACGTACCAAGATTTGGGGTCTCCCTTCTCTCCCTGCAGCTCACGTACCAAGATTCGGGGTCTCCCTTTTCCCCTGCAGCTAAGGCACCAAGGTTTGGGGTCTCCCTTCTCTCCCTGCAGCTCACGTACCAAGATTCGGGGTCTCCCTTCTCTCCCTGCAGCTCACATACCAAGATTTGGGGTCTCCCTTCTCTCCCTGCAGCTCACGTACCAAGATTTGGGGTCTCCCTTCTCCCTTACAGCACAGGCACAGCCCATTGGCCCCCCGATACAAGAAGTGGTTCCTGTTACAAAAAGTGGAATATTTTTGATTTAAGCTAAAGCAGAGTTAAGTTTCATCTAAGTAATTGTGGTTTTGGAATACAATTACTTTTGAAAGTTAGACAACATCTCTCTTAGGGCAGGTTTTCTTTCAAACACTGTTTTTCCAGGCGTCCGGTCTTTGGTGGTGAGAACGTGTTGTATTCAGTGTGATCTGTGCTGAAAGGAGGTGTCTGCTGCTGAAACCACCTCTGTTTGCAGTCCCTCTCCATCTCAAATGCGAGGTCAGGCAGAGCTCTAATTAGCAAGAAGTTTTGACTGTTGTGAAGTTCATAACAACATTAAAATTAGTCCTTGGAAAGTACTAGAATATGCATAAGATTTCTGGGAAAATTTGAATGCATGTCAGTGGGGAATCTGTTCTGTCCCAGCTCTTGTCTCGCTGCATGTGGTTGATGGAGATCCCTCCCTCGTGTTGCCCAGCCCTGGTAAACGATGCTCACTTTCTAAAACTCCAAAATGAGTTTAATTTGCCTGTGTTTTTGGTATCACCCCACCTTCCCAGAGGGAGCGTGCAGCTCAGGTGTGTCCCCCATCAGGTCCATGCTGGAACTAGTCCGTCTGCCTTGATTTATAAGGATGGAAAAGAAAAATCTTTCCCTCTCAACCTGGCGTGAATGTTAGGTGGAATGGGAATTGCTTGGAAGGACACAAACCGCATGTTATTTTTCAGTGTGCTGACAGTGTAAAATAAGAAGAGATACGATAAGGCCTGATCCAAAGTTCACCAGGTCAGCAGGGAGAGTCCTATTAACTGAAAATGTTAAGAAAATGAATATTTACTTGACATAAATGAGTGAGGGGGTGACCCCTACCAGGTCACATTGCTGACAGTGCTATGTCCATAAGCAGGCACCATCAAGTGTTTCTGTGTGTGCTTCAGGAATGTAGCTGTTGATTGTCTTCAGCTGCTCTGCAGGTGGTTGCAGAAAAGCTGTGGCTGGTGTAATCAGTGCATGGCTTTGTCTTTCTTTGGTTTTATTTTTTGTTCCTGTTGAAGCTTGGTTGCACGAAGCAGACCATAGTGTCAGCCCCAGTGTAGTGTGTCACATAAATATGGACTTAGACGCTGGTGTGTAGCGGTGGGTGAATGCCTGACTCATCTGTGTGTAGGTCTGTGATCCTGCTTTCAGTTGAATCCGTAGGAATTTTGCTGGTTTGGAGTTCATCTTATCAGATATGTGTGATATTAGATATTAGCAGAATGTATCTATAGACTCAGCCGAGGTCGGTGGTTTTAAGACGCAGTGGGAGCTGTAAGTGCAGACCTGATCACCAAGGCGGGGTGGACCCTGAGATGCCTCTTGCCTTACAACTGCAGAGTAAATGTGGGTTTTTTTAAGTCCTGCAGAGCATTGGTTGGCTCTACAACTCTTAATCTATTGCTTGCATTATCCTTACTTCACTTAAAGTCTCTGCAGTATTGTGTGAAAGTATTTGTTCCTGAATTAAGTGTAAGATAACTTAAAATAGGCTAATATTAAGAATATCACTCAATTTTTAAGAGGATTCTGCACAATCACAAGGCATGGTTAAATTGCTTTTGAAGACGTCAAGCTTTATAAAATGAGAGCAACTAAGATGTCATGAAAGTTCTGTAGATACTCTGGGTTGTCACCAAGAGTAAGCGGTTCTTTGGAGAGCTTTAGCCCTCTTCACCTCAGCTCCCCCACAAGACTTTAGCTTTGTCAGAGCTGGGGGTGCTCAGGCCACGGTGTACGCCCCAAGAAGCAGCTCACAAACGGTACCTATCAAGTCTCCTGAGAAGAAATAAGACAATGCTGTCCGTTTCTGAAAGCATCTCCCATTTCAGACTTTGTGCCTGACAGAGTCCTTGGAACAGATAAATCCCAGAATTTGCCGGTGTCCCTGTGCCGCTGCGTTGCTAGGACAGCTTGGGGTGGTAGGCAGGGAAGTGGTGGTCGTCAGGGAAGTGGTGGTCGTCAGAGAGTTGCATTCCTTCGTTGCTGCTTATATTCTACTTCAAAATTTTCTTTTGTGTGTGTCAGTTTTTTAAAATGCCCAAATGTGGGTCTTGAGAATGAAAATTAAAAACACGTATCATCTTTTCAATTGTCATATGCTCGCTGTGTTGCTCATAGGCTTAAATTCAGAAGTGGATTCATCAGACAAATTTCTAGAGCAGGGGTTTTATGGGTGACAGTAAAGATGGGCTAAAAGACAATGAATGAGTTTGAAGCAAACACTGAATTTGCTTTTCGTAGCCTGTATCGATTATTATCAATCTTTGTTAGCCTGTTAGTGAGCAAAAGATGCGCACTGGGCAGTCTTGTACTCCCTTCTTCCCTTTGGTCTCAATTCTGACTTCTCCAGTTGCTGCGGTTGCGAGCAGCCCCGGAACTTGCTGGCTACTAATGACTGGAGCAGCCCATTTGGTGGGGAGCCAGCTGGCATGTTGTGACCCACATCCTTTCAGGTAAAATATTTCCTTCCTTTCCTCCTCCCCCTGGCTTGTTCTAATCCCAGCCATCCTTGTCTAGGAGAGTGGACACAGGCCAGGTCATCCTAGGATTGTGTTAATGACTCAGTGGTGGGAATGTCTGTGAAACAGCGCATGGGTCTTTGTCCTGGCCCTGCTCACTGTGTCTGTGAGCCCTTGGTGCTGGCCATACAGGTGGGAACAGCAAAGGCTCCTCACCTCAGCAGCAGAACCCTGCTTCTCTGTCTGCTCTTCAGGCTGGTGCTTGTGTCACGCTGGAGATGACAGTTGTCCCTTCTTGTGAAGGAAGAAGGGGTCGCAGCCCTCCCCTCAGGTGCTTGTGGAAAGCCTAGACGACAGTGTTTGGCTCAGAAACACATAACATTGTGAGGAACAGGCTAATGCCCAGCAACGCTGGAGCCTTAAGATGTGGCTGCTGGATCTAAGTCAACTTGTTTTTAGCTCGTGTTCCCCTCATGCTCCTTGGGTGGCTGTGCTTGGCGTGTTTATTAGGGTGGGCTGAGCTCTTCGCAGGGCTGCATCAGTGACTCTGTTTATTTGGGATCCATCCAGCTATAGGCAAGGAGTGTTTTGTTGGTCAGACAGGTTCATCTTGACTGTAGTGGGCAAAGTAAAAGCATTTGTGTTCAGCAGTTTCATGCTGGCTTCACTTTCCTTACCCTTGGATTAAATGATGGGATAGCAAGGAAAAGTTGTCTGTAATTTCATCTTTAAATACCTGCTAGTTCATAGCTGTGGTCCTTCTGTGCTCTCATCTTTTACTCACCTGGGGATTAGGTATCTACATAAATGAGCTGGTGCTTGGAAGCAATGATTAGGTGCTTTTGTGCTTGAAAATCTGTGCCTGCTTTACAGATTAGAGTATGCTTCTATTTCAGCAATGATAACATGAACCACAGGTGAGATCGGGAGAAAGCTGGAATAAATCCCAAATGAGAGATCAGTGGGTGTATTGTGACGCTGGCTCCAGCGAGTCAATGGTTTCATCTTAAAAGAACTATTGTAGCTGAAAATAGAAGCTGATGAGATCAGTAGAATAATGAACTCTAATAATTATAGTCTAGAATTAGCAGATGATACTCTATCTGAGCACATTCTTATCCTTCTGTGATTTACTCTTTATATGTGAGAAATACGTAAGATAATTTCTGGTGGGGTACAGGGATCATTTGAAACTTTGACGGGTGTTATTACTCCCTGGAAAGTGTTGTCTTCCAAACGTGCTGTGTTTTCTGCCCTTGTTTCCATTTGTGCAACAAGGTCTTTTTAGTCTTCGTGGTCAGTATTAATCACTTAAGAATGCTGAAGTTCCAGGCTGCCATCTCTCTCTCTTGCTTTTGTCCACTGGTGTTTTGCATCTATTGAAATGTGCTGTGATTTCCACATGACAATATTATAACTTAAGTTTTAGAAACAAAATAAAATTTTCACTTGGCTTGTCTTTTAAACTTGTGGGATTTAGTTTCCAGTTCAGATCTGTAGGCATTTAAGGATTATTTACTATAAAGCTTTAATAACATAGATGGGGCTCACACGGCCCCAGATCATCAAGCTGATGATCCTGTTGTGCAGGATGCTTCATAGTCTTTCTTCCAAAGAACTTGCATTTAAGTGACTACACCAAAAGAAAGAATGGAAGTAAAGTGCTTCCATTTCCTATCTGGGGAAACTGGGGAGGAAAGGACCACAAGGTTCTTGAATTTATAAAGATCAGAGATAACTGATATTTCTCGATTCTTCTTTCTTACTGGGGTTGCTTTTACTCTAAAGTGCAGTAAATTTATGTAAGAAATGGAAAACCAGGGAAGGCTAAAGAAATGATCCCATCCCAATAACTTTCTTTTTTGGCTTTTGGATCATTCTCCCTCATCTACGGCTTGGCAAACTGATGCAAATGACATCATGAAATTGTTCAGTAGAAACATTTGAAGGGAAGCCGAAAATTGCTGCTGTGCCTCACTGAGGTCTGTGTGGCGAGACTCAGACTGCTCTGCAGCTAAAAACTTTGCAGTTCTGCAGAGGAGCATCAGCTGTGCGATGGCAATCTGCTGGGTAGCGGTTGCTTCTTTATTTTTCCTGCTGTGCTCACAGATTGCCAGATTCTGATGCTTTTTGTCGTTGAAGAGCATCTTTCCTCGCTCTTTATATTAGGAAGAACTCATTTTCAAGATATTTAAATATGTACAAAGTAGGTGTGAGGGAGTTCACCTCAAGGGGTTCATTCCTGCCCAGGACAGGATCCCACTTGATCCCTGGCTTGTCTGTCGCCCTGGGCTGAGATTTTTTTATCCAGTTGAGGCTGCAGACTGTCAGGGTTGTGTTCTGTCAGGTCTTCCAAAGCCTGTTCCAGTGTGGGGGGAGGAGGGAAGAATGGGAGGCAGCTGTGGGAGTGTTGTCAAAGGACCAGCTGCAGCCAATATTTGCTGTAAAGTGATTGAGTTAGTTTGTTCCTTAAAAAAATAAAAGGCAATTTCACTTGTACATTCCTGGCATACAAGCTGTTTCATCATCTTAACTTCTGGTGAATCTGGCACAGTTAGGTCTTATCTGAGGGTAGCCTGCCCAATGCCTGCTGTGTCATCCTCTTATTTTGAGGACAAAAGCCTCTTCCTTTCCACAGCGCTTCTCCAATTGGATTGTCCCAAGTGCAGTGCATGAATGTCCTAGAACACCAAAGGCTGTAAGGTGCATCTGAAGAGTATCCAGTTCCAACCCCTGTTCAGAGGAGGCTCAGCTGGAGCAGGCTTGTGTGGTACCATTGCATTTCAAGATCTGAATATCTCTGTGGACTCCACAACCTCTGGGCAACTTGTAACAGCAACATAGTCACAGGCAAGCTGTGTTTTGGGAACTGGTATCAGCTGGGAGTGAGTCTCACAAGGTGGCAGTCAGAATCACTAGACTGGAAAAGTCCTCCTAGATGACTGAGTCTGGCTATTCTTATCTGCCACTAAACCATGTCCTTGAGTACCTTGTCTACCCATCTTTTAAGTACCTCCAGGGATGGTGACTCCACCACCTCTCTGGGCAGCCTCTGCCAGTGCCTTATGACCCTTTCTGGGAAGAAGACCTTTGTGCTAAAGCCAGACTTGCATGAATCAGAATCACCAGGTTGGAAGTGACCCACCAGATCATTGAGTCCAACCATTCCTATCAGATACTAAACCATGTCCCTCAGTGCCTTGTCCACCAGTCCCTTAAACACCTCCAGGGAATGTGACTCAACCCCCTCCCTGGGCAGCCTGTTCCAGTGCCCGATGACCCTTCCCATGAAAAATTTTTTCCTAATGTTCAGCTTAAACCATTCCTTGAGCTTGAGGCCATTCCCTCTCATCCTGTCACCTGTCACTTGGGAGAAGAGGCCAGCACCCCCCTCTCCACAACCTCCTTTCAGGTAGTTGTAGAGAGCAATGAGGTCTCCCCTCAACCTCCTCTTCTCCAGCCTAAACACCCCCAGCTCTCTCAGTCGCTCCTCATAAGGCCTGTTCTCCAGCCCCTTCACCAGCTTCGTTGCTCTTCTCGGGACTCGCTCCAGAGCCTCAACATCCTTCTTGTGGTGAGGATCTTTTATGTGAAGTGTATTGATGCCTGCGACTGAATGCCTTCATGTACTGGGTCAGGATTCTCTAAAAGCAGTTTCGTGGTACACGTGGCGAGCAGAACTTTGAGAACTGCCCTTCACCAGCGCTCACTGTCACTCTGTGCTCTGGGGTTACAGGGTACAGAGAGGACTGAGATGTCTGTCAGAACCTGGAATTTCCTTCCTATGGGGTGATATCTCAGACTTAATATTACTTCAATATATTAATGTGCATCTCATTTCCTTTATTTTAGTGAAGCGTCATGTACATTGATGATGCTCATTGCCAAGGGTGGATTACAGATAAATGGGGCCCATATGCATCAAAATTCCAAAGAAAGGAACAAAAAACTTGTTAGCATTCCCTACAAGTTGAGTTTTTGGCTGTCTCCTGCCAAAATGGCCAGCTCCTTCAGACAGGCATGGAGTTAATAGGCTCATAAGTAAAGAAAAAAGGACCTTTTATTAAAAAAATAATGGAACTACACAATCTGATGCATTCAGTGCCTGAATCCAGTTTTGAAACACTGAAGTGCTTGATTTTGTTGATACGTGTGTGCCTTTCAGTCTTTCTATGTCTGGTGGCCTCGGACCAGAGTATTTTTGTTACTGTAGAGTGACTCCAGTTTTCTTCCTGGAGAGTTAACTGGGGACCTAGTAAATATGTGGTGATCTTAAACTTTTCCCAGCTGACTGTGGAACTGGTACATGCTTTCAAATGGAGTTTAGTCACTAAAGTTGTCTGAGAAGCGCTTTGGTTGTGATAATGTTTTGTAATGTAGCATGTTGAGCCTCTTCTTGATAGATGTGGTGCTGCTAAATGAATATCTGCGTTTCGTACCAGGTACTCAATAAGGAGCTGCGCTGCAGAGGATTGGAATTGTGTTCTTTCAGTATTTCTGTTGCTGAGAGAGTTGATTGCTTTCTTGAGATAGGATAAGATGTGCTGGGAAATGAGCTGCCCTTATTCAGGAGCAGAGGCTGATCTGTCTCACTAATTATTTACATAGTAAATACGTCTTCTCCACTTACTAATATATAATTACAGTATGAAACATTATAATCTTGGTTTGGGATGAGAGTACCTTTTTACCAAAGTTTATCCTTGCTTCTTTTCCAGGGACTCTTAAAACACTGGCAGTGGAGCTGTCAGCTTCAGTGTTATCCATGCTGCCCGTAAGGTTATGGAAGTGAGAAGGTTTCTTACTGTTTCCTTTTCATTCTGTCTGTATACACTGATAGGAATCATGCACCTCTTTTAGACATAAGCAGGTTTTGAGCTGGACCAGAAAATGCATTAAGTTTGAGGCTATCTCCCTGGGCACTGGGGCTCATGAGGATTTCACACTAAAGCAGAAGATATTTGGAGTCTATGTAAACTACAGCACCACGGCAGGGCTCATATAATCACTTTACCGTGAGTTTTCTGCTCCAGGAGGGACTGATTTTTATTTTTTAAGTTATTTTTTTCCTGTAAGGAAGAAAAATAAGATTTTATTTATGCCCCACCTCAACAGGGTACAGGCTACTCTTGATTCTAAAAAGGATGTTTTGCTCATTTTTGCTCTTTGATCCTTCTGCAAAGGAAAAGTTATGTGTGGCTGCAGTTTGCTTTGGCAAAAACCAGATTGCATTAACTGGGAAGTGTTGGTTTATATTCCAGAGCTGATAACGGGTGGTTAGCTCTGCAGTTAGCAGATCAGAATCTTGGTTGTGCTACTTGCTCAACAGCTGCTCTTAAAATGGCAACTGCCTTGTGCCTTTGGGTTGGAACAGCAATTTGAGGCTGTTGTATTTCCAATCATTCTTGTCCTTTCGCAGTACTTGGCAAAATTAGAGGAAGAAGTTGTTTTCTAGCATTCATCCTTTGAACTTAGGTGTTAAACTGCCAAATTCAAATGCTTTTATTTTTTTCTTTCCTGTTTATTGGTTTGAATCCGTGAATTATTCCCCACTAGACTTGGGCCAAGTGAACTTAGGCAGGTTCCCCTGCTCAGACTCACGTACAGCTCTGTTGCTAAGACAGTTAAAATCCATCTTGTGGTAAGTCCTAGAAAGAGGTAAATTTGGAAGGGTGAGCTTTAGACAACCAGGAAGAGCTACAGGAAACTTTTCTGCTCCTATAGTTTATATCCAGGAGGCAGAGAGGAACATGTCCTATAAGGTTTTGCAGCAAGACTCTTCTCTCTCTTTTAAGCATCAGCACTTGGCAGTCTATGTGAGGTTGCACAGATATTCCATCATCTTTGCATTGAAATAATAAAGCAACGCATTTAAGTGAGATGAAAAACTCACTGGAGAGAAGCCCTTGTGGTTTTGTTTGCTGCAGAGCAAAAAGCAGGTGTGCGTAGCCTTGACCTTGGCTGCCTCGTTTTGCTGTCTACCAGCAGAGAAGTGATTTTCTAGGGGTTCCCTCTCCCAGCTGCAGCTCTGTGTGAGAAGATAAATGCTGCAACGGCAATGCAGCCCGTGGAGAGGAGTGATGGAGGTCCTGCTGCTGTTGCCCATTTCCAGTTCCTGTGGGGTGTGAAATCCCAGCATCCTCACACTTTACTCGGTGGAGTTTCAGTGCTGGGTCGAGTATTTAACACTACTAACTCCCCTTGAGTTTTTTTTGGAGGGGTGTATTATTGCTTTTGAAAATTCTTCTTAAATGAAAAGTGTCCGTTCTCGTAGTCTCACCAGAATTTGTGATTGATGCTGTAGCCCATAGGGGCAGCGACAAAAAAGATTTAAAGTTACATGTACCAGTCACTTCACTAGAATAGCAAGAATCCTAACAAAAAAAAGGCATATTGAAAGATAAAAAGTCAGGGTGAGCAGTGTATGCGTAGGACACAGGGGGTTTTATTATTTTGGAAAAGAACAGAAGCTGTACTCTTTCTCATTTCTGCAAATGGAGGGGTTAAAAAGAGTGGTCATGTTTCAGGAACTGATGGCCTGTGTTTTATTTCGCCGTAATTCTTGTCTAGAATTGGCTGGAATTACTGGTGAGGATTGGGAAAAGGTGGTTGAAGTGCCTGGTTTACGACTGGTTTCGCCAAGAGTGTGTTTAGTATTGCTGTATTATCAATACAGTATTACGTTGGTCTTGGCCTTGCGTGGGGAAGGTGTGCTTTTCTTTTTAGGTGCTGAGTAGCCGGTGAAAGAGTGGTGGGAGAAGGTGTATTGGCTGTGTGCCGTTGAGGAGGGTGAGAACCTCCAGAACAAAGATCCTGAATCCCAGATTGCAAAGAGGGAGGAGTGGCTGGAAACTTTGCACTCCAGCAACACAAGAAGCTCCTTGTCTGTGGTTCTGCAGTTGCAGAATGGGTATGGGACTTGGAAATGGGTGAGGAGAAAGATGTCTCACCAAGGGCTGCTGAACCTCAAACAAGTGTCTGCATGAAGGAAAAAAGAGGGTGAAAGTTATCAGAAACCATCTCCTGTGGAGGATGGGGGCACCTATCTGCCAACCTGACCTGGTGTCCTGAGATGTTGCAGGGAAACTGCTGAAGCTTCTCCAACTTTCTGGCTGTGGGATACTGCCAAGATGACCTTGAGTCCTGAATGTAACATAAATAAAGCACATGGAGGGGGCAAAGGATGTTTCTCTCTGTACTTTCTAGGAAAGAGGAGGTAGTTTTATTTATGTACACACCCCTCTTGTGCACACACACACGCCTCCTTTCAACCTGTGTGATTCTGTGACATTGACTGAAATCAAGGTTATGGTTACTGGTAAAGGCTGAAGTTTGTTTGGGGTTTTGAGTTTCAGATTCTGTAGTGCCTGCAGGGCTAAGAAAGAGTCAGTGTTGTATGGTTTGGTTTAGTGTCGGGTTTGACCCCTCACTAAGATTATGGTGTGAGGAAAGATAAGACTTGAAGGGCAGTGCTTGTCACCCAGGTCTCTATCAACCACAGTGACCAGAAGGAATCAGACTTGAGGTTGCAGTATGTATTTGGGAGACAAAAGCTTGAGGAGACACTTTTAGGTGGCTTCCAGATAGGTGAGAGAGGCTGTTGCTCCTAACACAAGACAAATACATCGGTTCTTAATGTGGTTTTGATTCCCCAGGCATGGTGATGGGTAGAGTTGTGATCCGAGTTAGAGTCTGAGGAGAGAGAAGGTGTGAGGTGTTAGCAGTATTGTTGTGTTCTGTCCTAGCCGAGAGAATTAAGAAATGCCTTGGTGTCCACAGGGGCCAGCGCCTTATGTTCAGTTTTCTGTACAGACCTATCCCCTGGCTATGGTTAAGCTTAGTCTGTAGCGGTCAGATGGGTTTACGGTTTAGGAAAAAGGAATTGGGAAGTCTGTTTGCCTTGCTGGGATTAGTCCTTGACATCAGTTATGCTAAGGTTGAGGTTAGTGTATGGGGAAGATGCTGCTTTGGATCAGTGTCTTCTGTTTGCCTTTATTGTTGGAATTCCTCCTGTGGGAATAACTGAACTTGGGGTTGCCATGAGGGTTTTGAAGAAGAAAACTTTAAAAGGCACTAAGACCAGAGGAGGTGAAGCTCAGATTTTCTTTGAAAATTCTTGTTGACTGGCGTGAGTAGCCTGTCCACTGTTACTGTGAGGGGTACGCTTGTGGCTGGCACTGGAGATGGTACATGAATTTGGAAGTTTAGTTCTTGGCAAGCAGGATTTATTGTTGAGTTGAGCAGGTTTGGGGAGGAGCACCACCACACATTTGGGGTGATGCTTTATCCTCTGTTTGACTTCAGAGTGCTGTGTGCAAGTAGGATTATGAAGGGATCAGGTCATTAGATATGTGCTTGGAGAACATAGAGTTTTGAGGCTGTTAAATTCAATAAGGCGTGCAGGCTTGGAAAGGGGTTTGTGATCAGCAGGAGGGCAACACCTTATATTGTTCTTTATCAGCTTATCTGTAATTTCTCATTGTGGCTAGGAAGCGTAACTGTTCCGGCACTCCAGACACGCTGCTGGATTCTGCAGATCCTGCGGAGTTAAGAAGGTTGTTGTCCAAGGGAGACCAAAGCTTTGTGTCCTTCTCTTACAGCTTGGAGAAGGTTTCCAAGTCTAGAATAATTCTGTTACAAACTCAGAACAAATTCTTGTTTGAGAGTCCAATCTCACTGCTGGATTTTGGGAGAAATAGTGTTTCTCCTTATTTTAGTTCTGCATTTGTCAGTATGGTGTGTTATTTTTTGAACAAGTTTGCTAGTTCTAGTTGAAGCTGGTGTTTGAGAATACTGCAGGTCCTGTAAAACCCAGCAGTGGGAGATAGGAAGAGCACTGGTATCAGTGGGCAGCAGTGTATTCCTTTCTGACATATAGAAGGGACCTCTGTGTATCACAGCTGGAATAGCTTGGAGGCTGGCACTCAGGTTGTGAAATCTAAATATTCAAGGACCTCTTTTACTAGCGAGTTTTGCAGGCTTAAAAAGTCAGGAGAAGGAATAGTGTCAGTAGTGGCCAATGCCTGATAATCTCTTGTATTGTGGGAACGATCCCTCCCTTGGTGAGGATTTGAATGGAATGGAAGAATTTGAGAACTCGGTTGCTTGTGACTGGTCTTGATCCTACAGATGCAGGAAAGAGGCTTATAGTGGTGGAACACGTCTATTATGATCTTTTGTATAGACTGATTGCCCTGGATTGAACTGAGGTTTGGGGAGGGATTGTGGTTTGGGGTGGGATTTGGAAATCTGAATTTGCCTCTGGATTCTGCATGGCTGGCAGAGTTGGGAAGAAGGCTAGTATTGACTTGAGTGCATTGCATTTTATTCTCTGTTAGCGTATGTGTGGAGGTTCTGGTAATAATTTCACTAGAGTTAATGCCTGGAACTCTATAGCTTCTGTCCTTTGGGTTGGTTCTGTCTTCTTCAGTGCTGTCAGATGGAGACAGGATGTCGGTGGAGGGGAATTACTTCTGTTCTCTCTTGCTGTCCTGAACAGATTGGGTCAGTTTGGTTTGGGGGAATTCAAGCTGCCCCATAGTGAAATACAAGCAGATTAGTTGGCTCCTGCAGGCTTAGCAAGGGGCTTGTTGCTGATAGGAGCCAAGCGCTGGATGCTTTTCTGTGCTGTCACTGTACCTGTCTGCAAGCTGGTTTAGGGACAAGGATGGAGAGTGTGAAAGCTCCAGGCTTCAGTGTTCTGTAGAGCTGACAGTGAGCTCAGGAGTCTGATCCTCTATTCACAAAGCAGTCCTGGTAGCCATTGGGAGGAGGCACCAGGATAACCAGTTCTTGTAACCAAGCAAGGAACAACAGAGTAGTAGACCAGTGCTATGCTCATTTCCCCCAAACTTATGCTGTTAGATTGACTTGACTCACTCGCATAAATCAGTCTCTGGATGCTGCTGGTGTTTGCTCCAAATGATACATGCTGCTTCAGTAGAAAGTTCTGGTTGGAGTTTCCATTTAGCTGTCCCTGAGATGACTGGCTCCAGGTTGCTGGGGGAGCTTACACAGACTCTTCTAAATAGGTTAGCAGAGAATAATTATTGCTTTTGGGTCCTTTGCCTTTACAAATATTTTCTTCCTCCGGCTCTGGCTGTCAGAGGCTTTGGTTACACTCATTTTTCAAAACACTAATCTGAAATAAGTTCAGTGTGTGTGACTGGAACATGAAAATGTTGCTGCTGCTAAATATCTTTTCTTAATTTATGATTTTTTTTACTTGAAGTAGAATTTAAATGTGAATTATTGTTGTTAAGCCACAGAGTGGGCTTGTGATAGATGTTTTATTGCTCCTAGCACATGCTTGATTTCCCCCCTGCTTTATTTCTCACACAAGTTGTTGCTTCCACACAAAGCCTTGTCAATGAGTTGTTGTTTCAGACTAGTGAGCTCATAGCTGTCTGCTGGCAGAACTCTATTCTGACTTCATACAAAGTAAAGCTCTTGCCAGGGTGTTTTGCCTAATACCTGAGCCTTTAAGGAAGCTGCATTTTACACAACAAGCGTCAAGCTGCTATCAGTGGTGTTTCCAGCAGCTTTGAATACAGGCATCACATCGGACTTTTTGGACCAGCCTGTCCTGATGGATGTGGTGCAGATTTAATGGGGGAGAAATGTGTGTCCAGAGCTAGACTGGGGCTAAGGAAAGCAGTAATTTCTTCTCAACAACGCTCAACAAATTGCAAAGGCCGTGCAGTGGTGTTGGATGACCCTGCTGCCTGTGGAGAGCTTCAGTCACCTTCAAATCTGAAGGTTCAAAACCGCTGCTATATTGTCTGCAGCGTTTCTTGCTGCCCTCCAGTTACAGACTGCGTCCTCATTTGAATGCAGACTGTCCAGCCACTGCAGAGCAGGGGCATCTAAATCAGAGATGATAACAAGCATAAATTCAGTGTACCACAGAGGAGATTTGCTGTGGAGAGATGCGGTTCAAGTCCTTCTCAATTATTTTTACCTCTCCATTACAGCGTGATCTCGAAGCAAAAGCAATTACATATTACATCTATCAGCAGTAATTGCCCACCTGACAAATCCAACCAGCACCCTTGGCTGTGCAGAATGTGTGGCTGAGTTGGTTACTGCACATATGCTTTTGGGACAGCCCACAGATAAAGAAAAACGTCTGGTTGTAGTAGTTTGGGCATGTAACTGGACCAAAACTCTAACCTTTCCTGCTATGGAGGATGTTTCTTCTAGATTTACTGACTTGTCATAGATTTATTTCTCCCAGGTCTCTTGAACTGACAAGGCAGATGAAGGATTGGAACTAGATGATCTTTAAGGTCCCTTCCAACCCAAACTACTCTACGATTCTATGGAGCTGTTATGCTGTGCTGAATCTGACATAGAAATTACAAATATACTTGGAAGAAACCAATTACAGAGCCAAATTAGATTTCGGCTTGCTAGATCTCATATTGGGTTACATGATCAGAATAGGTTAATGAAACTCTTGAAAACAGAAGTCCTTCCCAGATGATACAGTTGATGCTGAAATGTTGGGTTTGGAGCCTGGGAAACAAGGGCTGTTTGCTGGAAACCCCATCAGCAGGCATGTAGGCTCTAAGCCCTTCTTGTTACCTGCTTTGTCAGTTCTCCTAGGCAGCGACTCAGTGTTTGAGAGCAGAGTGGTTTCTCAAGTAAGACAGAACAAGTCTTCCGTTTTTCCATGGAGAAATCACAGAATCACTAGGCTGGACAAGACTTCCAGAACCATTGAGTCCATCCATTGCTATCAACCACTAAACCATGTCCCTAAGCACCTCGTCTACCTGTCTTTTAAATACCTCCAGGGAAGGTGACTCCACCACCTCTCTGGGCAGCCTGCTCCAGTGCCCAATGACCCTTTCTGTGAAAAATTTCTTTCTGATAGCCATTCTGAACCTCTCCTGGTGGAGCTTGAGGCCATTGCCCCTTGTCCTGTCCCTGTCACTTGGGAGAAGAGGCCAGCTCCATCCTCTCTACAACCTCCTTTCAGGTAGTTGTACAGAGCAATGAGGTCTCTCCTCAGCCTCCTCTTCTCCAGGCTAAACACCCCCAGCTCTCTCAGCTGCTCCTCTTGTTCTCCAGCCCCCTCACCAGCTTCGTTGCTTTTCTCTGGACTCGCTCCAGAGCCTCAACATCCTTCTTGTGGTGAGGGGCCCAGAACTGAACACAGGATTCAAGGTGCAGTCATACCAGTGCCGAGTACAGAGGACTGGCTGGTCACACCGTCATTGGCCTTCTTGGCCACCTGGGCACACTGCTGGCTCATGTTCAGTCCCTGTCATCCAACACCCTCAGGTCCCTCCAGGCAGCTTTCCAGCCAGGCTTCTCCTAGTCTGTAGCTGCACAGGGTTGTTGTGCCCCAAGTGCAGGACCCGGCATTTGGCCGTGTTAAACCTCATGCCGTTGGACTCTGCCCAGCAGTCCAGCCTGTTCAGATCCCTTTGGAGCCTCCCAACCCTCCAGCAGATCGACACTTATACCCAGCTTAGTGTCGTCTGCAAACTTGCTAAGGGTGCACTCGATGCCTTCATCCAAGTTATTGATAAAGACATTGAATAGGACTGGACCCAGGACTGAGCCCTGGGGAACCCACTTGTAACTGGCCTCCAGCTGGATTTAACACCATTTCCCACCACTCTCTGGGCCCTCCAGCCAACCAGTTTTCCACTCAGGAGAGCATTCACCTGTCTAGGCCAAAGGCTGACAGTTTCCAAAGCAGAAATTACCTGATTCCCTTTATTTAATTTATTTCAGATATCCCTCTAGTGTTCGGTTACTTATGTGACGCGTGGGCTGTTGGGTTGCAGCTGACCTGGCACATCAATGGCTGCTGTTTTATGGATTTCAGATTAAACTCTTGGTGGATTATTTGAAATGCTTCAGAAAAACAGCCAGTTTCAGAGGAACACCAGAAAAAAAAGAAAAGCTAGGGTTTTCTATGAGTGGCAAGCAGATGATGTGAAAATTTTTGAATTTCCTACGTAGTAGGTGAGTTTAAATGGCCTAGCGGGCACTTGTGAACATAATTTTAAAGAAATTTTAGAGGTTCAGCAAATAAATTTAAATATGCAATTAGGTTTTGGGTTGTCTCCTCATACATCACTTCTCCATGTAAAACCCAAGTCTCCAAAGCCAACCTGAGTTACTTTATATGAAGTGGATATTATTTTGTGATATGTAAAGTAGTTGTTGGGTGTTATCTGCTCTCCCCTGCTGTAGCACTGGGATTGTGGTTAGGACAGAGGGAGAGCCTGGGGTTGGCTTCCTGCATGCTCAGCTGAGGGTCTGTGGGTTTGTTGAACCTGGACTGTTGCTTTCTTCTCTGCTCTTTCACCCCTCCCACAGCAGCGCCTTGCAATGGGTTTATCAGGTATTCCAAAAATGCAATTTTCCAGCACTTGAACTTGTCTCCAAGCCCTGGGGAGCTCAGATGGCCGGGCACAGGAACGCTGCTGGCTGAGGGCTGTGGTGCGTGTGAGGGCTTTTTGGGTCAGCACATGTCCCGGCTGGGACAGGCACACCGTGTCCCTGCGGATCTGTGTGGGAGCCTCTCCACTGATGTTGGAAAGCACTTTGTCTTGTGCGCTTTATCCACTACGAACGGCTCTGTCTAGGCTGTGGATCTTTCCTATTGGAAGTGGCATAGTTGGGAAACACATTGTGCAAAATAAAGGCAAACTTATTTTATGGGGCTTCTAATTGCCCAGTCCATTTACTAGGAAGTGGCTTCTGAGATTAAGCGTGTGCTCATTTCCTTTCTTTGTCTATGTCCAAGCAACGAAGGGGAAAAAAATTAGTTCTTCTCAAACCATGTTTGTGGTCAGGATTGAACCTTAAGTAGTTAAATAGTCCATTTGCTTTCTTTATCTGCGGTTACCACGCTTGCTGATGCCAGGTTCAGTGCTTGAAGCTTATACCTCTTGGTACCAGTGTTTGGAATTTAAAAGTAGAAACGCTTTGCTTACCTGTAGCTCTGTTAAGTGATGAGGTTGTTGGTGGTATGGTGTTTGTTCAGAGAAACATGGTAGTTGTCTGTTTGAGGTGACAGAAAAACAAAGGGTTTTGCCACCTGAGAGCAGAGCCAGGCAGGAAAAACAGAGGTTTAGCTGCCTGGTTTGACAGCTCGCTTCTTGTGGCACCAGCACACCCTTCAAAGTGCAAGATGAACTGTGGTTATTAAACACACTGAGAATCACAGCTTGCTGCAACCCACACCCCTTCTGCCTGCAAGGCTGGGCTGGGGAGGAATCAAACGAGTGATCTGCAAGGTTCAGCAAAGGAAGCAGTCGGAGCTGGGGACCAACAGGTGTGGGCTTGATGTTGAGACACTTCAATAGCAGCAAGTCACACTTAGCACTGCGGAGGCTGGATCTGAGCTCCTGGGTAGAGTTCATCTACTTCATTCTCAAAACTGTGTGCAAAGAATTTATAATCCTGGAGAAGCCTGGGTTTGATTTTAGAGGGTTGGGGTTTTTTTTGTTTGGGGTTTTTGGAGAGGTGGGGTTGATGGGTTTGATGGTTTCACTTTTTTTTGTTTTTTTTTTTTATTTTAATCCAGTCTGAGTTCTTCACTGCTTTAAAAAATAAATCGAGAACTAAATCTCCAAAAATCCAGGGGGTTTTCTTTTTTACAGCGGTGAAGGTAAAACACTTGGAAAGGAAGAGAGACTTTCCTTGAGCTTTTGAGAATGTCTTAAAAGCAACAGAGGAAAAGGTGTTCTTGAGATTGCCGTGGCCACAAATTTACCACTGATCCGACAAATAATTGGTGAATGTGTTAAGTAAACTACTCTACAAAAGCTGAATATCTGTAATTTATTTCAGTGCGTATTTTAAAGGGGTGTAGGCTTGTTTTATCGTTCCCAGCCCTGACACCCACTCCTATTTTTGTGACATGAGAAAATCCATTAATTTCTCTGCTGTTTTTCCCTCTCTGTGATGTGAAGCTGTGATGCTGCCTCAGTGCTGTGCTCCGGGAGGTTGAGACCTTTGCTGTGGCTTTCAGGCGCCTCTGGGCACACCCTCTACCCTGTCTGGTTCCTATTGCCTAGCTCCCAGAGGCACTTTGAGGATGAATACACTTAGCCATTCAAACTGAGAACACAGTAAAATACGTCTCTGGTCAAAATTCAGAAAATTTAAATTGATAGATTGACTGTTTCACGCTTGCAAATTGTTGTTTGTCTCCCTTACCGCTGTTCAGAACCATTTCAGCAAAGAGAGTGTTGTCACCTCTCCAGCCATTTCTTCATCTGCAATGTGATGGACAAAGTTACAGACGACATCCAGGAAAACTCAACTTCATGTGTAAGGGCTGAATATTCTTTTTCCTGCTTGGCTGCAGCAGTTGTTTTTCTGAACTCTTGCTTAATTATGTATAAACCGTTTTCAGCCAATTGCCTGCAAATATGACATAATCCATTTATTTTGAAGTGCTGTACCATTCCATGCAATTCAGAGAACCTCTGTTTTCCAAGTCTAACTGGCTACTTGGGAAAGGTTAGCCCAGAATTATGCAGTCTCAAGTTCTGTGCTGGCTTCAGCAAAGTCTAACTCTAAAATAACTTCCTGATGACTGTAAGATTTAGCCTAATGTTGATGAAAGCAAAATTTGTCATGAACTGTTCTCGGCCAAGTGAAACCTGCACCAGCGAGAGGATCGTGGAACCCACTGTGTTTGCTTGCTGCAAACTGGCAGTCAGTCAAGAGAAATGTACAGTGTGATATTGCTGGATGCTGTGTATGATTAACTTAAGCCTGTAGGCATACAGAAATTATGCATTGGTTGGGCTATTAAACTGTCCCAGGGTTGCTTATTCTGGGAGGGAAGGGCTGGTTGTATCACCAGCATTAATGCTTTGGTTTTGCACTTTTATTGCTGATTCCTTGATCCTGGAATACGGGAAGGTTGCTTCAAACTGTGTTCCTTTTCAAGGGTGCTCTCTGGAGCTCTGATAATCCCTGAAAAGGCTAAAAATCTTTTATTCCTGACGCTGTGACTAACCAGTATGCTTTAGCCTTTAGCTGTTGTGTATCACAACCTGCATCCCGGTCACAGCCCTGGCTGGTCCTTTGTGTCATTGGGAGGTGGCAGAAGCCAAGTATAGCACAGCTGGTGAAGAGGAGGGTCTGCTAACTGTTCAGAAGATGAACACGGAGGGAGAGTCAGGCCCCAAATGTCAAATTTAGTTTAACAGTGCACTGAAGATGTGATATGGCAAAGAATCTGAGATTCCTGGAGTCGCTGAAGTGCTTGGAAGCAGATACTGAACTAATGAAGTCCATGGAGGTGGCATGAGTAAGTTTTTAAAGGCTGGATGGTGGAGTGGAGTACAACGTAAGGTGTAGGCTTATCCACATGTGGATGCTGAACAATAGTTAACGAGACAACCTGACTCGCAAACCTTTCCCTCCTACGCTTACTCTGCTGCCTGGGTGAACCTCTGCTCTGCTGGGGAGGTGAAACATCTGTCACTGTTTGCCCTTTGATCATTCGGAGACAGTCACTAACGAGCTGGAGCCGTGTCGATTGTTGGATTTATTTATTTTTAATTCTCCAGCGTTACTTTTTCAGTATGGTTCTTTATGATGTTAATGCAAACGGCAAAGCCACTGCACACGCCTTGCCTTGAGGAGAGATTGTCCTAGCCTGCATTCCTCGTGTCCTTTCATTTCCTTACCATATGGCAAGCAGTAGCATATTGGGATATATGTTTTGTTATAATTTTTTAGCTGCGTGTTCAGGTTCCTTCATGTGGTTCCCATCAGCAGCAGCTGTTGTAAACACTTTGGTCGTCTTTGGAAGAATCTGGAGATAGCGTTGGGTGGATTTCATACCTCAGTCTTCCCAGGAGCATCTGGTACACAGCAAAGTTTTTGCTATTGTGTTTTGAAGTATCTTTACTTAAGATTCACACCTGTTGTGAAAAGTGGGAAATATTTTCACTTTGGTGGAGAGAGATGTCAGCCCTGTGACTTCCTTCAGCTGTGCACCTGAGTAGCTGAGAACGTGTCCCAGCATGTGCCAGTGTTAGATGCTTCTATATCATGGGGTAAATGATGCAAATCCCGTGTCAGCTGTGATGCGACTTGCCCATGAGATGGCATCCAAAGCTCTTGTCCTGCCTGTGGACCTGTGCTGTCTCCAGTGTTCATGTGGGGCTGCAGGCTCTTAGGCATCTTTTCTTCTGGTTTCTTCTAGTAGGTTCCTGTTCATGCTCTGGGTGCCCAGGCTGCCTTAGGACAGTGCTGGGACATGTTGTGAGGAGGTGGGGCTGGCCATCTGCTAGGCATAGCCTGGTGTGGAAGTGATCAGTCCTCTTCCTTGCCTTGTTTCATGCTGTGCTCAAGGCAAAGGCTTTAATTGACGTGCCTTTTAGCTGTAAAAGCAAGGATAATATTTCCCTTGTGTGCAGACTCAAGACAAATCCTTTTTAAATACTGTTCTTCCAGAACTGTTGGAGTTGTCACCCCTTAGGACAGGTCTGAGGCTGGTGCTTTGTGGTCTGTGGAAGAGGAGATGCTCTGGCAGCAGGAGGAAGGCTGAGTGGGGACACTACACAGAGAGGCTTTCTAGGCAAGTGCTTGGATCCTTTATGAAGTATAAGGCAAAAACCTTGGCAGTTCCTCTTACTGTGAAGAATTTGTTACAGGTCCCTGATTGGCTTTTACTTGCTGTACCTCCTGTCCTTATTTGAAAAGAAGATTCCCTTTTGCCATTTTCCATCCCAAAGGATGCTCACTTGCCAGTAGAGGGGCCGTAGCAGAAGCAGCCAAGAAATTTTCTTCTGTTTCCACTCCTCTATGTCTGTACTAAATGTTATAAGCACCTGGGGTTTTATCATCCTTACACGTGCCTGTAGGCACCCAGTAATTCACAGCTCTCCCAGGAAAGCAGGGGTGTTTGTTTTATGCCCGTGCCAGCCTTAATCCTGTTATCTTGCATTGTAAGAATAAACAGAAGTTATTGTTAATATCAAAAGTGTGTGCTGCACAGCTGGCTTGTTGTGCTGAGATTAGGCTGGGGAGATCGATTCTGATAAGGGTGTTGGTGCTGATCCTCCGAGCATAAGTGAAAGGGGAATGGTATTCTGTCAGCTGAGCGTAAACCAGACGTGGTTTTCCTGTGGGAATGCAGTTGCCTGCATAGCAAACTTTGACTTATGTGTATGTGAGGCTTTTCTTTTTCTTGTTACCTTTCAGAAACACACTAGCAATAATTCACAGATGTCTGGTGATCACGGTCTGAAAACTGCTGGTCTCAAGCCATCCTGAAGTTGAATTCCTTTGAAAATGTCTTACTAACTTGGTCTACTTCTGTAAGTCTCATGCCTGGTACATCACATCCACATTCATCTGCTGTAGTAATTGGGAAGGAATTACCCTTCCTGCCTGGATTTAGTTTATCCTTGTATTCCGTATCACCCACTCCTGGTGGCAGCATTACAAATGATCGCAGAATGGAAAGAGCTTCACATGTATAAGCAGTGAGGGAAAACTTAATTAAATTGTTGAAACTGCTTTTGCCTGTGCAAGCCAAGCCTGGAGCTCTGCCTTGGGGTCTAAACATTTAAACTTGGCCAAGCTCTCCATGTGAGAGTGTGGCGAAGAGAAAGCTTTGCGTTGGACAACAATACTCCCTGTGCTTTGACAGCAATGTTGGGATTTCTCCATGTGTCTCTGACGATCTGTTGATTTGGTACATGCTCCTACCACAGCCCCCTCCGTGCCCAGACAGTAAGTCCTTTCATGAAGAAGTGCAGAGTCATATTTCTGAGTGCGAACTGGCCAGGGGATTTATTTGTAGTGTCGGCTTGGCCAAGCTAATTTCTCTCAACAGCTGCACTGCAAGTGAGCCACACTGAGGTGGAGCAGCGGAGGTGGAAGCGAACACTGGTGTGTACAACGCCAGCAGACAGGAGAGAGCTCTTCATCCAAATGCTGAGCATCCTCCACTCAGTGTCTTTCAAGATTAAATGCTTCCATAGGATGGTGCAGCAGAATTATCATTGAACGTCCTGAGTGGGAGGGTCCTGAGGTGGGAGGGACGCTTAAAGATCATCAAGTCCAGCTCCTGTCGCTGCACAGGACAACCCCAGCATTCACACCTTGGAGCTGAGGGCGTTGGTCAAATGCTTCTGGAATGTTATCAGGCTTTGCTTCTCTGGGAAGTTGTTCCAGTGCTCCACCACCCTCTGGGTGAAGAACCTTTTCCTAATGTCCTGAATGTTATCAGGCTTTGCTTCTCTGGGAAGTTGTTCCAGTGCTCCACCACCCTCTGGGTGAAGAACCTTTTCCTAATGTCCTGTGAGGACTTGCGAGGTGGTGACTCTCTTCCCTTGTCTTCTCTATTATCAACTACCTCTCTCCTTTCTCTCTGTCTCTCTCTCCTCTCTTTTCCATTTTTTTTATCTGTTTTGCCCAGCAGATTGTCTGTGAGACAGCGTTGCCAGCGTTTGAGTTGTGGTTGTTTGCTGTAACATCAGGTTTTTATACAGTTGTCCTGTGGGTGCTCTCTTGCTTTCAGGTCGTTGGTTGTTTTGCATCCAGTGTTTCAGGATGTGCACCTTTTTTAGTAAAATATTGTTTATGCTCTCCTCCTGGGTGATTTGAGTTGCTCTGACATTGATACAAGAAGTGGTTACTATTACAAAAAGTGGAATGTTTTTTGTTTAAGTTAAAGCAGAGTTAAGTTTCATCTAAATCATCGTGTTTTTTAAGCTAAAGCAGAATATCCCTCCAAGAGCAGGTTTTCTTTCTAACACTGCTTTTCCAGACACTGTTCATTCTTTGGAGATGAGAACGTCTTGTGTTCAGTGTGACCTGTGCTGAAAGGAGATGTCTTCTTCTGAAAACACCTGTTTGCAGTTTCTCCCCATCTCAGATGCAAGGTCAGACAGAGCTGGAGCCAGCTCCAAATCAGCAAGAGATTTGACTGTTGTGAAGTTCATAATAATATTGAAATTAGTCCTTGGAAAGTAGTAAGATGCGCATAATATTTCTGGGAAAATCTAATCACACCATGTCGGTGGGAAATCTGTTCTGTCCTCGCTGCATATGGTTGATGTCCTTGCCCCGCTGCCTTTGGTTGATGGAGATCAGTCCCTTGTGTTGCCCAGCCCTGATAAAGGATGCTCGCTTTCTAAAATTCCAAAGCGAGCCCTTAGAGAGTTGATTTGCCAGCATTTTCAGTATCAGCGTTGTGCCTTGGTTCCAGGGAGCTCTCCCCAGTGGCTGCTTTCAACGTGAGGGACTAGGGGGTTTCCTGAAAAGTTGTCAGCGCAAAATATTGGTAGTGACTGTGCTGTAGAGCAGCCCTGCTTTATTTAAACCAGGCTGGAGGCTGACCAGGTGGCAGGGGAGGTGAACCCTTGCAGTTCAGGGCTGCAAGGCACTCTTATTGTGTTTCCCTGATGGCTCTTGAATTTGTTCCTGCTGGGGCGTGTTCCCTGCCCTCTTGTCACCAAAATCAGGAAACAAAACTCCTTAACATCAATGTGGTCTTAAGAAGCAAGGTATTCTTTCATTTTGGTACCATATACATGAGGGGTTGTTCCACTTAGTGTGCATGTCAATGGTTGTGAGTAGCAGTTACTTATACATAGAATCTATACATATGTATTATATTTCTCCTAAAAATTATGCATATTAATCACACTTCCCCTTGTGTGTGCTCCCCACAGTCCTTTATTGAGTCCGAGCCCTGCAAAGCAGCCCCCTAGACTATTTTGTTGGCGTTTGGCCTCCTTTGAAGTTTCCATATAAGGTTGAAAATAAGGTTTATCTTGACCTCCCATCTTTTTTGGCTCCTGAAGTGCTGGCCAGATGCTGGTCTTCTGCAGTCCTCCATGCTTTTTCCATTGTTCTATTCTTCAAGTATGACAAAAGAAGAACTTAACTGTTAATTAATTCTTAAGATTAGATTAGATATTAATACAAACACTGAGTTCTACATAGCAGCTCGTATGGGTTTGTGCAGGGATACCACGTTCTGACTGTCTGGGGTGGGGGTTGGAAGCTTGCACGCCACTTAGAAAGTCTGCAGGACACTGAGCACGCTTGAGAGCCTGTTGTATGCAGCACAGCTTGGTTTTGTGCAGTGTGCTGGTACCGTTCTGTGTACTAGCAGGGATTCACAGCAGTCTGGTTACATTGAGTTTATACCTGTGCTTTCAATAGGACAAAGTCTGATTGGGAAAGGGATGGAGGCCAGGGGCTTACAGATGTGTGTCAACGTGTCTATATCGTGTATGCTTCACCTCGCAGCTGCTTGAAGGGAAAACTTCCACTTTTGGGAAGTTAAATAACTGGAAACTACTGAATGGAGTGAATGACTTTCCTCAAAGATCAGAAGGCTGGTGAGCTCTAGGCTGAAGGTCACTGGAAGTGAAAGAAATCCCCGGTGTATTTTTCCAGGGAGTCTCTGACTGATGTGAAAATGTGAAGTGCCATAGATTTTCAGTAACTGCTTAACTTCAAGCATCTCCTGCCCTCCTAAACAGATCTGTTTCTCTTTTTCCAGAGGCAAAATCTTTGAGTAGCCACTGTGATTGTTGGAAGAACAGTTTATGGCCTGTTCTTACTTTTCTCTTGCAGTTCTTCCATAGTTTTGAAGCAGACCTCTTCTACAAATGCTAAATTTGGGGTTAATCTCAGATAACATTGTTTCTAGCACTCATTGACTTCTTCCTCCCTTGTCTTCTGGTTTCAGATGCAAATCATTGTGTTCCTATTTTGTATTTCCAATGGGCTTAAAGAAAGGTTGGCTGAAAACCTTTGGGAAGAATGCCATTGCTGTTGCATACTGGCCAAGTTTTCACATGAAAGGGTTAATTACTGTGTAAAACTCACTCCAGTGTCACACAAAACATCCTTCTGGTTTCCAGATCACAGACCAGATTCTCAACTGGTAAAAACCCAGAATTTTCCTTTGCTCCAGAATGAGCTTGGTGTGTTTCTTGTTACTGCTCAAACTCCTCCTAATTAGTTGCATTATTTACAATATTCTAATTCCATTTCCTATTTTCTTACATTGTTTCTGTCAGCCTGCGCTGAACAAGCAATGAAAAGTCACTTTTATTTACAGCCATTTAATTATACAGCATTTGGAAAACCACAGAAAGTGTTTCTACATGTGTTAAAAATGACTTTGATTACGTTTGTAGGATATAATTAGAATGACAAAAGGAGGTTGTGGAGAGGAGGGTGCTGGGCTCTTCTCCCATGTGACAAGGGAGAGGACAAGAGGGAATGGCCTCAAGCTCCGCCAGGGGAGGTTTAGGCTGAACATTAGGAAAAAAATTTTCACAGAAAGGGTCATTGGGCACTGGCAGAGGCTGCCCAGGGAGGTGGTTGATTCACCTTCCCTGGAGGTGTTTAAGGGACGGGTGGACAGGTGCTGAGGGGCATGGTTTAGTGATTGATAGGAATGGTTGGACTCGATCCAGTGGGTCTTTTCCAACCTGGTGATTCTATGATCATGATTCTATGATCAGATTCTCATCTGGATGGGCACGTTCTTAAACACTTTGGAAGAGTGGAGCACACCTGTCTTAGCCACATAACTGGTTAAGCTCAGCAAATCTTGTTCTCTCCAGGCTGGTGTAATCCTGAAATAAGTATTACATTATTCTTTGCCAGCCTCAAAGGAAAAGAAATCAGTTGATCTCTACCAGTATTACAGTATGGGCAGTGCCTTTATCCTCGTGTCCACTGAAGCAATGCCTTGATTTGCAGTAGTAACGGTGAGTTTTGACCTTTCACATGAGCTGGGAAAGGAGGTGAGGTTCAGGGAAGGTGAAGGAAGATGCAGAGAGGCATGAGGCCTCTTGGTATGTTGTAAAAGCTACTTTTACCTTCTGAAAATCTGAATGTTGTCTATGTAGGACTGTAAAGAGTGCGAGATACAGCTTTGGATGAAAGCAGTTGTTGGGTGATGTGGGGCTGGGAGGCAGACGCTGTGTGCTTGCTGATACTTGTAGGGCATGGTTATAGCTCCTCAGGGAAAAGGAAAAAAAAAAGGAGGGGGGGAAACACCACTCTAAATTTAAGAAGTTAGCCACCAAATAGAATGACATTGGTCTACCTTTACTCCTGGTACTGGGCATCTATTGTGATCTGAACCTTCTTGCCTGGAGGGGAGGCAGACCGGGAGCCTTCCGCTCATTCTTCTGCGAGGTTGGTGCAGAGACTGAGAGCTTTTCAGGTGTTCTGGTTTTGGGGGGCCCTTGGTCAAGTGGTAATCTTGAACAGCTGCATTAGCTGGTGTCTTCACTTGGTGGGAACAAGCTATCCTTTCAGAAATTACAGCACTGCTGCATTTAAGTCCTTGTTTGAGCAAAGTGATTTCCAAGGCCAGTCACAGCCCTGATCCTGCGTGTGTGAGATCTCCTGGGCTTTCCTTCTGGGAGTTGTTCCCTTGAAGCCAGGCCTGCCTGGAAATATTCACAAGGCCAGATGTGCATTTGTTTTATTTCTTCTGAAGTGAGGTGGCCACGGGGAGATGTAAAGCAAGACGAAGAAGGGACTAGAGACTGAAATGGCAGGATCATCCTTTGCATGGAAAGAGAATTCCTGTTACACAAGAAGCTAGTAAACGTGGTTTGCCATCAGCCACAAGCAGCCCTAGCCTGGTGGCTTTTCTGGGGAGATTTTGATACCCCCATTGTGTCTGTGCCCACTGGGCTTAAGCACATACCTGTTGTGGCACTGCACTGTTGGAGACAACCTGTGTGCAGATCTTGGGGACTGAGAGACAAAGTCTGGGAGATTTCTTGAGAAAGTTTGGAAAGAGTAAAGATGCTGGTGCATACAAATATATGTCCACACCTACATGCATCTGCAAATCATTGACTTGGAAGATCATTGAAGGTTTTAAAATAACTGTTGCTGCCAACAAAATCCATTATCCATAAGCTGCCTATGGGCACGGGGAAGGAGTTAGAGAAGAGATATATTTGTCACATTCCTGTGCTGTGAGGTCCTGTTCTTGTATGGCTGCCCAGCCCGGAGAGTGTTGCTGTTCTCATTGCTGGCTCCTACGCAGCTCCCTGTCTCGGACCACCTCGCTGCTGGGAGCTGACATCTTGAGGAGACCAAATGAAAAGAATTAAAAGACAAAAGAAAGTCCTTCCAAAAGTCTGTCCTTAATTAAGGAAAACCCTAGAACAAATGCTGAGTTCCTATGGAGCCAAAAAGCCTTACGCATACGTTAAGATTTTAGCAACTGAAATCCTTAAGCAGTTCTTTGAACTTGGGCCTAAATATTGAGGTGTTTGGCCTAAATATTGAGGTGTTGTTAATAAAGTGTGTGAGCGTAATTGGGCTAAAATAAGTGGTGGTGAGGAAAGTTTAAATCATAGAATCATGGGATCATAGAATGCTTTAGGTTGGAAGGGACCTTTTAGGTCATCCAGTCCAACCCTCCTGCAGGATCAGGGATATCTCCCATGGGGTCAGGGACTCCATCCAACCTCACCCTGAACACCTCCAGGCAGGGATGGGACATTCACAGGTAACCTGGCCCAGTGCCTCACCATTTTCATGGTGAAGAAATTCCCCCTTACGTCCAGTCTAAATCGACTCCTCTCCAGTTTATACCCATTGCCTCTAGTCCTATCACTACAAGCCTTTGTAAACTGTCCCTCAACACGGAATAGTTTATAATGACAACTCCTCTTGCTCCTCTGTGCTGAGGGAGGATGTTTCCACAGCTAAAATGAAACACCAGAGTTTGGGAAATAGGGGCATATGCCCAACTGGGTGCTGAATAGTGTAAGCCATGACTGAGGCAGTAAAACCTACCTCCTTTGGGGTGGGTAGTGTGCTGTGGTCCTCAAGGGGAAAGAGATAAAGCCATAGCTACAAAACTTTTGTCTCAGGCTGTTTAAATGGTGCAGCAGCTTTCTCTTGGTTCTCCGCTGCCTTGGGAGCCTCCCCCTCGCTGGGTTTCTGAAGTGTTTTGAATTTTTTTTCTTCCCCTCTAGGTTTCATGCCTTCTCTCCCAGTGTGCTCTTTCCTAGGCAAGGTAATTCATCACTGGTTCACTGTGGAAACTGCCAGTTTGGTGCGTTTTATGTTTTATTATGGTTTTCCAAGTCTGGCAGCGTTCAAAGGAAAAGGCAAGGAGAAATGACTCATCTGTTACTTTATTTGCCGCTTGTTTTGGAAAATCTAGATCCAAATTTGAATTTGACTCCTATTAGGGCTCCATTGCTGAATTTTATTTGTTTATATTTCTGGCAGGGCTGTATTCACACCCAGAATAAGCACAACTTCCAGTCAGTCTCTGTGACACTGAGCGCAGCTCGCTGCTCAGACCAGGGAGCTCTTTGAGCTGCTCAAGGTGACTGAAAGCCCAAGGGTTTTGCTGCAGGATCTGAATGATTCAGAAGCCTCTAGTCAGCTTTACAAAGCTAGAAGTCACCTACTATGCTCTGTTCATCACACGTGATTTGTGTTATGGTAGAAATCATTGGACCTCTGCTGTAACTTGTTAGTAAAAGGTTGTGCTGGATGAAGTAGCGTGGCTTTTGGGCTTTGAAATCCCTGGTGTTGCCCCAGATCATTGCGATGACTCCCTGTGCTGCTGCTGCTAGCTCAGGGCAGAAGGTTGTCACGAACATGCTGAGACCTGCTCTGAGGTCTGAGCTTTCTTCTAACCCTGTCAAAGTGTCTTGGTGAGGCCAGCTTTGACTACGGTCCTTGTAGCAAGAGTAGGAGACACTGCTCTGCTGAGTCAAAGACCAAGCTGTTCGGTGGCAGCACCTTTCTGTCTCCAAGACCTCAGGTCTCCTCTGACCCAGACTAGCCAGATACCCTGATGAGGGCTTATGCTTGTGGGGGGCAACTGGAAGGTGGCAGGTCAAGCAACCTTGCCAGAGCTGGGACTGAAATGCCACATAAACCAGGAAAGTTAGAGCTCCGCAGGTGAACTCCTTCCCATTCTGCCTCACTGCTTCAAATGTGTGAGGGCTTGGAGGGGTTCAAGGTCCAGCCTGAGTATGGCTCTGCTTTCTGGAAGATGGCCAAGGTGAGCTTCTGGTGCTTTTGTCACCAGTTTCTATGCTATAGTTGTTAGGAGTGATCTGCTAACAGGCTTTCCATTGTCTTTTGGTTTCACTTTGCACGAGACCCTGCAGGTTTAGGGCATGTGGCCAACTTACTTGTTTCACTGGAACTCAATATTGGTCTATATCCCATACCAAGCCTTGTGGGTAAACTGAATTTCTGGCTGCAAGTGGAGGGAAAGACAGACAGACAGCTAAAATGAATAGCTCTGGGTTTTCCTGGGTTTGGTTACATGCCCAACTCACTTCTGCCGCGTGCAGAAGCAGCAGGAGGCTACAAAAGCCATGGATATCTTCTTCCAGTGAGCCATTCTCAATGCCACCGCAGCAGTCAGCAGCATCCTGACTGTTGTCATCCATGGTGAGTGCTTGGCAGGGTGATGGGTTGAGGCAGGAAAGGATTCAGGAGCAATCAGCTTAAACAGTGCAGATCCATTCTCTGTGTCAATTTTTTTGCTGTGTAGCCTTGGACTGGGTTGGGGGCAGAACCCAGCACCCTCCTTAAGCCATACATCCTTCAAACGCTGCCAGAAAGGGAAAGGATCCTCCTCACAGCTTTAGTTACTGAAAACTACCTGCTTCCACTTCTGTCCCTATGTTGCAGCACACACTTGGACACGAAGTACTGTTTGAAACCCTGCCTCCCTCCGTACCTCTTTGCCAAAGGGAAGAGTTGGTAAATGTTAAAGTCAGTTGGAAAATCACTGCAGGCTCCTGGCCATAGAGTTTCCCACAGCTTGTGGTACAACGTGACCTGGGCTCCGACAAGCCCGAGCCATACAGTGTTGGTTTTGTCCTGCAGTACTTTTCCTATACAGATGGTGAAGGTGAAAATTTTCTTCTCTGACCCAGTGCTTGAGGTAAATAAACTGTAAATAGCTTGGAGGAGAGCAATCTGGGATGTGAAGAAGTGAAAGGGTAGTATTTTTGGGGGTGGGGGAGAGGAGGAGAGCCATCAAAGCCTAAATTAACTCCCTCTTGCAAAAATAGTTTGAGCGGACATTATCAGGCTAAAAATATGAGCAGTCTGTAAAAGGACCAGTTTTCCTCCCATGCTGCTACTAACATGTTACCCAATTAAAACAGTAGGTGCTTAATGTTGTGCTTAATTTCCCACTATTCATGGTACCCGAGTTTTTTCGGGGACGGGGTGCTCTGCTGGGCATGGACAATGAGGGCTTGTGTCCGGGGTAAGACTACTGGTTAAAGCCAAAGTAAATATTGAAATGGTTATAGTTTTGCCGACACAAGCCCCTATGTGAACATTCTCACGCAAACTTTTCTAAAATTTAACTTCTATTTATTGGAAATGGGTTTAAATCTGAGAGCAAAAAGCTGCCATGGTACTGGAATAGCAGTGTCCATCTAGAAGTCTGTTCCAGTTTAATAAATTCAACTTTCTTTTCAGGGAGTAGTAGGAATTTAGTATTTTTTTCACTGTTACTACACCAGTCTTTCCTGGTTGTGTTGCATAGGCTATAGGTTGTAAATCTTGCAGGAGACCATTTTTTCTTTAATTAAATTCTAGACATTGTTAATGAGTTTTTGAACATGAAGTCACCTCTCTTTTAGTGCAAAGGTCGTAGATGTAACCTGTTCCTTTTGAGAGAAACCCCTTGTTAGGGTCATTTTCCCCAGTTACTGGCTGCAGGCAGAGTATTGGTTTTGAGTTGAGAGTTACCTGGAGGGAATCTCTTGAACTTCATCAGGTCCTACGCCTGGGAAGGAAGAACCCTTTGCAGTGATGGAGACAGCTCTACTGAAAAGGCAACAGGGGTCTCGTGGACCCATGGTGCACAGCAGCCTGAACCCAAGCCAGCACCGCGTCCTCCTGGTCAGCTGCATCCTGGGCAGCAGGAACATGGAGATCAAGGGGAAGGGTTATTCCCCTTCTGCTAGGCACTTGTTTGACCCCATGCCAAATACTGCGTCTGGTTTTGAGTCTCTTGGTGAAGAAAGATGTTAACAGGCATGAGCACGTCCAGCAGAGAGCCACAAAGATAATGAGGGGTTGGAGAGTGACAGAGAAGGGTTACGCTCCTCGCCAGCCAGCTCGCCTTCGTGTGGCCTTGCACTTAGCATTTCTTCTTGTAGCTCCTCCTTGGTCTTAGCTGCACAAATGCTTCAGACTATCCACTCAAAAGATGTGACTGGAACCTGAGAGGAAATTGTAGAGAGGAGGGTGCTGGGCTCTTCTCCCAGGTGATAGGACAAGGGGAAATGGGCTCAAGCTCTGCCAGGGGAGGTTCAGACTGGATATTAGAAAAAAGTTTTCACAGAAAGGGTTGTCAGGCACTGGGGAGGTGGTGGAGTCACCATCCCTTGATGGGTAGACGAAGTGCTCAGGGGCATGGATTAGTGGCAGAAAGGAATGGCTAGGCTTGATCATCCAAGAGGTCTTTTCCACCTAGTGGTGGATAGTAAGATGTGCAGTAGAGATAGCCTTAGCATCTCAAAAATGGATTAAGACTGAACAAGGTCCAGCTGGTCCACCCATCCATTCCCTTAGCAAGTTTGCAGATGATACTAAGCTGGGTGGAAGCGTGGATCTGCTGGAGGGTAGGGAGGCTCCAAAGGGATCTGAACAGGCTGGACCATGGGCAGAGACCAATGGCATGAGGTTTAACAAGGCCAAATGCCGAGTCCTGCACTTGGTGCACAACAACCCTGTGCAGCTACAGACTAGGAGAAGTCTGGCTGGAGAGCTGCCTGGAGGAGAAGCACAGGGACTGAACATGAGCCAGCAGTGGCCCAGGTGGCCAAGAAGGCCAATGGCATCTTGGCTTGTATCAGAAACAGCATGACCAGCAGGTCTGGGGAGGTTATTCTCCCTCTGTACTTGGCACTGGTGAGACCGCACCTTGAATCCTGTGTTCAGTTCTGGGCCCCTCACCCCAAGAAGGATGTTGAGGCTCTGGAGCGAGTCCCGAGAAGAGCAACAAAGCTGGTGAAGGTGCTGGAGAACAGGCCTTATGAGGAGCGACTGAGAGAGCTGGGGATGTTTAGCCTGGAGAAGAGGAGGATGAGGGGAGACCTCGTTGTTCTCTACAACTCCCTGAAAGGAGGTTGTGGAGAGGAGAGTGCTGGCCTCTTCTCCCAAGTGACAGGGGAGAGGACAAGAGGGAATGGCCTCAAGCTCCTCCAGGGAAGATTTAAGCTGAACATTAGGAAGAAATTTTTCACAGGAAGAGTCATTGGGCACTGGCAGAGGCTGCCCAGGGAGGTGGTTGAGTCACCTTCCCTGGAGATGTTTGAGGGATGGGTGGACAAGGCGCTGAGGGGCATGGTTTAGTGTTTGATAGGAATGGTTGGACACGAGGATCTGATGGGTCTCTTCCAACCTGCTGATTCTATGACTCTATGATCTGAGTTAGGGCACTGAAGTTTTAACTGTCTATTCAGCTTCCTGAAGACCCACAGACTGTGTTAGAGCATAAATGCTTATAGGTGGGAGTATCCTGATGTGCCTCTTGGGGCTTGAGGAGTGCTCACTGCCCATAGGAAGTCCTGCACATATTTTTATTTGCCTGTTTTTCTTGTGCAGGGGTTGCTTAAAAAGGAAAAGGAGAGGAAGCGGGGGGAAAAGTGTGCCTGTGTGCTATTTTTTCGGGGGGTGGGGGTGGTATATGAACTGGTTCAGATATTACAGTAGGAGTATACGCTGATTTGTTTGATTGTATATGTGGATTGTTCTGAAACTAATAGTGATAATTGCTTTTGGCAGCGACTTGGGTTGTTTGGGTTGATTTTTGGTTGGGTTTTTTTTTTTTGAGGCTCAAAGCTGGAAAAAAAATGTTTGCCAAATTGCTAGTCATAGGATATGTTTCATCCAGGGTGTGACAAACTTTATTGCCTTTGCAAGCTTCTGGGCTTAGAAATGCTGCTGGGTGGATAGTCCTGGAGACTTCAGTCCTTGATTTATGCCAGAGCTTTGTCTCACCAGCATCTTTGTAAAGGTCCACTGGGATGTGAATTTACCTTCTCCATAACACCCCCATTACAGCCTGGGCAGTGCAAGGCCCTTTTTCTTCTGGCAGTTTCCTTGTGGTTAGATCTAGAGGTTCCTCTAGGCTCCCATTCGTATCTCGCTTCTGTCTGGAGGTTGTTAGCTGTTGAGGTCTTCTGGGGTGGATTTTGTCAAAGGCATGCTTGAGCAAGATAAACGAACATCCAGGGTGGGATGGAGCAGGATGAAGAACCCCAGGTGTGGAGGGTCTGGGAAGCTCTTTCCCTAGGCAGCCCTTATTGAAGGGTGAGATCAGGTAGCAGCAGTTTTTGGTGTGCTGTACATTCCCTTCTCTCAGGACAGTGCTGTGTCCAGGCAATAGAACTTGTGCAGTCCAACATTACAGGAACTGGAGACAAAAACATGATAGGAGAAGCATCCTTGAGCCTTCTTGCCTTGCCTGGGGAAGCCAAGAAGAGGTAGCCACTGAGGACAGCTGGCTTTGGAGGCCTGAGGAATTCTGTCAACTTGCAACCTGCAACTTTAGGGTTTCTTCTGCTAGTCGGAAATTTGGGCTTCATGAAGCAAACCTGAGTGATTGAAGAAACAGCATTCTCTCATGGTAATAATTTTCTCTGAGGTTGACTTGCCTGTGTTTTTACTTTTTTCTTGTCAAGGAAATGGTTTAATTTGTGAATTTTGAGTTCCATGGCTCATCCCTGCAAACAGCTCTCCTGCTTACACATTTTGGGCTTGTTTGTGTACAAACCCCCTGGCTGTCGGCAAAGGAGCAGCCAGAGTAACACCAATACTACAACATGATATCCGCACAGCTGAAGCCTCCCCTTTCCCTCCTCAGACTGTAGCAAACCCCTCCATGTCTCCCCACTGGTGTTACACAAGGTTAGAAGGACTGGGATGAGGCTTACTGAGGGAAATGGGTGCACGCATCCAACTTTGTGGGATTTGTGTGCTTATTTTAAGGGTTTGCAGGATCTTCAAGACTAGCCTGGACCTGGCAAAAAATATGGTGAAAGATGGTCTTTGATATTCATCAGGATAGCCATCATCACCTTGGCTTGGTTCGTGCAGTGCCTAATTGCCCTGGGGTCCCACTGTAGGACAGGAGCTTCTTGGAGCCACTGCAATTCCAGTGATGACTGTGAACAAAAACTCCATTTTCACGTTTCTCTGGTATTTTAGGAATTTCAGAGCTGTTGTTCACTGCCTGCACAGCTGGAGCGTGGGAGGAAAGCAGAACAAGACTAGTGAAACGCTTGTGGGAGGCCCCAGCAAGCGTGCAAACACGTGGGCTTGGGTGGGTGAGCTGTCATTCATAAAATATGTAGAGGAGGTTTGACCTAGTCTCTTCTACAGAGTCAGCACTGTGGCTGCTTTAATACAGTTAAATGTCCTTGCAAACTAGGTTCCAGTGCAATCTGACCCAAGGGTCTTGGTCAAAAAGCAAACCCTGAAGTTCTGACTAAACCCAGCCTTGCTCTGCCATAGGAGAGCAGTTAATAGCAAAGAAACCAGCCTCTGTTCACTTGCTGAACTTTAAATATTTATTGTTTTAATAGACAGGAATAAATACTCGACAAATAAGCTTCTTGTCCCTAAGTGACTGTGTTCTTCTGATTATAAATAAGCTTGAAATCTGAATTCTTGATTATTTTTAATTTAATCCAGGCTAAACCCATTGGATTGACATCTTCCCACTGCGTGAACTTCAGAGGATTCATTCCCTGATTCTTGTCTGAAGGATCATAAAATGGCTTTGAATTGAGGTGTTTTCCTGAAATTACTTGGAGTACCTCTGGAGTTTGGGATGGGCCACCTTTTTCCCTTCACTGTGATCTCTCCTAACTACTGATATCTCTGACTTCAAGTTAGGGTGGAGGATGCTTGGGAAGTGCCTCTGGGTCTCTAGATCAATTCGTACCAGTTGATGGCAGCTTAGCACGGCTTTCCAGTACCCTCCGTTAGGGGTGTGTTTCACACCAACTTCACTATCTCTCCATGGGACCTTTGGGAGTGTTTATAGAAATATAACGGGATTGTAAATTCATGGAGCTTGCAGAGCTGTGGCCACATCCTACTCTGGGGCTGTGCTTTGCTGCCTTTTTGGCCAGGAAAAAATGAACAGCCCTTTGGCTTAAGGGAATTTGCTGCGGGATCTGCCATGACCACGTGAGAGGCCAGGTGCTGGAATTGCGTAGCCCTCTTTGCAGGGAAACGCGTGCTGCAAAGGAGCAGCTGGGATGCGACTTGGCTCACCCGAAGGCTCGAGGATCCCAGGCGGAGATGAGCTTGTGGCTCCTTTGGGAGTGGTTCCACATGATTGCTGTCAGAGAATTGGAGCCCCGCACCCTGTTCCAGTTTGCGTAGCTACACTCCTCGTCTCTGAGGGAAAAACATTCTTCAGATGCTGCTTTCAGGGGGGATGGTGAAAGCTGTAGGGGGAAGCAGATGGGCTTCTCCCACCCTCTTGTTTGAGACTGAGCACTGTTACAGCCAGAACATAGCAAAAACAGAACAGAACCCACAGCATGGGTGGTAGAAGCCCAGTTCCTGGGAATGTTCAAGGCCAGATTGAACAAGGCTCTGCGGAACCTAATCAAGTGGAAGATGTCCCTGCTTACTGCAGACCGTTAAGGTCCCTTCCAACCCAAACCATTTTGTGAGCTGCACAAAGCTCTGTGTGTTTTCACCAGCTTGTAACCTCTGTGTCAGGAAACAGTTTTGTTCGTCTACAGGAAAGCTGGGGAGGGCCCCTTGATCAGGGATTGCAGGCAGAGGGCAAGGGGGGGTGATTTTAAGCTGAGAGTGGGAAGATTTAGTTGAGATCTTGGGAAGCAAAGTTTCCCTTTGAGGGAAAGGAGGCACTGACACAGGCTGCCCTGTCCCTCGAGGTGTCCAGGGTGAGGTCAGATGGGGCTTGGAGCAACCTGATCCAGCGGGAGGTGTCCCTGCCCATGGCAGGGGTGTTGGATGGGCTTTAAGGTCCTTTCTAACCCAAACCATTCCATGATTCTGTGAAAGAGTAAGAAAGCAAGCTGCCTCTCTCTGAGCCTTAGCCTGGCTGCTTGCTGGCTGTATCAGAGTTGGGGGAAGGAGGTCTGATGCTGATCCTAGTGTGTGTCAAGCATCCTTGCCTTACACCCACCACCTCCGTGCTTGGCTTGGCCATGCACGGGGCAGTTGAGGACTGTGCTAACTGCAGGTTGCGTTCCTGTGCTCGCAGCCCAGCTGCACAGCTTAAATGATGGGCGTGCAGGACGATAGAGCAAACAGAGCAAAAATCCTGGTGCTTCTGGAGATGAGACCTTTGCACATGGGCATTAAGAACAGAGTTCACTCCTGGTTTTGTTTGATGATATAGCTCTGTGATTCCCTCTGTACTAGGCACTGGTGAGACTGCTTCTTGAATCCTGTGTTCAGTTCTGGGCCCCTCACCACAAGAAGGATGTTGAGGCTCTGGAGCGAGTCCAGAGAAGAGCAACGAAGCTGGTGAAGGGGCTGGAGAACAGGCCTTATGAGGAACAGCTGAGAGAGAGCTGGGGTTGTTTAGCCTGGAGAGGAGGAGGCTGAGGGGAGACCTCATTGCTCTCTACAACTGTCTGAAAGGAGGTTGTAGAGAGGATGTGATGGCCTCTTCTCCCAAGTGACAGGGGAGAGGACAAGAGGGAATGGCCTCAGGCTGCCACAGGAGAGGTTCAGAATGGCTATCAGAAAGAAATTTTTCACAGAAAGGGTCATTGGGCACTGGCAGAGGCTGCCCAGGGAGGTGGTTGAGTCACCTTCCCTGGAGATGTTTAAGGGACAGGTGGACAAGGCGCTGAGGGGCAAGGTTTAGTGTTTGATAGGAATGGTTGGACTTGATGATCCAGTGAGTCTCTTCCAACCTGCTGATTCTATGATTCCTGTGGGGCAGGAGTACATCAGCAAGATGGGAGCGGTGTGCAGGGATGCCGGCAGTAGGGGATTGCTGTGTCTTCAGGGAGAAATGGGGCTCTACTTTGTGCCTTACTGAGGATTTGCGCAGCTAATGAGCCCGCCCCGAGTTCTGCCAGGAGCTCGATGTGCCTGTAAGAAATACCTTTGTTGGGCTCACTTACCAGCTGGAAAAAGGCGAAAAACCTCTACCACGTGTTGACAGGGCTTTTTGTGCTCTCATTTTTCCAGGGTGGCCACTGACCACAACGTTGATAACACCACAGCGATCCTTAGAGAGTGGCTGAAGAACGTGCAACACCTCTACCACGATGTGGAGTGGCGGCCAATGGAAGAACCTCAGTGAGTACCCCCGTGAGGGCAGCCTGAACTTCTTTGGTGTGTAGGTCAAATTGTGCAGGTTTTCTATTTTCAAACTAGGAGATGTACTAAATGTCCAAGCACTAAAATATGGAATATTTTTTTTTTTAAATTTGGTCCGGTCTGTCACATTAAAATTGTTCTCATGGAGACCATAAAAAGGTCTCAGACTTCTGTGCAGCAACTCATGCAGAACTTATTTTCCATTCAGATGTTTGGCATCTGCAGCTGTTCTCTTTGCATGGTAAACAAATCACATCAAAAACTACAGGGAATAAAATCTGTCATTCTTTATCTGCAAGGAAGCAAAGGGATCGTAGTCCGTTCCCACAGTGTCTGTGAAAGCTCTGTCCAAGACATCAAATACTCGGGAAGTTCTGAGCCAGAGAACTAGATTTGCTTCAGCAGATTGTAGCTTTGCATGTCTTGCGTGATCATTGCTTTGAAATACGATGGTTTAAAGAGAATCCCTTTTTAAGGAATGATGGGCAACACCTATATATGCACAATTTCAAAGCCAAGGAATTGTGTGTTGGATTTTTATTGCTTTTTTTTTTTTTTTTTTTTTTTAAATCAGCTGATCCTTGCTTTGTTCTGTTTCTTCCGTCAGGGATAAGTACATAAATTTCCCCTTTCTTTAGGCTTGCTTTGATTTTCAAGGTCCTCAGTGCGGCAGTGGGGTGTTTGTGGTCCAGACCCACAGGGAGTGCTTGTTCTCTCGACTTTATTAATCCTTTCATTGGAATTGAGTTTTCTCAAACTTGGCTTTTTTAAATTCTGTAGAAAGTTTTTTTTGAAGCTCTCTGCTCCCTCGCTGGCACTGTTTCAAAGACTTGGGTTGTTATTCCATATAGGACTCTGTCCCTGAGTTTCCTTCCATCTTTGTTACAAAGCATTTGCTTTTGGACCTGATCCTGAAAACGAAGGCATGTGTGTAACTTCGCTCACATGATAGGGCTCTTTGGGCTGAGTGTTTGTAGGTTAAGAGCTGCTGTCGGGATGTGTTAGCTGTTACTACTAATGCCCAGACCCTGAGGGAAGCCAAATCGACTTTTGTCTTTACCTCCTGTGCTCTGTTGGTTCTGCTGGGCTTAAGGAAGCTGTATTTATAGTCTTAGAGCCTGGCAGGGGACAGATGACTTTCTACAGGAGGGCTGGATCGTAGAATCGTAGAATAGTTTTAGTTTGGAAGGGACCCTAAAGATCATCCAGTTCCAGCCCCCGTGTCATGAGCAGGGACACCTCCCACTGGATCAGGCTGCTCAAGGCCCATCCAGCCTGGCCTAGAACACCTCCAGGGATGGGGCAGCCACAGCTTCCCTGGGCAACCTGGGCCAGGGCCTCCCCACCCTCATCGTGAAGAAATTCCTCCTTCTGTCTGGTCTAAATCTGCCCCTCTCCAGTTTATACCCATTGCCCTTCGTCCTATCACTCCAAACCTTTGTGAACAGTCCCTCCCCGGCTTTCTTGGAGCCCCTTCAGGTACTGGAAGTTCACTATAAGATCTCTGTGGAGCCTTCTCTTCTCCAGAACAAGTAAATGAAGTAAACCGGCTCAGTTTGCTGCAGTGGGGTGGGCTCTGCCTGCACCAGGCAGGGTGTTGCTTCTGCAGCAGAAACTCCTGGCTTTGGTAGCAGTGTTTTGCTCGTGGCTGTGTGGTGGGCAGGAAATATTGCAGCACTTCTTGTTCTCCAGTGCCCTGGGTACTCATGCCAGCACGAAACTTGAAATTATCCTTCCTCCAGACCTCTCCTGGGTTGCCTGAGGTGACTCTAGCAATGTTTTTCTTTTGGAAAAAAGACAGTAAGGGAACTTTTTTTTTTTTTTCGATTACTCTAATAGGGCCCAGACACAGGTTGCAGTCACTTTTCTTTTTCTTTGCTAGATCTTACCCAGAAGAAATTGGGCCAAAACATTGGCCAAGCTCCCGATTCACTCACGTGATGAAACTCCGACAGGCTGCCCTGCGTGCTGCACGAGAGAAGTGGTCAGACTACATCCTGGTAAATACAAGGTTTGATTTATTAAGTGCCCTCAGGCCAAAACTTTGCAGGTAGTCAGTCTGATACTTCAGGCTGTCAAAGTTTCCTCTGCATCAAAAGCCAAAGCTCTCTGCAGTGCAATGCTGTGTGCTGCTGCTTGGTCTGATGGGAAGAGAATTTGCAGCCAGGCATCTTTTCCAATCTCGTAGCTTTGTTGTAGGGGCAGCTGCTCCTGGCTTTACCTGTAACAGCGATGCGCCCCAAGGTATCAAAACCACCAGCTTAGTGCCTTTTGAATTTTTTTTGCCAACCTCATGCCTCTGGTTGCCTTTCCCTCAACAAAGTGTCAGAGGACACATATCATTTAATCTAATAACAAATTGCTTTTTCTCTTCCCCTCTTCCTTCTCTAGTTTGTTGATGCAGATAACTTACTGACCAACCCAGAAACCCTGAACCTGTTGATAGCAGAAAACAAGACATTGGTGGCACCGATGCTTGAGTCTCGCTCTCTCTACTCTAACTTCTGGTGTGGCATCACCCCCCAGGCAAGTGACTATGTGATTGGTGACTGCGCAAGCTGTGTTTTCAGAGGCCTCCTGCCTTGTGTCTGTGTAGCCGTGGGCATGATTTCTGTTCTGTGGGCTTTCCCATCTGCTTTCATAGTGTCCTCCCGGAAAGAAGCTGCTGTAGCTCTGAGCCCACAGATGAGGTGTTAGCGTGTAGTGAGGATAGTGGTGTCATGCAGTCGTGTCAGCTTGTGCCTCTCTCACTGCTGGCATCCCCAGTCTTCAGTGGGTATCTTTGGGAAAGGACTCTGTATTTATCAACAATCTGGGAATAGGGTTAGAGGGGACATTACAATCTGTCGACGTTTTTCAGGCTTTGTTTTCTAATCAAGCTGTTGGTATGAGCAAAGCAATTCAGGTTCTGCACTGGGTCTGCAGGCACATACCTGAAACTTGCTTCCTTGTCTTTAATTCTTCACTGGAAGAAGCTGAGTCTGGAGGAAGCTGAGCTTGCTTAGCCAGAAGTCCTGGGAAGTGATACAATCCCACTAACTAAAAAAAAAAAATACTCATACACACACCAGAATTTATACAAGGTGGTTCCATATGTTTGTGTAACAGCCTATAAACTTGTGGTGCATAATTTTAGACTAGCTTTCCTGTACCATGACACTAATCTGAGAGGAATTTACCTTTCTTTCTGCAGCTGTCTGTTGTATATAGGTTATTTTTCTCACAGGTTAACAAGATTTATGTCGTGGAGCAACACCCTTTGCCCTGTAGGCAGAGCATGTGGTGAGCTATGTACTGAAAGGGTGGTAGCGTAAAGGGCGGAAGTCCTAAGCCTAGAAATAAAGTTTTCTGTTGCCTTTTCAAATCAGATATTCTGCAGTAAGTATCAGATACAAAAATGTTGCATAGTGGAAACAGCATTTTTAGAGCCAGGACGAGGTTGAGCTCTCACTTCACAACTTGATCCATGTCACCATGGTTGGCTTTGGCTAACCACGGTGACATTTTGGTAGATGAGCACCCACCCAGTCACTTGCTCACTCCTGCCCAGCAGGATGGGAGAGAGAATTGGAATGAGTCAGGAGCCCCTACCCAAGCTTTCCTGGAGCCCCTTTCAGTACTGGAAGCTGCTCTAAGGTCTCCCCAGAGCCTTCTCCAGGCTGAGCAAGCCCAGTTCTCTCAGCCTGTCCTCATATCGGAGGTGCTCTAGGCCTTGGATCATCTTTGTGGCCTCCTCTGGACTCGCTCCAACAGATCCATGTCTTTCTTGACATGGGAAGGACTTGCACAGTTCAGGCTGACCGAGGAAAAATAGCAGGAAAAGGTCCTGAATTTTCCCAGCTTGGGAAGTAAATATATAGAAAAGAAAAGTGATGATGTGGATGAGTTCACTTGTTGGTTGGAATATGCCAGCAGCAAATGCATCTTGCAGAATTTGATGAAAATAGCTGCTCAGATCAAAAGAGACGTCCCCGCTTGATATTTTTCTTCTCTCTTAGTTGCTGCTGGTTGTTCCTCAGTCCTTCGTGCTCTCGGCCTCGCTCTCCCTGGGGACCTGGGGAGGGAGGAACAGCTGGAGCACGTCCTCAGCTCCAGCTCGGAGCAACAACAAGCCAAACCCAGCTCCAGACAGTTTGACATTTAGCTCTCGGGAAGCTGACCTTAGGAGAGCACAGCACCAGTGCTGACAAGTTGGAGTCTTTCTTGACTGCACATGATTTATGAGCAGTGAAATGCCACAAAACCCCATAGTGAGTGCCTGAAGAAGGAAAGATTAGTTTCCAGCATCTTTCACCTATGGGCATTCTCAGTTGTCTGTTGACAGACGAATGTCTTAACCCTTCCTTCAGTGGGAATGCTAATAAACTCTCTACCCACTCACTCCTTCTTGTGAAAATCAGGCTGGCTGTGTTTAAGATACCTGGTTTTCACAGTATGTTTGGAGGGTGTCTGCAGGGCAGAGGGGAGGATCGACTGATGCATGAACAGGCAAATGCACATTACTGCACCGCGTCCAAAGCAGTAGGACCAACAGGGCAAGAGGGGATTCTCCCCCTCTATTCTGCTCTGATGTGACCCCACCTGGAGGCCTGTGTCCAGCTCTGGAGTCCTCAGCACAGGAAGGACATCAGTCTGTTGGAGTGAGTGCAGAGGAGGCCAGGGAGATGATCTAAGGGCTGGACCACCTCCTGTATGAGGACAGGCTGAGAGAGTTGGGGATGTTCAGCCTGGAAAAGAAAAGGCTCTGGGGAGACCATAGAGCAGCTTCCAGTACTGAAAGGGGCTCCAGGAAAGCTGGGGAAGGGCTCTGGATCAGAGAGTGCAAGGATAGGATGAGGGGAAATAGTTTTCAGCTGAAAGAGGGGGAGATTGAGGTGAGATCTTAGGGAGAAATGTTTTTCTGTGAGGGTGAGGAAGCCCTGGCCCAGGTTGCCCAGAGCAGTGGTGGCTGCCCCATCCCTGGAGGGGTTGGATGAGGCTTTGATCAACCTGATCCAGTGGGAGGTGTCACTGCCCATGGCAGGGGGGTTGGAACTGGATGGGCATTGAGGTCCCTTCCAACCCAAACCATTGTATGATTCTACACAAAGCCAGGGTAAAGTGGTTCTGCAGTGATTTGCTCGGCTGTTACTAGGGTGCTCATGGAAAATATAACACAAAAGTAACTTTAACTTATTTTAGTGACTCATCATTTCTGTGAAGGCCAGAATCTGTTCTGGATTCAACCATAAGCTGTGTTCAGATGTCTAATTGGCATGTTAGGACTTTCTGTCTGAGGGTAGTCATGGATTTATTTCCCTATCTGATAGCTTTAGACATCTTGCGCCTGCAAAACCAGCTGTGAGCTGCACAGCGTGGGTGTTGCACCCGCGGAGCTGGAAGGCCAGCAGAGCCTCTGAGAATTGAGTTGACTGAAGTGCCCTCCCTCAGAGAAGCTCTGTGGGGAGCGCTCAGGAGTGGGTGTTGAACCTTCCTACCCTGCGGTGGAAGAAACGAGGATTCTTGTAGCACTGATGGAGATTGAGATGTTGCCTTTGCTGTAGTGAAGCAAATTATTGTTTTGAAGTTGTGGTCAGAAATTGTAGGTATGTGAGATAATGAATGTTCTTTGTGCCTTTTGAACTTGGAGCAGGACATGGATGCTCAACAGCTTCCAGGATCAGACCTGAGAGTCCATGTGCAAAAAAAAAAAAAAAACGTTTCTGGAGAGCCAAGGGTAAAAAGTCTGAGGTTGAAGCTCTGTTACAAAGGGAGTTTTGCAGTGGAAAGGCTTGGATTTCCAGTAGCTGCTAAAAAGGAGAAAGAAGGCCAAGCTTTAACTCTTGGGATGGAGATTATTTCAAAATACTTGACTGAGCCCTTTCCAAAAAGGGGGACGCTTCCAAATCTGATAATTTGGCATGGATCCATCTCTGGTGGGGAGGTCTAAGGGCTTCTGCTAGAGAGCATCTGGTAACGAGCAGCCCCCTCCTTGTGTCCACAGGGATATTACAAAAGGACCCTGGACTATCCCCTGATTCGGGAATGGAAGAGGACGGGCTGTTTTGCTGTCCCGATGATTCATTCCACGTTCCTCATTGACTTGAGGAAAGAGGCCTCCACCAAGCTGATGTTCTACCCCCCGCACCAGGACTACACCTGGAGTTTTGATGATATTATGGTCTTTGCCTTCTCCAGTCGCCAAGCAGGTATGTCTGGAGCCTTTCCTGGGGAGGATTCGGTAGTAGAGACATATCCCCACTTTGAGTTTACTGGCTGTGTTGACCTTGGTGTTAAGACCCTTTCCTCTTTGGAATCTGGTCAGGGATAACCAGCAGCAGTGACTGGCAATGCAGCTTTGAGTCACAGCCACCTTTAAAGGACATGGGAGCCGTTCTTGGGTAGGGGCAGAGTTTCAGAGACAAAGCGTGTGGCATCCACCCTTGGTCTGTGTCACAGCAAGATGGTAGTGAGCAGAGGGGAATGCTGGAGAGTGGAAAGCCTCCTCAAGTTTGTAGGTAGGGTATCCTAAGTCGCTACTTCTAAGAGACTCCATAAGGAAGGGGGCAAGGGCAAGAGGCCGTTTTTAAACATAGCAGCCCTTGTGCAAACAAAACCAAGTTGCTTACCCACAGTGCTGATGAGGCTTTGCTTCATGGCAGCTCAGCAGGAATTGCCTGAGAGCTGGGAGGGTTTCACTTTGGGTTAATTTTTTTTTTTTTTAAAGCAAAATCAATGCAGCTTTTGGAGGAATGGTGTAGAATCTGCAGGCTGTGCTGAGAGGAAATCTCTTGCAGGCCAGAGCAGGTTAGAGTTGGTGTCTGAGCAGTAAATCTCCGCTTGCTTGACATCATATCACTGGTACTTAGGGAGAACCAGCTGAGCACTGAGATCCTTCGGGCACAGCAGAGAGAAAACATGTACCGCTTCATCTGGTGCTGGGATCAGTGTCTGCTGCGCAGTGGGAAGCTTTGTGAGGCTTGAAAGACAGGAGTCTAAGTCACTACCTCGGTGTCCTCTTCTTTTGCCTGGAATAGCTGCTGTTGTTTGCAGAGAGATCTGTCTGTCTTAGAAATCACTGTCTCTTAAGGGCATGCTGCTGCTTATAGATGTGGTGAGGATGTTCAGTCTCATTCATTTCTGGAGAATGGATCTAGTGGGTGTTCTGTCTCCTGCAAAATCCTGGTTGGCAGACCTGTTTGTAGCAGAGTGAGAGTTGAAAGGAGCTCCTGGGAAGAGTGTCTTTTTAATGCCCATTTCTATTGCTCTTCACCCTGCTGTGTTGAAAAGGGGAAAGTTCCCAGTCTTATAAATGAAAAAAATGACTGATGAAACCTCACGTGTGCTTCTGTTCAGAGCTTGATGGCTGGTTTTGTTGGTTTACTGAGGTGAGTTAGCAGGGAAAATTTTTTTGTGGGTCCCTTGAGCGATGTGCAGCTGGTGATGCCTGTTCCTCTCTCTGCAAAAGAGGTGAAGTTAAGGTGAGAAGGAAGAGCTTTTCCTCAGGGAACAACAAACAGAGAGAAAGTGAAGGAGTATTGTTTGTTGTTGCTGGCAGTCACTTCTGCAGAGGTGACGGGCTGAGAAAGCTGCCTTCCCCACCATTTCCAGACCAGCACAGCAGCCACCAGCATTCCTTTTGGTGATATCTCTGGTTTGATGTTTTTGACAGCACTGAAAAAGAAGGTGTTGTCTTGGCAGACTAAGTAGGGCTTTTTAGAGCTCAGCTACAAGAGGAGGAGGGGCATCAAATGAGAAAGTCAAATGATAGAGGAGAGGCAGCAAGAGCTCAGATTAGAGCCCTTTGAGGGCAGAGGCAAGAAGTGAACTTGCAGGGTATCTCTGGGGCCTTGACTTTCAGAGCTGGGGCTTAGGTATATTGGCTCCAGAGGAGAATCGAGGTTTATGTCTGGATAACAAAGCAGGCTCCTCCAAATCTACCCGCTTTACTTGTTGCCTCTGACAGCTCTCCTGGGAATGCAGCATCCAAAGAGTGTGGCAACTGCACTGCATTAGCTCCAGCTGCTGAAGAAATATTTCAGGGATTCAGACCCATCATTTTTTCCTTCCATCATAGAACACTTCGCTTTTTCCAGGACTGGCCCATGGCATGAAAGGCTTTGCTTCAGCAAATCCCATTGATCCGCTCAGATTGTTGGCTTGTATCTTGGGCTAAAAGGATAAAAGGATGACATCCAAGTTCAGAATTTTGAAAAATGTATGGACTTAGTGGTAAATTCCTTCTAGGAGCCATTTCACTTACTTCACAGAATAACCAGGTTGGAAGAGACCCACCGGATCATCAAGTCCAACCATTCCTATCAAACACTAACCCATGTCCTTCAGCACCTCGGCCACCCGTGCCTTAAACACCTCCAGGGAAGGTGACTCAACCCCCTCCCTGGGCAGCCTCTGCCAGTGACCAATGACCCTTTCTGTGAAAATTTTTTTCCTAATGTTCAGCCTAAACCTCCCCTGGCGGAGTTTGAGGCCATTCCCTCTTGTCCTCTCCCCTGTCACTTGGGAGAAGAGACCATCACCCTCCTCTCTACAACCTCCTTTCAGATAGTTGTAGAGAGCAATGAGGTTTCCTCTCAGCCTCCTCTTGTCCAGGCTAAACAACCCCCAGCTCTCTAGCCCTTCCTCATAAGGCCTGTTCTCCAGCCCCTTCACCAGCTTTGTTGCTCTTCTCTGGACTCGCTCCAGAGCCTCAACATCCTTCTTGTGGTGAGGGGCCCAGAACAGAACACAGTACTCGAGGTGCGGTCTCACCAGTGCCGAGTACAGGGGGAGAAGAACCTCCCAAGTCCTGCTGGTCACGCCGTTTCTGATACAAGCCAAGATGCCATTGGCCTTCTTGGCCACCTGGGCCACTGCTGGCTCATGTTCAGTCCCTGTCAACCAACACCCCCAGGTCCCTCTCCTCCAGGCAGCTTTCTAGACAGACTTCTCCTAGTCTGTAGCTGCACAGGGTTGTTGTGCCCCAAATACAGGACCCGGCATTTGGCCTTGTTAAACCTCATGCCATTGGTCTCTGCCCATGGTCCAGCCTGTTCAGATCCCTTTGGAGCCTCCCTACCCTCCAGCAGAGCCACACTTCCACTCAGTGTAGCATCGTCTGCGACTTGCTAAGGGTGCACTCGATGCCTTCATCCAGGTTATTGATAAAGACATTGAACACGGCTGGACCCAGCACTGAGCCCTGGGGGACTGGCCTCCAGCTGGATTTAACACCACTAACTCTCTGGGCCCAGCCATCCAACCAGTTTTCTACCCAGGACAGTGCGCCTGTCCAGGCTGGAGGCTGACAGTTTCTGAAGCAGAATGCTGTGAGAAACTGTGTCAAAGGCTTTACTAAAGTCCAGGAAGATACATCCACAGCCTTTCCCTTGTCCAGCAACTGAGTCACTTTGTCATAGAAGGCGATCAGGTTAGTTTGGCAAGACCTGCCTTTTGTAAACCCATGTTGACTGGGCCTGATCACCTGGTTCCCTGAAGTCATAAATTATCGTGGCTTTTGTCCAGGCTGAGCACTGTACTGAACTGTGCATGTCAAACCATCAGTTTTCAACAGCGAATCTACTGCTCGAAGCAACTGTTTTGTGACACTTCAAAGAGACTGTCCCACTTCTGCCAGGAAGATGTGGCCTGTGGTGGAAGAATAAAATTCAATACGGGTGTCTGACAGAGGTGGACCCTGTAGAGCCACTTGGACTCGTGAGGGAGCCCTTAGCCAGCAAGATCTCCTGAGTTTCCTCGCAGCTTGAGGCTCTGGTGGCCTAAAGCCAGCCAGCAGGAAGGTCTGGTCACAGGGATGTGGGGGAAATTGAGGTTGCCTAAACAAAGTTGTGGATTTAAGGCATGGCTGTGAATCCTGGTTGCTGCCTTACAAAGGCTAACGATAACACAAATATCTCTAGGCTTTTCTGTCCCTTGTAGCAATTTTTTATTTTATTATCAAAACAGAGCTGAAGAGCGACTCCTCCTACTCATTTTAAAGTAGCTTTGCTATTTTAAAGTAGCTTTTATCACAGAAGGAACCAAAATACTGGCAGGAATCTGTGTGGATTAACTGTGTTTAAGCCAGCGGAAGGTAAGGGCAGAGATCAGTGAGCCAGATAAGATTAGTTGATTAGATCAGTGCCAAATCTATTAATGTCAGCAGGTAGTATGTTTTATTCTGCCACTTACCTAAATTGCAGCTGACAGCTGAATGTGTTTGGGCAAGCAGGGTAGCCAGCAATTTGCTTGCAGAACTTAAAATGGTAGAAACACTGGGGTCATTAATGCAGACAGTTCTGCTCTGCTAAAAAATACCGGGGATTAGGTGGACTAATCCATGAAAGCATCAACACACCAGGTAGTGTCTGCTTTTCCTTTAATTCCTAGAGGGAAGGGGTGACTGTGCTTGTTTCATTAAACAAAAAAGGGGGGAGTGGTGGAAGAAAATTTGTAGGTTTGCCTTTTTCTTCAAATCTGCTTGACCAGTTGTACGGGTTCCGGCGGCTTTCAGATTGTGGTTAATTAATAAAGGATCTTACTAGATCTCAGGGCAAAACAACGGAAATATTTTCCCCTGGCTTCTCGGGATGTGGCTTTGGAGTGTGTTGCCTGATGTGCCTGTGTCCAGTTAGAGCTGACAACAAGCAAGCTCTTGGTCAGCCCAGAGCAGGTTGGTTTTGCAGCTCACACCTTGCTAGGATGTTCCCAGTGAACAAGGTCAGCAGTGGGTAGGTCTCTCCCTTGCACAGGCATCCGCTTGCAGGAGCGGGTTTGCATCTTCTCTTTGTTTCGCACCTTCAGATTCAGCTCCTTGAAGGAGCAATTGCAAAGGCTTTTGAGTAGAAGGATGTTGTGTTATCACTTCTTTCTGAATGCATCTTTCGTCCTCGCTGACGTGCCTCTAGGATTTTCCTCTTATCTTCAGGGTACTGTAAAAACCAGTCCTGGAGAGGTAAGGGCCATGTTTGGTGATAGACTGGGCACTTCTGAGATGGTTATCCTTTGTATTCCTCAAAGTCCTTTGCCAACATGGGTGAAAATGTCTTTATTTTCTAGCCAAAGCAACCAGAAGCAGGAAGATGCTTGACTGCAAAACCCAGAGTGAATCCCTCACTGGGGATATACCCTGCAGCTGTACCCAAGCCTTGGGCCTTACAGCTTCACAGAATCACAGAATCAGCAGGTTGGAAGAGACCCACTGGATCGTCGAGTCCAACCATTCCCACCAATCCCTAAATCATGCTCCTAAGCACCTCGTCTACCCTAACCTTAAACACCTCCAGGGACGGTGACTCAACCACCTCCCTTGGCAGACCTTTCCAATGCCTAACCACCCTCTCCGTGAAGAACTTTTTCCTAATCTCAAGCCTAAGCTTCATCCCATGTGATCCCAGGGGAGCTGAATGCCTGGGCCCCCATTTGCCCAAAGCTGGCGATCAGATTTGGCTCCTCCACCTGGAAGAGTCACTCTGTATTTCTTGTAGTCTGACAGAGAAGCCTTGCAGAGCTCAGACAAAAGCTTCCATAGCCCCATCACCACGATGGGTTTGTTGGAGTTTTGCCCTCTCTGAGGCTTCCTTCTCTGGTAGAACTGCACTCCCAAGGTGATCCCTGCCTCTCCTTCAGCACAGCTGCAGGTGGGATCCCCTTTGGCTCCTGCGATGGCCATTGCATCACCGTACGCTTAGGGTGAAAACCTGGTCCTGCTCTTGACTCCAGATCTGCAGAGGGATTGTGCCAGGTCTGAGCAGTGCTGGTGGGTTTTGAGGGTTCTGTCGTACCCCCACTTACCCAGCTGCATGTTTCAGACACTGCTTTTGCTAAAGGCTGGGTCTGCCTCCTGCTGTATGATTTGTTTTCGTAGCATGAAGGCAAAGGCCAGAAGAGACCCCATCTCTGGTCTGATAGGAGGGTTCCCAGTCTCTCCTAGGAGAAAACTGATAGCAGATAAAAACATCTGCTCTTAAGGAGAAGTGGAAATGAGTTTCATAGGAGAAGACACTTGCTTCTGGCCGAATAAAACCAAAAATTGCACCGTGATATTTTTTAATTGTTTGCTTATGAAGCAGAACTTTTTGGGACTGAGGCCCTGACATAAGTTTGGTTGTGGCCATGTAGCCACAGAGTGGTGAAATCCCTGGTGAAAGACCTGGTTTCCGTTTTTCTGCAATCCCCAGGAATACAGATGTACGTCTGCAACCGTGAACACTATGGTTTCCTTCCCATGCCCCTGAAATCGCACCAGACGCTACAAGAAGAAGCGGAGAACTTTGTGCACACGCTGATTGAGGCTATGAGTAAGTTGGTGCCCCCTGCTGTGATGGGAACCCCAAGTTAATGTTTGCAGAGCTGTCCTGCCAGCAGCCCAGCTCTCCTCCCCTTGAGACTCCGCGTCCTGATCTGACTGCTTTCCTACTGTTTTAATACTCAGCTTTCCATTTTCCACTGCTTTTGCACCTAGGGATGTAATCACTTCAGTCAGGTCACAAAAGCCCTTAACTTTCCCAGACTGAATGCAAAAATGCACCTTCAATGTGGAGAGGGTGCTGCAGAACCTTGTTTTTGTCGTGAGCTTTGTCTGGCAGATGGCTGCTGGCTTCTGCTTTGCAACACGAATGCTTCCTGCTACACCGACTCCTGCACCAATTTCATATCCCAGGTCTCTGGGTCTTTCAGACCCACTGTTGAAAACACATGCTTATACAGTATATCAGCACAGCTCCTACATGAGGGTAATGCTTGCAATCTCTCCTCTCTTTCAGTCGATCGTCCTCCCATTGAACCTTCTCAGTATGTCTCTGTTCCTCCAAAGCACCCTGACAAGATGGGATTTGATGAAGTAAGGAACCTGTTTTGCTGTCAGTGTCTTTGTCTTCCTGTTCATCACCTAAAGGACCGGGGTTCACCCTTCACCCGAGCTTCCAGCCATTTTCTTTAGAGTATATTATCTTTCCACATAGTTAGTTCTTTCCTGATAACTCATCTTTGGACTTAGACTGCTTGCAAGAGAAATTAGCCCTCTTTATTTGGGGAGAACTGCTGAGCTCAGGGAACCAGAAGGGAAAGGGCTGGAGGATTCTTTCCCTCTGGCATTTGCTGCAGGGAAACGAGACCGAGCAGGTCTGTGGGCACTTAATACCTGCTACAGGACCCCTGATGCGAAGTGCAGGTTTGTGCAAGGACAGTGCCCAGCAAGTCTCGGGGCTGCCTGTCTTGATAATACAGAAGTTCTGGTCCAGCCAGGAGGAGATGGCAGAATTGAGGCTGAAAAGCAGATTCTGTAACTCCCCAGTTCTTGTGTTGTTTCCTCTACATCTAAGACTGCGGAGCAGCTTGGCAGTCCTTCTGTTCTAGACTTTTGGGAAAACTCTCCTGCTTTCCAGTGATAGGAGGGAACAATTTCCCTTAGTCGAGAGAGACTGGAGAGCCTGGAGCAGCTGGAGGAGCTGGGCTTTCTGCTATGTACGTCCTGGAGTGAGAGAAAATCATGCCTGATGTCTACTGACCATGGCAGCTTTCCCTGTGCAGCATGTTTTTCTTCTATGACCTTAAGTAAAAATTAACTGGAAGGATGGGTACTGACTGAGACCCTGCAGAAAATCCTCCCCCCAACTCTGCCTCACGTTGCAGTGAGCAGGCACTGAGGGGAGAAGGCTGGAGAGGCATCTGCTGTGCTTTCATTAACCAGTGTCTAAGTTATTCCCCGAGCCAGCAGCCCCTGTGGGTGCAGCTGCCAGGGTGGCAGTGGCACCGTGACCGAGGGAGTTGTGGGGATCAAGGCAGCCTTTGTTTTCAGGGCATATTCTGCTACATCTGTTTATATGACTCGTAAAGTCTGAACCTGATTTGGCTGTGTGTGTTTGAGCATCTGCGTTCAGGACACAGCTGGTGTCGGCTTTTTCCATGTTGTCTTTTGTGGCTGCACTTTATTTATCCAATTCATTATTTTTGCATTTGTACTGACCTAAAATTTCATCTGCTTCTTAGTGAGATGAAGTTTTGCTCCATAGGCTACAAGGCTGCACTTGTCTGCCTGGAACTGAAAAATATGTCTGATCCTCTGCAGTTTACCTGCAAATGAAGATTCAGCCCTCTGCCCTCCACCACCGAGTCTGTGTCCTCAAGGCTTGGGCTGAGCCCTGTTCTTGGTCTGTGCTCAGGCTTTCTGCTCCGGCAGGAGAAGCAGCAGATTTTCAGTGCCCAAACTAATTGCAAGAAGCCTCTCTTAGTGCCGTGTCCTTGTACTTGGGTGGTGGCCCCACAGATAATCCTAAATACAGGCAGTGGCAGCATCGTGGAGAAACATGTGGGTCAGTGTTCCTCTGAGACAGGAGCTGGAGATGGCTTTTGTACTCTGTGTTTAATATAAATCGAAACATCTGTGTATTTGGAAACGATAGGCTTGGCCGCAGCTGGTCTCCTGTCACCTTAATTCATCCTTGAAGAAAAACTTTCCTCTGTGAATGCTGATAAAAAGTAGTTGTTAAGAGAACGAGCCTCTAACCTTTCAACTCAAAACCAACACCAAAGTTTTGACAAATTCCAAGCAATCTGGAATGAGAACATACCTGGTAGGATCTGCTTTCCCAGTGGGACTACTGGGTGGGAGCAGGCTGGCACTCCCTTTAATTCCTCACGCCCGAGCTGGGAGGCTGATGTCTTTCTCTTTTAACCCAGATTTTCATGATCAATCTGAAGCGTCGTAAAGACAGGCGGGATCGGATGCTGCGGACTCTGTATGAGCAGGAGATCGCAGTCAAGATAGTGGAGGCTGTGGATGGAAAGTGAGTTTCGACTGGGATTGCTGTTGTTTGCAAAGAGCAGGTTGTGCTTAACTGCTCACCACCATCTCTGCCCCATCCCTGGAGTTGTTCAAGGCCAGGTTGGATGGGCCTTGGGCAGCCTGATCCAGTGGGAGGTGTCCCTGCCCACGCCAGGGGTTGGAACTGGATGATCTCCAAGGTCCCTTCCAACCCAAACTATTCTATGATTCTATTCTGTGATCAGCTTGGGTGCCCTGACCTCCCTTCTGGTGGGGAAAGGAGAAGTGACTACCAGTTGTATTTACCTAACAGCCTGTCTGGGGCAGTTTTTGTTCTGTTTCTTTTCTTTTGCAATTAGTCAGCCTGGATGAGAGAACCAGAGCGGTGTGGTTCCAAATAGGATGAAAATCAGGTTTAAATCACCCTAATTCCTGTGAATTGTAACACTTGCACGCAGTTAAAAGGAGTCGGCAGTTATGTCCTGGGAAGATTGTCTGACCTAGTGCTGTATACAGCGTTAACCCTGACAGCCCTTCCCAAGCTTACTCCGAGGTGTGTTAAGACCTTTCTATCATGAGAAATTAAAGCAGAAATTTTAGGCCTGAGCCTTGCAGAAGGGCCTCAGGGAGCCTGGAACCCACCCGCCATCTAGTGGTCCTTGAGACTTGGGTACCCATCAAGACCAATAGAGGAATATTCCAAGCCCTGACGAGGTGATGGTCCCACCAGAAGTCATTGCCAGAGTTGAGGGTGTGATTTGTCACTTGATTTAGAATTGTGAACGAAGAAGGTAATTTTTCTTCAGGTTTTGGAGCAAAACAAGTTCAGACCTTTCTTGAGGTGTGGCTTTTCTCTCTGTGTGACTTGAATTTACTTGTCTTTAAAATGCTGATAGCTACTTTTTCTTTCCCAGAGCTCTGAACACAAGTCAGCTCAAGGCTCTCAGCATCGACATGCTCCCAGGTTACCGGGACCCGTACTCCTCCAGGCCACTAACCAGGGGAGAGATCGGCTGCTTCCTCAGTCATTATTACATTTGGAAGGAGGTAAGGAGTTTGCGAGTCCCTCGGCGTTTCCGCAGGAAGATGCTGGGAGTAGGTGCGGTAGCAAGGCACACAGCCAGTCGTACGGCAGACCATCAAATACAACACTGGTTTCTGGAAGTGTTGGATGGAAATGTTTTCCTTGGTTTGTAGGCAATTGTGCACAGGGGGGTCTTGCACGGAGTGTTCAGCTTTCTCTTCTCTGGTTTCCATTTGCCAGCAGCTCCAAGTGTTTTTTTTTTTTACCAGAAGAGTTTAATGACTGGTTTTGCAAACTGTCCAATCGCCTGCTCGGAGCAAGTTTTTTTAGGAGGAAAACGAGAAGATTTTGAAGAATAAGGGGTGTTAAAAAACCCTTGTGTTCTTGTGTCTGGACTGAAGCAAGTTCCAGTGGTGCTGCTGGTTGGCTTTTTTGAGTTGGCTATATCATGGATGCTCTTAACAGTCAGGACCTCTGTTTACCCGAGGCGAGAGATTTTGTTCGGTTGGCAAAGGGCACAGCTTTCATTTGTCCCTTGTCACCTGGGGAGCGACACTTGGTAGTATCTGGGCTGTGCTGGTCAGAGACCCTGGAGTTACACAGCCCAATGTCAGCATAGAATCACCAGTTGGAAGAGACCCACCGGATCATCGAGTCCAACCATTCCCATCAATCACTAAACCATGTCCCTCAGCACCTCATCCACCCATCCCTTAAACACCTCCAGGGAAGGTGATTCAACCCCCTCCCTGGGCAGCCTCTGCCAGTGACCAATGACCCTTTCTGTGAAAAAATTTTTCCTAATGTTCAACCTAAACCTCCCCTGGTGGAGCTTGAGGCCATTCCCTCTCGTCCTGTCCCCTATCACTTGGGAGAAGAGGCCAGCTCCCTCCTCTCCACAACCTCCCTTCAGGTAGTTGTAGAGAGTAATAAGGTCTCCCCTCAGCCTCCTCTTCTCCAGGCTGAACAACCCCAGCTCTCTCAGCCGCTCCTCATAAGATTTGTTCTCCAGCCCCTTCACCAGCTTTGTTGCTCTTCTCTGGACTCGCTCCAGAGCCACAACATCCTTCTTGTGGTGAGGGGCCCAGAACTGAACACAGGATTCGAGGTGCGGTCTCACCAGTGCCGAGTACAGGGGGAGAAGAACCTCCCTGGACCTGCTGGTCACGCCGTTCCTGATACAAGCCAAGATGCCATTGGCCTTCTTGGCCACTTGGGCCACTGCTGGCTCATGTTCAGTCGGTTGTCAACCAGCACCCCCAGGTCCTTCTCCTCCTGGCAGCTTTCCAGCCAGGTTTCTCCTTTTGGGCTTGAGACTTCTGTATCACCAAGTCAGATGGTAACGTGGGATCCTAGACATAGGATGCCTTTGTGTGCATGCTCACTAAGTTGTCAGATCGCCCTCCTTCTCTGGCTTCAGGAGCATTTTCTTCCAACAAAGATTTTTTTTCTGAACAGCAGCTTTGGCATCAACAGCTGCTGCAGGTACCTTTGAGGAGGTGCTTGCTGTGGTCATGCCAGATGGTAGCGCATGTTCTCTAGATGGTGCAGCGTTAGGTGGAGGGGTTTTCTGGGTTGCAGATGCTCAGCCACAGGATGTTTTCAGGACTGTTTTCACTGTTTCTTGCTGTCCCTCTCAGCTGAGCTGTGACTCTTGGAGTGGTTCTCCAGCCTTCCTACCTGCATAGCCTAGAAGGCAGTACCAGAACAGGGTGGGCCCAACAATTTCAGGGTGCAGGGAGGGGCCCAGATGTGCCACCACGATCGCATCTGAACCCTCCTGTTCCAGGTGGTGAACAGACAACTGGAGAAGACTCTTGTTATTGAGGATGATGTGCGCTTTGAACACCAGTTTAAAAGGAAGCTCATGAAGCTGATGGATGACATTGAACAAGCCCAGCTGGACTGGGAGCTCATGTAAGTACCTGACCCTCAGCTGTCTGGGAACTCCTGGACACGCAAGGGAGGAGGTCAGCAGTTCCTGCTGGGTCGTGGTAGAAATGCAGGTTAGCGCTGGAGAGCAGGGGAGGGTGTCAGACTTCTCGGTGGCTCTTCCCATCAGGACAGTTCTCCCTCCTGGGCCCAGCTGATGCTGGAATCCCCATTGGGTACCATTCCTGCCCCTTGTGGGCAGTGTTGGTTGATCTCCACAGAGTCTGGAGGTGCTGCTCTGATACAGGAACTGACACTGCTCAGTCCTGGGGCTTGGACCATGGCATCTTAGCTCCCTTGTAAAGTCTTTCGCAGCTAGACCACCTGCTGAGTTAAGACACGGATGGTGAGGATTGGTCCAGGGTAGAAATCATAAGCCTGGTCAGTGTTTATGTCTTGGGTGGACCCTTTGCCCTTCTCTGGTTGACACGAACAGTTGTGTGGTTCCCAATTGCTGTGGATTCACTTTAGTTCTAATTCCCTTGGTCTTTTCATCCTTCAAGCTATATTGGCCGGAAAAGGATGCAGGTGCAGGAGCCTGAGAAAGCAGTTCCCAATGTCATGAACCTGGTGGAAGCTGATTACTCATACTGGACCCTGGGGTACGCGATCTCTTTTCAAGGGGCTCAGAAACTCATCGGAGCGGAGCCTTTCAGCAAGATGCTGCCTGTAGATGAATTTCTGCCAGTCATGTACAACAAGCACCCTGTGTAAGTAGGATGCCTTCGTTATTCAGGTGGACATGAGCTGGGTCTTCTGAATGATCTTAAGCCAGGTCTCCCCCTTCTGTAGCCTGGCCGATGGGGGACAGGGCTGCTCCTTGTGCTTTTTGGTTGTCATGGGCCAAAGGAGGCGACAGAGCTGCTGCAGAGGGCGGTGGCCCTGACTCGATGCAGGGCTTGTGGGCTGGTTCTGAGACACTTGGCTGTCTCTGGTAGCAGGGGCTTGGGTTGTGCCAGTTGTGTGGGGCTGTAAGGCATGCGACTGTAGCTGTAGAGAGTCCAACCTGCCTCAGCAACCTCTGCTCCTGGGGCCTGTTTGCTTGGTAGGCTGGCTTTTATCTCACAGTTACAAGCAGTGAGGAACACTCACTCTGTTACTGATGGCTTTTCTCTCCTCCTCAGAGCGAAGTACATGGAGTACTATGAGTCCAGAGACTTGAAAGCCTTCTCGGCAGAACCCCTACTTGTTTACCCCACCCACTACACTGGGCAGCCAGGCTACCTCAGCGACACAGAGACCTCTACGATCTGGGACAATGAGACCGTGTCAACAGACTGGGACAGAACGCACTCCTGGAAGTCCCGGCAGCAGGGCACGATCCATAGCGACGCCCAGAACAAGGATGCCCTGCCCTCCCAGTCATCTCTCAACGCACCGTCCTCCAGGGATGAACTATGACTGCCCATGGCCCCTGGGACTCTGTGGACAGCTGAGCCTGCCTCACACTTTAGCTTTTGACCCTTCAAAGTTGTAGAACAGCTCTTCATCTGGTCTTCTTCCCACTGCTTCACGTGGTGGTTGGACCTGACTGTTCCAACTCAGCCAGCAGCTTAGGATGGGCTGGGAGATGAAGGAGGGAGAAGAACAGATGTTCCAGACTGGCAGAAAAAAGACAGAGGTCTGAATAAAAGCCCTTGCAAGCTTTTGTAAAAAAGAAAATAACCTTTAATGACGTCTTTCTACAGTTCCTTGTGTAGAATACTGTATTTATAAAGATTAATATATAGAGGTGTGCAAGAGTTAATACCTTTCTGGATAGCTGTAGCTGGGCTGCTGTGTAAGTGTTACTCCTTGTAGGGTTGTAGGCTTTTATAACTCTCTTCACCGGGAAAAACTGCAGGCAAGCGCTTGGGTTATTTGGTTTTGGTTTTCCAAGGGAATCAAGATGGTTTCCAAAGATGTTCAGTGCCCTGGAGCAGCACTCCTTGTTGTGTCTTCTCCCTCTACACGCTTCTATGGAAAAATGCTGCCGCCTTCTGCTCCACAAATGTCAACCCTTCTAAAGAGGCCTCCCAGTCCAGGACCGGTGTCTTTCAAGCAAGCAGAGAAAGTGAGGTTGCTGGTGCTGTTTGAAGGGAGCACAGGAGTCGTCAGTCCACGCCATGTCCTGCCTCACCCTCTGGCTCAGTTTATTCCTTCAGGAAGACAAAGCCTGACAGTCTCTTTGCAGGCCTGTTTAATTAGGACACAAAACCAAGTGTAGGATTTCTAGGACCTTCAGTTTTTAGAAGTGTTGTTAGAAACTGCTTGACACCATCCTTATAAAACCAAAAGAACCTACAGTTATGTTACTGCTGTCAGCTGTGCTGCGCCCGACAGCCGTGAAAGAATTGTGTGATGTGGGGACGGAAAGGCAACTTGTCTTGGTATTTCTTCATGTGAGGAGCTAACCTTGTCTTTTTTTTGATGAGTTCTGACGTATTTGCTGTTAGCTGACATGTCAGCAGAGCATGAAAATAACCCAAACAATTACTTCAGATGTTCCTCAGAGGCCAGGCGGTCGCGGACTGCAGTGCTCAGGTTACTGGTGGCACAGACACCAGCCTGCAGGCAGCTGTTGCAGTGGGAGGATGCCCTCCTGGACTTGGAATCGAGGGACTTGCCTGCAGGCAGCTCTGTACGCTTGAGTATGTGTGGTTGGGATTTTTTTAAATTGCTGTTTTTTAATAATTACTGATCAATGTTGTGCTTTCTGCTAAAGAAGACGTGTTATTACCTGTCAGCTGGTCTGATAATACATAGATCCTGGTGCAAGATGAGCACCCGTGTGTATTTTTGTTGGGTGGGAGGAGCACTGGCTGGGAAAGGCCAGCTTGAGAGTTTATCAGCTGCGTTGCTGTTGTAGTCACAAGCCATATAAATGTGCCGCTTGTGTGATTACTGGCTGGAAGCCATGTTCTTTCTGCTGTCCAGGCTGGAACAAGAGCCCATTGGCCATGGTGAGTATGGTGAGGAGCTCTGCTGTGGGCCACCCAGCTCAGCCTGGGTCATTCCTCCCTGATAACCTCTCTCGTTTCCCGTTCAGGTCTTGCTTTACTCCTGGCACGTCTGACCTGGCTGAAGCACTTGAAAGCATGGCAGGACTAGAGATGTTGGCAAGAAGCCTACAGTGGCCTTCAGAAGCAGGACTTGTGTGAACTGGTGAGCACCTAGCATAGCGTCAGATGTCACCGTTCATACTGTGAAATGCACGTGCTCCTGAGTCTGGCAGAACAGGAGGAGCCAGCACTGGGTGGGTGAGTCCATTTGGTTCGGTATCGTTCCTCCAATCTAATATTTTGGTTGTCTCTCCAAGTAAAGGCTCATTATGGTTATTCTTATTTACATCACCACCATGTACCTGTCCCACCCTCACGTGCTTTGTGTTCTGTTCAAACCCCACCTCCATGTCTAGGAGAGAGACCTCTGTGTCCCCCAGCCCACGCTCTGGTTACCATCCCTTCCTCTTTGGACCTGGCCTGATCCTATTGAAGGTGTTTTTCCATCTCATCTGGTGCTTCTCACTCAGTTAGACCTGTGGGGGCTGGAGAGGGAAGGGGCTGGGGTCGAGTGTGACATCTCCGCTGCAGCAAAGATTGGCTCCAGGCAAATCTTAATAGAAAAAAGTTTATGCAAGAAGTATACAAAGATTACAGGTAAACAATTTAAAAAAACCCAACCCTTTTTCATATAGAACCTTTTGGAGAGAGTAATTTTGAAATTGAGAACATTCAACTTAATATAGACATCCATGCAACCTGCGCACCGCTTCACATCGACGCTCTACAAACATGAACGTGTATGTACACTGTGACGGTGAGCTGCAAGTCCATCCTCCAGGGGATGGGCGAGGGTTAAGGCTCAGCTCCAAACTCACCTCCTTCACCTTCTCCATGAAAATACAATGGGAATTCTTAAAACGAATTCTTAAACGAATTCTTAAACTAGGACCTACCTGGTGCTCCTTGTAAACAGCAGTGATAAATCTTCACGTAGCATAAAACGTGGTACAACTCAGGACTTTATCACTGATCGTCAAGGATATCTGAACCCAGTTTGGAAAATTAGTGCTACAGACCGGGTGGGGATAAAGGCCCAGCTGGGTACAAAAGGCAGTATTTGCATTCCTTTTAATACCAATGTGTCGCCAAGACAGCCTGTTCAGTCAGGGCGGCTTACAATCCAGTGTCTTGTTTCTGGCTTTTTAAAGCAAAACCTCTCACGGTCTTTTCCGGGAAGCCTGGGTTCTGGGAAGAGACTCTCTAGAAGAACATTGTTGTTTAAAGTTTCACAGGGAACAGATGATTAACTTCTTGATTCTGGCCGAAAGGATGTGCCACATCAGGAATTCATTTCCTCAGTCTGTGTAAAGAGGGAGGTGCCTGTAGATTATGCATTATAATGCCACAAGTGTATAAAATCTCTGGTGCTTTGGGGTTGTGCTTAAAACCCAGCTGTCTCCTGTCAGTACCCGCTTTAAAAAGGGCTCAGGTACTTGCCCCTCATGGCTAAAACCAGCAAGATAAAAGTTTTGCTCCTGCAGAGCAATGGCACGTTACAAAGAGGTGTGTCAGTCATGTCAGAGTACTCAATAAAATCATCTATTTCTGTTTAATGGGTTGAGGGAAAGGGAAATAAAGGGAGGAAAAGAGAAATAAAGGGAGGAAAAGAGAAAGGGAAATAAAGGGAGGAAAAGGGAAATAAAGGGAGGAAAAGGGAAAGGGAAATAAAGGGACAAAAAGGGAAATAAAGGGCCGAAAAGGGGGAAACACTGAAAAAAAAAAACATGAACAAGGCAAACTACTTCTGTAGTAGTTTGCCTTGTTCATAAACAAATCACTTCATCTGATGTCCAGTCCAGTCTTCTAAAGGTGGTTTGAAGTCTTTTTGCCTCCAGCTTTATAAATATAAATTTAGAACTTGTTTTTCTCTGTAATACTGTCATAAAGTCCCAGTCCGTGGTGTCTCTGTGTGTCCTTCTGTCCGTGTGTGGCTGACAAGGTGGAGAGAAGCGTCGCCGCTGCAGCTCTGCCGCAGAGATGTTCATGGTGGAGCAGCGAGGCAGGCACCTGCGGCGACGCTGAGTGCTGGCTGGTGGCAAAGCTCAGCACTCCTGGCTCTGGTCTCCCTCACAGCGTGATTTTGCTGGTCCTGTTCCCCCAGTAGCGCCGTCTGGCCCCCGTGCTAGGGAGGGTCAGACTGCACCAGCTCCTCATCTTGACTCGTGCATCACCCGGAGTCTTTTTGCGGAGGACAAAATCAAACGCCGCCTTGGTGTTCATGGCGTAGAAAACGTTGGCGTTCCCTGGGATGATGAGCTCTGCAAAAGGGGGACCGGAGCAAGCGTCAGTTTGCAGCATTGAAGGTTGCAGAAGGAAAACCAGGAGAGACCTGGGACTGAGCGCACAGCAGCCAGGCCACGCTGGGCCCCTTCCCTTATCCTGCTGCACCTTTTCAGTGTCGTGGTTTGTTCACAAACAGGCAGACACTTGTGGCATCTGCAGCAGCTGCCCCCAACACGGGAGGGGGGCTGCAGGAGTGAGGAGAGCCTGTCCTGGCAGACAGTGCAAGGGGCTGCTCCGAAAAGCTCTCTGGGCACTGCCCAGAGGCATCAGTGCTATCCCTGGGGAGCTGCTGCCCCTGGGACCACAGCTCTGCAGGGTCTACCTGGCACCCCCCGAGTGAGCTCTGCCCACATAAAACCCTGTGCCAACAGCTGCAAGCCACAGGGCCTGTGCCACCGCTCATCGCGAGAGTTTGCTCTCACTAGCTTTGTGTTTTACTCTTCCCTTCCAAATGCAGCAGAACTTTCCAAGCAGCAGCAGTGTTCTGCTTCTCTACCTTTGTCCTCGGAGATGACCTGCACGAGCTCATAATCCTCAGGTGCCTCCGACTCCAGGCTGTGCTTGACCATTGCTCTCCGGATGACAGCGGGAGCTTTGTCTTGGCTGGTCAGCTGGAAGAATTAGAGTTGCAATGAGACATTCTGCTTATTCACTCTACAGAATGATTTAATAATTAGCAGAGTCCTGCCTTTCTTCAGACCACTTAGGCTTGAGAAAATTTCAGAGAACTGAAAAGATACGATGGATCACTACAGGACAAATCTGCACATGCCTGGTAAGTCAAGGTCTTCCTTGGGCCACAGTTCCTTAACCTGTGGGCATGGTTTTTACCATCATAACGTGGTGTTTGCTAACTTTGCAGAGCTGCCTTCTTCAAGGCTGGCTCCATCCTGCTTTGTTTAAGCAACCCCCTCTAATTTCTGTTTCTGGTGCGTTCTGTATACTTGCAGATTTTTCCTTAAGCAAGCAAATCAAAAAGCAAAAGAGATCAATTTTAAGTAAAATTCACTTTGAAATTTAAGAAACTCTACATATTGACACCATTATTGCCACTTCTGCTGGGCCAAGAAAAGAGTTTTTTTTCCTCAAATGTTGGTAATTACACAAAATCTGCAGAGTGCTTAAATTTACAACTCTATCACTATAAAGTAAGATTTACAGGAATTGAAGGAGTTGTGAAAGAACAGCTCACAAGTGAAAACACTCTATGGCTCTCGGGTGAAAAGAAACTGCCCTGCGCTGCCATCCTGGTCAATGCCGCTAATGATAATAAGTTTAGGATGTGATTGATTGCGTTGCTAAGTGTGCGAACCCCTCAGGGGGTCTGCTTGGAGTTTTGCTGATTGAGGGAAACAGCACGGCTCAAGGAGAGCTCTAAAATTTCTTACACATGTCTCTACCTTTAATCCTGTCCAAAAAATTATCACTGTAAAGCACCATCCCCCACCAGCAGCTGCAGACTTGGATAGTGCCGGGGTGGTGGCAGCTCTGGGGGGAAAGGAGCAGGTTAGGAATAAAGAGCAAACTCGCAGGGAAGGAGCAAGGAGGGTATGTTCTAATGTCCCTCATCACATCAGCCACATGTCCCAAGGGGAAAAGCAGCCAATGGGAAACAGAATGGTTGTAGATACTGGTGTCATCTTTAAATTATGCACCCGAAGGGGTTTGGGGAGAAACAAACAAAACTCTAGCTAAATCATTATTAATTACCATTAAAAATATAGGGCTGAGAGAATGGATTTGTGTTTAACTTCTGCTGAGTGGCAGAAGGGCCCAGGGACCAATTTGAGCTAGAATTTAAGAGGTGGCTTGCCTGAAAAAGCACTGAATTAACTTTTGCATGGAGAAGGTATGAGGCTGGTAGCTTAAATTGTAAAAGGTGCAACTGCATGAGAATTCCCACCTTGTCCTTGCTAATGCAAGCACATGCTCAACAGTATGGAATCATAGAATAGTTTGGGTTGGAAAGAACCTTAGAGATTATCCTTAAGGTTGTGCAGGACTGACCGAGGAGGAGGTGTTGGGAGGACAAACTTCTCAGCCTGTGTGGTTGAAAAGAAAGAACTTTGCCTAACCTTCAGCGGAATGTATTGCATAAGTATGTTCTACATGTAAAGTCTTTAAAGAGGTCTTCAGAGAAGACTTAGAGTCCTTAGGTTGGCTCTGTTGTACTAAGTTCAATCATGGTCATATTTTACTGTATTAAATTTCTGCATAAAGATACAGTTAAATGTTGTAGATAGATGTAAGTGACCCTATATGGTATGTTTAATGTCAATTACTGTGACATTTACATATTTTGTAAATTCTCTATCTTGTTTTAACCCTTTCAGGTTATTTTATTAAGAAGATTCTCATAAGAAGTTTTAGAATTGGTTGCTGGGATGGACAGATTGACCAAAGCACTCTGTGGGCCTGCTAAATACAAAATTCTTACAAGAGAGTGGGCCAGACACATACATTATAGATGAAAACAGTCTATGTGATTCTCTAATGGTGCCTGCCCTGCCTGATAACCACACGGGTGTGCTCTAATGGTCTGATATTAGCTCATATCCAGCCCCTTTGCAATGAGTTGGAATGCACTCTAGGGATTCCCAGTCTGTATCCCTCAATGGCATTTCACTATACTCCGTCATCTTGTTTCAAGAGGGCATGGACAGAAGAGAGGCTGCTGTCAAGTACTGGTGTCACCTGTACAAGCAAAGGGCATCATCCTGAACCTCGGAACTCAGTGGGAGGCATCCCTCAGCCTCCCATCAGAGCTGTTCCTATTTAACGTGACAGCCAGCAACTAAGTGCCAGGTACTGCTCGATACTAAACACAGGATTTGTCACATGTGGTGGTTTTCTAGTTCAAGACAACAGAACTGCACTAGTAGAGACAGCAGTAAATGACAGGGTCTGTGCTCCGAGCAAACACTGAGAGGAGATGCTGTTCTAGCCATAAAAGCCCACGTAAATAGCTGCTCCATCTGTTGTTTGCAGACATCAATTAATCTGCAGTCTCCTGTGATAAATACTTTAACATCCTGCAAAGATTTTTGGCCTGGTACCTGGGTTTACTGTCTGCTGGGGAAGTGCTGTGCATCCGGAGCAGACACAGGCCTCCCTCCAGAGCCTTACGCAGGCATAAGGAAAATTTGCCTTGCCAGTAGCCAAATCTGTCAGGCCCCTGGGGCACATGCTCGCTGCAGTTTAGGGAGGTAGCCAAAATGTGCCAAGAGGTACCCTGTGTTTTTCCTCCTGCCAGGCTCTGAGGAACCTGTTTGTTCAGCAGCTCAGTCTCCATCAGGTGCCTGCAGCGATCACATGTGGGCAAGTCACATCAGCCACGGTCCCACCGAGGCCCTTGTGTTCCCCTGGCCATTGCCCAGCAGTGCTGGGAACCCCTCCATGGACCCCCCATCAAGGGAAACACCCGACTACTGCTTGCGGCTGGTCTGGCAACCTTTGCTGCAGAGAGAAGCCCTGTGTACAGCGCCGTGTTTCCAGGAGAAGGCTTCTCCAGGCAAAACTTGGCACAAGGCATCTTGCGTCAAAACTCACACATGAAGTCCCAGCTAGAGAAAAAGACCAGAAACCTCCACAAAGATATTTTCAACCCCCCCCATTCATACCATGGTCCATACATTTTGGACTGTAATGCTTGGCCTTTTCCCTTTTGAGCCAGGTTACATCAGTCAGCTCAGCAAACAGGTGTTTGCAGAACTAAAAGTGCATTTGTTTAAGTCACCCTGGATGAAAACATCCCCAAAACCATTTTGCTGTTCCACACCACTCACTAGGATGCTCTTGTACATGTTCCCGATGTTGTTTTCCACGCTGATCCGGATTATGCACGAGTCTTCGTTCTGCTGGTTGTAAACAGGAGCCGGTGCTTTTGGGGGAACACGCGTCAGGGAGACCGAGCCGTTGTCATTCTCGTCATTGTTGTTGCCACTGTCACCCTCGTGGCCACTGTCCCCGTTGTCATTCTTGTCCCCACTGTCGCCCTCGTTGTCCTTGTTGCCCTCATCATTGGAGGACAGTGGGGAAGGCCATAAGCCTGAAGATGACACCCCGGATGAATGCAGGTCTGTGGGGTGGGTGACAGAGGAGGAGGATGAGGATGGTTCAGAGAGCTGCACAACAGAAAGAGAGAAAAACATTGTCATAACCTGGACATTTTGTATGTCTGCGTGTGTCCTTCTGGAGGAAGAACGTGAGCAAGCAGAAGGCAGGTACAAAACCTCAGTCACTTGCGCTCTTCCTGCAGGCAGGCACTTGATTGATTTTGCTATTTAAATGAAAACTTTCCCATTCGGTGGGGCGGACACGGCTTGCTCTCAGAGGGAGAAGGCCAGGAGGTGGCAGCAGATAGAGCAGAGCTGACTAGGTTGTGGGGCTGGGATGGAGCAGAGGCCTTCAGGGCCACGACTGCTCCTGCACCAGGTTGGAGCCTTTATGCAAGTGAAAATGAACATGCACCTCCCTGCCTTCCAAACTGCCCTTCTCCTTCCACAGCTGCTCAGGGTTTTGCATTTCTCTTCATCTGCTTGGCTCAAAAACTGTGGAGAGGATCTTCCCTCTCCAGCTTGCTTAGCAAAACCATCATAACAACCTCTCCAGCTAAGCAGTTTAAATTATATATGGATGCCTACACCTGGGCCTGCCTCCTGCTTCCTTTGGTTTTAGAACATTTAGTACAAGTTAATTTAAAATACCCACAGACCAAAGCCCAGTATGACAATGCAGTAAAACGTCCCTAGAAAGGGCTGCGACCACACAGTTAACGCAACTTAGTTCAAAAGGGACGAGTCTGCCTGTAGGAGCGACATCCCTGTGGATCCCTCTGCTGGATCCTTTCTGATGGTTTTCTGCCTCCATAGTTTGTCTCTCAGGCAGGGAAGAGCACAGGCCCAGCCCCTCTGCTCTCAGCAGGGACACCCACAGCTTCAGCCTTACTCTTATTTTGCCGTGGGGTGTCCCAGCTGCCAGCGTGCAGGGCTTGGCCTTCTCTGCAGAATGAGGGATTCCTGCCAGGCTGGTTCAGGGCCTCCATGCCAGACATGGAGCCAGGCTGTGTGCGCCGAGTGAGCCGGAGTGCGACAGCACCACACCCCGACTTCCCTGGGGGGATAAAACTGAGCCAGGTGAGGTCTTTGTCACGGCAGCAGGGAGCTCATGGGAGGGCAAACCCGCAGGGCTGCACAGCTCTGACCTTACTTGCCTACCAATTGGTCAACTGCAGCTACTCGGCCTTCCCCAGGGTTGGGATGTTGCTTTCCCATCTAGAAAACACTTTTCCCAAAGTGCAGGTGCTGCTTTCCTGCAGCTGGGCTTGGCGAGCCCACAGCTGCAGTTTCTTTTCTAGCTACAGCTGACTGTGCACAACAGACATGGCAGCAGCTGCCAACAGCAGAATAACTCATCAAACCCGAGATATCCAAGGAGGAAATGACTAGTTGTTGATCTTACTCCTCCTTCAGCTGATCCCATTGCCCCTTTCATCCGTTTCTGTTTGTGGGGGCTTATAAATCCTCTGTCCATGGCACTGTGAACGTCACACGGCTGTGTGCCACCTGCGAGCGTGACGCTCAGGCTCTCACCCCAGGCTCAAAGGCAGAATCGCCGCTAGCCTGCCCTGTTCCTCGCAAAAAGCTTGATGAGGAACTGAAGGAAAAATTAACCTTGTGCTTCCCCAGGGCCTCACCCTAAACCAAAAACACTGCCAGGCACCACAAGAAAGTCTGGTTTTAGGGAAGGAGAACTTCAGTCTGCCGTGTATCTCAGCAACATAGAAAGGATAAAAATTTAGAAAGCAAAAATCGTGACTGGATTGCTCCCATTTGCACAAATGCATTTCTAGAGTCTCTCCGTTCCATGAAAAGCCGTTGCTCTAGTGAAAACCAACAGGGTTGGGGACAAGCATCACGGGCCGTCCACAGTCTCTCATGGGCTGTTGGTGCTGGTGACAAGGCCCAGGCCGTACCTGTCTTTGAGGCTCCTCAAGAGCGCCGGTGGGAGCGGGGCAGGTGTCCTCAGACTCAGAGTGATTGAACTCTGACGATGAAACACTGGCTGAGTCTGTGCTCTCTCCAGAGCTCCCACCTGGAGCCGATTTGGGTGGTTCTTTGATGGGCGTGCTGCTGGTAACCACCTCAGAGCCTAGAATGAGCCTAGTAGAGAAAACATAACAGTCAGTGAAAGCAGAACAGAGCTGGGCTGAGCAGACCTGACACTTGGTTCAAAAACCTTAGCTATTCTTTTTGTTTCCTATCCTGAGTGGCCTATTGTTTTCATTGCCTCTGTGTTCATAGGGTTTGTCAAGAGAGTTTGTTACACACTAACACGATGCCTTCTTGACCTAGCACCAGGCCAAATTCAGAGCAGACACACAAGTATCACAAACAAGACTGCGCTTCAGACTGCTCAGTCTTCAGGCTCACTCGCCAGAAAGCGATTGATCCTAAACCTGATGCCTTTACCCACGGAAAGCTGAGGGGCAGGTTGGAGGCAGGTGGCTGGCTCCACCACGCTGCTGTCACACCCTGGAATCTCAGACCCACGCAATCGCCGCAAGGGAGCAAAACGCTGCCTGAAAGGCAACGCGTGGCCATACACCAGGCACAGGTCTTCAATAGGCATGTTTGTCCCCGGTGCAAATTCTTTTGCTCAATAAGATGCCGCAGATACCGGTTTCTCTCTAAAGAGTCTGAATGGACACGTAGGCAAGGAGGAGATGACACAAAGGTGTACATTATAGGCTCTTCCTCTCTGAGACTTTCTAAATGCAGGTCAAGTAAATTTAAAGGAGTGTCAAAGGAAACAAACTTGCATAATTTATAAGGTAGAGAAGCAAAGAGAATGAGATGCTATGTTAACAAGCAGTTCATCATTTAAAACACTTTAGAGAGGTGTCACTCTCTGTTTCCAGGATGAATGACACCAGTCTTTTCTATGGTATTAATTTGCAAAAGACAGGCAGAGTGCAGATGAAACAATTCTTTAGACGAAGACTGTGCAGTGCAAACAAACTCCATAGAGCAAATTACAATACTGAAACACAGGTCAGAAATAAAGAGAATAAAGCCTGTGCTCCACACAGCTTAGGCACACGCCTAGGGGGCACAACTGAGACGCCACTGCGAGTTCTGGCACGGTCACCTTCAAAGCTCAGGTTCTCCTAGCTCATCACCACCAACTCAGCTGGACTAATCGAAACACTTGACAAACAGCTGCCCAGAATTTTTAGTGTATCAAAACTCAGAGCTCTAGATTGAAAACCTCTCCATTCAGACCCAAACCTACAGTAGTGCTGACGTGAACTGAGTGGCTGCTGGCTGTTCTGAGGATACCAGGTACAAGAACCAAGCAGGGGAGGACAATTAAGAGCCAATAGTGCTGTTAAATTCAAAATTTCCATCCTTTTCTTGATCATGCCTGGTATAAGGGAGCCCTTTCATATCTCCTCTCGCAACAGGTTTAAATTTCTCACTTTTAACATACTTCTATTTCAGTCCTTGAGCTCTGCTTTCATTTCCCGCAGCTTTCCCTGAATTCCTGCTAGGCTACTGTTTCCCTTGTCTGCTTAGCTCTATGCCCTGTTCTCCACACACTTCCTGTTTGAATCTCTCTGGTATTACAATAAATAGGATCACAGCCCCATGATTTTTTTCCTTCCCTACCTTGAAGGCACATTGTTTGTATTAAGAAATGCCTTTTTTCATATTGAAATACTGCAAGGAATTTTTGCGTGTGCGTAGCACATTAGAGTAATAACAGGCCAGACTTTTCCTCATTTACTCAGTTTTGCTGGGAGTTTCTTACACAATAGGTATTAAATTTACAATCCACCACTAAAATTCACACAGCTTCCCTGGGCAACCTGGTCCAGGGCCTCATCACTGTCACAGTGAAGAAATTCCCCCTTCTGTCTAGTCTAACTCTGCCCCTCTCCAGTTTATACCCATTGCCCCTCGTCCTACCACTCCAAGCCTTTGTAAAAAGTCCCTCCCCAGCTTCAGACAGAAGGAACCCTTTCTAGCAGACGGTGTTTCCTTGACGTAACACAGTGGTCTGGATCCCCAGCCAGGTTTTTCAGTGGTGAAATGAATACTGCGTGTTCAATTTATTCAGGTTCATATTAACACCCCAGATGCCCTTTGCCCCGTGGTACTCACAGGCTGAACCTCTTCACCACGCTCTTCCGAGACTTCGGAGAGGTGGCACACACGTCAGCAGCTGCTTCGATCTCGCCTGCACGTTTGTAGCTGCAGAACAGAGGGCACTGGGTTAATTTTTACAGACAACACTCTTAGTTATGTATCTCAAAGTAGCAATATTCAAGAAATTTGAGACATATTCAGTTATTCCCACTTCACAGAAGGTTCACAAAGAGGGGCGCTGCTCTGTCCATGTTTTACTGGGGTGAAGGGGATATTTCACCCCTTTATATTAGTTCAAAAACTAGTGTCATACCAAGAAAATGCTTAACATGTGAATCGGGTAAGATGACATTTTTCCCAGCACAATGAATTAAGCATCTGTGCATACACTCTTAGCACAGCAGACTGGTATTCACATACCTAGTGGAGATATTAAAATGCTATAAATAAATTTTCCTGGGTCGGTCTAGCAGCACGTGCAGTAGCAGAAAACTCGGAAGGGTTGCAAAACCCACTTTAAATGCCTGGAGACATTTATCTGGTGAGCACTTGGCAAGCTCCGCGTTGCCTTGGGTACCTGCATCCCCCAGCTGAACGGCGAGTGCATCTTGACATCCTCTAGGATTGTCTTCTGAGCAGCTGTCTGGCTGTGCTGGCAGCCCAGACACAACAGACTTATCCTATTTCAAAGTCAGAAGCCTTCTTTCCAATCTCAACACTAAACCCTGCTACGTGTTCAACAGTTTTTCTACAGCAGTTTAGCAGAAAGCAGATGTATTTCTCTTCACCTATTCCTATTCTTGTTAGGATAGCTGAAGTCTGACAAAACCGGGCTGCAGGTGACTGGGGGTCGGAAAATCCTGCTCTGCCAGCTGGATGGAGAACCTACCTCTCATCCTCGGTCAAATGCTCCTGTCTCCAGAACCACCGGATGAAATTTTGGTCTGGTGTCATGCAATAGTTGTTACATGCAGACTGTAGGAGCTTGATTTGGGCAATTACTTCGAATTCCTATGAAAATAAACAATTGAATAGAGTTTTAATCACAGAACATGACAAAGCCAGACACATCCACAGACTAAACACACGCAACAGCAGATTGTTGCGGTTTGAGCTAAATTAGAGCCAGTTTCCTGACTCTAACTCAGTCTTGCCTAAGTAACTTCAGTTTCTGAAAGCAAACTGCGTGTTTTCAGACAGTTTCTCCCTAGCAGTGATAGCATTGGGATGCACAAAGGCCAATAGTTATGCTTATTCCTATAGAAACCAAGGCCACCCTCGAACTGGTGAAAAAGGGCCATCCCTGCAGGGACAGGTGACTTCAACCTGACCAACCATCCCACAGCCATCACACTCGGGCTAAAACCCTGATCCCATATCTGTGCATTCCCAAATCCAGTTCCTGAGCTCAGCTCACTCCTGACCACAGAACCTTTCCCTCGCATCTGCTCTGCGTGGTGTGTATGGTCATCGAGGGCTGGGGGTGCAGTCTCATATATTTGTATATGTTTTATTGCTTTCTAATTCTTTTCATCATTATTATCATTTAATTAAAGCAGTAGTTTTAGTTTCCAATCACAAGTCTTCTTCCTCTCATTTTCCTTTCCTTGGGGATAGGAGAGAAGGGAATAGGGAGCTCAACTGCACGGTTTTAGCTGCCAAAATTAGCCAGATCAGAGCTAATTCGTGACACAGATGCAGGACAAACTCAGTTTGACCTGAAGTTTACTTTCAGTTGAGTAACTGCCTACTTCAAGAACCAGTTTTTCAAAGAGGTGAAGTCTCCTCCACGCCCACATCTGTAACATGCACTGAAACGCGAGCATTTTATCGGACAAGCACAAATGAGACAAACACAAGGAACTATGCTTCACCACCGAGCTTTCCCAAGGACCACACGAACTGCGATGTTGCTGCAAACCCACCAAAGAGCAGAACTGGCTCTTCCTCTAGGAACAAGGGTAGCAATGGTCACCAACTCTTCAGCTTACCCTACCAGGGCAGCTCAAAGGGCAGAGCTGCACTTAAGTGGCTCTCGGGCAGCAAGCAAGGTAATTTAGGGGTGTCTGTGATGAAAAAGAGCCTGATCCTCCCTGGCTTTGCATGTAGTGCGCTGGCACTTGCACCAGAGGAATATAAAATGCTACCCTTCGTACACGTGACTAGAATCCCCTGCTCTTCTGTAGCCCCACTTGCACACACACTTCGTCAAGCTAATTCTCAGCCCTCACGTGAGAGCAGGTTATGGAATCGGGATGCAGGACTGAGCGTGAGTACTTGGTTCAGAGGGCTGCTTTGCCACTGGGTTATATGAAGCTGGACTGGTGACCACGGATGAGCTCGTATTTTGTGCTATTAGCATCCCGAGCTGTGTGGTTACACGTACAAGGTGAGTCCAAGAAGTGATCTGGAGAGCGGGGAGCAGTTAAGGGAAGGAAATAGCTCCATCACAGCCAAATCCAAGGCTGCTTTCAGCCCAGAACAGAGATCTGGCACAACTTCACTCTGACAGATGTAGCCTTGGTACCTCTACTCCTACACAGCACTACTTATCTCTGACCGTGAAGGATCAGGCTGAAAGCAAAGACTGATAGCATTTATTTCTCAGTCCCATGTGCTCTCCGCAGCCTTTTGCCCAGTTTACTGCAGTGGAAGGAAGATCTTTACAAACTCTTCCTTCCGAAAGCAAAGGTCTTGTGCCACCACAACTGACTCAACACACGGGACACACACATGTAATGTATTCCCATATGTACGGAATTATGTATTCCCAAATGTAGGGAATACGTGTAACCCGGATCTAAGTAAGTGGCCTGCAGCTCATCTCCTGCTATCGCACACATCTCAAATGCAGATTCCTTCCCTGTGCCACCCCTCACATCTGGGCAGAGAATCACAGCATAGAATCATAGAACCACCAGGTTGGAAGAGACCCACCGGATCATCGAGTCCAACCATTCCTATCAAACACTAAACCATGTCCCTCAGCACTTCGTCCACCCATCCCTTAAACACCTCCAGGGAAGGTGACTCAACCACCTCCCTGGGCAGCCTCTGCTAGTGCCCAATGACCTTTTCTGGGAAAAATTTCTTCCTAATGTTCGGCCTAAATGTCCCCTGGCAGAGCTTGAGGCCATTCCCTCTCATCCTGTCCCTTGTCATTTGGGAGAAGAGGCCAGCACCCTCCTCTCCACAACCTCCTTTCAGGTAGTTGTAGAGAGCAATGAAGTCTCCCCCTCAGCCTCCTCCAGGCTAAACACCCCCAGCTCTCTCAGTCACTCCCCATAAGGCCTGTTCTCCAGCCCCTTCACCAGCTTTGTTGCTCTTCTCTGGACTCGCTCCAGAGCCTCAACATCCTTCTTGTGGTGAGGAGCCCAGAACAGAACACAGGATTCGAGGTGCGGTCTCACCAGTGCTGAGTCCAGAGGGAGAAGAACCTCCCTGGACCTGCTGGTCACGCCGTTTCTGATCCAAGCCAAGATGCCATTGGCCTTCTTGGCCACCTGGGCCACTGCTGGCTCATGTTCAGTCCCTGTCAACCAACACCCCCAGGTCCTTCTCCTCCAGGCAGCTTTCTAGCCTGACTTCTCCTAGTCTGTGGCTGCACAGGGTTGTTGTTCCCCAAGCGCAGGACCCGGCATTTGGCATCGTTAAACCTCATGCTATTGGACTCAGCCCAGCGGTCCAGCCCGGTATCGCAGGGATCTGGTCTTTCCTCATGAAATTACATTAAATGTAGCAACTGTAGTGTACACCTGGACAAACGGCCTTGCCAAGAGAACACTCTGGAAGAAGGCGCCACTACACTAAAAACCACAGAACATTCAACTTACCCTTCGCCTCTTCTCAAAATTTATCAGGCCGCCCTGTTGGAAGGAAAGAGAAGGGATCAGAGGAGTAGAGCGTGTGCTCAGTTGAATTTAATCACAAACAGGATGAAGGAGCAAGGTTAATGTAAAGCACAGACCTGCCCTGAGCAAGGACCTTCTAAAAATGCCTGTTTCCAGGCAGGGAGGATGTTTACAATTCAAAACATTGCCCCGAGTTACCTCGACATAGTCTGGAAGGGCTGTGTCAAGCATGATGAGATCGGTAAGGAAGGTACCAAGATAAGGTACCGTGCCCTGCATCAATCCCTGGAAACAATCACAGCAACAGTGGGTTAATTGAGAAGCAGTAATAAAAGTTGCTTAACCAAACAGCGGTCCTATACATTATGTTTTCTCTCATTGCATCATTCTCAGTATCTAATCTAGAATTTAAATCGCATTCTAAGGAGAGCAGGATGCTCTCGCAGATACTGCCAAGTGGTTTTATGTTACAGTATTGCCACCATACACTGAGTCTCACGGCGGGTCACCAGAAGCCCCTGCAGGGACAGGGTCCCTGTGTTGCTGCTACAAGAGAAAGGGCTGGGCAACGGTCCTGGCCAGCCTGTGGAAGCAGTTTCTCTCTCTGTTTCATTCCAGTGGGTTTTTACTTAAGGATGTTGTTATGCCATGTGACAGTCAAATCAAATGACAGGTTTTTTTCCTTCGAATAAGGAAAAATGAGCAGGCTTCAGCCCATTTCCCAGCCATTCACTGCACTTTAATAGTAATTATTCACATTTTAAACTTTCTAGACTGTCGGCAGTTGTAGCATTCAGGTTGCTGTTACACTCGTGCAGGAAATACTTGGTTTTGCCATCCAAAAGGATCTGTATTTTTTCCATTCAAACAAACAGACAAACAAACACACATATTCAGCACTTCTGCCTCCCAGATTTCTCTCCCTCTGTCCTTTTAAAGCTTTGCCAACTTTGAGACAAAAGCCATTTTCACCAGCAGACTGGAAACCAGACACGTTGTACAAAGCAATCTCTGTAGAAATCTGTGCAATTTTCCAGCTGGTATGATCGAAGCTTCATGAGCTTGTTTAAAAGTAAATGACATTGCTGATCTGCCCAGAGCTAATTTTCTTTATCACAAGAATTTCAGTATTTACGTTATGTATTTTACTACATGAAAACACAGTGCTTTCCCCGTATTTGTCTCTAAAGGGTAACAAGAGTAGTTAATGGAAGTCTTTCTTGTAGGACAGAAACAAGAGGGTTGAAAATGATGAACATGTGTACATATTCATCAATTACTTCTTAGCCTTTTACACGACTTGAAACTAAGGCCAAACTCTTGGCTCAGCATCCATCCCCAACAGGATGGGAAGTCAGCACAAGCAAGGATGGGAGCAGCTGGCCACTCCACTCCATTGTCCATCCTGCTGGAGGACACAGGGGACCAGATCGTGGCCCCCACGTACATCTACTGAAACCTGAACTCTTTGAGCGTTCCCAGCACCAGGTCACTGAAGGTGGTGCCTTACATATCCATTTTCCCCAGCGTTTCAGTACCCAGGCAGAGCAAAAACCCAGCTGGGCTGCACTAAAAACCAAGGCTGTTCAACCTTGGTAGCTCAGCGTACGCCACATAGGTTGATCTGGGGTCAGCATGAATCTCACTTTGTCACTGTTTATAAATACAGATGTAAGCACGTGTGGGAGCATATAGAATCATAAAATCACCAGGCTGGAAGAGACCCACCAGATCAAGTCCGACCATTCCTATCAAACACTAAACCATGTCCCTCAGTGCCTCGTCCACCCCTGCCTTAAACCCCTCCAGGGAAGGTGACTCAACCACCTCCCTGAGCAGTCTGTTCCAGTGACCAATGACCCTTTCCATGAAAAATTTTTTCCTAATGTTCAGCCTGAACCTCCCCTGGTGGAGCTTGAGGCCATTCCCTCTCATCTTGTCCCCTGTCGCTGGGGAGAAGAAGCCAGCACACTCCTCTCCACAACCTCCTTTCAGGTAGTTATAGAGAGCAATGAGGTCTCCTCTCAGCCTCCTCTTGTCCAGGCTAAATAAATATAGCACAATCATCCACAGCAAAGGGAAAAGAGAGCTCAGGGCACAGATCTACAGGGACAAACATTCTGACTGCATATTCAGTCTAAACCTTTCAGTTCCCTTGCTTTGTACCCATCGATAGCATTGATGTAGTTGGGTAGAATTGTCGATCTGCTGGAGGGTAGGGAGGCTCCAAAGGGATCTGAACAGGCTGGACCGCTGGGCTGAGACCAATGGCATGAGGTTTAACAAGGCCAAATGCTGGGTCCTGCACTTGGGGCACAACAACCCTGTGCAGTGCTATAGAAGAAGTTTGTCTAGAAAGCTGCCTGGAGGGGGTTTAAGGGACAGGTGGACGAGGTGCTGAGGGACATGGTTTAGTGTTTGATAGGAATGGTTGGACTCGATGATCTGGTGGGTCTCTTCCAACCTGGTTATTCTGTGATCTGTTTTGCTGGACAGAGAGCACGTTCAAGAGCATCACCTACTGCACACTCGCTTTGTTAAACACCTTTCTAGATATTACCACTTCTCTAATTCAGCAGTTAGGGTTAATTATGTTATGGGTTCAAAAGAGGAGGAAAAGGACTCCAGACATACCATATCTTTTTGAACTTGCAGTCGCTTCTGTGTCCTTTTCTGATTCTCTTTCACACTGCTGTCCAGATTCGCAAATTTGGATGTTCCTTCCTGTGAGTTAAAATGAATTAAAAGCAGTTAATGGAGGAGCTGAGTGGTAAGCTGGCAACTAAGTGTGAAATAATTGCAAATACATTTAAACTGGGCAAGCTCAGCCACCAAAAATACTTGCTGTGCAGGTACATGAGTGTATATGTGGTGATTCTCTGGAATGGGGACACTGACAAAATCCCACAGGGATCCCAATGAGGAATTTTTTCTGCAAAATGACACTACTCTGGCCAAAGCTGCTGAAAATCTCCTGAGAGGTTAAATCAGAGAGCTTCATTATACTTCAGGTGTCCAGATGTTTCTCTGAATTCCACCCTGACCTCAGGATTTCTGTTTGATTTCCCCGTCAGGACTGCTACAAACAAACATCTCTGCCTTATGTGATGCTTTGTTTTTTCTCTTATACCGCAACATGGTGATCCAGCAGCAACCACCCTCTGTGGCCTATGGACTAACCCAAAAACACGCAGGAAATTAAAGCAATAGGTTTTCCTCTCCACAGTTCAAGCTTTCCTAGGAATAGATGAGCTATTTCACAATAGATCTGTAGCCTTTATTTCCCTGGATCCATTCAGGATGCTGGGTGTGACTGTTATTTTTTCCAGCGGTCAGAGAGATGAGACATGAATCAGTATCGAGGTCTTTTTAGGAGGCACAAAACAACAGCCTGTACTTGTCAAGATCCTCTCATTACGACAATAACTTGTCTCAGTCACAGCTAATGACCAGATCACTCAAACTGTACTTCCTTCCTTGGCTAAAAACCAGGACCAAATGAAAAATGAGTGTTGCCTCAGCGTATTCAAGATCCTGAAAGGTATACTGAGATTCTCTAACAGCAGCCGGCACGCAGGCAGGCATAGAAGCTAAAACTGCCGGTCACAGCAGAGCTGCTGTCTAGGGATGAGACTGTGTGCCAGCGAACCTGTTTCCTACAGCGTTTTGTCTGCCCTACACTTAAATTTGCAGGATGGATAGCAAACACGGCTTCCCTAGAGAGACTATTTATAGTGAAAGAAAACAAAGACTTTAAGGATTTAGTGGACATAAATCCTTCAATTGTTGCAAAGCTATCCAAGATAAGAGGTAGGAGAGAGGTTCTAGCTCTTTTGTGGAATTTTTCTCCTCTCGCTGCTTTCAAAATGTTTTGCAAATCTACTTAGGGCAGCAGGAGAGTGATTTGCTGGGAGCCAGAAGGTCTGGGCTTAGAGTTGTTGTTTTGTCTTTTAACATTTAGTTAAATAAGCTGTTCTGAAGACACGTTTATTATTGTCTCTCCAGCTTTAAAATAGAGCTACAGATACTGATACAAGGACGATAAACAAAACAAGACCCACAGGTCTGGATGTGCTCATCCATCGTTCCTGAGCAAAACACAGTGTTTCAGATGCCAAGGCAAAGGGGTTGGGTGTAAATGCCAGATAGACTGGATAGAACTGCCAAAAAGTAAACTGGTTAGCCAGTTTAGAGGATCTTTTTAATATAAACTGAAAAAAACAGCCATAAAAATTCCTTAGTTTCTCCAGAACATTCCCTGCTTATCCTTCTTTGCTCCTTCCAAACTCCTGGCTTGTTGGGGTTCACCTAGGAGAGCGCCCAAGTCCAACTGCTTCCGACAGAGCCTGCTTTGTTGTCCATCTGGCCACACACAGAGCAGGAAGCCCCTTCCTTCAGAATTCCCAGCCCTGTTTTCTAGTTCCAAGAAAGGTAGGGGATAGCTGGAAAAACATCTTGGTTTAATTCTTGAGCTGAAGCTAAGTGGCGTTGTTCCAGTGAAGCCAAAAAGCAGCTACAGTGGTACCACCCAGTTGAGAATCTCATTTGAAGCCGCTCTGCGTTCACCAGTGCAAACCGGAGCCTTTCCAGGCCTGCTCAGAGGGTGTCAAAGCTGGTGGCTCATTGCTCGACAGAGTGACGTAAAATCAAAGTGCTGGTTTGTAACTCACTCCAGTCGATGCAGCTGCACAGCGCCTCTTCACTCTGGTTTGTGGCTCCATGGCTACCAACCACAGGTATGAAACGGCACGCACAACTATTCCTGAGCCAGACATCGCTGTGCTCATGGGATTGTTACCAGTTCCCTAACTACAGCAGAGTGACAGCCAACCTGAGGGGCTCCCAGAACCACTCTCTTTTCCACACAGGACTAGGTGCTGCCGCTGTTGCTCTATGGGGGCATCGCAGCTCAACAGGCTAACACTAGTGTAGGTTTTTTCAGGAGCAATGAAATCACCTCTCACCCCTCAGGCCTGGAAAACTTGTGCTTTTCTATCTCCCCTGCAGCACCACGTAGTGTTGTTCAAGGGAGATGAGCTTGGGCAGCTGGTTAGAAAAAGGACTAACTTCAGCTCTGATTGTGATCATAAGCCTTGCGACTCAAGCTAATTCTCACCTTCATTAGTAGCTCCCGAGTTGTCAAATAATTGTCATGGTCTGAGAATATCTCAGACAGCTCTTCGAACATCACCAGTAAATCCCTGTAAAGACAAGATTAGCTCATTCAGCTGATTAGCAAGCACTGTAAACCAGATCAGATTACTATTCGGCTACCCCTGCCCCTCATGGTGAATCAGTGACAGTTGGGCATATAAAAGATAATGTCACCAAAATGTATCCAGTGAGATGCTGCGCATCCACTAAGAACCTTTCTGGGACCTTCTGGTGCTCCCAGTAAAGTCAGACTTTATTGTCAGCATCAAACGTCCACAGACCCCGAGCAGAGTTTTCAATCACACTGCGGAGTCTTGGAAGAAAGAGGATAAATGGGTGCAAAGGAACAGAACAATAGCTGTGAAAAGTATCCCAAGTACTTCATTTTCACCCTCTTCCACGCACTCTGGAAAGCAGGATTTTACTGTACTCCCTTCCTATTACCCAACACTGGAAACACAAGATGGCAATGTCTTGATCAGGAACAGTAACACAGGGCAGCGGAAGGAAAGACCCACCTCTCGCTAGGGGAAATGCACAAGTATACTGCATGGCAGAGTGGCATTTTTCATTTGTTAATCAATGGCAAAGGAAAGAAATCTATTCTTCTCACACTGAATGAGCAGAACGCCTTCTTTCCTACCCAGCCAATTCTGGTGGGTGTCTGGCATGCGGTAAATGCCAGTATTCCCTTGTAACAAATACTGTCTTCAATACGGATTTGGATTTTGTAGTCTGGGGATATGTTTTAAGGAAATGTCAGGGCCAGGATAGGATTAATAAGGGCTTGTATCAACCTGGACCTCCTCCAGCTTCATGGGAGAGAAGAAAACAGGCAAGTATCATGGTGTCCTTTTGTTGACCTACCGAGACTGGTGTCCATGAGTTGGGCGAGGAGCTAGTCCCATAGTTTTTCAAAATAGGTTGTGGAAGATACAAAGGACAGAGAGACCCAGTGTCCCTGAGGGAAGGTTGTCCCCTCCATATTTAACAAAACCTCACAGCAGTCAGACCCAAAAAAGGGGCCTGAGCCTCACAGGAAGGAGAAGTTCTTCTGAGGGACAGATGTCCAGGAGGGAGCAGAATAGGCAGACTGAGAACAAGATGAGAAGAAAGAGCACTGAGCCTTCATTTGGCGCTAATGACAGGAGCAGAGCGGGAGGCTTACTTTGGAACACAAGCCCAGGTCTTCTTCAGCCGATAGATGGGGCTGGACTGCAGTGCTGAAATGATGGCCTTCAAGGAGGAAAAATTCTTCAGGATCCTACATTCCTGTGAAAGGAGCGGTTAGAAACACAGGAGCATTAAATGTCAGCATTACAAATACGCTAGCGCTCTTCTTTTGACCGGTGTCATGCTTGCTACACATTATCACTGCTAAGCAGGCAGCTGTACAAATAATGAGCATCAAAAATATCACTCCCTCCTTCAGCCACCAAACACTTTATGAGCTTTGGCACTTCCAGCTTGTTTTCCTCACTTTCAGGTACCCGTGGTGCTGTTGCAGTGTTACAGCCTCCAGTCCTCCTAGTAAAATAAAAGTGGAACCGAGTCCACGAAGTCAGGCTAAAAAGCACAAATGTGACACTTAAAAAAGCTCCTCATAGTTCCAATGCCTCTTACTGTTAAGGAGAAAAAAACGGGCTTTGCCTCTTTGCACGTGGTATTTAGAATATAAACCCTCAATCACATAAAGATCAATGAAAAATAAAGATATGTGAAGGAAATAACCTGATATTCAAATATTTGCACACTGTTAAAGAGAAGAACCTTCCCAGCTTCTCCAGAGTTGGGATCAGAAACTAGCAGAAATACTGGCACACTGGAGATTCTGAGGCAGCTTCTCTGTGGCAAAACCTTCGAGGGAAAAAGGACGCTGCAAAATTTAATTCTCAAAAAAATCGCAGAGATTCCCAAGAAAGCAGATGGAAGCAAGGAGGGCAGAGAACAAGTCTGGCCTGTGACTCTTCAAGGAACCCCTGTCAGTCTGATGGTGGCTCAGGAACCAGAGCCTGGGCGCTGCAGACTTAAAAGTCCAGCAAACACAAGCTCTCACGAATGAGTGTTTGCATGTGAAGCAGGAAAAACACAGGGCAACCTGACCGTCACACGTAGATGAGAATGAATTCACACTACAATTCCACTTCTGCAAACTTTTATGGGGCTGATTATTACACTAACAATGCCGATTGTGTAAAGGATGCTGACAGTGAAAACAGACAACGTATTTCCTTTGCAGGACTGAACAAATGTAAGGCAACCTTAGCAGAAACAGAAGTCAGACCTTAACCTGCCAGCAGCTCTGTCGATGAGTTCATAGAATCATAGAATGACCAGGCTGGAAGAGACTCACCGGATCATCGAGTCCAACTATTCCCATCAATCACTAAACCATGGCCCTCAGCACTTCGTCCACCCCTGCCTTAAACACCTCCAAGGGAAGGTGAATCAACCACCTCCCTGGGCAGCCTCTGCCAGTGCCCAATGACCCTTTCTGGGAAAAATTTTTTGCTAATGTTCAGCCTAAACCTCCCCTGGTGGAGCTTGAGACCATTCCCTCTAGTCCCATCCCTTGTCACTTGGGAGAAGAGCCCAGCTCCCTCCTCTCCACAACCTCCTTTTAGGTAGTTGTAGAGAGCAATGAGGTCACCGCTCAGCCTCCTCTTCTCCAGGCTAAACACCCCCAGCTCTCTCTGCCGTTCCTCATAAGGCCTGTTCTCCAGCCCCTTCACCAGCTTTGTTGCTCTTCTCTGGACTCGCTCCAGAGCCTCAACATCCTTCTTGTGGTGAGGGGCCCAGAACTGAACACAGGATTCGAGGAGCAGTCTCACCAGCGCTGAGTCCAGAGGGAGAATAACCTCCCTGGACCTGCTGGTCACACAGTTTCTGGTCCAAGCCAAGATGCCATTGGCCTTCTTGGCCACCTGGGCCACTGCTGGCTCATGTTCAGTCGCTGCGAACCAACACCCCCAGGTCCTTCTTCTCCAGGCAGCCCTCCAGCCAGACTTCTCCTAGTCTGTAGCACTGCTCTACAATCAACTGAACAACTAAGGCAAGCACGTTTGCTCCCTTTTATTTACCTAAAAAACAATTTTTTGTGCAACTTAGGTGGCTGCATTTAACAACGTGTGGTGTAAGACTGGGCAGACAGCATGTGAGGCAGGTTGGCATTTAGGCTAAAGACCAAGGTCAAGATCATGTGGGAGGAGACACAAGGTCTGAAAGCTATTTTCGCACACTTTGAAGTCAAGGAAGTCACATAGCAGCTCTTCTTCAGAGACTGACACTTTTGAGGAGGAAACCTTCTTCTCTTCATTTTCAACTTGAAATTCAGGCTGGGGAGAACATGGATTTAGAGGCACAAATTCTTAGCGTTGCATTTTTTTTCAAATACAACACAGGAGTTTGGACTGGAAGACCTAATTTGCAACCATCTCGAGTTAACTGCACATTAGATAATTTAAAGCACATTGAGAAGTCAATATTGGATTTTGCTTTCTCAATGATTTAACTAAGTGCAGACAGAATTTTAGCAAGCTTTCATTTGTACATAAGAAAAAAAATTTAAGACTGCTTTGAATAACTGTTTCATGCTGTGTCCTTCAAAAGGGGAAAACAAGAAAGAATCCTGCGCAGAAGCAACTTGGATTTAAAAAAATTAAGTGTGACAGGATAGTAATGATTTCATTTTTGCTTGTTATTTTTAAAGAAAATATTGTGTGGGTGAAACTGGCTGCTCCTGCGCAGGAGCCTCAGGTCTACATAGAGCAGGGAGAACTGGCAGTTAGAAGAAGTATTCAGTTTATCTTGTAAACCAAGCAAATGGATCCAAAAGTCACAAACAGATAGCAAACGTGGAACTCCATGCTGCTAAGTTACAGAGGTTGCTGTCAGTGAATAACTGCCCTTTAATGAGTGGATTATCTTCTAATTCAGGCATCTAACTATTCAAAACACTCATTTTCATGCACAAAGCGAGCGACTTTCTTCAGACGTGGGCAACTAAGTACACATGCAAGTAGCTGTTCTACATGTGCAATTCATTTGTAGTGCGTGCACATGCATTTTTCATGTGCTCAGCTAAGACTGGAATGCTTAATTATGTGTATTAATTACATAAAGGGAGAAGCACTGAATCAACAAAGCTCTCCATGCACAGAGAAGTATGATGAGCCTGTCCTGGCTTCCTCAGTGCCCCACGATGAGCAAGAAGCTTCTCTGTACTTGCACATCCAGACTGCAGACCAGCCTGCCCTATAAGCACCCCCTTTTTGGTGCCCTCTGCAACCTCAAGACCTGCCACCAGAAAACAGGCACCAAACTTCCTAATCCATTGACACGGGCTATAAAGCAGCCATCAGGTGGTAAAAAAAAATAAAAAAATAAAAAAAAGTAGTCGACATAAGTGCTAAAAGATAGGTGAAAGACTACTTCCCCATAGTAGCTTCCTGAACCATGTCCTTGTCACAGATGCCAGGACTAACAATACTGGCTCTGGAAGCAAGGAAGTGCATTGTCACGGTTGGAAATCCTCTCTTTAGCTTGAGCTTTTCAGGCTTGCTTATTTTGTATAGCTCTGAAAGAATCCATGTGATTCTTAAGACCAAAGTCAACACACATCCACATGAAAGTGCTTCAACGTTCTCTTCAAAAGAGAGATCTAGTTTAGTGCCAGCTGCTGAGCGCTCAGAAGGGGAGTTAAAAAGATTACGGTAAAACGTTAAACATAAAATCTCAGAAATGAGCAAACCAGAATTATGTAAAGGAGGTGCGCAAAACCTTTTCACGCAAAGATTAAGAAACACCTAATCTGCTACAAGACAAAGGAATTAAAGAAAGTTAAAAAAAAAGGAAAAAAACTGAAGAAAGGAAAAGCTATGCAAGACAACAACAAAGTAGAAAGGTAAGAAGATGAGGCGGCTGGTATCATATTGTAATTCTACTTGTTTTTTCTGGTCGCTGCTTGCACATCTCACCCCCTCCAAACCAGCTGGTTTGTGTACTTAATGTAAACTGCAAATAACTCAAATGACTTTTCAGCCTCAAGAATTTTTCAAAACAAAAGAGTATAAACAATAATTTCATTTTTTCCATGTTAAAGAAGCTACCACTTTCTAGAAGTAAGTTAGCTTTGTCTACACTGACTTAAGACCTTGTATTTACTTTATTTTCCTATATACACACACACATATATAAAGGTAAGAAAATACAAACAGTAGTGCTGTCTTCCACCGTATCTGATTCCAGCTCCCACAGTGCTTGTAGACACAGGAGAAGAAGCATGATGCTTACTGACCAAACACAAAGGCAGGTAAGCTCAGAGCTTATTCTGACTGCCTGCTACCTACACACACTGCCAGTCCTACTCCATCCTTGGTAAACTTTCCTCTGAAAACAGGTCCAACCTTTGGCTGATATCAACCATCACTTCACTTCTTTCACCGATACGAGCAGCGTTTTCTGCCTAGGGAAGCAAACTGGCTGATTTTGCACCTATCTTCTCGTAAATGGTATATTATCAGGAATACAGCACTCCCCACCTGCAAGAAGACAGTATCTGCACTCTCAACCCTGCCAAGAGACAAGCATCGAGCCCATTTCTATGGTGGGGAAGGAGCTAAGGAGAGGAACAGCAATACTTCACCTGCTATTACAAACAAAATCGGTCACAACCAGTAAAAATTAGAGCTAAGATGTTCACTGGCTTGGGACCAATGCATACATCCCCTCCCAGCTCCTGTACTCCACGGCACCCACACATTGAACAGCCTAGAATAAATGCCTTACGTGTGCAATATAAATCCACTTCTCAATGATCTTGGCTCTTTGTTGCATTTTGAGCTCTTTGTCCTTCAGGATAGTGCTGATCACACATTTGGTAACTGTATTGAACTGAGAAATGGTGGCTCTGATGGTAGATGCCAGGTGCTTGTTCTCTTCCTTATCCCTTCGAGACCAGATGCGCCCCAAGCAATGGTAGGGCACAACATTCTTGAAGAGTTTCTAGAGGGAAACAGAGGTGTGTAAGTCAACAGGATTCTCTATTGTCCACAAAAAGAAATGCATATTTACACTACAAATTGGATCTAAGTCTAATATGTTTTTAAAAGGTTAATATTTGTTTTCTCTTAGTTCAAAATGTACACTTTAGCATAATCTTTACAGGCTTGGATGCTCTAAAAGAACTGTCAACTCAATAGCGTGGGGAAAATAAGAGAGACATTTGTATCAGTTGCAGAACCAAGGGGAAAATTTTATATATAATGATATTTTGAAGGAGACTGATAGAGACAAACCAAACCACAGCACTGCAGTTAAGAGTATCTGCACATCTTTAGGCCAGACAGCAATATGGTCAAAACATGCAATTTGTTAGATGTCAACTACTAAATTTTGCAAAAAAGGCTACACTGCACATGTTCACACTTTTTTTTAAAAAGGACTCTTCAGAACAACTCAAAGAAAAAGCCCAAAGAACAAAGTTTGGAAAAACAAGCAGAGCTGTGGTCATATCATTATAGAATGGTTTGGTTTGGAAAGGACCTTAAGATCATCTAATTCCAACCCCCTGCCAATCTGGGCCAGGGCCTCCCCACTCTCATGGTGAAGAAATTCCTCCTAATATCTAGTCTACATCATCTCCTTTCCAATTTATAGTCATTCCCCCTTGTCCTATCACTCCATGTCTTTGTTAACATCTCTCCCCAGCTTCCTTGTAGCCCCTCGGGTACTGGAAGGTCGCTCTAAGGTCTCCTGGGAGGCTTCTCTTCTCCAGGCTGAACAACCCCAACTCGCTCAGCCTGTCCTCGTATGGGAGGTGCTCCACCCCTCTCATCATCTTTGTAGCCTCCTCTGGACTTGTTCTAACAGTTTCATCTCTTTCTTATGTCGAGGATTCCAGAACTGGACACAATCCTCCAGGTGTGTTCTGTGTCCCAACAACAGACCTGTTCTGGAACACCATTCTTATAGTGACATAACTTGTAGGAACAATTTGAGAAGCCCAGCGCTATTTCCTCTAGCATTTCAAGCCGTACGTGTGCTCTACATACCGCATCCATGTACGTCAACTGCTCCGCCACAAGGTTTTCATCGAAGAGAGAGAATTCTTCCAGATTGTTGATGTCTAGCTCCTCTTCATCACAGCAGTTACTGAGGGAAGCGTTACAGAACGCAACTGTCCAGGGTGGAAAACACAACTCAGTAAATTCATACAGCAAACAGTGAAGCAAATCAAATGTTGGTTTATTTTAAAGCATCTCTGTATATTTTATAGCAGAACGACCAAAGACTCCTCTCTGGTGTCACCAACCCACTGTGCTGCATATTTTAGTGAGAATGGTGATGACCAAAAGAATAAATTTGCAAAGAAAAGATGGAACAAAAGAAAAATAGAGAAGTGAGTTGTTCAGGGTCTCTTAGCTGAGGAGTAGCTTAACCCTTTGCAAACGATTCTTCTGGAAGAAAGAACACCATCACCCCACGAAGATGAATTTTTTATTAGCATTGCAGAGCTCTGTTAATCTATGTTAATCTTTCCCATGGCAGGGGAGTTGGAACTAGATGATCTTTAAGGTTCCTTCCAAGCCAAACCATTCCATGATTCTATGATTCATTCTATGTGTGACTATAATCTGAAAAAACATCCAACTGCGAAGGGACAAGACTGCAGTTACATCCCCAAAATGTTGCAATAGGAATGCTGTGGTATCCAGATTTAATCTCTCATATGTAGATATAAAAGGTATGAGATTTTCTGGGCAGCATTTTGCCTTCACAGGGCTACATGGACATTTATTTCATGTTTATCTCAGCCTCCCTCTTTGGGAGTTTTTTTCCAGGAAAGGGAATATAGTAGCGAGTATCTACAGCATTCATCTGAATGAGAAGGGGTTTCACAGACGTTCCCATGTCCCCTTTTTACTCTCACAGGTTGGGAACAAAGCCACGTTAAAAGACAAAGAAACATGCCCTTGTTTCCCATGGTAGAGAAGGAAGTCAAAGAGAAAATCCCTGAAAATAAATCACACAATGGTTTGAGTTGGAAGGGACCCTAAAGCCCACCCAGTTCCACCCCCTGCCATGGGCAGGGACACCTCCCACTGGATCAGGCTGCCCAAGGCCCATACAACCTGGCCTTGAACACCTCCAGGGATGGGGTAGCCACACCTTCCCTGGGCAACCTCCCCACCCTCATCGTGAAGAAATTCCTCCTTCTGTCTAGTCTAAATCTGCCCCTCTCCAGTTTATACCCATTGCCCCTTGTCCTATCACACCAGGATTTTATAAACAGCTCCTCCTCAAGTTCTAGAGTGGTCAGTTACATTATCAGAGCTCCATCTTTCTTTGTTTCAGAGAATGCTTTCAAAACTCTTAATGTAACATACGCAATTGGGACTCACTGATGATTACTGCTCTGAAACATTCATACTGTGCTATGGATTTACCATCTGTGGTCCTAATCCTACAGTTTGATTTGTGGAATCAGACCTCCGTTCTGTGCTGCCATCAGCCACCCCGGCAGGTCGGATTGCAGGACCAGATTACGTAGATAAAAGCTGTTCTTAGGCCTCAGCGCTTGCAGCTTGAGCAGCCAAAGTACATGAGTCAGAGAGTGCAGACAGAGAAGGGGCGCGTGGTTGCCCTCACTGATGTCAAGAGGGCAGCTGGGCTCTAAGAGGGCTGACTGGATCAGAGCTATTTGAAGATGACGAGATACTTGAGTTCAAGAGGATTCCGGCTTCTTGGGCAGTAGGGATTTCTATTCTATGCTTCTCTGATTCCCTGCTGAACCCACAAGTTAATTTTGTTCTCCTCCTCTAGTATTTTAATTTATTTCTCTTCCTCTTTTATTTTAATTAACAGCCTCTGTTCTGCCACGATTTGGAAAAATGTTATCATTCAAACTGAACCGTGTGTAACTCAGAGATGAACCTCGTTAACTGTTACTTGAGGAAACAAATACAGAAAGAGAGCTGCTGGGAACTCATGGTCACTTTGAACTCCAGACAAACCCAAATATAGCTCTTGGGAGCTTGCTTTGTTTGACCTGTGGGAACCAAACCGAGGACAGGACATCAATAGGTGCATATCAGCAATCCCGTTTATTTACCTGTGCTCAAGGAGGAAAACGCCTGGGCTCTGTGTGCCACTCCTTTTTACATATGTGTTAATGGCTGGATTAATTTGGGATTTCACAGTATTACGCATTTACGTGGTATTTCTGGAATATCCGGCAGACATGATTTTTATGGGATTAAATGTTTCTTTTCTGGCATTTCCTTTATTACATGAGTTACTCCGTCTCGCCCCTCTACCGAAGCTGGAAGTTGATTCTAGTTCTCATTCACACACTACGTGAGCTCCTATGACTTTTCGGCTTGCGGCAGAGGAAGCTCTCTGAGCAGGATAAGGGTATGTGTCAGGCTTGACGCTGCACACAGCGCGCTTGTGTTACTACAGGTCACTATTGTTCAAGTAGAATGTGACCTCCAATAACGTAGGCTTTTCCTCTGTCCTTGGCTACCAGCAGCTGGCCACTCAAATAGGAAAAAACAGCCGCAGACGCTTCCTTTGACATGAAGGTAACTAGGAAGGAAAGCTTCATGCCAACAGGTTTGGGACTCAAGCTGGATTTTGTCACAGCTCTGGATTTTTCTGTTTGTTGGTTTAAGCTTTTCTTGGGGAAAGACGGGAGTTGAAATGAGAAGAGCAACTAAAAAGCAACTGTGTTTGATTCCAAGACATGGGAAGCACACTGATAATTAAACAATCAGTTGCTGCAGCAGCCTAAAAGCTTAGGCTTAGTTTTAGAGAGGTGCTGGACTTCCCAGTCCAGCAATGAATGGGCAGAAGCCCCTACATCGTACGGCTCTTTCACCTTGCACAGAACTTGCAGCTGCACGCAGAGATTTAAAAAAAAATCCACCAACACCACCACGTGAAAAAGTCACTGGTGAGCCTTGCGGTATTGTCAATTGGCGTAAAAGTTAATGAGATGCACCCCACATTACTCCCCATGATACCATACAGTCTGGGAGAAGAGAAAAACAAACTTACTATCGTGTTCCACTTCCTGGTTCTGGAACTGCTCCAAGAGGTTCTGTGCCCTCTTCTCTGGCTCAGAGCCAGGCATGTTAGTCTTCAGGTAATCGAGCAACTTCAGCAAAGAAGGGTGGTTGGGGGGCTCTCGGAAATCCTCGGAGCACTGGTCGAGCCAGGCTCGTAAGATTGATGCTATTGCACTGAAAACAAGCATAGAGAGAATGCTGGTTGAACGCAGCACGTACTGATATCACTGTATGTATCTGTATCTAATATAACAATAAAAGCACTGAGGCATTCATACTCTATGTGAAGGCAGTATTCAGACTTTTTTGTGCAAGGAATTAGATTTTTTCTTTTTAAGCATGGAATCTTATTTTTCTGCCAGGGACTTCAGTGAAGTTGCTCCTGATTTGCACTCCTGCAAATCCATCCAGTTATACCCCCAAATACAAACTAATAGAGAATAAAACCCATTTAAGATATATTGAGATCATTCTATTAAATTCGAGGGAGAGGGAGAGGGAGAGGGAGAGGGAGAGGGAGAGGGAGAGGGAGAGGGAGAGGGAGAGGGAGAGGGAGAGGGAGAGGGAGAGGGAGAGGGAGAGGGAGAGGGAGAGGGAGAGGGAGAGGGAGAAGCTATTGCAGTTGAAAGGGAACCACAATAATCACCTAATCCAACTGCTAGACCACTGCAGTGCTGACCAAAAGTTAAAACATGGTATAAGGGTGTTGTCCAAATGCCTCAAACAGCGACAGGCTTGGGGCATCAACCTCCTCTCTAGGAAGCCTTCCAGGGTTTGACCACCTTCTCAGCAAAGAAATGTTTCCTAATTTTCAGTCTGAACCACCCCTGGTACAGCTTTGAACACTGCCATGTGTCCTGGGATCACTGGATCCCAAAGAGATCAGCATTCAGCTGATACAACCGGTCCCTTACAATTTCAGTGTCCACAAATGGAAAGTCATGGTTCCTGCACTCATGGGCCCCTGACTCAAGGGAGAGGGCAGCCCAAGGTCTATCTATGCTATAAATGATTGAGGCAAAAACTGCACTGAACGTCTCAGCTTTTTCTTTGTCCCTATTAGTCAGATGGCCATCATCTTCAACAAGTGTCAGCCCGATGTTTTCTTTAGACCTCCTCTAGCTATTAACATACTAAGAAAAGCTCTTCTTGTTATCTGAAACAGCACTGGCCAGGTTCAACTCTAATTGAGCTTTGGCCTTTTCTGTCTTCGCCCTGCATAAATGAACCACAGCTCTGTACTCTTCCTACAAAGCCTGACCTTGCTTCCAGAGATCATACAGTTTCTTTTCCTCTGGAGCTCCACGAGGGGGGTTCCCTGTTCAGACAAGCTGGGCTTCTGCCCATTTGCTTGGCTTATGACACGTGGAATTGCCTGCTCCTGTGCTTTCTAAAAGGTGATTCTTAAAGACTGACCAGCACTCATGGACTCCTAAGCCATCAAAGCAGGTTCCCAGGGTACTCCACTAAATACCTCCGTGAATAGCTTTCAGTTTAGTTTCCTGAATTTCATTTCAGAGTAGCAACTCTGCAGTCCGTTTTTCTTTTTACACTGTAAATTTTAAACTTAGCCACTTCATGGTCACTACAGCCAAGACAGTTCCCTTGGCATGACATCCATCACAAGTCCTTCTCTAGTCACAAACAGTAAGGCCAGGAGGCCACTTCACCTATTATAAGAAGTTATCTCCTACAGACTTCACGAACTTCCCAGACCTGCTCGCCACAGCAGTATGATGTTCCCTACCTTTGTCTGGGAAGTTGAAGTCTCCCATATGGATAAGGTTAGCCATCCAGCAATTTCTTCTAACTGCCAATAAAATAACCCATCAGGGCTACCATCTCGGCTGGGCAATGGGTAGCAGATGCTCACTACACCACCTCATTTGTTTTCCATCCCTTAATCCTTGCCCAGAGGCTCTCAACCACATCACCCCTAGCTGTAAGGGCTGTGCAATCAAACCTCTCCCCAACACAGGGCACGACACCTCCACCTTGCCTGCCCTGAACAGCCAGTAGCCCTCCATCCCAGCACTCCAACCGCAGGACTCATTCCACCAAGTCTCACCAACACCAATAACATCTTAACTCTAAGAGCTGACCAACACCTCTAGTTCAGCCCGTCTGTTTCTCAAACTGCATGCATCACGGTAAAAGCAGTTCAGATACGGTCCTGAGATCTCCACGCTCCCAGAAGCAGCATAAAGGGCTGCCACCCTTTGGCAATACAATGCCAACCCTTGACTCACCTACTGCAATTGTGTTTGCATCCCCTTCCCTCATCGAACCTAGTTTAAAGCTCTCTTGACCAAGCCCACCAGCTCACACACAAATCCCTGTTCAGTCAAGCCTCTGCTTGTCCATGTGTACCTCGCCACATGTGTCCCACCGCTGCTTGATGCCACCACTGCTCGTGCTCCTCATGCTGCTTTGGCATCCATGGCAATCAATAACAGAAATAGCCCTCTCCCAAGTATGTAACATCAGCAACTTGGATAAAACCAAATCATTTCCTATTACTGGCACTCGTTATGATCCTGTTTCCCTGCACTGCACTGTATCAAGCTGGCAAAGCAAGTAGTGCAGGTTACCTTGGAGTTACGCTTTGTTTAATCAGTTGAAGTATCTTTGCTTAGCTGTACCGTGACTGTGTTTGAGTAACTACCAGACATTATGCACACAGTCAAAAGTAGAACATAATTTCTTAATTCTTGTGTCAGTGGGCAAACTGTGACGGATGAGACTCCAGCACTTGCTCCATTATCCCTTCCTGGGAGGTTTTGAGAAAATAGCAGAGAGGAAACAAGGTTATTTGTGGCTCTGCCAGTGTAGCCGCTTCCTAGTGGAAATGTTAAATGAAAAGCTTCCTTCTGAGCCCTTCCTCTCATCAATCCCTGCTGCCAATTGTAGATCTGTTGTCTTGGTAGAAAGCCTGCCCATCCCTTGGGTTCTGTGAGAAGCAGTCTAAGTCTGAACCCAAACCCCGTGAGCATACAGTTAGTGAGATTGCTTCACTGGCGAGGATAAAACCCTGCTCGTGACATGTGCGGTACAGGCAGTGCCCAGTATCAAGACTGAATCATAGAATCACTAGGTTGGAAAGAACCCACTTTCCAACCATGAAGTTGGCTGAAGCCCAAAGACAGACCAGTCTTGCTGATCTTAGGATGAAATGTATAACAGAAGCATATCAGCAGATTCTGGGTTTTACTCTTGTCCCAAAGACAAGAAACGTCAAATTATACCATACAAGAAAATATCTTGGTCCAGGAAAATGATGCTTAAGGAGCTCGGAGAGAGTTGGATCTCATTCAGGAAAGTTATCCCAGATCTTCCCTGCCCATAGCAGGGGGTTTGGAACTAGATGATCTTTAAGGTCCCTTCCAACCCAAACTATTCTATCTTCTCAGACACACACAGGTAAAAAGACACCAGTTGCAGATGGGACAATTCTTCTAAAGACTGAGGGGGGTGAGGGGAAAGCAGAGCTGGTTAATCAAGAGGGTTTCCACCCCACCCGAACTGGAGGGAACTGAACCGTTTATCTACTTTTCTGCTTTATGTAAGTTTTAATCCACACCCACATGGTTGATTGGTACTTAGATATCGCACAAATGTGTGCCTCTGGGAATCCCTTTAAATCCTGTCTTTGCAGGGATTTTTAATTTCTGGCTGATTTCATAAGAAAATAAGACCTAGGGAATTTATGCTATAGTTTTCCAGAAATTACTTACAAAATCCTTGATACACTTCAACCAAGTGCAGAAAAGCTGCAAGAAGTCTTTTCAAGACAGAGTCAGTCCCCCAGAGGAGGGTGAAGAGTTCACAGCCGTTACAGACACTGATTTTTGCCAGCAAAATCTTTTCAGTCAAGAGGGGAAATAGGAAAGAGAGAAAAGGTACACTTTGCCCTGTTCACCTCCTATCCCCAGACTGTTTAACTGGCATGTCAGGGAGGGCAGCTTGCTGCAAAGCAGCTGGCGAACTGCCCATATTTTCCAGTAGCTTTACATGTGCTGCCCTTGAGGAAAAAATCCCTGTTCTCGATAGACAGATAGGAGCAGGAGCTTTCCAAGATGTCAGGCAGGAAAGAAACATCACAGACTGCATTTTTCATGGGTTGATTATGATTTATAAAATTTTCCTTTCCTGCCTGTAAGAATCATACAATAGTTTGGGTGGGAAGGGACCTTAAAGATCACCCAGTTCCAACCCCCCTGCCATGGGCAGGGACACCTCCCACTGGATCAGGCTGCCCAAGCCCCATCCAACCTGGCCTTGAACACCTCCAGGGATGGGGCAGCCACAGCTTCCCTGGGCAACCTCATCGTGAAGAAATTCCTCCTCAAAGAAATAACTTCGTAATGTTTAACTCCTATCCTGCCAACTACAGACTCTGGGCAGCAATGCTTTCAAGTTTCACACCTATCACACACTCTTCTTGTTTCCAAATCAGCTTTGCTTAAAGCCCATCTCTGAAGGTTTGTCTCCAAAATCTATCTACTGTTAAGTCGAAGGAATATATCAGATGCGGTTGTTTACAAACTGGGAACACAGAACTCCTCATCCATTTGCCCATGAGCTACCACAAACCATGAAGAACCTGTGGCAGCTCCAAGTCTACCATCTCTGCCAAGCTGGGCTAGCGGCGTGTGGAGGAGGTGGAAAAGAAGGTCTTCCTATAACACAGCCACAAGTGATGCAATAGGTTACACGGAAATTCTGTGGAGGCTTTTCTCAGCTGGGCAGATGGCTATAATGCTCATCCTGAAGGGGTCTGCATAGGAATTAGAACATTTCTTGCTAAAAAGGCAAAAGCAGTGTTTTCTTTCCCACTACAACTCTCTCTAATATTGGGTAGAAAGGAATCTCAACACTTCAAGAGAATAAGGAGATCCTTAGCTGCAAAAAGAGATTAAATGGCTAGTTTCTTATGAAATTAAACAGGAACGTGCAAGGAAACTATCTGCAAGTTGCCAAACCCATGCTTAAGAGACTCAATGGAATCATCTTTAGAGGGCTATTCCCTCTCCTCCACTTTCCATGCAATCGCTGTCAGGCTTGCTCACACAGATTAAATCAAACCAGCTGTATTTTCTCAGTTTGTTAAAAACCAACATAGGCAGTTAAATCTCAGCTTTGAACCAGGGGTGAAACGTATGGAAACTGCAAGCAGAGGCCGACAGAAGGGCAACTTCTCCCACCCAGCCCATTTACAAATAACATGCTGATAACCTCCAGCAAGCAATCTGCTCTCCTTTTGATTTGGGAATCACAGAACCACACAGAATCACCAGGTTGGAAGAGACCCACTGGATCATCGAGTCCAACTATTCCCACCAATCCCTAAATCATGCCCCTAAGTACCTCATCCACCCTCACCTTAAACACCTCCAGGGACGGTAACTCAACCACCTCCCTGGGCAGCCTGTTCCAATGCCTAACCACCCTTTCTGTGAAGAATTTTTTCCTAATCTCAAGCCTAAATCTCCCCTGGCAGAGCTTGAGGCCATTCCCTCTCGTCCTGTCCCCTGTCACTTGGGAGAAGAGGCCAGCTCCCTCCTCTCCACAACCTCCCTTCAGGTAATTGTAGAGAGCAATGAGGTCTCCCCTCAGCCTCCTCTTCTCCAGGCTGAACAACCCCAGCTCTCTCAGCCGCTTCTCATAAGAACTGGCAGAAAAGCATAAGGGTTTTTTTCTCATCGATGTGAATGTGAAGTCAGTAATGGACCAGTTCTGCTAATTGTTCTTTGTTTTAATTGAGGTGCCAATCATCATTTTTCTTTGCACTTCTAATTACTCTTTTTTTTTGCTTGATATGGGTTATTTTCATAACTCTTCCGCTGCATATCCTGCCCTGTGTTTGACTCTGCTTCCCATGTAACCACATGGGTTTCTGGTGTTGTTTTAGCTTAATTTGCTTTACTGGAATGAATGAATGAATGCTGATTGTTGCTCTCCCAAATGCATCCTAACCGCTTCCCACTATAGATTTCCCAGGCATCAGAAACTTCCAGCCAATTTTCCTCCATTGACTCACATGCTTTTGGTGTCTCTTCTCCTGGAGTGCAATGGTTTGGGACCCATTTTATTTCTGCAGCACTGTAACTGTGCACACTTCTAACTTCAGTAGGAAACAAAAGACAAGTTTGCTGTTGGTCTAAATGCACAAGAAACCACAGGACAGTGCTCATTTATCACTATGAGAAACTCCAAATGCTGTAGTATTGCACTGAAGATTTTGGTATTTGCTATTTTAATGCAGAAAAGGAGGGGCAAACATGCAAGACATGCCGTGTGGTAACTGAACAGCTCCTTTATTTTCTTTATTTCAAGTGTTCTACCTAATTGCTGGGGAATGGAACAAGGAGATTCCAGTTCAGCTTCGAGTTGCTTTGTCTGCGGTTTTCAATTGTGCCACATTCCAAGTTTAAATAACAAATCTCACATTTTGATAATAAAGCAGACGCAACTATGGGCTGACGTTCAAGACAACAAAAGTAGCCCTGAGTACTTTGATTCATTTCTGTGGCCTGTCATTCAGCAGAGGGAGAGCACCAGCAGTCTATTCCAGAGCAGCAAACTGAAGCCAGTAGCAGAAGGAAACCCCAACCTTCAATGCCAAGAAGAGGCTTAAAAGGACTTTTCATGTTACACAAGTTCATTTAGGATTTAAAAGACACAGGTTTGAGCTGTGGCAGCACTTGGGATTGAAGGAGAGGAGACTGAGGGCTTATAGCTGTTTACTTTTTGTGCTACAGAAACTGTTTCTGCTTCTCATGTAGCTGGTCCAACTCCAGGATGAAATCTTCCCTTTTACAACACTGGGAATATGAGTACAGGAAAAAAAATAAAGATAATTAAAATCTCCACTGAACCCTCCTGTTGCAACCAGGAGACCAGTTTTCAAGTTCTATCGCTTTCTCTTTAGTATCCTTGAGAAACAGAACCTAAACGGGGATTTAGAAGAGCTCTTAAACTCATTGTTTAAGCTCACTGTTTGCAGCACAGGGTTTCCTTTTTGTCCCCTTTGCCCTGGCTGTGTCTCAATAGCTATAAACACAAGAGGTATTTCTACACACAGGGCAGACGGCACACTTTCCCCTCTCCCCACAAGATTTACCAACATGCCTAAAGGGTATCTTTAAAGAAAATGTACCAATGTCAGACCCTGGAAAGCAAGCAAACAAGAACTCTGGGTCTAAGTCCATGGACCACCACAGCAATGTTGTCTGCCTCCTGAAAATCCTCTCCCGCAGGTAACCTCAGGTTCATAGTACTATATTTTTGAGCGAGATCTTCAAGTAACTAGATTCAATTAACATTAAACATTAAACTAGTCTTCTCTGAAGGCAAACACTGTGGACAAGCCTGGATTGCCAGGCTGGACATTCTTCTGTGTGTACTGAACAGGAACGAATCACTTCTGGGAATTTCACTGATGGAAACCTTTAAAACTCGTGGCAACAAGCTCAGCACCTTTTATCCATGCAATGTAATGTGCTGCATCAGCTCTCCAGGTCTCACAAGCCTAGCAAGTCATCTCAGCATCGTGGCCTCAGAGCATTATTCAGAGACATCTTGGATTCCAATGAAGCTACAGACCTCCACACATCCAAGCAGCTACGACATTTTATACTTCGAAGGCTTTGTGGTTCTTTCTCCATCTCAACCAGCTCCAGACAGGAATTTAATGCATATATTTTGGGAAATGTCCTGCTCCTTTAACACATCACCTCCTTAAATTCATGGAGTCTGTGATTAGAGTAGAGCTATCTGCCAGCAGTGAGAGCACTCAAGAGATTAAAATTAACACCCTTTTTCCATAGGGGAGGGAAATAAGGCAAAAGTTATCTCCCAGGCCATTCTGCATAGAAAACCTTTCAACAGGGAGTTAAAAGTTAACTGAGGAATTCTCCTGCTCTGAAGAGTGATCACGAGGATCGGGTCATTGTTTCACACATGGTCATTCCAGGAGGACTCCAGTCTCCAACCAGCACTGGTTGCTTTGCTTGCTGATCACCTTCCCCAAATACAATAAGGTGCTTGAGGTCTCCTGAACATGACTCTCATTGAAGTTTCCCTGTGACACCTGGCTGGGAAAGTTTGTAGAGTCTTCACAACAGACAAAACTAGGCCAAGCAATTCATTTCTTTCCGTTCTACTTTCTTTCCTCGTTTGCTTTTTGGCAGGTAACAGGTACTAAGCAATACAGTTGAACCATACAACCACTCTTGTAAACAGAATCATAACTGAATTCTAAACATGAACTGTAGAGAATCTGTACATGTGCATCAACATAGGGACCTCTCTAATTCTTAACAGTACGTAATCATGCTGATAATTTTTGTGTTTAACATATGCATGGTTTTACTCCAAATGGTCACATCGTGGTGTGCTATCTCTACTCTTTTCTCTGTGAAAGTCAACAGAAGCCCTAAGGTTTATACGATGCAAGGAAAAACAAAAAGAGGAGGAGACAGAAGGTCAAATAAGTTACTCCTTACAATCCTCTCAGCAGGCAATTAAGAAAGGCATGGTATCATAATTCTGAAAACACAGGCTGAAGTCCACCTAACTCAGACATCTGACTGGAATATCTGATCTTTCCTAGACTTTATTCTTCTGTTACTTGCGATCACAAACTGTTCGACTGAATGAAAGGAGGGAGAACTGTGAAAAACAAACTAGTGACCATGAAAAGCTAAGGTGGGTCATGACAATAATAGTCATAATAAAAGCTTAGAGTCAGACAAGCAAGTTTTTTTAAGCACATAAACTTTTGAGGCTGCTCAGAGCTTACTCATCACTTTAAAATTACACGGGCAGTTTGGACCTTAAAGTTACACAATTACAGCACCATTGTTGAACCGTATCTGAAAGAAAAGGGCAAGAACAATCAGAAGACATTTTCTATGAGATGTAACTGAGTCAGATCCCTGCTGAAAAATAATTGTTTTGACCACTCCACCAGCTCAAAAATTATAGAAACGATGCATAAGTGACCAGGAGAAATTCCCCTTGGCAGAAAAGGTCCTTAGAAGACACGTTTCTGAATGTAGCTGAAGGGATCTTGGGTCAATCACTACTGTATGTCACTGCAAAAAGTGTGAGAAGTAACTGCTGGCTCACACCCAGGATTTGGAGACACAAGAACAGGTTTATAGCTCACACAAGGACACGTTTATAGCTCACAGAAGTCTCTCAAACGAGGCCATGCCACAACCACACTCAAATCCTTGCACAGGACTTACAGGTTCTGAGCTACGTGGACACAGGGTGAAATATTAAAACAGTAATAATAATAAAATTACGTACATCAGATATTTTCCTTCTCAAAATATATCGCAGGTCTATGCTGCAGGTACAAAAAACACTGAGAATTTCAACATCAGAAGCAGTAACCTGTGGGTTTACACTGCACCACACATGACAATATTCCTCCCATACAAACTCTAAGGTTTCACAAAACCTCCTCTCTCCTTTCAAGCTCCATGAGTTATTTAAGGAGCCACACACACTTCTGCAGTTCTCTCTAACTTCCGTAGCACTTCTTGTGTCAAACCAGTGGAAATCTCTTATGAGATCTGATCTGGAGGATTGTGTCCAATTCTGGAATCTCCAAGATAGGAAGGAGATGTAGCTGTTGGAGCGGGTTCAGAGGAGGCTACAAGGATGATTCGAGGGCTGGAGCACCTCCCATACGAGGACAGGCTGAGAGCATTGGGGTTGTTCAGCCTGGAGACGAGAAGGCTCCCGGGAGACCTTAGAGCGACCTTCCAGTACCTGAAGGGGCTACAAGAAAGCTGGGGAGGGACTGTTCACAAAGGCTTGGAGTGATAGGAAGAGGGGCAATGGGTATAAACTGGAGAGGGGCAAATTTAAACTAGACTTAAGAAGGAATTTCTTCACCATGAGAGTGGGGAGGCCCTGGCCCAGGTTGCCCAGGGAAACTGTGGCTGCCCCATCCCTGGAGGGGTTCAAGGCCAGGTTGGATGGGCCTTGGGCAGCCTGATCCAGTGGGAGGTGTCTCTGCCCACGGCAGGGGTGTTGGAACTGGATAATCTTTAAGGTCCCTTCCAACCCAAACTAATCCCTGATTCTAATGCTTCGAATTGCATCTCTATTTCTAATGCCCCACATGGGCTTTAAAAGCATCTGAACTGTCCCAATAGGAGCCTGACAAACAAAGCAGATCTCTGGCCACAGACCTCAAGCTTCCCCAGGAGAAGTTTTTCCTCTGAGAAATACAGAGTTAATGGTAAGTAACAATATGGCTCTCCTTTTATTTCTCCAAGTCATACAAAATTGAGAGCACAATTATATCGTGTTTCGTTTCTATGAGAAAAGAAGGCAAATGCAATTATATTGGAATTATCCCAGATCAGAGAAAACCTGAACTACTAGAACTACGTGTTTCACAACAGGACTACAAAGCCAATCTCTTTTCAAGATACCATTAATCATATCTAAGAGACAAGTAGCCAGAGCAACGGAGAGCAATGGAAATTTTTAAGGCAGGAAGTAGAATTCAGATTTATCCAGGATCAGTTAAAACACGTACACGTCACAAAGTACTTTGTTGACAACTTCATTGGAGACCTTTCTGTAAATATGTGGTTGGATAACAGGTATCAAATTCAGACATCAAGGGTATCTTATGAGGGCCAAAGGACCAAAAGCAGCAGTGCCAGCTGAGTACTACATGAGATACATGCATGAGAAGTTGTGCTACCCCAGGAACAGGACCACAGAATCCATCCGTTGGTCATCCTTGGCCATGAAAAGGTGATGATTACATGCCAAGGGGAAGACAGCATCGATGCAGCAGAAAGCAGCTGGGCGGAGAGTATAGGATAAATCACATGTATGTCAGCAGGAAAACAATTCCATTATAAATAATAAAACAAAAGTTATAGAATCATTAGATTGGAAAAGATCTTTGAGATCATCAAGTTCAACCATACCAGTCCATTAGTAAACAATATCCCTAAGCTATCCATCTTAAATCCCTCCAGGGACAGTGACTCCATCACCTCCTTGGGCAGCCTCTACCAGCGCTTGAGAACCCTTTCAGTGAAGAACTTTTTCCTAATGTCCAATCTGAACCTGCCCTGGTGCAGTCTGAGACCATAAACATGCTCCTACTAAAAGCTATTTTACTTGCACGCTTACCTCTAGGCATAACCAAAAAAAATGATGTGATTTGCTCAAAGTCTGAGTGATGCTAACATCAAGGTATCTTTCACCTCTTTTTTCTCAATCTCATAATCGAGCTCCTTTGAGTCCATGAAAAGGTGTGGGGGGGGAATTAATCCCATTTATTAATTTATGGCAATGAAATTATCCTCCTCATCCCAAATATAAATCCTTGATTTACTTTGCAGGAAAGGTGCTGCTTTAGTTCATATTTACAGCTGGACGAACTGAGACAGGAGGAGGTCAAACAGTCTGTCCAGAGCTGGATGGAACCCTAGAGCTCATTCTGGATGGGAGTGTGGGAACCCGCTGGCTGCCTCTCATTGCCTCTGCTCACTACAGAATGCTGCCTTCTTGGTGCTTGTGACCAAGTTTTAACTACCAGCTATAGCAAAAATGGGAGAAAAACCTTGAGAGCTATCCGTTCTGCCCTCCAGGAGAACTAAGCTTCCATGTCGAGTCTCATGGGGCAAAAGGAACAGCCCAAACCAGAGCCTGTAGCTTTCCGTCCTTGCTAAGGGCTAAAAATTAAATTAACAAGCGATAACATTTTGCTTCTAACTAAAGCCTTTGAGAACCCCAGATCATTTACAGACACTAATTAAGCTCTACATTTCTTCTGCAGTCAAGCAAGCAGAATTCATTGTGCTTTCAGAGAGAGCTATTGAAACACTCACAGCCAAGGAGCTTTTACTAATTTATCTCTGGTGGTTAAACAAACCAGTTTCCACGCGGGTGACAGAAGGCAAAGGAACCCCCCAGGCATGAGGACTCCATTCAGAGAATGCAGGACAGGAAGGTGTTCAGTATGTCAATGGCACATTTCTGGACTGGAGATACTGGAATCATTTTTAATCAGCCTCTAAAGCTCCCATCCCCAACACACAGGCCATCAGAAAAGCAGTGGGAAGGCCAGGCCAATTATTGAAGAATAGAATGGATTTTTAATCAACAATCTACCGGAATCGCAGGAATGAAAATACTGCAGTGTATTTCTCAGGCTTGACTGGACTGCATAGCTCATGACAGAAAAATCTCTTCCATCTCACACTGAAAGGAAACTAAAGGCTTCTTCACTTACACCCTGAGAAACCACTGCCCTGAACACAAATTTAAAGTTTTCTTAACTGGTAGAAGCTTAATACAAAACGAATCTTCAGTAACGCTAACAAGAATCAGGCATCACCACGTTCTGTAATCACATCTAATGATGCAGCTACATTTACTGCCACGAGGCGTGCAAACCAGAGATGAACCAGATGTCAAAGTACAAACAGTGATGACCTAAGGCACATTTTACATGCGATGTCTGAAGATAAAGCACAGTTTCATACGATGCTAGGAGGATAACCACACCACTTTTTTCCCCATTTAAACTGCATTTCAAAACAGCTTTGTTATTTTCTTGCAAATTAGGATCATTTCAGAATATAAATTTAACTCTAAAAGCAACACTGTAAATCACAGAGGCATTAATGGCAGAGATCTATGCACATACTCGCTGCCTGGCACAGTCTCAGCTTTCGTGGGCAGACACTGTTGCAATGCACAATAAAATCAGTCATAAGCAATAAACCATTTACTGCTATGGATAAAGCAGGGGAAACAAGCACTCCTGGTTTGTTTAATCAACAAAATATTGTCCTAGATTTGTTCATCTCGTGTTTAATTCTGAGACGATTTCCCCAATGGAAAGATCTCCAGGTTATATTATTGGGTATGTTAGAAGACAGTTGATATTTGGCTGTAAACAGCTTGTTTGAGCAAACAGTGCTGTGAGTTTTTAAGGAGATAACAGCTACGCTGCCCATGTCCTCGCCCAATACTGAATCCTGACTGGGGCTCCCCAGACAGCGCAAACCACACTTACGATTGAAGTACTGCACTGGATTCAGAGGAAATCTGGTTTCCATCTTCTCCACAGCTCGATGTCGCTAGATTTCCATACCTGAAAAATGAGATGGGTGTTTAGAAGAATATCCACTGAATAAAAACATGGCATAATTCACATTGAATCATAGAATAGTTTGGGTTGGAAAGGACCTTAAAGCCCATCTAGTTCCACCCTCTGCCATGGGCAGGGACACCTCCCACTGGATCAGGGGCTCCAAGCCCCATCCAACCTGGCCTTGAACACGTCCAGGGACAGGGCAGCCACAACTTCCCTGGGCAACCCGGGCCAGGGACTCCCCACCCTCACAGGAAAACATTTCTTCCCAATATCTCATTTCAATCTTCCTCCTCTCAGCTAAAAAACATTCCTCCTTGTCCTATCCCTGCACTCCAGGGATGACATCAGTTACCCTTCCCTTATCCACCCTCCTTCAGTCACAATCTGCCCTCACTGAAGCCACGCTGGCTGTCACCAATGACCTCCTTGTTCTCCATGTGCCACAGCACAGTTTCCAGGAGGATCTGCTCCATGATCTTGCCAGGCACAGAGGTGAGACTGACAGACCTAGGGTTCCCCTGTTCTTCCTTTTCTCCATATTTAAAAATGGGCGTTGTGTTTCCCCTTTTCCAGTCTGTGGGAATACACCAGACTGCTACAACTACTCATGTACGACGGATAGCGACTTAACCACTTCATCCACCAGTTCCCTCAGGACCCACGGATGCATCCTATTGCGTCCCAGGCACTTGTGCACCTTCAGGTTCCTCAGATGGCCTCACACCTAATTCTTCTATGATTCTATGCTTTGTGCCACATTTCTGCCTGCTGGCCCAGTGTTCACAATTACACCGATTACTCCAAAGCCTCAGGAGGGAGTTCTCCCTCACTACTTTGTCAAGGACTGTTAGAGATGCTCTGTCTTCCCTACAGAATAAGACATGGTTTGGTACCTGAAGCCATTTGGGAACTGTGCACACCTGCCTATGGCAAGTACATGACACTGAAATATCAATAATCCTTCTCTTTATCTTCTCACGTTTTTGCATTGGAAATGTTTAGTTTGATGTGCTGGTCAGTGTTTTGTGCCCTGCAGTGTGGGGTCCTTTCTGTCTCTACTAATGCAAAGGGAATACACTTCCCTTATATACAATTATCATGAACAACTTGAGCGTTTCTAGCTCAAACTACAGTTATAGAATCTAACAGTTCAGCAAATCATAGAATGACTTGAGTTGGAAGGGACCAAGAGATCATCTAATTCCACCCCCCCTGCGATGACCAGGGATGAATCTAAGGAGCTTGTAGATTATTCCATGTAGGAGAAAAAAAATTCTAAAGAGACAGCCAGTATCTTCCAACCTAACCCGTTAAGGTTGGAATATTATAAGGTTGTTATTTATATGACACGCCTTGCACACAGCAGGAATCAACCAAAACACTTTCCTCGCTTGCAGCTCCAAGACCCTTTCTGCCAGTTTTCACTCCATCCTTTCCCAGAGCAATATTCCAATGCACAAAGAGGCTCTAGGACAACCACTTTCTCCAGTACAGCTCCCATTTCTGTAGTATTTGTCATTCCTTCTAATTCCAAGCGTGATTTCACACAAAGCTTCTAGGTGGCAAGTGCCCGCTTGCGCTAAAACTACTGACACAGTTGTCACGAGTGGGAATGGCCTGTGGCCCTGTGAAAATGCCACTGGGAATGATGAAACCACCGGCAGAACTCCAACAGCACCAAGCAAAATCTCTTACCTACATAGGCAGCGCATGTGCCTCGAAGGCAGGATTATGCACTTCCTTTTCCAGGGAGCGCCTATTGTACAGCTTCATAAGGAATTTCATGGTTCCTTACAGGCAGCTTTAATGAAGCCAGACAGAATAAAGCAAGCTGATTTTACACATTCTGTGCTCAACTAATTGTGTCAGGCACCTGCAATTAGCCGGAGCAGTTAGGAGAACAAATGCATCTTAAAGCGTGGCATCCTAGTAACGTCAGACAGGGAAAACAGAGCGGAGCGGGCTGTCAGTCCAGAAGGTTCCTGTCAAGGATTTGCATTACATTCCGGTGCACTGCAAAGTAAACCCAAACTAATAAAGGCAAACAAGAAACCCCTCTGATAGCAGCTGGAGGTCAGCTGGGCTCACGTAGCCTTGACTGTAGCGCAGTAAGACCCCTCGCGCTCTCTGAATCAGCTCATTGGAAAGCAAATCTTGCATCTCTGATCACACTGCAGGTCAATGTAACAAAAATCATTCACTCCAGCTGTTAAACCACGACTGCTTGATCCCAGCAGCTTAGTCTGACCAATACATCATCTCATTCCACTCAAGTTCCCACATCACTTCACTTTTCTAGGTACAGGTGCCTATTCTAATCAGTTCTCTTAAGCTTCCTCCTCATGGCCCATGCGCTCTGCCCTCTGAGGGTCTTCCTCAGGGGTCTCTGGATGAAGGCCACAGATCTTCGTCACAGCTAAACTTTTCAACTCCCCTTCTTGTGCATGCTCTTAGACTCCTTGGACCCCTTTCAAGGTTGCATCCTGTCTAAATTGGTTCTTCTTCCTCTTATCATTGTGTTAGTCCCTGTTATCTGGCTTAATTAGATATAGTCACGTTCTTTCCCGTTCTTTCTAACTGCAACCTTGCTAAAATTCTAGCACAAGCTAGATAAAAGTTATTATTCAAGCTAATTCTACGTTTCAGTTCTAAAATCACAAAAACTATACATAATATTCAATTACATAACAAGTTAGCAACTTATAACAAATAATTTCTTCCTTCAGGGTCCTTAGAAACTGAGGTACATACAGGATCACCCATCTTGCCAGTGCGATTTCACAGAGCTAATCCAAATGTTTGAAGAAAAAAGCCACATAGCTAAATTGACTTTGGTGCAAGAACTCACTTCTAAACATGCTGAATGACAAGAGCCCTCTGGGGTCACAGCAAATCGCTACAGAAGCCTCTAGAGAGGAACCACTGCTCAGTACAAGAACATCTGTCAATCTTGTTCTGAAATGTTTTGGTCCATCAATGGCCTCTGTGCTTTCTCCTATATGGTCCAAAGCAATTTTACACCCTGCCTGTGGATCCTCCTGCTGGGATCAGCGTGACTGAAGCTGTAAAAGTGAACAGATACCTTCTTTCTGACTCAGCTATTCCTGAACTCACCCCTCAATCCTTCCTGCCCTCTCTCAGTCACACCCTGAAAGCTTATTACAACCCAAAGTGAACGCAGTGAACTATTTGAGGTATTTCCCACTGTTTTACTGCAAGGAGGGAATAAATCAGAGGAGCCTTAAGAACAAAGCTTCCAACACTTTGCTAAGCTGAAGTGTAAAGTTTAACCTGTTTCTATTAGATTTAACTCTACTGGTTTCAATATTTGCATTTGCAGCCCCGTAAATTGCATTTCCAAATACTATAATGTTAGGCAACACCTCATCTTACCAAGAAGATACAGGAAGAGCCTAAGGGGGATAGAGAACTATGCCAACACCCTCTCGGTGGAGAAAACCCAGCATAGAATCAAGAAGTGCTGCTGATATAACGTATGTTACGCGCTATGCCGGCTACTCCTGTCCTGTTGCTAAAGGGAGACGATTTCACTCTCCGCTGCCATCTGCCAGGCAAGATGATTAAAACGCATCTTAGCCAACAGACAAAAGACATTTTTCCCCCCAGAGGGAGAAATACACAAAGAAAGCTTCAGCTTCTGAATAACAATTACCTTTTCATATCCATTTTTCAAAACTTGCCATTAATTCTTAGAGCAAGATTTATTGAGATGACTCCTGGTGTCACTGTCCTGGTGTTGCATGAATATAAAATATGTATTTGCAGAACATTAGGCATTTGCATCTAAATCCCACTAGTGATACACAATGATTTTTATAATACAAGTCTATAACAGTAACAAAGAGCAGGCAATTTTCTCCAAGGCTGGAGAAGCGTGTAACACTTTGTTGCATGTCCAGATGTAAACTTCTGCCCATCTCTCTGAGCCAGAGCTCTGCGTGCCCAAGAGGCCATAAAATATGGGTTCGGAGGAGTTAATGACACATCTGATGTAAAGAGCAGCATTTCTGCAGGCTTGCACTGCTCTGTTCTCACCAGCTCCTGGACAAAGAGCCATTCACTCCCCAGCCTTGTATGAATGCTTTGCATACAAAAAGAGACAGGAGAAACAAAAGGATCCTGTAGCCCGCAGAACTTTTCAGCTTTGCTTGGTGTTTGGAAAGTTATAGATTCCACTCAAAGGGCCTGACTAAGCAAATGAGATCAGAATGTAATGGGTAGTACTGAATATTTAAATGCTGAAAAACAGAGTAGAAAACGTACTCCTGCATCTCTATTACGAAGGGAAGGGAAGAAGAGGGAGGAAGATGCATTCAAATGACTCAGAAATAATAATAAGAAAAGGAGGTTATCTGCAAAAGCCCCAAACAAATCCTTAAATAAGTCTTGTAAGCCTCAAAACAAGTGACTTGGAAGCACAGGTACTTGGCAAGGAGCTTTGAATTATACACACAGAGTCATGGAAATAAAGTCACTCTTTCATCTGAGTAGACGGACCACCTGGAATATGGGAACACAACAGAGGAATGAATAGATGCCACAGCAACAACAGTGAGCCCAACACTACATAACTACCATCCTGAAAGCATAGTCTGCTACTGAAGGGCCTGCTCCCTCAATGTCCCCTCTCTACCTTCATTTTCCTGTCCATCAAGCTATCCTCTGGCAGAAAAAATGAACTGAAAACATAAAACTAAATATTTGCTGTTGTCATCAAGCTCTGGCTCTCCCAACAAACAGTATTAATTCCCTTCTCTAAACTCCTTGAGATAGGGACTGGTTGCTATTTCCTATGTGACTGCGCCAAGCACAGCGTGGCCCTGCTTTTGGGTGCCACCATTGCGAGGAACATGATTGCCATGACAAAATAAGATACATAAGAGAGGAACTTGGCCCGCTTCTAGTCTCCTCTGGACACCTAAAGCTCTTCAGCTTCCATCGCATTTGTGAGCGACCACCCCACAGCACCCAGTCTTGGGGATACCGGAGGATCTCTGCAGAGGCATCCTGTGGTTCTCCCACCCAAAAGGGGCTGCGCTCTCCTTTCCCTCTCCTCCAGGAACTTCCACCAAGTGTTTGCAGATCAAAATGCCAACAAGATTTTTTTTTTTCTTTTAAATCTCCCTACTCACTTCTACCAAACAAAGAGAAAATACCAGTACACAGAGCGTTAAAGACTTGGCAGGTTTCCAAAGCTGCCTGCTGCATTTAGATGCCAAACTTCCACAAACGCACAAAGATGAAAACTAAGCTGTTTAAAATCCACTTCTTTTCTTCTTTTTAATGTCTGCTTTTCTCCAGAGGACCATATTCCATGGCTGCATGTAAATCATTCTAACTTTATAGCTTAGATTTTACCTATATTTCGTCCCAAGCTGTAAAATTCTAAATTATCCATGATATTCAAAAAGCCAAGAGAAACATCCATGGATTCCTAAACACGACACTCCTAAGATTTGTGAGGGGGGAAGGAAGTGGTGACCTCCTAGGATTTCCTGTGGATTCTATCATATATTACAAAAGGCTGGGGATAACGCTGACAAGGTCAGGCAGCCTGCGTGCCTTTCCTCTGAAGGAGACATTATAACTTGGTCCAAGAGGTACACAAACCAGCGAGATCAGAATTGGGCCCAGAAAGAAAGTTCTGTTCTATGTAGACATTTCCCTGTGCTTTCTTGCCCTTTTCTAACCTTTTCACCTCTTTAAAGCAGCGTCAGAGGAGGAGGACAGGGCTGATCTCCTTAGAGTCATGTACACTCGTGACCTGCTGCTGCTCTAAACACCTGGACCGCCTGAACTCAGATGTTGCTATAAATATTAATTAGGCTATTAGTTTGAAGGAAAGCCACAGTATCTGCACTTCCCTTATTCTCCCTTCCTGTCCTCAAAGCCAAGAGGATTAGAGGACAAGAGGACGTCCCACCTCAAAGCAGGGTTTCTACCCTGCCAGCACATTACAAAAACCCAACGGGACAGGAACTCGATCTCCTCCAGACCACAAGGACACAGAAGCCCACAAGTTTGGCCCAAGATCCTTCCCCTCAGTCAGCAGCCAACGAAGCAGCGATTAACAATCACATTGTTTTTAGAAAAGGACACCTATTCCCCAGTTCATTCCTGCTCAAGTGCTTCCTTCTACCAAATTCCTGATCTTTGAGTATCTGATTTTATAACTTCAATGTTTCACTAATTTTGTACGTTCCTGTTTTTAGGTTGCTGTGGTCCTTGTCACGAGGGGAAAATATGGGAAGAAAACAGAACTGTTTTATCTAGAGGACTCTCTAAACTTCAGTATAAAAGCAAGATTCCCAAAAGAACTTTTCATCATCCTCATAACAGTGCAGTTAACCAAGTTCAAACATTATAATGGCTAGAGATGAAACATCACAAATCAATAAAACCTTGACCAAGGCTAACTGACTGTAGGATGGGCAGCTGTTTCGATGGACTAGCCGTTTGGTCCAAACTCCAACCATAAAATGCTTCAATCTTCAATTACAGAATTATTTCAGTAGTCACTGAAGGGCTGCTGAATTGAGGATCTAAACATGCTTTCCTATGCTTCACATCATCCAGACATCCAGCAGCACCCACAGCTTGGCTTTGTGAGCAGAACCACCCATCAAATCCAGCCAGGTGAGGTGACCAAGAGGAAACAATTCAGACACTTGCACGTGAAATGATCATGTGTCCCATACAGAGGTTACAGACACAAAGTCATCTGTGGAGAAGCACACAGGAGGACAACATGGCCCAGTGCTACAAGATCCCTTTCCTGGTCCAGCCCAGGGGCTCCGCAGAGACCAAAGGGCCAGCCCTACACCAGGGACTTGAGACAGCCTCCCAGCATCAATAACTTCTCCCCACAAACATCACACTTGGGGGGATCTGCCCAGCCCAACAGGTTTGAGAGCAGATTTGAAACTTGCTTGCCAGACATAGGGATCTTCTACAATTGTACAAATTAAATAAGTGCAACATATGAATTGTTCTCTGCATAATTGTCTTCTGCCTCCTGAGGACAGCAAAAATCACCAGAGATGGACATGAAAAATACGGATGCGTGAAAACCGAAGCTGAATTCCAAAACTGTCACTGTGAGTTAAATCTTCCCTCTCTCTTTGCCCCAGGATGCTCCTCAGTATCTGCATCGTGGTCTGTTCCTCTCACTGATTTTCTTTACCACCTTTTGATAGCAGAGCATCTTCAGGGTGGGGGCTGTTGCAAACAATTCTAGGCATGTTTGTACAGTGATTTGTAAAATGAGGTCACAGTCTCAGGTGGGACATTAATTTGTGTTTCTGAAGCATCTCAGTAAGAGAGGAATAAGAACGGAAACTACTGAAAACCAAAACTCTGTTGAACTGGGTGGGGAAAGCAGCCAGTTTGGTTCCTTAGCAGTCAGACGCGGCACGCTTTCCTTGCCCAGTGACCATGCTTTACTGAGAGTTGGGATGGGGGAGGAATGCATTTACACATTTTATGTTTATATTAAAATGCTGAATTTTGCAGTATTCTTGACATCTGCCCATCAGGTTATTAAGCCCCAGTACACTATTAATAATAGAAGAAAATCCTGACAACATGCCCCTATCATGTAAATGTTGGCTTAGTTTCCATTACATATTGGCTCTTACCTGTTAAGGAGAAGCTCCAATACTTCGTTAGTGGAAGAAAATGTCTTGTATGTCGACAGAAAGACACTGATGTAGGTAAAATCATTGTCCCCAAAAGATGTCAGAAGGTTCTCCACGACCTTCTCCAAAGTGCCTGCTTTTATAGTTCTGATCTTGCAGGTTTCATACTGGCTAACGGTGTGTTCTGGAGGTAACTCGTCCTCCTCCACCTACAAAATTGAAACCAAGCACAAATATCAGACAGAAGCTCCCCGACACACCTTTCACAATGAAACATTGATTAAGTTCCAGCTTCTCACAGGAACATCTTTAGTTACTACTAAATGATGTTGTTAATTTTGGCTCTCCAAACATCAAATGTTGTATCAAATAACAGAAGGCTTCAGTATGTTTACCTTTAAGATACTTTTCTGACACACTCCACAAAATATTTTATAGTCTGACTGCTATCAAGTCATGTTATGACCCCATCATATATAATTATCTAAAAGAAAAGCCATTGTCTCACAAAGAACAATATTGCTCGAGGGAACACCAGTGGTATTTCAGTGTCTCACTTAACTTCTGAACAGACATGAAAACCAACCACAACTTTAGCATCATCAGCAGCGACTCCCTTGCTGAAAACAGCAACACAGAACACACACAGAACCTAGGGTCATGGACACATTTGGATGCGAAACATCCTGCGATGCTTTTGCAAGGAGGGTGCCAAAGTCATCTTGCAAACATGCCTTTATAATATTGCAATTTTCTCTTACAGCTCCCATTTGGCACAATATTTGTTAACAAATCCAGGGTGTTGGGGGTCTTTGTTTTATAAACAGCATTTGTTTTTAATGCTTGCAGCCTGCTTTGAGTCTAATATAACTAGAAACATTCCCTTCAAGTCCACCACTATTCAGAAGATAGGTCAGGAGATTTTTTTTTTTGACTAGTTTAAATACTGATTTGTTAGGTATGTGTGATAAAAAGCTTTACAAATGGGATTATAAATTTAAAAAAAACCAACATGAACAAAAGCAATCTAACAGCATATCTCCCTTTGGGGGAATTCTGGCAGAAGAGTGTCCCTGTGCCTGTAGGAAGCCTGGAAGGGGCAGGAGCATCTTGCAGAATCAAGACACAAGGCCCCATCATGACGCGGGAGGCGAGTAGAGGTCTCAGGACACACGAAGCAACTGCAAAGTGGTACCATTTCATGTGCAACTTAATCCACTGCAAGAAGAATCCCTAGAGGCTCTTTTCTGCCCCTCTGCCAAAAGAAAGGGGGCTGGGAAAGCTGTCCAGCCAGCACCGAGTCCTTCATCTCCCTTGGTGGGATCAGCTCGAGCCAGGCGAGCCGCCCAGCCCGGCTCACCCCACAGCTGCAGAAACACCCGCGCTGACCCAGGGCAAACAAGTTCGGGTGCAGATGTCAGACTATCTCGGGAAGCACCACAGGTTTACATCTGTTCAAACAGACTGGAGAATTACAGGCTGGGTAACTCTGTCTCATGTCAGGAACCCATTAATGGCTTTTCTACGCGCCAAACCCCACCACCAGCCCAGCGCAAGGAATGAGATCACGCCAGAAAACCAGGAAAAGCTTTGTGCTATGGATCTTTTGGCTGCTGCAAAGAAGCTTTATCCACCTGACTTACAGGTGTATCTGGAATTATATACGACACCACCACTACAGAAACTCTAAAAGGATCTGTTGTTATGACCTCGACAGATCTTTTCCATTTAAATTTTCTCTAAGAAACCCTTGCTCAGAAGGAAAAAACAATATTGACTATTCCTGCTGACTCTTCGTCTTATAATTAAAGTATACTTTTGAAAATAACTAGTTACACAATACAACTGCTTTCCAATGGGGAAGCAATTCGGCATCGCTGTATTAAACTACTCATTTTCCATCCAGCGATTTCACCTCGCTCACTGTGTATTGACTCACAGCCATATTCTGCTCACTGAGTGTAAAAACCTCCCATCCACCGATGCGACTGGACCAAACAAGGGCAGAATCTACTTCCAAAATCAATACACGCACACAATTTTCTATTAACTGCAACACTGCAGCTTGCCCGAGACATCACATTGAGAGGATGTTAACAACAAAGAAATGCCAAAGCAAAACATAAAACAACCCCAACCCTGAAAATCTAAAAATTAGTTTGGCAGCAAAACATTCAACTGCTAGAAATCATTCGAAGAGACTTTTAAGGATTGCTTGTATTATTTTAGCAATTCTGCCTGTAAGTTTAAAAGGAAAAAGGCCTTGGCAGAGTAGCTCAATAACAGACTTTCGGAATAAGACGCTGTGGGCTGAGTTAGCACGCTAACAGGAAACTGCTCAGTCTGGATTTAATCAAGAGGCCATCTCTGCACCGACAGAACCAGGCTACCCAAGAGCAACAGAGGTTTCATGTTTGCTTTTATGCTGCCTGCTCAGAGAAACACTATTGCTATTAGAAGATGTTGCAAGTTCTGACAGTGGCACACTGATCCCTGTTATGTGGTGCCAATTAAAGCCACCAGAGGTTTTGGGCATTAAAACAAGAAAGGCTCTCCAGCTCCCTCCATTCATCCACAATCAACCCATCCTGCAGTTTAATGAAGGTGCTGGACCCCAGCATCAGTAAAGATTGTCTTGATCCTTTACAAGACTGAGAATAAACAAACAGGACATTTTATAGTCAGATTTATTTTATGTTTTTAAATAGCCTCACTGTGATTTTTCAGGTAACAGACTGGCCTTGATAACCTGCTAGTGGACCTGCTGAGCAAATGGTTTCCTACCAAACAGGTAACTTCCAAAAGCAAACGCAGAAAGATTGAACTGGGGTGTATTTCTGCATGTCCTGATCTGCTGAGGCTGTGCAGTCACCACTCTAGAGGAATCCTAACACCTTTACCAATCCTTGGCTGTGTGGTACCTTAGGAGTGACCCACTCTCTTTCACACCTACAGCTCCTGCTGAAACAGGAAAGCTCGATGCACACCAAAACCACTCAGGCTAAAATGCTCCCTCAGAGACAAACCGATCCCCAAAGCCAGCACCAAAAGGCTGGTCGGAAGGAACCGTGCTCCGGTTCCCAGCTGGTTACAATGAAGGTCCTGACCCTGCCCATCCAGGCTGGCTCCTGAACCCCCGCAGGCTCGCTGGCTCCCCGCGGCACTGCAAAAGAGCCACATGCACAATTGCAGGATGTGGAAAAGATATGAGTATTAGCATAACATCTAACAGACGTCTTCTCTCTGCCACAGCCACCAACACGGGGCTTGAGAAGCAGGGCCCTGGTCACAAACAGCTACTTGTCAACATTCAGTGGGATCGCAAATGAACTACAAACTCCACCATCTCCTAAATTAACGATACGTCCTAGCAAGAGGGAATAGAGGCTCAAGTGAGAAGGACAGCTCAAGCTCCAAGAAGTACAAAACCAGGCTACCACCCAAATTACAACGTGCAGAACTGTAGTCCTTATTTCAGCAATATCACTGGAAACAATTGTTTTTACCCCCCCAAAAAACCCCACTGGTCTGCAGGTTTTTTTCCACTGCAAATATTATCTGGCAAGATTCTGAAAATGAGAATCGTGGAATGAAATCAATGTAATTGTTTTTCATTAGGTACACTGGAAAAAAATACCAAAAGAAAACAACTGGGATGAAAAATGAGTCAATGAGATATCAAGTATTCTTCAGGCTCAGTCATTTCCAACTTGAACACTTTAGTAAAGAGCTGTTCTACTTAGAAATTCTGAAAAATTACTTTTGGGAGCACCCACCTAATGAGTGTCTCTTAAATTGCATTTTTACTGATTTTGAAAGATTTTTAAATGCTTTTGTCCTTCCTTGAAATGTACAGCTTTTCCAGATGGGCAGTCTTCCACTCTACCTATTTTTATCAACCTACTGGACTCTATGCTGGAATCAAATTGCCTAAAGGGCAGTAACTTATAAGTTAACTAAAAATAAGGCACTCTAATCAAGAATGACCACCTCATTTCACTGCTTACCTAAATGAAAATCTCTTCAATCTCTTGAAAATAGGAATAAGGTACTTTTTGTGATTTTGCCCTTAGTTTTTTTTGATCTTGCTTTCTCACACACAGACACTCCCGCATAAGCCTTCAATATCTACAATCACCCTTTATAAATAAATAAATAGGGGAAAAAAATAAACTCATGGAATGAATAAGCTTCAAATGCTCCAGAAACTCAAGCATCCATAACACCAGTCTAGTAGAAGAAAAACTGAAGGCATCCTGCATTTAACTACAGTCACATATCACTTAAAAGTAGCTAGACAGATGGAACAGAAAAGCTGTTTGAAGAATAACTGGATTCCAATGAAAAACCACACTGAATTGAAGTAATAACATGTCATTGAGGTGCTACATGACTCCTATTTGTCTCAGTTATATTTTTTAAAGAACTGCAAAGATATTAACAACTTTATCCACACAGCATTTCCTTTCAATAAGGATCATAATCATAAAATAGTTTGGGTTGGAAAGGACCTTAAAGCCCATCCAATTCCAAACCTCCTGCCATGAGCAGGGACACCTCCCACTGGATCAGGCTGCCCAAGCCCCATCCAACCCGGCCTTGAACACCTCCAGGGATGGGGCAGCCACAGCTTCCCTGGGCAACCTGGGCCAGGGCCTCCCCCACCTTATCGTGAAGAAATTCCTCCTTCTGTCTGGTCTAAACCTGCCCTTCTATGGTTTATACCCGTTGCCCTTCATCCCATCACTCCCAGCCTTTGTGAACAGTCCCTCCCCAGCTTTCTTGTAGCCCCTTCAGGCACTGGGAGGTCACTCTATGGTCTCCTCAGAGCCTTCTCTTCCCCAGGCTAAACAACCCCAACTCTCTCAACCTGTCCTGGGATGAGAGGTAATGAACTTCATCCTCATGCCTACTCCCTTTTAAGAGGCAAATGCCAGGCTGTCCCTTACGAGTACTGACAGAGCAGCCCCACAGCAGCCAACAGCCACATCGGACTCGCTCCAACTGCACGCACTGTGCGGTCTCCCCTGACCTGTCCACCATATGAGCACTAAAAACCACCCTGGGAAAAGTAGGAATTTTGCACTACCAATACATATTCCTGCCTTCTCCTGCCATCGGTTCTGCCATGCCAGCAAGATTTCAGAGCCTTGCATCCCACTACTCTCCTCTCTATCCTTCTCCTCCACCCTGCAGAACTGTCAGCCTGGAAAACAGCCTGCATTAGATAAGACTTGAAATTTGAGGCACAATTCCCATCCTGGGAAGCCGTGGCTCGGAATGCAGAATTTGGGTGGCCAGAGGTGGGATCACTTGCAGCCTGCGGACGACAGGCAGGGTGGATGCTCGCCTTTGCCAGAGGCAGTGCTTTTATTGTACAGTGCATTTGGAAATAAAATGAAGACAGAGCTCTCTCCACTTTGCTGACTCCTGGGTTCTCATTCTGGATGCTGCTGGAATGTCAGAATTCTGCATGTTGACTGCACCAAACTCGGAATCCAAAATAACTTTACTAGCTCTTTCCTGTGACCTGACAGCTAGGGGTATTCCTGGATTTCCAAAGCTCCACCCTTTTCCTTTCCTTTCTTACCACACAAATAACCATTCTTGGCAACAACCCAGAGTTTCCAGGACCAATTAATTCCATGATACTATACAAAAGGCACTCTCACTTCCTAGCTGGTATCTCTGAGAAGCTGGTGCACAGTAACAAAAGGTGTGGGGCAGATTGAGAGGTAAAGGGGGGAAAAAAGCTTCTTACAGACACGCTGTGGCTGGGTTCGAACCCTTTCACTCAGGCACCTTGCAGCTACTTAAAGTCGTTCTGGGGAAAATAAGGAACAACAGACAGCAGGGGCTGAGCTCTGCGTTCTCACCCCTTCCCAAGTTACGCAAATTCTGACCCATTTGGGTATTGGGAGCTGTGTGGCCTTGCTCGAAAGGAATCAAAGTGAAAGGAAGAAAGCCTAATTTACACATCACCTCTCACTACATGCATCTGGAAGGGTTCAAGCAAGTGTATGAAAAAACTGCATCTCCAGACAGGTCTACATTAAAGTAGCATTGTTCTGTTCTTACAAACTTATTCAGTCATAGGAACACAAATTCCTCTTCTGAATTTGGTCCACTTGGAAGGAAAGAAATGCAGCTGTATTACTAAGGGAGAACCAAGTCCTCCGAGAGTTTCACCATTCAGCACACAAGCTTTTTAGAGAGAACAAAATTTGTCCCAACAGTTTAGCCCCAAATCTTCTTCCCTAACTATCTTGTACAATTCATACATTTACCTTCTCATTGCCTCCTACCTACAAAAAGTTCCTTCTAACCCTAACGCTCACCTCCCTGGCCAGAAGAGCTTTTAAACAAAGTCAACAAATGCCCTGCCACCCTCTTCTCCGACATACAGTCTTCAATGAGTTAACTGAACCTGAAACATCAGATTACTTAAACCCTTTTCATTTTGGTTTGAGCTGTTTCATAGTTCTACAGTTCACCACAACCTCATTGTCTCATAAGCATGCCAGGGACATATAATTTTCATAATACGTCAGTATGTATAACTATTCTCTTTGGTGGTTTTGATTCAACACTGAAGCTTGGCAAGTTCCTCACTTAAAACAGAAAAGCAAGAAAAAGAAACCAGTATGTTAGGTAAGATTCTTGGTCAGGTGCATCTTATGCTGTTTGAGGAGCAGCTGTCATCACATGACATTTACTAGAAGCACTCTGCTAAAACCAGCAAACAACCGCGTCCCATATATAAACAACTTTCCAAAGCTCTTCTGCATTAGAGGAGAATTCAGCATCTTCATCTAAGTGTTACTTACTGTCTCCATGAGGGGAAAGCTCTACAAAGAGTCATTCAACTTGAAAGCATTCAGTGATTAACTGTCAAAACTAATAAAAGCTCTCACAGGTATGGATCATTGAAGGTCCCTTAAGAGAGGAAACAAGGAGCTGAGGCTATTCTCCTGTGCCTGTAAACAGTAATTACTCTCTGCTAACAACCTTTGTCTCCTCTTCCTCACTCCCCACACTCTCACTGCTTCCAGCTTGTCCTGCAAATTTGTTGGTGCCAGAGCCTGCTTAGAGTTTCCAGACTGAGTTACTTCATGAGAACCATAAAGGAGAAAGGAAGAAGTGCTGGGCAGGGAAAAGTAGCGCAAAAGATGCCAGACAGCTCAAATGTTTCATCTGGCTCTGAAGCAGCTTTCAGTAACCCTGATGGAAATACCACACCTTCCACCTGAGGAATACTAAGATGTTCAAGCTCATAGAACAGCAAACATTGTATTTACGTACTGAACACAAATCTCAATTCTGATTATCTGAAAACACAGCATCATCAAGCAGAGTTTCTACCACCCACCACCCCAGAAGTTACTATCATCCATATCTACAGAACACTAGACAAACCAGATCACGCAGCCAAACACACGTTTGGTCACCACTAAGCTCAGACAGAACTACTGGCTGACCTTTGAAGAAGCGCACCTATTTTCTCTGCTCATAGATTTTAACTCATTGCAAAAATTTTAGCTGCACAAAGGAGAACATTTGTTAATTGCAGATGGCAGGGAGCTGGTCTTCTCAGGTCTCACAGGAGGAAGAGTCCATTCTGGGAGGTCCCCAAAGGTGGCTCAGTAGTCTTACCATTACAGCCGTGACCTGTGTGCCTCAGTTTTTCCAGCTATGGAAGGGCAGATTTGCACTGACCTCCTCTATGAATCACTTCAGAGTCCGTAGATGACAAGTAGTCTACAAAAGTAAGCAATATAATTTCTACACTGAGTCTGCACAGCAGATGTAGACCACCAAACCAGCCCAGTCTTGTTGCAACAAGCACACACGACAAATCCATACGCATTCAGCTCAAAAGGCCAGATCCCAGCTCTGTTCTTTATAAGGTCTGCTGCGAACTCAAAAACAAACCATCTCTTCCTGGAACAAAAGCTTCTTCCCAGCTCCTCCTCACCCACTTTACCATCTCTGAAGGAGTCACCTGCCAGTGTCACCCAATACCAGTCAGTCTGGATCTCTGGATGAGACACCAGAGAGTTCACACAGCCTCAGGTTCCGCACTGTTACCCACTGATTGCAGAATACTGTCACGAGCCAACAAATGAGGGCACTGCAAGCAAAGAGCAGAACAAAGCCACACAGGAACAAACACTCTGAGAACGGAATACTGTCAAAAATCATTGCAATATTTAAGCTACATGACACGCCGATGTAAGCATTCAGGTTGAGCACACATAATGGTATTCACTTATTAGCGTTTACATCTCCTACAGAAGCTGAAAACATGATATAAATGGCTAAGGCAAAACTTAAAGAGCATTTCTAACAAACATGAACATGCACATGTGTTCCTGAGAACCTACATTTCTCAGGTCAATAAGTTCAGCAGCTTAGGCTATGTTACTAACCTAGAAGCACACATTAGTCCTTTTTCACCCTTCCAGGATTCCTTTTGTATGCAATCACTGAAGAATTTTATACAGGGCAGGCTGTACAAGCCAGCAGAAGTCAGGTTACCCAACTCAATGACAAGCGACAACACTGTGGTCTCTACTCAGAATACTCTCTCCTCTTTAAACTATTTGAGACAAAGACCTTCCTTCCCCATGTCACCCACATCAATATCCTTCCACATATAAAAACCACAACTGCTAAACTCATCATCTGAGCCCATAAATAACTCACAGTATGCCCTGAAATCGAAAGCCTTGCTCTTCCAGTTTTTGTATGTAACCCTGTCCCAACCCTCATCTCTGGTCTCACCCACCTCAATGCTTATGTTGCAATTATGGCAGAACGGCAATCTTCATATTGCATCCCCTCCCACCTCCCTAATTCCCTTTTTCATTGTTATATGACCCTTGATTACTTTGGCACAAGGTTCAATATCACAGGATTATCTCCAGCCTAAGCATATTTTGATACCACTTACTCTGCTACGATCTCAGCCCAATGACATCACCACCATGGAGGCTGAAAATTCTCCATTATCATAGAATAGTTTGGGTTGGAAGGGACCTTAAAGATCATGCAGTTCCAATCCCCCTGCCATGGGCAGAGACACCTCCCACTGGATCAGGCTGCGTAAGGACCATCCAACCAGGTCTTGAACACCTCCAGGGATGGGGCAGCCACAACTTCTCTGGGCAACCTGGGCCAGTGCCTAATCACCCTCATAGTGAAGAAATTCCTCCTTAGGTCTAGTCTAAAGAGACAAAGAACACCCTGTACGAGACAGCCGGCAGCACTGCTGAGCTCAAAATGGATTTAAGGATGCCACAAGTAGTGTTTCTGTTGCATAATAGCAGTACAAATGCATATTACATAACTCCAAATGGTTTTATTCATCCTGATCGTATTGTTGGCTTTCCTTTCACACCGTAAAGCTCACTCCAACAGTACACAGAAATTAAAATTACACCAACGCAGGAAATCAGTGTAAACTGCTACTGTACTCAGTATAAACAACAAAGCAAGAGTGACAGATTTTAAGTCTGAACAGCTGGAAAATAAAACCATAGGCGTGGGTAGATCAAATGCACTCTGACAGAGGAGAAAGTATTTAGAAGACTGGTTCAGATTTTAAAATAAACTGAACTTGAAACATAAGGTATTTCTGTGGAAGAAAAAAGACCCAGGAAACATTGTTAAATGTTTCATAGCAATTACGGTGAGCAATCTCTGTTGCCAAGCTTTTTTAATCTTTTGTAAGAGAAACAGGTTAGCAGTAAATAAACATTTTGATGACCACAGCATGAATACACACCTAAAGTACACCGTAAACATCATTTCAATGGCTGTCTCTTTTACCACCCTTTGTTTTGAAACTAAGAGACCTCTCCAGGGTGGAGCCCAAGTAGAGAAAGCAGTAATAGTAAGTGAACGTTACCTAATATTAAGAGTTACCAGCTTGAACATTCATTTAAGTTCTGGAAGAGTCAAAAAATATTAGTTCAATCATTAGTTCAGGCCAAACATGTTTTGACTATATAATATAGACATGGCAGGGGATCAGATTATAAAATCTCTTAGGATTCTTCTGTTGCACACACCCAATACAGAGAGGAGTGTCTCTCTACAAATACAGACCTGTCTTGATGTTCCACAGTCACGATGGCAGCATCCTCGTGCCAATTCTATGGGTCCCTTCTCTGTGACACACTCTGCGTTCCATATGACAAGCTGCAGAAGCAGACAGCAGCTAAACACACCACAGCCCTGCAACAACCCACCTCTTGTGACCCAGCAGAAAGGAGTGCGGGTTGCACGAGCTGGCGTTGAACCCACTGCGGGCGTTTGCATTGCAGTTTAAGAATGCTGTGTTGGAGTTGAACTTAAATCCTTAGGCAATGGACACAAATCAAAACACACACATAATTATGTGGAAGCACTGAGTCAGAACACAAAATAAGTATAGCTTGCAAGGGGAAATAAAGAGTAAAAAACGCCAGGCCTTATGATAAAAGAACAATAGTCCCCATTGACTGCCCACTCTTATTCTTCTCCTGGGCTGTTGTTCATTTACCCATCAGGAGTTCAGAGCAGATCTCTGTTCTTCTCCAGCCTGTTCAGACTCTACAGCCACCTGATGTTTTCCGAACAAGACAACTGCTTTTGCAGGAAGAAGAATGCAAGGCTCGTGGTTTAAGTAAGTGTGCAAGAGTTCATTCACATTTTGTGTGCTGCAGGGAGCCAGCAGAGCAAGAGCACAGCCAGAATCCATCCAAAGCACTCAATGGGAAGAATGCAAAAGCCTAAGATCCAACTTCCAAATTAAATACGTTATTGTTAGTTATAAAATACTGCCAACAGTAGCACAACGGCTGCCATGTCAAAACATAGGACACCATCCTTGCCCTAAAGGGTTTTCACTCTGAAAATACAAAACATGCTGCAGGTACAGCCAGAGATTACCACAAACGAAGCAAGCAGACAAAATGATGCAGAGGCTTATCTTCCTAATCATTTTCTTGTTGTATTTGCATGTAGTGCGCAAACTGGCTTCCAAACATACACCAGGAGCATTTAGCAAACTCATCTCTTCTGCACTGAAGCCAACAGCTCATCCAGAAGGGTGCACTGAAACGTCATTGGCATCCCAACACCAATAAAACTTTGAAATGTTACCAACTTGATCTAGTAAGTTTTATCCAGGTGACTGTTATAAAGTCAAGATGGAAACTCCATACGATTCAATGCATGCAAACTTTTTTGCAACTTTATGTGGGGCATAAACTATATGTAGGAGGAAATAAAGTCCTCAATACCTCTAACACGCTGGTCTATTTCTGCTTCAGGACATACAGATACTCAAAAGTTTTGATCTTTAAGGGTCAGAAGGAGCCACAGCGATCAGGAAGACTAAGCTACTATGTGAGATAGATCACAATGCCTTCAATTTGAAACCCAATAGCCATAATTTGAACGCATCTCAAAGCATTTGGTCATTCCATTTTTCAATCATTCCAAGACCTCTCAGTAGAAAATGTTCCTTTATAATGAAAACATGTTGTTTTATTGCACAAAGAGCCCACAAACTCCCTGGAAAGGGAGAATCAGCTATTGGCTGGGAGAAAGGTTGAGTCTTCATGAGGAGAAAGGCAACTGCGCAAAGCAGATGAGGGGGTGGGACGGGAAAGGAAAATAATCCCTTACGCTGCTTTCAGAACAAAAAGGTGGGAAGGATGTAAGAGGAAAACAGATGAAAGAATAGAGTATAATAACAGGATCACTCCACAAAAGCATTTTAAATGCCTCCACTCCATTAGTGCCACAGTGGCCCAGTGGTCATGAGCTGGAGACCCACGCAGCACTGGAAGCCACTGCAGTCCACTAGGATGCAGCAGCCTGCTCCACAGGAGAGACACTGCCTGGCAGCTCCTGGGGTCTTGCAGGAAGGCCTTAGGAAGGAGGAGATAAGCTCTAGTGTCTCATCCAAAACACTTGCTCTTCACATAGAGCATTAGAAGAGTCAAGCCTCCATAGCTGCAAGAAGAGTGTATCACTCTCCAAAATTTCACCAGCAAAGATGGTACATAGAACGATAGAATCACAGAATAGTTTAAGTTGGAAGGGACCTTAAAGATCACCCAGTTCCACCTCTGCCATGGGCAGGGACACCTCCCACTGGATCAGGCTGCCCAAGCCCCATCCAACCTGGCCTTGAACACCTCTAGGGATGGGGCAGCCACAGCTTCTCTGAGCAGTCTGTGCCAGTGCCTCACCACTCTCATGGTGAAGAAATTCTTCCTTATGTCTAGCCTAAATCAACAGAGTCCCAGGGCATATCAGGAGGATCTTGCTCAGCTGGAGAACTTCTGTTGTGTGTGCGGCGCAGTAGAAGAGTTCTCCGTCTCCTAGGTTTGAATCTGTGCAGTTGTATTAAAGCACAAGGGTTTGCCTCTACAGTCCTCAGACTGCTAAGTCTCAAAATGAATCGTAAGTACATTAGAGGTGAGGAAATTAACATAAAAATCTTCACACCTAAGGTGGAGGCTGCCACGGTCTCATTTTGGTGGCCAAAGCTTTCAAAGGGGAGCTACAGTCTGATGGGCACCAGATGGCTTACGCAACTACATGTAGAGAAACATAAGAGGCTGGCAAAAAAAGTCTGTTAAAAGTCCTACCCTCAGAGGTCACAGTGTGGCACATGGATCTGAGAAAGGTACTGAAAGGTCACAGTAGGCAGAACATTAAATCTTTCAGCACAAAGCTTGGAAGCAGCAACAAAAAGCAAACAATTCTGCAAAGTATAAATAAAGGGTACTGAAGCAAGTCTAAGGACATTATTCTTCCACTGCATAAAGGGTCTGATGAGGCCACATGTAGAGTCCCATGCACTCTTCTGGCTGCCTTATTTTCAGAGTGGCTATTATGAAGTTGAATGGATAAAGCAAAGAGCAACCCACGCGATTCCTACATTTGCAAAGTCTAAAGCAGCAAGCTGCAAACTTCGGTTTTATTCACAGAGCAAAAGCAGGATCTGAGGTCCCAGTGTCCTCACTGACCAGAAGGAGGGCAGGGCTGCTGGAGAACAGGCCCACCACAAGCTCCCACACTGTGTTGCAATATGGCCCTAACATCTTCTGGACATTAAAGTCCTCAGGATTCTTTTTATGAGTGCCTGTATTTAATTTTATTCTGCCTCATTAAAAATTTGCTACAAACAAATTGAAACCAGAACTTTATAAACAGCAACACATAATAATTGTCATTTTGAACTAAACTACAGGTTTCTCCCTCTGACAATGGCCAGAGGCCATAGAGAAAGGTGAAGAAATAACACTCAAGACATAGAGAAACACCAGTTTAAGGGGAAAGACTCTTTTCGGCTGCAGGAGGTGTTTGTTTTATACCTCAGTCACAAAACACTACACGCCTTGTACTTTAAATCTCAGATATCATTCATGCACTTATTATTTATATAAATGTCTAATCTTTCTGAATTAGGCTCAGTTGGACTAAATTACTTCTTCTAGCAGACAAGTCCTTCAGGCTAATGACATATAATGTAAAGTAACACATTTATGCCTCCCTGCCTTGCTTTCAAATCCACCAGACACTCCCTGGAGATGAGGTGTCTCTCCTCCACTTGCTGTTTTAAATGCCTTCGCTACATCCTGCTATTCACTGCTGATATCAGGCCTCAATCCTGCAAAGATCTAACAGGATTATTATTGCTAATCCTGCACGCCAACCCCAGCTGTACCCAAATTCACCTCACCTTTTCAGTGCTTCCAAATGGCAACAATCCTTTCCCATCTAGGGGTCATTATTCCAGTTTCCTTCTCTTTGAGATGAGGGAACGAGCATCAGGAACGAGCAAGGTGCTATTGTAATCTCCTTAGAAGTATTTTCTACGCTTTGCTTCATTCCCTGCTTCCAGGCTACACCTCAGTACCTAAGCTTGCTTTCCAGCTGCAATGGGCAAATGCTTCCAAGGAACTCTGTACTCTCGGAAGTCCTGGTCTTCTCCCCAAGTGGCTTCAATTAAATCACTTCTGGTCTCAAATTGTTTCAATGTGCCACTCCGCATTGTTAAGCAGCTGCTCCTTGTGGCATATATGCTACTTGTGGATAAGATCTCCACGTGATAACACTATGAAGCCACTAAATAAATTCTGCCATGCAACTTTGACAGTTAATTCATCTCCCCCAGGACTTTTTCTAATGCTTCAACCTCTCTGGCAACCTCAAGAACAGTCTCTTTAAAGTTACATTGTCCCCAAAATACTTTTTACTCTTCTCCTACCCTCCTCCCAAATGAAGGGGAGCTCTACTCTGGCAATAGCACTGCTGCTGAGTTTTAAGCCCCACTCAAACCAGACTTTTGTACAACGTTACATTACAACATATTTCACATAGCCTGTCCGGTGAAAATTTGTGGCCATGCTTTGAAAGTCATTTGGATGAAAGACGCTGTAAGAATGCAAGACCATTATAAGTTCACTTGCATGTATTTTCACTTTCCTTCCAGTCCCTAAATTATTGGTGGCACAGTGCTGAGCTGAACCAGAGAGCAGCTGTATTCGGGGGCCAGCACGAGTTCATCTTGGCCCAAGGTAAAGTGATTTCTATAAATGATAAATGGATTTCTGTGTCCAAAACACAGAACTCCTCACTATAGTTTTAAAACTTTATAAAAAACCAAACCAAAACACATTTTCATACATCTCAATAAAATTCTTATTGCAGAAGGTATGAAAGCATAACACAGGCTTTACAGCTGAGCCCACAATGCAAGCCTGCAGGCTTGGAACCACCCATGAAGAACTAGGAGAGCTTGTACAGCCCGTGAACATGAAGGGGTGGTATTTTGGGTATGAATCAAGGGCAAAAGAAGTTCTGAGAGACTGCAGGAGCAAACCATGACAACTCCCTGGAGGCAACTACTGGTCAAGTGCTCAGCCCTTTAGGAATGAGGTCCAGAAGTATCTGTGATACATGAAGATACATGAGAAGATACAGAAAAGTATGCAACTAAACCATCCCGGGGTTCAGAGAATGGTCTATCAACTCAGGCCACATCCACTGGGCAAAAGCAGCTTTACTGCTGTCTGAGCGATCAGCTATGAATATCAAACATCAAATGCAAGAGGGACACACTTTTTCTGGTGTTAAAAGAAATAAAATCTCATTAGCATGGAGATAATGTCTTAAAGTCTCTGATAATATCTTACTGGGGTGAGCTTTACAAGATCCTACACGCTGGCTACACAAAGACAAGGAAGAACAGGCATCACACTGTGTTAGCATTCATTTACCCCTTTCACACAAGGTAACTCCACTTTTTCTCAGGGGGATAGGCTGTGATCTGATCATTTTGTGCTCCCTTCTTCATGCAGCCAGACCCCTCACAGTGCTGGCCATAGGAAGCTGGATAGTTAGAAAAGAGATTCCTAAAGCAGTAGTAAGAGATGCAAGTTCAAAGCATGCATTTACACACTGTCACTAAACATATTTTTAATTAGGTTTACCAAGGCTAAATTTAAATCCAAGCGTGACTAACATGTTCGCAATGCTTCAGCCTGTTTCTCAAATCAAAACATCAAAACTCAAACTGTAAAACTAATGGTTTCTCCAGGGCTATTCTCTTACAGCATCTCAGTCCAGTTCATGTGCGGCTTCTCCCAGGCTTTCCAATGACACATCACCACATTCCTTGCCAACTCTACTTTAACCCAATAACTGACCTAGTTCATCTAGCATTCACAAACAAAACGTCAGTTTCTTTGCAGAGCAAGCTGATTTTTTTGTTTGCTTGTTTGCTTTTCCTTTCACATATTTCTTCTTGAAAAAGAAAGAAAGATAATTGTTGAATCTCAGGAGGTTCAACAAGGCCAAGTGCAAGGTCCTACACCTGAAATGGAGCAATCCCCAGCTTAAGTACCAGATGGGGGATGATGTGATTGAGAGCAACCCTGTGGAGAAGGACTTGGGGTGTTGGTTGATGAGAAGCTCAATATGAGCCAGCAGTGTGCTCTCGCAGCCCAGAAGGCCAACCATGTCCTGGGCTGCATCAGAAGCAGCATGGCCAGCAGGGCAAGGGAGGGGATTCTGCTCCTCTGTTCCTCTCCTGGGAGACCTCATCGGGAGACCTGTGTCCACTTCTGGAATCCTCAACATAAGAAGGAGATGGAGCTGTTGGAATGGGTCCAGAGGAGACTACAAAGATGATCTGAGGGCTGGAGCCCCTCCCGTACGAGGACAGGCTGTGAGAGAGTTTGGGTTGTTCAGCCTGGAGAAGAGAAGGCTCCAAAGAGACCTTAGAGTGACCTTCCAGTACCTGAAGGGGCTACAAGAAAGCTGGGGAGGGACTGTTTACAAAGGCTTGGAGTGATAGGACGAAGGGCAATGGGGATAAACTGGAGAGGGGCAGATTTAGACTAGACAGAAGGAGGAATTTCTTCACTATGAGCGTGGGGAGGCCCTGGCCCAGGTTGCCCAGAGAAGCTGTGGCTGCCCCATCCCTGAAGGTGTTCAAGGCCAGGTTGGATGGGCCCTGGGCAGCCTGATTCAGTGGGAGGTGTCCCTGCCCATGGCAGGGGGTGGGATCGAATGGTCCCTTCCAACCCAAACTATTCTATGACTCTATAACATTCAGTGACAGTAGCAGCACAATAGTTAAGATTTTCCAGTTCAAGGAGAACCTCCACCATGAAAGAAGTAGAGCTTAAAGACGAGCATCCTGACTACCAGAGGGATTCCCAGAGGAGATGTATAGTATAGTATATGCTGTTATACTCCTATGTGTTGCAGACAAGCTGAAAGTACACCCAACGCCAGTTTGCACACACAAGCAGACTGTCTGTCGGGTTTCTGAAATGCAGTCACACGCAGCCAGTGCCAAACCAGAACAGTGCAGCCCCCACCAGCATTTGCTCAAGACGCCTCCCTGCCTCTCACTATTCCACTTTATATAATGATCACTAGGGAGAGATGCCTCTGCCTGTGTTTCTCTCCCTAGTTCCATGTGGCCTCACAGAAGTATCCTGCAGTCTCACATTAGTGTTAATAACACGGCGTGATTAAAGCACTGCCATCCTGTCACCCTCTGACAGCTTGGAATGGGAGGTTTTAAACCCAACCAGGAGCATGACACTGTGCTACAAAGCCGTTTACCCTTCTAATTATGCATTTTGTATTTGGAACTCGGAAAGTAGAAGACAGTAATCTTTCAGGCTTCCATTTTAAAACTCATAATAAGCTCAAGTTTCATTTTTGAGTGTCTGTTCCACATACAGCCTCTACCCAGCTGGTGACCACAACAAAGGGCGCTACTGGGGACATCCCTGGAGCAGAGATTTGTGCCTGAACCAGGAAGTCAGGAGGAAAACACTCCACAAGAAGACGGTAATAAGGGTTACGACGTTATGGTACTACCAGGCTCACACCTGAACGAAAGGACAGGAGGAAAGAACCCACTCATAACCAAAAGGCAAGCTGACTGAAATGCCAGGGTTTTCTTTTTGATAACTACGTACCTGTCTACAGGTAAAATCATTCGGTTCTCTCTGAAACACCTCCTATATACCCTCTTTGTGGTTCTCCAGAAACTGCTAGGCATCTTCCACCATGCAAAATCAATGTCAGCATAGCCCATCTTTCTTCCTTCTCCATCTCCAAGACAGTTCCTTGGAGAAGACAGCACTCAACACAGACAATAGTGCAACCCAGTTTCTCTAGAGAGCCTGTCAGCTCCTTGGGAACTGCTTCTGCCAAACACACGGTCAGAATTACACCCTGACCTTGGTTTGAGTGGTCAGGACAGGCTGCAGGAACCCTATTCCAGAGAGTCTGATTTAGCCCAAAAGGGACCAACATATGCTATAAATCAAGAGACAAAACAACAAGCTGCAGCAAGGACAAAGATCAGCCAAGTCCTTGCCTGCTGGTTGCACAGGAAACTACACTTGATGAGCACATCTGGGACCCAAAAGTAAGATGAAAAAGAAATCCCAGAGCCGCCTCAGAAGGGCACATGGGAGGGCAGGAGTGGGCTCAGAGAAAATTTGAGGTTTTTCATGTTCCAAAAATGTTGATGGTCCCAGGCACCATTTAAATCTCAACCCATATTTAGGAGGTCAGCGTTAGAAAGAAAAATCTCCAAAATGAAAGCTCCTTTTCTAACATATTGTTCAAATCAAAGAGAAAGTTATGTCCTAGGAACTAATGGGGATACAAATTAGTTATACAGACGTTTCTGTAACGTTTTTCTGACCAAACTCTCCAACATGAGCTTCCTGCCAATGTATTCGACTGTGAAGGTGTTTAGAAGCCAAGCTTGTGGTCACATGCAGTGTGCAGAGCAAGACTCAAAAATCATTTTTAAAACACCACAAAATTCTCAGGAAAAGTAGTTATCAAATAATGTTGGTGTTAAGAAAACCCCAAAATATTTAATGATAGATCTGGTACTTTTCAGCTTTTCCCCTGTCAGAATTTTGAAGGTATTTAAAGTGCCCTTCTACAGCAGCTCTTTTACAGTTTTGGAAGAACACGTTATGCTATACACCCAATGTTACGGCATTAGAGACACCTTGAGACAAGTCATGTTTTGAATCCATCTCTGCCTTAGCAAATCCCAGAGCCAGAAGTTCAGCTGTGGCCAAGAAAAGGAAAGCAGAAAGACAAACCCCACATATCTAAAATCTGCTCTAGATGTGTAACGAATGGCTAACTAAACCAGGCCATACTGGCCATGAGGGAACACAGTACTTCTCCATTATCTGGATATTTAAGACTCAAAGGAAAAGCAGTCTGTGTCATCCATCAGTAGAGCTTGAGGATTGGCCCTGAAAGCTTAGCAACCATTTAAGACGTGGAAATACAATCCCTACAGGCCTTCTCCAGTGCATGAGGCTCGGGGAACTCCCATTCCTGGCTGCATTTCCCGAGACCTGCCCCAATAAAAACTCCAGAGGCAGAGTGCAGGTGTCTCCTCCACTCCTTCACAGATTTATCCGGACACTGATAGCAAAAACATTTGCAAGCAGTAGGAAGCCTCGCCCATCTCAAAGGCTCATTCCTCTCTGCTCCCCCAGATTCCTCCAGGGCTGGACACTGGTCGCCCACCCCTCCCTAAGTCTTGGAAAGGTGAGATAAAGCACTCCAGCTGGTTAGCAGGGAGGTCTACAAAAGTCACTTCACAGCATTTTAAAAACTTGTTTGCTCTTCATTTTCTAATCTTCGTGTCCATCCGCCCCTGCCACACTCCCACCTTTCACCACTTATCTTCCGCAGTATTGCATCCACTCCATTCTTCTTACACCAGTGTTCTCCCTCCTACAATTCCACACTAACATCCTCTACCACCTCTGGCTATTTTTCTGCATTCACATCTCCATATTCCACTCCCAGTGCCAATGCAGACAACCTGCACAATCAAGACATGCTCCATCCATCTGCTCCACTTCTTACTTCTATCTGCCCTTCTCTCGCTGCATCTACAACTTCAAAGCTAAAATTCAACAGCAACTGCCCTGTATACTGGTCTCACCAGCAGCAGGAGAGATCGGCACCACCATCTACCCTGAATTAACCAAAGCTTTATGGCCACACCATTTCTTCATCACTTTGGATGAGGCCATGAGGGGCTTCTACCACAATGTAGCTGCTCGGCATGTTCCCCTCTACAGTCTCTCTTCTCTGGACTCTCCTCCCTTCTTCCTCTCTTACTTACAACCAGCTCCACACAATCAACTTCCTCTCTGATTATGCAATTGGATCCTTCCTCTTGCAACAAACTCCCATATATTTTCCTCAAAAACGCAACTTCCACATTGATGATCTACTTCAATCCTCCCCTTTGCTGCACACTTTCTTGCTCTTATATTTCCTCTTGGCTTATAAACATACAATTACAGGATGTTGTGTGCGGCTATCAAAGGAAATTACTTTAGAATCCTCTTCACCAACTGATCCAGCTCCAGTGTTGATGTTGTTGGGTCCTTTGCTTCCTTCACTCTTGCTGGAGCAGTAGTCCATTACCTCATTACTCTGATGATCTGAAGCTTTCTTCTAATTGCTGACAATTCGGACACCGGTCTGTAGCTGGTGTGAACGGTGCTTTTCCTTCCTTTGTGTTTACTTCATGTTTTTATAGGTATTAATAGCATACTCCCTAAATCTTAATTTTCTTAGCCTAACTAAGTTATAGTCTTCAGATTATAACCTGATATATTTATCATTTTCTTGATGATCCCAAAACCCCTCTCCTGTCTCCCTTCCAGTCTAAATCAGTTTTCTCAAAAGTAACCAAAATGGCAGACTGGGCCCCTGGACACTCTACAAGGAGTTTTGTGTTTCCCACCTCTGCTGGCAATGACCTAAAACAACTGAGCATCACATTTCCATTTCCTGTTTTGTAGGGTATTTGCATCCTCTAGGCATCTTCATCCTCTTCTAGCGCATCAGATTTTGTCAGCGTTGTTCTGCCTTCCTATCACCAACCCTAACGAACACCTGACAGCAGCTCAGACGCAGGACCGACCATGCAGAGCTCCCAAAGGCACTTGTCTCCAGGCCAACAGTCCCACTCCCAGCCTGAGCTGCAGCAGCAGCTCTTCTCCAACAGGTCCTTCAAAACAGAATTCCTCAGTCTCTTCAAAGTATAATTTCAAGAGCAGATTTTCAAACGAACAGACAGATTAAATCCACAGCCCTTTTGAAATCCAGAAGATCGGTTACCTTCATGAGACAAATATCTCGTGCCTACCTAGATCATACCACGGCTACCCCAAATAAAGGTACCACACCTACTGTTCTCCAGTTGTACAACAGCATTTCTGTCTTGATTAATGAATTAAAACTCCTTGCTGCTCAACTATCCTTTCATAAACCAGCTCCCTCACAGTTTTGGACTAGACACTACCTACCAGCTGCCCAGCAGGGGCACACTAAGCTCTTAAGCAGAGACATAACTTGAAGACCTTTGAAAACCCCTATGCCATCGTTACCATCAACCTAAAGGTTCATCTTTGTCATCTTTATAGAAAATAGGCAAACATTGATTAAGTTTTTTTGGGTTATACATAGCATAACTGCAACTCCTACCTCATGCTTTCTGTGAAGCAGGCTTGTTTTTCTGTTGTTCGAATACAGCTGACAAACTTCCAGCTGTTTGGTTTCATTTGCTTGGTAAGGCTTGACTTTTGGCAACCCTTACTTTAACTCTCTGACACAGCTTTGTCTGCTGACAAGAGTTCTTCACTATTTGTCAAAGTCTGATCCTAAAAAAAATTCTTTTTTAGATGATTATTCCTGCATTTCCTCTGGAAGTTTTTTTCCCCCTTGTCCAAGCCAGAAGCCAAGGTGGCATTTGCCATTCTGACTTCCAAGGTCACACATTCAGCTACCTGAACTACATCACTTGACATCATCTAATACTTCCCACAGTTCCCAAGTGGGCCACTGCACAGCTCAGCACCTCCCTGACCCACTCTCCTTACCTTTCTACTGAACGTAATAATGTCCTGAAAAGCAGTTTAAGGCAAACCCCACTGCTGCAGCATCACCTCTTACTGGATGCATCACTCATACTTGATGAAAGAATTGGCTGGCAATGGTATCTGCTGCCTCAGTTCAATTCTTGCCAGCTGCCAAGAACACGCACTGACCCCAGCAGCCTTAAACAACCCCCCTTGCTTGCCTCTTTGCTGTTTATACCATCAGTCATTTTCTTCCTGTGATACTATCTTACACTGCTCTTTCTTTTCTCTTTCCCTCTCTGTAAGGCCCATTCTGCTCATCCCTAGCCCTGCTGCATCTTCAGCATAGCATCCACTGGCATTTGACACAAACATGACAACCAGGCCCATGACCTTCACCAGAAAGACCTTTTTTTCCTCCCCTCTTTCTTCAATTTTGTCCACTCCATCATCAAACAATTCCAGTATTTCATTTTAATCCCATTCTACATCTGCAGTCCCAGCTCTTCAAATTCTGCAGTCTTTGCAAAGGAACTCTTGAACAATTCTCATTTCTGCCATGCAACAAGTTCCAAAGTTCCTTTCCTGTGGTCCTCTAATCCTTTCACCTGTCCAGTGGATCCCATCCCACCTCACTCCAATTTCTCTCGCACCTTTTGCCTCCCACAGGCTCATCACTCTCTTAATCAAAGTCTCTTTCTGCCTTTCACCTCATAAACATTCCCCTCATCTCTCCACCTGCTGCTTTTTCCTTTCTCTTTCAATAAACTGTTTACTTTTCAGTTTACTCTTTACAATAAACCACTGACTGAAGGACACCTTCTCCAATGCCATTTGTACCCTGCCAGCAGCCTGCTCCTGGCAACAGAAATTCAGATGTTGAGCAGCTGATCTACTTTTACAGCCACTGCTTTACTGTTCTTATCTGCTTCCGGCTACGGTATGATTCAGCTTGTCTCTGTTTCATATCATGGGTACCTGGCTTCAGTTCAAGCTCAAAAAAACTCGACTCTTCACCTGTCTTTTCTGCTTTCTTCATAGACTATAACACCATCCTGTCTGACTCCCAGGGTGCCAGCCTCCCTACAGGCTGTCTTTACATCCTCAGAGCTAAGATGAATCTCATTTTTCAGGTTCTTTCTGTCCCAGTTTTAAAATGTGACCTTTTCTTTCAGGCCATATCATTAAAATTCCTTGCTGTACTCTCAAATCTTCTATTCTAGTTACCAATACACCTTTTTCCTCTAGCCTGATGCAACGCCATTCAAAAGGATACTGAATGTCCACCCAAAAGCCTGCTGCAGAAAGCATTCTCCTCGTTCCCTCTTTTGAGGATGCCATACATCCACACAAGTCTCTATTTCTACATCCTTCTCTCTCACAAAGGAGTTAGGCCACCTACCTCAGTTTCTACTGCCTTCGTGGCTTGCTCCTTGTGTCTCCATCATCTGCACCAAGATCACGGAGACCTCCCAAGGTCTAGCCTGGAGACACCAAAACCCACTTCATTTTCAATAAACGCCTTCATGCTTTCTCCCATTGAACCTACTGTGTTTGGGACGTATTCTCTCTCAACATCTCCAGAAGGTACGATTGGCTTTTGAAGTTTTGTTAAGACTCTCCATTGCCTTGACATCTACAAATAACTCAAGAAAACCAGGCTGTTGTAAAACTGATACCAGTGCTTCGGATACCAGCCGCCAGCTGAGACAACGTGTGCATACAGACAAGCCTTATTTGATACTGAGTCTCTAAGTTCTTTTTAGTCAGGATAGTGCTTTCGTGCAATATCTATCACAACACTGAGCTGCTACTAGAGCTTTTAATATTTCATAACACTGTTGTACCTAAAGTCTTAAGCTTCACTAAAGATTTAGCGATTTAGTACTGGGTGACAGAAACAGCTATCATTAGCATCATTTGTTGTCTCATATTAAATTCAAAGGAAGAATTTCGCTATTTACACAAAAGCTTCACGCTTCTGAAGTTATAGAACTGCCGACAGCTGTGTAAGCCACAGCCTGTTGGTCTTTTTCTTGTATTAATTGTAGAAGCTTGAAACAGAAGAGACATGCTTACAGTGCCTCAGCTGTAATCTCACGATTGGCTTTGAAACACATTGTGCTCTCTGAACAGGGCCAAATATTCAAGAACCCTGGATGGGTGCTTAGGAACTAACCACTCTGGAACAGCTGGATCATCCCCTGCTCCAATCTCACACAACATTTAATGAACTTACGACACAGCACCTCCTTCCCCACAAACAGGGCTCAGTTTGGACCTGGAAAAACTAACACTAGCCACAGCAAGCTAGAAGTCCCTTCCGTGACCTTGCAGTCCCTTGTCCTCCTATTAAGATCGGCACCATCAGCTGTTGTGATGACCTCAGCAACACACCTGCACTCTTCCTTTGAGACTATGACCAAGATCTGGCAACCCTCTTCTACATCTATGGAACAACACAGCTGAAACAGGAAAAAAATCTGCTTTTCTGAAGTATGCTTATGGGACACAGACACATTTGAGATGATCTCCACCTCTTGCACAAAACCACCAGCTGGGAAATCTACAGGAGCTCAAAAATATTTCTAGTATTTTTCCTGGTAAAAACAGGAGGCAGAGATGGGAAATGTGTCACTCTAAGGAAGCAGATTTGGAAATATCTGTTCTGATTAGAACTCTATGTACTTCTTGGAAACAAGGCAAGGGGAGATTCTAAGCACTATCTACATGCAGGATAGAATTTCCTTATCCTCCTTGACTGCGGTTTCAGCACTGCTGTATTGTTTTATGTCATGGGACTTTGCAGGAAAACTATTTGATCTAAATCTCAGGGCACTTTCAGAAGTCTTTAAGATACCAGCCTGGACACTGCATCAAACCAAGTTCTTACATTACTGCCTTTGATCTCAGAGAAAAACGTATAAACATAAGAAATAGTATGAAAGTTACAGCCACCTCCTGAAAATCTGGCTTAAACTGCTACAGCTGCGCTGATTCCAATCAAGTGAGGACACTCCACCAGCCTGGGACTTGGCCCGACAAAGGTGAAGGCACTCAGCCGAACGTCAGATTGAGTGTCTGTGCATTTAAGCTCATTTTACTTATGGCTTAAGAATTTTGCTTTGAAATACACCCTTGAAAAACAATCCAGAGCCATAATTCTGGCAGAAATGCAGACAATTAATTTCTCATCCAGCTGAGAACACAATAAGACCCAGACCTATATTCACTTTAGTTTTGTGAAACTTTCTGCCAACTTTTCAGAGAACTTTGTTAGTCAAAATACCGAGACTGGAAGACTAGAGAGAGGTTCCCAACAGCAGAAATGAGACACAGCTCAGTCTGAAACCGCTATTAAATGTTCAACTTCCCAGGCCACAAGCAAAGATCCTTATTTCTGTGCTACCACCTGATCCACAGCCACAACTGGTCAAATTTTACACGCCGAAAAAGAGGAAGAGTCAAGGCAAGGAGAGAGTTATTTCAGATGACCCAGACAGACAACTTGAGCGTTTGGGGTTTTTTTTATAGAACAGCGAGAGCAGGCAGTGCTAGAAGTTAATATCACAACAATTTGTATGGTGTTCAGCTCCCTGAGCAGGCTCCAAAGTCCACGAGCTTTACTTACCCCTAGCCATCTCGCTCCTTTGTTGGCAGCCTGCTGAATCTGCACTCTTCTCAGGGTGACGTGGTAGACAGCCCCCTCTTCTACTTCTTCGCCCCCATCCTGAAGTGTGCTCTGCCGGGACAAGGACAGAGGGGAAAATAAGTCAGAGAGAATGGAAGGTTTTTCCCTCTTCTGCTAAGCACAATCTATACCAGGTGCTTCGAGCACAGGTGAGGGCAGAAGGTGGGTTGTACAAAGTAAACACAACAAGCAAAGCAACCCCGGGTGCTTTTAGGTGAGGGCACACTGGAGATACTCCTGGCAAGCCTTTGGAATACCCTGACTTTCCATCGGACTGTTTTTCCTAGACCAGCACATATTTTAAATAGTTGTATAAAGCCTTTTCTAAGGAAATCGTTTGGTTTTGATTAGCAGCCTTCCCTTCCCTCCCCCTCCCTCTTTTCTAAAGCAATTAATCTCTTCACCCTTTCACTTAGGGAAGGAATCGCTCTTTTTCAAACTCTTGAATTACTCAGCCTTGCAACTTGGAAACCAACAAGCGTTTAGAACAGAACACGCCTTTATTGTTTAGGACAAGAGGGGGGCTCGAAAGCGCTCGGGGTTCGCTTTTGCAAACTCTCAAGCTGCAGAAAGCCCAGAATCGAGCCTTTCGAAGGCAGAAATACGGGAGGGAAAGGTGCGAGGCTGGTGCGGCGGCGCCCGCATCCAGGCGCCGCGGGGCACGGGGCGCGGGGGTTTCGTTACCATTTTAGCTCTCCACAGCAGTTTCATCCTCGGTGCCTCCCCGGGGCTCGTCGCTCCCCGCTGCCACCGCTGCTTCCCGCAACCGGGGAGCTCCGAAACGGGGGAGCCCCAAAAAAAGGGGGGAGCTCCGAACCCGGGCGGCCCCGCGGCCGAGGAGCTCCGAGCCCGGGGAGGGGGAGCTCCGAACCCGAGCTCCCCCTGCAAGCGGGGAGCCCCCGAGGCGGTGCAGGAGCGAGCCCCGGCGCCGGGCGGCTGCCCCGAGCGGGGCGAGGAGCCGAGCCCGGCGGAGCTGGGGCGGGCGCTGGGGAGGCGCCTCCCGGCCGGGCGGAGCCACAGGACCTGCCCGGCCCGGCGCTCCCCGCTTCACACGGGGAGGGGGGAGATGTGGGGTAGACCTGAGGGAGGAATTCTTCTCCCCCGGCTCGGCCTGGGAAGCTGTGGATGCCCCATCCCTGGAGGCGTTCGTGGGACAGGATCACAGAATGGTCTGAGTTGGAAGGGAGCTTAAAAATCGTCTAATACCAACCCCTGGACACACCTCCTACTCGATCAGGTTGCTCCAAGCCCCATTCAACCTGGCCTGGAACAGCTCCAGGAATTCCCTGGGCAACGTGGAAGCCTTTTCACCCTCAGCGTGAAGAAACATTAGGAAAAAAATTTTCACGGAAAGGGTCATTGGGCACTGGCAGAGGCTGCCCAGGGAGGGGGTTGAGTCACCTTCCCTGGAGGGGTTTAAGGGACGGGTGGACGAGGCGCTGAGGGACATGGGTTAGTGATTGATAGGAATGGTTGGACTCGATGATCCGGTGGGTCTCTTCCAACCTGGTGATTCTATGATTCTATGAAATTCTACCTTCTGTCTATTCGAAATCTGCCCCTCTCCAGTTTAAAGCCATTCCCCCTTGTCCCATCACCCCAAGCCCATGTAAAAAGCCCCTCCCAGCTCTCCTGGAGCCCCTTCATGTGCTGGAAGGTCGCTATAAGGTCACCCCAGTGCCTTCTGTTCTCCAGGCTGAACAACCCCAACTCTCTCAGCCTGTCCTCGTATGGGAGGTGTTCAAGGCCAGGTTGGATGGGGCTTGGAGCAACCAGATCCAGCGGGAGGTGTCCCTGCCCATGGCAGGGGGGTTGGAGCTCTATTACCTTTAACATCCCTTCCAAACCAAATCATTCCATGATTGTATGAAAGCCCCAGACCAAGGTTTCAAGGCCAGGTTGGATGGGACTTTAAGCAATCTGATCCAGAGGGATATGTCCCCGCCCATGGCAGGGGTGTTGGAACTCAATTATCTTTAACATCTCTTCCAACCCAAACCATTCTAGGATCCTATGAACTTATTTGCACAAATTTATCAGGTGACCTGTTGCAGTGACCCCAGTGCAACTGTCGGGTCCTGCTGTCAGACCACTTGCCCACCCGCTGCAAGGCAGATTCCTCCTGTCCGTGTCAGCCCAGTGGTGCCAGGGCAGGACTCCCCAGCACAAGTCTCCTCCTGCAGACAGCGAGGTGCAAAGAGCAGGGACGGGGTGTGCAGGTAACCAGGGGATAAACAGCAGAGCCCCAAGGAGCAGAGGCACGAGCTGCACACCAGAGACATGAGAGGAGCAGGGCTGAGCTCCTGCCTGGGAGAGAGGAGGTTAGGGTGATGGAAAACTGTGGGTGCGGGGAAGAATTCCATCTCATTTGCTCTGTGCAACTGGCATGAGGAAGCAAATAATATTTTCACCTGTCTGACCTCAAGAGAACGACTCCTCCTATTCAAGAAAAGTTTCTCATACTGATTCTGTACTCTGTAGTCCATTATATTTCACACCTAATTCTTCACATATGCTAAACTTATAACATCCTTATTTTTCTCGCATGGGAGTCCCTTGCCCACAGACAGACCTGTATGAACCAAGCCCACCTCCTCGCTACCAGCACAACCCGCAGATGCCAGGATGCTAACACGAGGACCTCAAACCACCCAGAAACACTTAAGTTGCCTTTTGAGCTTTCTTTAGTTACCTGGTTTTTTTGGATTCGTAAATAAAAGCAGAGAGGAGCCAAGCGCACAAATTGCTGTACAAGTCAACAAGGGAGGTAAGAACTGAACCAGAGAGCTCAGGTTTCCTCAACCTCGGTGCTGGCAGCCAGCATATTAACATGTTTGTACGCAAGTGTTACTGCTAATTATCTCAGGAGCAGAGCTGCTTCGGAGACTGTTAGCACTTGCAGCTGTTAACATGAGGAAGAATGAAAGCAGGGAGCACTATTTTAAGCTACAAAACCAAGGCTGAGCTGTGTTGTCATGGGTGAACCGATCTGATTGTTTGCCAGGCTGCGCATTTAGTTTATTTGTGTAATAGTAAAGTGATCCAGAATTTGTTGAGGCTGCTGCACACCTCAGTAATCTGACTAAAAGGTATTGTAGCACAGAAATCGAAGCCAGGCGTTTCCAAAGTCTTTTGTCCCATTTTCCATGTCATAATTTTAACTGAAAAAAACATGTCTGCATTGGGTAGCTACCCCAGCAGGTGAGCAAGCCATTTCAGAACAAATCACTATTGAACGGGACAAACACAGGTTAGTACGATATCCCAATACAAGGAATAGAACAGCAAAGCCAAGTAATTAATCTGTATTGAAGTGACAGCTTATCGTGGCAGGATGTTCTGGTGCCACAGTAAGTGTGACTGTGCCACTGCTATTCCTTTGGGTGGTAGTCACCAAAACCCACCACTTCCTTCTATTTCTTTAATAGCAAGAAAGTGGGAAGGAGTTATTAGTGGGAAGGAGCACACGTATTTGACTCATTTGAGCTTCTGTTGAATCACGCATTTTACACTGGGACTTTAGGAACACCCTACAGAGAGACAAGCTCAGGACTTTTCTCTAAAGGCAGAGTATGAGCCCTCTCATGGATGATGTTTCTGAATCCTCTCGGTCACTGGCAAGTAGCAGAGAGAAGCTCAGTCAGGAAGGAGTGCCAGGTGAGCTCAGCCAGTTTAGCAAGAAGTGAAAAGCCACCCTAATTTTTATGAATTAGATTTGCTGTTAGTCACACTCCCACAGTTAGACGATTTTCCAGATCATTTTTATTAAGATACGGTGCCCAGACTTTGTAACATTAGCCACAGGTACATCCTTCTGAAAACCCCACAAAAGGAAATCACAGTGACAGGTTATGGGACAGGCAGGAATCATAGGATATGGTCTAGAATCATGGTTTAGAAATTGGTGGGAATGGTTGGACTCGACGATCCGGTGGGTCTCTTCCAACCTGGTTATTCTGTGATTCTGTGATAGTGTGGGGTGGAAGAGACCTTAAGGATCACCCAGTTCCAACACCCTGCCATGGGCAGGGACACATCCCACATTTAATCATCCTGCATTTCATTCTGTAATATATCAAATTGCATCCTTCTTTTGTAACAGTATTGTGAATTCGCAGGTTGTCTTTCATCCTAGTGAGCTGTGAGTACCGCACAAACGAGGTGCTGTCCAAACACGGGTCACGCCGGGGCTGCTGAAGGAACCTGCGACACACACGATGACATGCAGGGCAACAGAAATTTTGGCCAATGATGATGGCAACAGATACACCTATTTTACAAGAGCAGAGGTATACACACCCTTCCAGATTGGAAGTTTCATACAGTCTACATCGCACACAAATGCTGCTCTTCAGCCCTAGATCTCAGTTCTGCCGACAGATGAGATGGCAAACTGTTGTCAGCTGGGTTTTTCCAGCATCATCCACGCTCTGCTGCCACGGGTGCTAAATACACGTGTGAAGGTGTGTGTAATTCAGAGGCAGGTATTTTCCAACACAGTGGATTTCTGAGTGAGCCTTGAAGATGGTACATTTACAATGGGATATTTGGATCCAGAGTGTCCTCTGGCAACGGATTCAGGAGGCAATTATCAGAGTTAGCCTGAAGGAAAATTCATTGTCTATGCCTATGCCCCGAGGATGAGGTTAAAAAACACCCCAATATTAAAATAGTCAGCCTTTGTAAAAACCTTCAGTATTTCCTTGATTGAAATCTTAATCTACTTATTTTATTTATGTATCCTTTAAATTAGATTACATGATTAAGCTTCTAGAAACTGTTTCCATTCACTCCAGAAAACTGCAGGATGGCCAGGACTACACACAGTGCAATTTAGTCCAACAAATTAATTTAATCATAGAATAGTTTGAGTTGAAAGGGACCTTAAAGATCACCTAGTTCCAATCCCCTGCCATGGGCAGAGACACCTCCCAGTAGATCAGGCTGCCCAATTTAATCTTCCTTTAGCCCCCACCTAGTATGCCCAGTTCCAGCAAAGCACGTAAGCAGTAGCTTTACTTTAGCAAGAGCTTAAAACAGTCACATCAAAGAAACTAAATTCTTAGGATTTTTTTATGAACTGCAGCTGAGATCCTGAAACTGAAGTGAATTGTGGGTTTAAAACCTCCAAGGGATTGGGTCTGCTCCCTACAAGAATTCCATCAATCATTGCATTGCAGAAAGCCCAGCAATCACTTGTTCTGTAGTTTTTCTGTTGAAAGTTCTTTATCCAAATCCTCTGCTAATTCCAATATTTGGATTTTTAAGGTTCCTTGGAAGTCTGGATTTTACAGTCTCACTTGGAAAAAAGGGTATTTCTAGGCTGGGTGGTATCTTCATTAAGGCAGCTGGCAGGGGATGGGACAGTGTTTTCCAACATAGTGTGACTTTCTTATGCCACAGCATCTACTTCTTTCCAGCTAAACAAAGAGGTAAGTTTAAACATATTACCTCTTTGGACAGACCTCATCTGTATTTATATCATCAGATCTCATAGCTACAATGACCTTGTTACATGGAATACAAGAAATTTCTCTTGGACTGGTAGAATCCTTCAATGTGAATGAAAAGTATTGTACTGACTACAGACATAACAGAGGGACCCATTTTAACTCCAGCTCCTGTCATTAATTTCTACCAAAACATGCATGTCTGTATGTATACATAACATGCATGTATTTATTTGGTCTCTCAGAGAGAAAAGATTATGCTCAGTCTAGGCTCCTAGAAATCTGCCTTTTATCCAAACACCAAATATTTAATGCTGGAAAGGAGAAAAAGCGTTTGTAACTTTTAACTTCCATTTAGTTGCATTCTAAGACCATTATGTAGCGTTCAGCTGCTTATCTGAGACCAAGAGGTAGGATCAGAACACACAGGAAAACGGGAAGACAAAGCAGGCTCTGATTGATCTGAAAGATGTTCTGTAAAGATTTCAAGGACCAAAGGGAGCATGAAAAAGAAAAGGAACAGCCTGCAACTCAGTTCAGAACTGCTGGTTCACTCTTTCAACAGACTTTGACCACAGAACCGATCTGTACCAATGAACCACGCTCACAGTCGTGGCTTTGAACATTTGGTTCTTTCCAAATCACATTCACATGCAATAACTACGTTCCTCCCATAATCAAGCCTTGTGCCTGCTCTTTCTACTGAAGCAGAATTGTTCTTCTAATACATCGGAGCATGAATTCCTTCCTCCTCGCAACAAGAAAGAAACACAAATCCACTTGTAAATGCAACCTTACACTTCTTGCAGTGAAATTTTATATAAGATAATACTTTGGGATCTGGAAAGTTCTCAAACTGCAGATCACTGGCCACTTACAGCCCAACAAGAACTTGCCGACTGTCCACAGAGAAATAAGTTAGTCACAGAGTGATGGATTTTCTGTGTTTTCAGCTGTTGCTACAGCTGGCACGCAGAAGCTTTCACGAGAAGACAAAGCAAAAGACCTATAAACTAGCTGGAAATAAAGAACAGCCTTACTGCCTCTGCTGGGGGCCAAACAGAAGGAGAGAAGGAAGCAGAAATCAGAGACACCCAAATAAAAAAATATTTGGGAGACCAAAGGAAAAGGACAAGCTGACTGGGTGATAAAAGAATTATCCCAGACAGCTTTTCCAGGAAAGACACCACACAGCTTTACTGAAAGGAAAGAAGCCAGGTACCAGAGACCTGCATGCAACTTAGTTTCACTGGGAAAGGATGGGAAAGAAAAACACACAACTGTCTCAGTTTTTTTCCAAAGAAGGGAAAACACTCCTTGCATTATAAAAAATGTAAGTTAGACCACGGTTTCAAGATGTTGCTTTCAATGGCAGCGCCAGCTCAAGCCATTTCCACTCCCTGCTTCTTGTTCGTGCCAGGGACTGGGATTGTTTGGGTGTTGGATACACTAGACATTTCCTAGGAACTGTGTCTTTAAACATTCTTCCAATGTTACCTTTTTTTCTTTCATTTTTCCTAAGAAGCAATGGCTACCACCACAAGGGCACTACCTGCATGTCTAGAAACTGTCAGTTGGAAGAGAGGAGCCCACAAGACAGTCTATCTGATCATCCTATAGAAAAGATGAGAATCTATCATACAGAATAAAGCCCATCCAGAGAGAAAGATGAAGTGCACAGGAAGCACATGCCTACAAAAGGAAATAAATACTGTTTCTATTAAGACCACCTCATTAATTATTATGTCTGGTTTCTTTATGACCACCTTTAGTTCTTGCTTTCCCTTTCTGGCACCTGCTCTCAGTTTGATAACTCGCAGGTGCTGCAGAGCAGTTTTGGAGGGTGAAACTGCTTTTAAAAAAAGTCACACACAGATGAACCACAAACAGAATGCAGAGACTATAGAAATGCAAACACGAATCTGTTCTGTATTGGGTTTTAATGTCTTTGGACTCCGAGTTGTAGCTTAGCTGCAGGGCAACCATCACTAGTTACACATGAAAATCCCCTGGTAGCGTTCCTTTACATTGTGTCCACCTGAGCTCCTGCTCAATTACACAGTTAATTTGCCAGGGAGTGTGTTTATTATTCAGTGCACTACAACCTCACCTAGGCTGAAGGTCCTTCACAGCACTGAGCACCTGATGCAGGCAGTCATAGAATCATAGAATCATAGAATAACCAGGTTGGAAGAGACCCACCGGATCATCAAGTCCAACCATTCCTATCAATCACTAAATCATGCCCCTCAGCACCTCCACCCGTCCCTTAAACACCTCCAGGGAAGGTGACTAAACCACCTCCCTGGGCAGCCTCTGCCAGTGCCCAATGACCCTTGCTGTGAAATTTTTTTCCTAATGTCCAGCCTAAACCTCCCCTGGTGGAGCTTGAGGCCATTCCCTCTCATCCTGTCCCCAGTCACTTGGGAGAAGAGCCCAGCTCCCTCCTCTCCACAACCTCCTTTCAGGTAGTTGTAGAGAGCAATGAGGTCACTTCCATCAGTACAGGGGTGACACTCTGCACATGCTGCATGCTGGTGTAGACGGTGACACAGGTGAGCCAGGTCCTCCGCCTTGCTCTGAAAATAAGTTCACTTGGCTATTTATACTCTTTAATCAATGAGATGCACTACAGGTCAGCCAGTAAGAAAAATTGTTTGGATTAAAAATTCAATTTAAATTTCAAACTACTAACTAATCAAAGCAAAGAAATATTACATTTCACACTGTATGTCTAATCTTCCACTGCCCACAGCCTTTGCAACCCTTTCTCCTGTGCAAAAAGGAAAAAAAGTTCCCTACTCAGTCTGAACAGCGTTGAAAGATGTAAAAGACAATGCAATAGCAGCTCAGTAAAGATCCAGATACACAAGTTCATTGTAATCTGTCTTCGCTGACACTAGAACTAAGTAGAGGCCTTCAAGTAATTGGAAATATTTACCAGCTTCATTGTAAAATGCCAGAGGAAACACAGCAGAGCTCCCATACATAAAACTAAATTAATGATTCATAAGGCTGCATAATTAACTTGCTAAGTCAAAAAATTATGCAGTTAGGGAAGCACATTCAGCCTTCCCTTGAGCTCCCGTTTCACATGTGACTGCAATCAGATAGGCACGCACTGTTTCACAAACTATGCTGCCCAATGGGATACAGCACGCTTTTGAATAATCTCGGATCTAGGTGGCATATCTCCTTCAGGAACAGCAAGTCCTTAGGCTTCCACTTGCTAAGGCTTCAAAGCAATGCTGCTTGCGAAACCACAGTCACATCACTGGTAAACTCCACCACCTGCAACATCCTATGGAGAAACAACAGCATATTTTCCTCCCTGTCCCCAGAACCTTTTGACTCGAGAGGAGTGTAAGTAGTACTTCAGAGCATGGTCTCACACCTGCACCCTACTCGCTCTACAGAAACCTCACTTGCTTCTCTGGAAATGACCTGTAGGAGCTGAGACAGCAAGTCCTAGGAACTTGAATCTCAGGCACATATATCACAAAACACACAAAAATTTCTCTTGGGCTAGAAGGGCTTTCTGAGGGCTTCTGGTCCTCTTCCAGCCCCATGTGTCCCTGTGTCCCCAGCAATATCCTTCTCCAGTTTTGTGCTGTGTAGCTATCCAGCTGTTCACAGCAAATCCTCTTCACTGCACCCTTCACAAGCTCTGAAGGAAGAAACCAAAACCCTAAGTGCGTGTTGAGGACATGGTTTTCGTAACCAGTCAAATCAAAGCCAAAACTAAGACACTTCACAGTTATGGCTGTTTCAATGCCAAGTTTTAGCATGCGCTCCTCAGCCACTCATGCTGCAGAGCTGTTCGAAAGAAGGCAGCAAAGAGTCTTTATGAAGGGGAAAAATAGTTTTCCACTCTCCTCATGGATGAAATGTTTTTGCTTAAACTTTCCAGAAAGTTCACCTTTGAGCAGAGTCCAAGGCCCTCATTTGAACAATTTGAAAACTTTCTGGGAAGAGATTAATCATATTGAGAGGCATTGCTGAATTGCAAATCCGACTGTGGGTCATTCTCCTGATGCCAATTTGATTGCTCCTAATTTATACTGTCGTGAGACCGGAATCAACCCCCTAATCAAAATTATGACTCCCTTCTCCAACAAAAAGTTATGGAAGACTGAAAAGTGAAGGCTAACATATCCAGCAAGCATTATATACCTATAAGAACAGTGACAAAAGGAATGGTGCTACAAAAGAGCGGACACCTCCCCTTGGATCAGGTTGTTCCGAGCCCCATCCAACCCGGCTTTGAACACCTCCAGGGATGAGGCAGCCACAGCTTCCCTGGGCAACCTGGGCCAGGGCCTCAACACCCTCATAGTGAAGAAATTCCTCCTTAAGTCTAGCCTAAATCTGCCCCTCTCCAGTTTATAGCTGGTATAGCAAAAATAGATTATACAAAGGACTTGGAGTCCAGTATCTTACAGTCATGCCCACTGATATCACTAGGATGTAGGTGACTAGAGTACAACCCATTTGAATTAATGTAGATCAGTTCTTATTAAAAACTGTGTGAGATTTTGGGAGCAGTGTGCCCCGGCATCCTCAGCTGAAGAGAAATTCCTCTTCCTACTTGTGCTCTTGCTACTCAGCTGCTGCTGTAGTCCCTGTATCGCTTCCTTCAAGAAGTGCTGCAAGTGACTGATTTGCAAGGGAAAGGTGACAGGATTAGAACCACAGGCTGCAAACCCTTCAGTACCCTCTGGGATTACTTTATTTTATTATTATTATTGGCACACTATGCTCAAACAGCAAAGACATTCATTTAAGGATACTAGTTTCTATTTCCAGCTCTATTGCATCTATTTTTATTTGAACTTATATAAAGACAACATTATCAACCCAGAAACAAAAGACAGGAAGGAGATGGAAGTCCACAATGGTTGAATCTCCAGACAATATCAGGAAACGGCCCGTGTTTTGACAGTTCCCCCAATTCTCTTCCAGACGATCTTTACTGAAGAATTAGACCATGTCCAAAAAACAAAATAAAAACATAAACAAAACTCCCTGGAGGTGAAAAAAATTCCTCTTGTATTCAGATACCAGCAGAGTGGAAAGTTTTAGAGAGAAACCAGGTCTAGACCATTTTGTTAGAAAAAAATTACTTATATAAAAACCAGAACGCAACAGTGACAAGTCAGTAACAAGAACAAATGATTCCACGTTCCATTTGCAGAAGGCCCATTGTCTGCCTCCAAGAGAAATTATAAACAAGCAAACAAAAAAATCATTTAGTGCATTTTATGATCGATGTATTAACTTGGTTCAGGCATTTTCCAAGTACCCACCACAGTGACAGCTGAATGTGGCCCACAAAGGCTAGGTCAAGCCTCACATCCAATCCACTTTGGACATCTCCACAGCTCAGAGAAGAAACATCCTTTAGCTTGTATGCTCCTCCTAAGAATTAATACACGAACACAAAAGCCCAGATATATTAAAGAAAAGTTAAGAAAACCAGCCAACAAGCATGCCAGGCTGTAGATCAGTTTTGTGCTGTTATGAACAAGCATCCAGCTTACCAGCAACAAAGCATTACTTAGCAGACTCTATTCTATTGGGATGATACTACTAAAGATGTATTTTGAAGTTGTTACATAGACAAAGATGAAGCTGAAGTCAAACATACTTTTTCCTAAGTAAAAACCAAAGAAGAACATCAAACTTGGCCAAGGTTGAACATTGTAACACAAAAGTTCGAGCAGGAGCCAACTGTTTTGTTCTCCGGAGATCAGCTGGAAACACACCAATAAACAGGATGAAAGATACTCTTTTCAAGGGAATATCATAAACAGCAAATTAATTGTGCAATATGTTACTGTGCTCAGGGAGATAAACTGGATTGGAAATGAAAACCTGAAACGAGTAATTAGTAATATTAAAAAAACCCCTCTAAAACACAGACAAGAAAAGTCAAAGGAATATTAAATTCTTTCCTTTTTGGTTATAAACTGAGCATTGATAGGATCCACAGAGGAACTTTCCATACTCCATAGCTGCCCACAACTGAACCTTCAGGAGCTTTATATGCATTACACAGACAATGTGTCAACCTTGATGCCTTCCACATGACAGAGACGTTGCAGCATCCTCGGCGAATGAGCTAAAATGTCCAGTCTTTCATCCACAAATAATTTCTTACCTGAAACTGCCTCACTAGAGAGGGCTATTCCAACTGGAAGGCAATTTTTTAGTAATCTTGCTGGCAAGAATACCAGAAAACATCAAATACAACAAAGGAAATATAAATCACATACATCAAATACAATAAAGCGACCACCAGCACACTGATGACTGGAATAAACCACCCGACAGCAGCACCAGACAGCATCAGGTGGCAGTATGCTCCAGGCATTATGGATTTATCCTGGATTAAACCTGCAAGCAAGAAGTGAAATGACACCATCTTGAGGTCTTTTCCAACCTGGTGATCCTATGATTCTCCCAAACGCGTGTTAATTATTCCTTACAGCTTGTTTTCTTAACCTTTCTTTTGCAACACAAAAAGAAAGCAAAGAATCCATAGTATTATTCTCTCTCATATTTTCTTTTAAAATCCATGAATTTAGGCTTACTGCAGATCACGAACAGACGTGCCTTTATCACCATGGCGTGGCATGATGCATCAGTTAATAATCTGGCACTCACTTAAGAGAAGGAATTCTGCTTATTTTTTCTTCCGCTAGCTAGTCCAAAACCAAGTGCGAAGTTGCACAACCCTCCAGCTTTGTTGGAGGAGCAATAGTCAGAACTGAGAGTCACAGAAGAGGGAAGGAAAAAACAAATCCCAGTCCTCCTTTCTGGCTAAGTAGTTTTATGTTAAAAAGCAAGAGTTCAGCAGAGAAAAACACTGGTCTGGCTTCCCCAGGCAGGTTTCTTGCTCTTCCAAGTGGACTCCAGACTTATTTCTTTCCCTCTCTCCCTCCCCCAACCCTTGATGACAGGATTTGGCAGGAACTTTTAATTAAAAAAAAAAATCCAGACTGCCTTTGTGCTACCCCAGCAAACCTCTCTGGGGAAATGATGTTCTTTGCTCAGCAATTCCTGTTGAGCACAGAGTGCCAACACGAGGAAAACAGCTGGAGTAACTTCCTACTCTCCATTCAGGGCTGGCGGCCTAGGAACAAACGCTTACAAAAAGAAACAGAGGCAGAAACCAACAAAGAATCATTGACAAAGAAACACACGATGACTTTTGTAAGATGTTATTTTCGGCTTATTTTCTAAATGAAGGCATTCAGTCCCTCACAATAACGCAGAACTCGCTAACAGCTTCATCCGACTACCACCAAGGCTGTGGAAAAGCTTCCTATCAAGGGGCACCCAGAACAACAACCTTAATGAAGAAAGTGGGTCTGGTGTAAAGACTCTGCAGGAACGACCTGAGCCCTGGGCTCGAGCAGCGCTCCCCACAACAGCTTGAACCTTGATGCAGCCTCCAGCAGCGACAAAAAGCAGCAGCAATGCAAAGGAACAGGCATGTATTCTAGATTGGCACCCAACGCATCTTAAGACAAGTGATCCAGGCAGCAATCACACCATGCATCACAATTTTATCTCACTTTGCGTTTTCTTTGAAGAACCTCCTGTTTAGTCCCTGAAAAGCCTCACCTTTCATTTACATACAAATAGCTTTCTATATTCCAACACCTCGAGAACTCCCAAAAACTCCTCAAGCACCTTAAAAAAAGAAGATATTGCAGACATTACTTTTTAAGTCTTGTAGTTATGTCATCCTCATTTTGGGGAGAGAAGAGCTTGCCAGATGGGATTGATAACTATGTGGCTGAAATCATAACAACTGTCATCCCAACACATACGGATATTATCCAGTTTAATCTGAACGCCAAGAGATTTACTTTAAATCCCTTTGCACTCCATAGAAAAGCAATTCTGACTATGCAGCTATCACCACATCTCCCCAGGCTTCAGGATTATTTTGATGTACATTATTTTTTTCCTGAGTAACACAATGTGCATGGAAAGCCAAGATTTAATCCTAGGATTACAGCCACGAAGTCCTGCTACTCTAAATCAGACTGCTCCTTGGGCTTTAATTTGAAAATCCATATATTACTTGCTAATTTCCTTACATTTAAATCTCCAAATGCAAGGCATCTGAGATCATAGCTGGGTTCTGGAAGAGAACCAACAGTTAAATCTCCAGGGAAGTCAGACAAGGCTGATAATTGGGTTCAGACAAGGCTATGTATTTGGCTTTTACTATGCTGGTACTGGATAACACTCCATCCTTGCATTTCCCCCTTTTTTTAGCTTTGCTCCTTTCTTCCTTTTAAGGAAAGGTGACCTTTTTAATTGCCTCTCCTCACTAATCACATCGAGATAATCCCAACTAACTAACTAACCCTATACAATAGCCTGGCTTTTAATGGCTTAGCGAGGTGGGGAGGAAGAGAGGGGAGAGCATTTCTGCACCTCTAAAGTGACAGACTACAATTTGAAGGTCTGGCCTTTTCCTGAATGACAGGATGGCTCCCTTTCCTTCTCTCCCCACCTCTTTTTCTTAAATTACCATGGATTTCCAACCTTGCTGCCAACTGTCAGCCTACTCAATGGACAAATGATAGATTCCTCTGGCTCAGTCTGCAGCTGAGGGACAAGGAAAGCAGTTTGTCCAACAGTATTTATAAGAGGAGAAGGGAAATAAATATTCCAAAGTAATATTCAATCAATTATACAACCGTTAATTAAGATAAAACGACATTAAAACAAAGCACCTTGCATGGAACACACAGGGCATATAACTTGCCTGTTCCTACATGTTTAATCAAAGGCAAAACCACCATGCCGTGTATCCCATTCAAGCTCTGACTCGTCTCAAGATCAGAATACAGCACTAGCCATCTCCCACGATACTCATATGGCAAAAAACCTTTAACCTATGCTAACCTGCTCTCCATAATCTTTGTTGGGCTCCTATGCTTCTACAAGAACGGAGTGCAACACCCAGATTAAATGCAGATATTAAACAGGTATGGTAAAAAAAGAGAATCCACAGCAAAAATTAATTAGTCTCTATGGGAGACAGACACCAAGGGGGGATGGAGTCCCTCTTCAGGACTTTATTGCACACATTGTGCTTGTGAAAATGTTTCTTATCTAGGTCACTGCTTCACCTTTTCCTGCTCAATTATACAATGAATTGTTTTACAGCCTCCTTTGATCTAGGTATCCAGGCCAGCAACAACCCAATGCAGAGTGGGGTAAATGGGATCTTAATATTTAGCAAAGATCACCGAGGAATTTTTCCAGTTTGTCATCTTTCCATTGCAAGGACTGAGAGGGCACCAACACAGCAGTAGCTCAAGAAGAACCCCAAGATAAGCAACCGCTGACCCCTCTGGGCCTTACCTGAGGTGCAGCAATCAGTGTTTGTTTTCCGTGTATATTCTACCCAAATACCTGAAAGTTATTAAGCAAGGAATTGAGAGGATGTGACAACTGCAAAACGATGCTTCATTAGACCTGAAGCTAGAAAGGCATCGTGTATGTGTTGAAGAAGAAACTCTACGTCCAGAGGTTTATAAGTCATAAAACTCCTAACTGCAGAGATCAGAACCTGATGAGATGCTGGGAAGGATCACCCTTACTCTGAAGGCTCAGCTGGCTAACTCTTTAAAACAACAAGGAAGGAATTAGATCAGCATACTCTTTCTTTTTCAGCTCGATTTCCCTTGTGCTCCCCCAATCGCATCACCTGTCACCCTCTTTCTCAAACCAGTGGATTCAAGCCAGGCTGATCAGAAATTTGAACTGCTGTACAGTCGATGGAAATCCCCTACAGCAGGAAAGGAGGAAAGGCTCTTCTCACTGATAAAAATCGAGTTTTGAAATAAAACTAAGACTCTCTGAATTTCCAGCCACCTCCTCCTTTCACAACACAGATCAGTCTAAAACTTCAATTAGTTCCTAGCAGATTATGGTCCTTCCTCCACCGTTCCCTCCCTCCTCCAAACCAGATAAAGTAAGCGTGTCACCCAGCAGATCCCTCCCTCTACAAGGAGCTGTGGCTGTGTTCCCACAAAGGAAGAAATCTCTTTATTCATGCTCACCAGGAAAATACACTTGCTTCTTACACATCTTATGATGAAATGTATACAGCAAAACCAATGTCTAATCTCATGTCGGACACTATAAATAAACACATCGGGACTCTTCCTGCTCCAAGGAGTTAAGTTCCACATCTGGAGAGCACTTTGAAGACATCAGAGTGAAGGTATACAGAGATATTACATAATTGAAGAGAGAATAAAAGCAAACAGCAGGTTTTCTTCCACGTAAAGGAACTGTGCTTTGCTGTCACAACACAAACCATATGTTGGGTGGAAGTCCAGGTTTTCCATGACTCACTATGACACCTGGTCCAAACCAGAAACCAGCCTCATTCATCCTGTGCAGGGCTCTATTTATTTTCGTATTTTGAAACAAGTTTTATTGTCGTGTATTTTTACTTTACTTTCCTTGTTTAACAAGTCTGTCTTAATTGTGTTGCTTCTTAGTGGCCAAAACAATGCAGATATTTAGACTGCTCCTTCTCCTGTTAAATTCAGAGGGAAAAGGGGGAAAAAAATCACCCTGGAAGAGTAGAATGGGAAAAAAAATCACCTGCACAGGGTGTTACAAAAAGTATGGGTGAAAAAAACCCGCCCTTTTCAAAAACTTGGCTTGGAGAATACAGGAAGTAAATAAAAGGTTTTGCTTTTTGGTTTTTTTTTTGGTTTTTATTAAATGCATCTAACCTGTATTTAGGGCGATAATAGAAAATATATTCATGGAAAGTAAAATGATGCATTCCAGTACTTCAGAGCAAAAATCTCCCCATGTCCTGTTCACAGCAAGTGATCCAATGCCCTGTACAAGCAGAGAAACTCAGACACAACAAAATATTTCTGCTGCATTCCAGATTGGTACCCAAATGGAGACATGGCATTTTATAAACAGTTATCAAGCACTTGCACATTTGACAGAGAGACAGAAGAGGACAATTAAGTAGTGGCCACAGTCCACCCTTAGCTTATACCCTCTTCTCCAGAATAATACATAAAAATCAAGGATCAAAGCACCAGCCTCCAACAAGCACACCCAAGGTATTCTACATTGTCTTTGCAAGTGCAATTAAGAATTACCCAAGGTATTCTTAAGATCTGATGAGAAATCCAGACACAGCGCTGCTAAAGCATTTGAAAACCTAAACAAAAGGAAAACTGTCATTTTCAAGCGTTTCCCACATCACAGTAAGATTTTTCTCCCACTCTGGGATATAAAAGCCTGAGCTCTTTGTAAAAGGCGTGATTATCCAGATGTACATTTTTCTCAATCGAATCTGTTTCAATTTCTCTTTTGGAAGGCTATGGTTTTACACTACGGCCTCATACCGCAGCACATCAAAGGGTCGTACAGAACAGTGAGTTACCTTCAGCTATGACCTGACTTTGGAGGCAAATCTTATGGGTACAAAGGAGCTGCTGTTAACTCCAGCACAGTCTAGGATGTTACAACTTGGGGTTTGTAACATTTAGCACTTTTGTTACATCCTTTATCAGGCCTGTTCCTATATCATAGATTTTTACTGACTTGAACATCCCGAGGGTGAATATTACAGAGCAGGAACTGAACCACTGGCAGCTGAAACACCGGCATTGACTCTCTTCGTGCAAAAGCCAGGAATAAATCCTAGAAATATGGGCGTGCAGATCATTCTTGTAGCCAGTAGGCTCAGTTGGCACTCCTCTCCCTATAAGACCTTCATAGCGCTACCTGAACAGCAATTAGGAACTAACAGCTGCAGAAATGCTAATTTACAATTCTATTTTTCAGGCTACCGTACCATATACGTTATGCAGTGCAGTCTCAGAGGGAAGTCTAAACCCAAATGCTAGCTTGGGACATGAATTCCTGCCTCCTAAGGCCAAAGGCCTCCGCCCTGAGAGTTTTTATCCACCTTATTAACCTTTCAACCAGATGCAGCGAGGTAGACAGCAGAGATCAGAGCCTCCTTTTCTGCAGAGCTTCTGCCAAGCACAAACCTTGAAAGCAGAGCGGGGTGTCATCAGGAGAGTACTCTGGTGTCACTGAGAAAAGAAAAAGCATGCGGCTTCCCCCCTTGGCTAGTGTTTCCAGAAAAATTGCACACAAGGAAAGAGAATCCTTTAGGCACATTCCCAACAGACATGTCCTTTGGGACCGTGATGAACGGACTAGGAAATCAGCTGCCCATCTCTCCCAGCACACTCGATACTGATGAGATCCAGCCCTCCTGTTTGTGCTGGGAAAGGGGTAACGTGTTTACACCGCACTGACCACCTTTTCACCACAGCCAGCAATCAGCCCCATACACAGCTCTTGTATAGGACAGAGCCATTCCTCTAGTTCATCCAGAGGGGAATTGTAAACGCTTTCAGAAGTCAGCAGAGCCATACCAGGAAAGAATTAGGCTGTTATTTCATACATAAGCAGCAACACAAAATATAATAAGCTGCGTAAAGAAACATGGTCATTAAAAGCAAGCAGACAACAACTATATATATATGAAAAAGTATGTCTTTCTTTCTCCTATATGGCCTGACTCCATTCAAAGGCAAAGCTGCAAGAAGCAGGACGAGTAAGCATCACACACGAATCCAATGTTGATACAGGTAAGAATCACACTCAGGTTAGAACCACAACCAAATTGGGCTGCTGGACCCTCAGCTTCTGGGCAAGACTTGCTCACCGCTGGTGCCGTGTAATTCCGTCAGCTACAGGCGAGTCTGGATTCTCCAAAGTATCTGGAAGTGATCTTTTTCTTTTTTTGCAGACGTGATGCTGATCAGAGTTCTTTGATCTGTGTCTATAAGGGCCAACTCTAGGGGGGTCGTGAGAAGGCTACCGATAATGTTTACATCTGGCTTATGTTACAGCACATCTGGCCTGTAATGGGAACATCTGGCACATACAAGCATCAGGGCACTGGAAGAAACTGTAATAAGTCTTATCCCATTAGAGACTAGCAGATCTTAAATCTTACTGTTTAGCTAACACTCATCTCTGCACAGTGAAGGAACGTAGGCTAACTAAGGAGAGAAATGCTAGCAACTGTCTCCACTTTTTCTGCTTTTTTAATGACTAGATTAGAGATGGAACTGGCCCCAAACATCAATCTGAGCCCCACAAAGCCATTTGGAAACATACACTGCATAGCTCTATTGATTGGTTCTCTGACTGTTCTCACGTAATAAATAATCCCCAAAAGTCACAAAAGTTGTAGAGGGTGTTTGGAATGCCCAGGCTCAAAGCCCATAGTTAAACATCCCCAGCAACCTCTGGGTATTCCCAAAGATTGCCTAATTCTAGCCTCCTCTTTCTTCTTGCTGACATACAGCCACATGTGTCAGTCTGTTTGATATGATTCACCAGGCACCTACTTTGTAGGAGGGAGCCGGTAGGTGTAATCATCCTTTATTGCATTAGCTAATTTTGATTTGCCTGGCTTATACTGCGAAGTGAGCAGAGTCACCACTCAAACAGGGGTTCTACCAGTGTAACCTCATTTATTTCTAAAGAAGGGCCCTGAATTAGATAAGTGGAAGTGAGATCAGAGTTGGACCGAATACTGGGTGCAGTAATCTACATGTACACAGCTCAGAGTTCTTACAATAATTATAAAGAACATTTCTGCCCATCTTCTGACACTCAGGCAAGTAGTGGTAAAACTTCCTCTGACTCCATGCTTCTGGACCTTCACTAGCTCTACGGATCTTCACTAAAGCAAATCCGTATACGCATGAATCGCTTGATTCTAGACTTCAAATTATTTTCTGAGTGGATATTTTCTAAGAAAAAGATATTTTCTTGAGTCCCAAGAATCATCTTTGCTTTCAGTGGAAAGATGCTGCTGCATGGCACCAGCAGCCATTCAGTAGCAGTTTTCAATCATTTTTTTTGCTAAGTTTCTTCTTCCTACTTACTTCATGTGTTTCAAGTGAATTGTAGACAGCTTGTATGCCTGCTTCATTTTTCACTCCTGTAAAAATTGATAGAGAACCAAGCTCAAAAGTATCGTAGATAGACAGACAGACAGATAGATGGAGTCCCTTCTCTTTCCTTTCATCTCTAAACTTACACTTTGGTCTTTTATATTTTATGTCTATAGACACAGGCTCTTGGCAATCTTGCTGGCTTTTTCATAGGTCGAGAGGAAACCTGTCCAGTTGGGTGACTAACAAAGCACACTGAGACATTTACTACAGTAATATGGAAACATTTCTCTACCCAGAATCTGTAGGGTGACAACACTTGACAAAATAGGATTGGTTTTTTTCAGCAATCAAAAAGAAAGCAAAATCCTGCATTACTTCATCTTGAACTGTTTTGTATACTTCTTGTCGCCCTAAAGTTTAGACTGGTCACCCTGCCTATTGCATTTAAGTATTCCTTACTTATCATTCACTTTACAGGTTGCTTTCTGCTATGGGATTTCAGGGCAGAACCTGGCAGTATCTATCTCATGCCTCCAATGTGACTAATGAGGAGACAACTCAACTTGAAAGTGGAACAGGAGCAATACGCACTCTAAGAGCCATCAGGAGGAGAGAACTACCATGTTAGGAAGAGGTGACTAGGAAGAGTGTAGAAAAGCTGCTGAAAGGAAGAGGGAGATGTCAGGAGGAGGAGGAATGCGAGTCACTAATTCACCCAAATGGATGTCACAGCATGAATCTCAAAGTTACGCAAAGGCCATGAAGTACAAAGGAAGGCTGCTGGCTTTTCCCTCTCTGTGGCACTTAGAGCTTATTCTCTACTCAACAGTTTCCTGCTTTATTCAATACGGACAATATTCTGAAGCCAGCAAGCATGTGTCTTTAATCTTCTCTGGTTTTACTTCTGCCCAATCCAGACAATTATATATACATATTTAAAGCAATGTTCTTGACTTCTCTTCAATATTGATTGGAAATAATCTGACAGAGTTTTCGATCAGTTAACAATTAAATGCATCTTCTCATTTTTATGATCTATATAATTCTTAAGCCTGTGAATGTATCAAAACAAGGCCACATTTTTCCCATAGGCAAACACAGGAGTAACTACAGTGACACCCAGATTACATACAATTCTTGGCAAACCACTAACCAAACTTCCAGCAATTCATCCTTACACAACAACTGGGAAAAAAACCAAACAACCCCCTCAAAACCAAACAAACACCACTATCACCACACCAAGTTCCTACTAACATCTGGAAAATCAACAGGTAAATAGAGATGGAAGAAAATGTCCCCACTAAAGAAAACCTGTCAGCATAGCTCACCTGCTACCTGCTCTGCTAGGTGCCCTTCAGCTGGTCAGGACCCACGTGGGTTGAAACTTGTTGGAGACAGCCCTGTTTCCTGCCCAGCCAACAGAAAGCTGAGAGGCTGCTATACAGAAGAATGGTTCAGAGCTGGCATTTGGGGTGAAATTATAAGTAATGTCAAAAAAATAACCCCAGCAGTAATTTTCTGCTAGGGATAAATGAAACCCTGTAACACCATACAGACTTCAGGCCTGCTGCCCTTCAAATACGGTGTCATATTAAGTTCTCCAAGAATACAGATGCTCTGCATCAAGATTTTGTGAACATCGCTAGCCGACCTGCATGCCAGCGTAAAGGAAGCGGAAGGCAAGCTGCAGGGCTTTACGCTGTTTGCTGTCAGAGGCATCATCAGTTTATCAGCGAATGGAAGAGGTGCAACTAACCTAACTTTGTGCTTTTAAGTTCCACTCTGAATAGACAAACGAGGGAGAAGTATTTACTTTTAGACATAAAGACACAGAAAGGAAAGCAAACAAAAAAAGGTAGCAGAGCCCTGGCAAACCCTCGGGGGGCAAGGGGATGAGATCACTTTGAGGCTAGACAAGACAGGTGAGGAAATTCTGGTGGAACAGTGTTGCAAAGGTCTGACTTTCACATAAGCCCAAACAGGAAACATTCCAAACTCAGGACTTAAATCCTCACTAATCTTTATGGCCCAGTGGCAGAATGCAAAATAGCAGAGAGCTGTGGAGCCAGCGTTTCTGCAGTCCTAGATAACCCAAACTCACGTGTTTATTGAACTTGAGACTGCTGAGCATGAAGGCAAGTTATGCCACAACAGCTCAGGTTCCAACTGCCTGTGGGATGTGTTTGTTACCAGTCGGGGTTGCCAGTCGGCTCCCTCCTGAACTTCCTCTGCTTCTTACATTTAAAACCTTCGAACTGCACAAGGCCACTGAGTCTCTGGCTGTTTAAAGACCATGTGACCCTCTCTGTACTTTGAACTCAGATAAACTTCTTACTGAATGAAGTCATGTGTAAAATGCTTTCCAACAGAGATTATTTTGAATGAAGTCGTACTAAGAAATGCAACACAATTTTAACACTGGTATTTCAGCAGCAAAAAAAAGAACCATTCTTGTACTGAGCGCAAGCGCTTGGTGGGAAGCACCAGATTGCCTCATGTAAACAGAACTGCACTTGAAGGAGAATGTGGAAGACGATCATGTTTTTGTTTGGGGAATAAAAAGTCATCATAATTCCATGTAATCACATGTTAGAAAAAATAGCTTTTGCCTAACTGATGCATGCAACTTCACCATCCAACCTGGCCTTGAACCCCTCCAGGGATGGGGCAGCCACAGCTTCCATGGGCAGCCTGGGCCAGGGTCTCACCACTCTCATGGGGAAGAAATTCCTCCTTCTGCCTAGTCTAAATCTGCCCCTCTCCAGTTTATACCCATTGCCTCTAGTCCCCAACTTTCTTGTAGCCCCTTCAGGTACTCAAAGGTCACTCAAAAGTCTCCTCGGAACCTTCTCTTCTCCAGGCTGAACAACTCTCTCATGGCCTGTCCTTGTATGGGAGGTGCTCCAGCCCACTGATCATCTTTGTATCCTCCTCTGGACCCAAGCACAAGCTGCCCAAGGTTAGATCAGTAAAACCAGTATCAGGTACAAACTGGCCATGTTGGGATGAAAGAATTTCTGTCTGGTTTTTAGACTGAAGATATAGTAGGTTTTAGATAATATTTAGATTTTTAAAATCCACAGCCCTGATTATTATCCTTTTTTCCCTTAGAAGCAGAACATATGGCTTGGATCCTGGCTAACTTCCAACCTGACTAATTAAGCACTGATCACATTAAGTTTCCCCTGTGGCTTTAACTGGGTAAAGCATTCCTCTGCAGTTCCTCCTGTGAACATTTCTACCTTGTTGTGCAGCACTATTAAACAGCTCCTGCCCTCTGCGCCAAAGATGCCTGCATTCTAGTAATAAGTGAAACCATTTCTTAAAATAGTAATTACACCCTCTTCCCTCCTAATATAGCTGGGAGGGACAGGGATATAACTGCCCCATCCCTGGAGGTGTTCAAGGCCAAGTTGGACGGGCCCTGGGCAGCCTGATCCAGTGGGAGGTGTCCCTGCTCATGGCAGGAGGTTGGAACTGGGTAATCTTTAAGGTCCCTTCCAACCCAAACCATTCTATGATGCTATAGTTTTAAAATTATTATTATCAGACATGATCTTCTACATCATGTTTTTATGCAGTGAAATCAATAGATGAAGATTGTATTTTTCCAAACAACTCCAAGGGTTAATAGACCCACACTTAGGACAGTACAACATATTTTAAATCAGGCATTTCTTCTGAGGATTGGGAACAGTCCATGAGCTCACAAAGGGCTGTATGTTGACAAAGACTAATATTACAGAAGATGTGCTCTTTCCCCTCAAAAACCATGGGTAAATGAGACAAAGCAAAATAACAGTTTAGAGATCTTGTTTTTATACCAGGGCACCGACTGTTTTTATTGGTGTGTTGCATTTGAAAGATAAAGAGAATGAAGCAGAATGGTCCACTGGTCTGGAAGACCTCAAAGGACTTCACAGCTGCTTAGTGCCAATAGGAGGTACAGGAGAACCACCTTATAACCAACAACAGAACCTTTATAGGTACCTGATCAGGTAAAATTCTTCCTGCCCCACAACCAGGGCTGCAAACACTGAAATCAAGATGAAAATTACCAAAAGGGAGAAGTTGCTTTCATAGAATGGTTTGGGTTGGAAGGGACCTTAAAGATCATCTAATCCCAAGCCATGGGTGGAGATGCCTTTGAGTGCCTTAGCCTTTTATTTCCCAGCCTGAAACCATCTGAATTCCAAATTTCAGACTTACACAAAGTACTGCCTTCAGCTAACTACTAATTTCTGCAGCATCTTCTACATCTGCAGATGCATTAGGATGGCTGTGACATATGAGGGAACCTGAGTTCAAGTCACTGCTTCCATCAAACAGCATAAAACGTGAACCCAGCTCTGATGTGCAACATTGCCATCATGCGGCCAGCCCCGCTCCGCAAACCTACCAGCAGCAACAGACGGAATGGGAAACTTGCCCTTATTTCATGGGTTTTCTATGGTCTTAAATAACATTGGCAACCTACAGGAGAAGTGGCGAGGTGTGATAATTCTCCTGTAATGTCCCTCTACAAAGAAAAACACTCTATTCTTCAGCCCTGCTCTTTCTTACGTTAGGTAGCAAATGCATTTTTAATTTCCTGAGACAAACCACTGTTATGATAAGGTTGGAAAGCACACCATACATTACAACAGAACACCTAAAATGTACAGAAACATAAAAAAATGACAAATGGAGCACTTTTGATGTCAGGAAGCCAATCTTTAGAAGTAATCTCAATGAGAACAGCACAATGGCCTGGATCAGGAAAGAGCTCAAACACAGGAAAATACAGGGAAGTTGGCATAGAGTCAGGAAAGGAAAACAAAGCAAATCAACCAAATTAGTAATTTAAGAAGAAAATGAAATACTGACAGTCAGAGTGCAAAACAATGTGGAATGCAGAAGCAAGCTGTAAAAAATACACAGATGGAAAAATTGCACATAGTCACAGAAGCAGCAACAAAATTAAAGTGGATCCAGTGGTGATGAGTGGCTCAACTAGAGCAGCAGTGAAGAAAAAGAATTATTTGACTCAGTGCTTGAGCCAAAAGTTGTTCATCTGTACAAAACTTGTGGCTGCACTCATCTGGAACCCTGCCCAAGCAAAGCAGGCACCATTTAGTTCACTCACGAACAAGCCTGTGCTCACTTGAATTACAGCTTCAGTGATGGACACACACAAACTTCTTAAAATGACACAACCTTGTTGTTTGCAGACCAGACCAGAAGCACGACAGGAGTGTTCTGCCCAGCTGGCACCACAGACAGGTACGTGTAGAAATAGCAAGCACCTGAAAACCAGCAGGTACAGACTTTTACAAAGGCTTGGAGTGATAGAATGAAGGGCAATGAGTATAAACTGGAGAGGGGCAGATTTAGACTAGACGGAAGGAGGAATTTCTTCACCATGAGAGTGGTGAGGCCCTGGCCCAGGTTGCCCAGGGAAGCTGTGGCTGCCCCATCCCTGGAGGTGTTCAAGGCCAGGTTGGATGGGGCTTGGGCAGCCTGATCCAGAGGGCAGTGTCCCTGCCCAGGGCAAGGGGTGGAATTGGATGGGCTTTAAGGTCCCTTTCAACCCAAACCACTCTATGATTCTATTTGTTAGAACAACACCCATCTTTCAGCCACAGAAACGTATCAAAACAGCATTAAAGAAACAAAGGACTCTTGTATAGGAAATAGCTATTGGCAGGCAAAGAACAGAAGCTTAACTACCATAAGTGGCTGACGGTAGAAAAGAAAATCCTGTTTGTATTCTCGTCTCCTAGCACTCGGCACCTGTAAACACCTAAAGGAGTCACCATTGCAGCTGGGGCAAAGGTTCACACTTGGAAAGAGCATCCTAGAGCTGAAACTGGCAGGCAACTGTGACTTTCTTCTTCATCATCCGATTCTGAAAAAGAGAGCTTGCCATACTCATTGACGTAGAAACTCTGAACCAATCCTAAAAAGCCACCAAAGGAAATCAGATACATATTTACTGTCATCCTGTGCTTAAGCTGCTGAGATGGTAATTATACCTTTTATTGTTGGTGTTTACTTGTTTGTTTAGCTAGATTGTATAAGGCTCATCTGCTAATAAGTCCCTGAGAAGCATGGCTGGTTATATTACGCAGTTTCTCCTGTCTAGGGGAAGAGGGGAGAATCCAAAGAAACATTTGTGACTTGTGTTTTTAGCAAACAGGCTAGTTTGTGAAAACTAAAAATGCTCCCAGGCTGCAAGAGCGCTTTGTTTTCTGTGTTACTGACCAAGTTCCTATGCCATGTTACAAGTTCGGGTGCATTTTTTAAGAGAATGAACCCCATTGTTTTTGCAGATGAAATGCAAACGAAATTGAAGGGGTAAAATGAAATATTACTTTCCTTTTTCTCTCAGAACTGTCAGCAATACGGCACATAGACAGGGAAATTTCTCAATAGAACATGAATGCAGGAAAGAAACCAATTTTCCAGGAATATCTGACAAGTCAGGGGACTGTGGTAAAGCCTTACTGCTGGCAGAGACAGAAGCACATGTGTTCTAATTGTCCCTACCACATAAGGACTGGTGAAGAAGCAAGAGTCCCTTATGTAGAAGTTCACAGGGTCTTTGGCTTTCCACACAGATTGGCAGCAACTCTCCAGGACAAACACCTTCTCTTCTATAAACTGAGGAGCTTCTCAGGCAGAATAGTCCAAAAAGGGCACGCTACAAACTGTGCGGACCAAGACAAGCATCCCGAATCAATGCTATTCGAGGTGGGTGGTTATCTGGATGCAGTCATGACTGTCTGTGAAAATATCAGATGCATCATCCTCTATTCAAATTACTCTCCTTGTAATGAGGCTTCCCACTGCTGCTTAAGTAAAATCTACAATTTCTTGCTGAATTACCCAGAAATCACTCTCTGCATCTATTTCTCTCAGCTCTATCACACCAAGGATGGTTTCCCCAGCGCGGTGTGGAACCGCGAAGCTTTGCGGAGCCTCTGCAGCCTGTGGCCTTGGGTGACTCTGCAGAGACTGCCTGGGGAGATGTGGCATTCCCTCCTCTGCGATTTTGTGTATGGCACCCCAGGGCCAACCCTTTCTCACCCAACTCCGTCACTGAGAACCATAGCAGAGGGACAAAATCCACAGCGAATTCATGACTTACAAAGAATGAAACTGCATTTTAGGAAAACCTTTCCACAAGCAACTCGGGGAAAGCCTCCTGTACAGCAGAACTCAAAGGCCTTTTCTTCTCCTAGCCCAGCCTCCCAACAGCTTTTTCAAGTGCCCAAGGGCAGTCTGCTACCTCTGATGTCTGAAAGCTGCTTGGTGCTTTTCCCAGGTAAGTTTCTGCCCTTTCAGAGGGAACGTCTATCCTCCAGGCCTGGAAATACCGTAAGGCATTTAAAAATGCCAAAGGAATAAAACTCATGATTCTGAAGGATTTCCAAGACAGCTACTCTGAATATGATACAAATGGAACTGCTTTCAGGCCGCACGACTGAGATCATGCATGTGAAAAAAAACAACAATAAAAACTTACCTCCTACAAAAGTTAACCCACAGAATAGCTGTGGATCTGAAATAACTGATTATTGAGATAACATGTTTTATTTTACTCCTTTATCTTTCAAATATTAACCTGGAGGAGAAAGACCTGGGGGTGTTGGTTGACAGCGACTAAACATGACAGCGACTGGACAGCAGTGTGCCCAGGTGGCCAAGAAGGCCAGTGGCATCTTGGCTTATGTCAGAAACGGCGTGACCAGCAGGTCCAGGGAGGTTATTCTCCCTCTGGACTCAGCACTGGTGAGACTGCTCCTCGAATCCTGTGTTCAGTTCTGGGCCCCTCACCACAAGAAGGATGTTGAGGCTCTGGAGCGAGTCCAGAGAAGAGCAACAAAGCTGGGGAAGGGGCTGGAGAACAGGCCTTGTGAGGAGCGGCTGAGAGAGCTGGGGGTGTTTAGCCTGGAGAAGAGGAGGCTGAGGGGAGGCCTCATTGCTCTCTCCAACTACCTGAAAGGAGGTTGTGGAGAGGAGGATGCTGGGCTCTTCTCCCAGGTGAGAGGGGACAGGATGAGAGGGAATGGCCTCAAGCTCTGCCAGGGGAGGTTTAGGCTGGACATTAGGAAAAATTTTTTGTGGTAAGGGTCATTGGGCACTGGCAGAGGCTGCCCAAGGAGGTAGTTGAGTCACTTTCCCTGGAGGTGTTTAAGGGACAGGTGGACGAGGCACTGAGGGGCATGGCTTAGTGTTTGATAGGAATGGTTGGACTCGATGATGTGGTGGGTCTTTTCCAACCTGGTGATTCTATGATTCTATGATTCTAACCCATAGCAGCAAATCCAGAATCTCAGTATCTTGTCATTACCTCCTGCAATTAATTTATTTCATAGAATCATAGAATCACCAGGTTGGAAGAGACCCACCGGATCATTGAGTCCAACCATTCCCACCAATATCTAAACCATGCCCCTCAGTACCTCATCCACCCTCACCTTAAACACCTCCAGGGAAGGCGAGCCAACCACCTCCCTGGGCAGACCATTCCATTGCTCAATGACCCTTTCAGTGAAGAATTTTTTTCTGATGTCGAGCCTGAATCTCCCCTGGTGGAGCTTGAGGCCATTCCCTCTCGTCCTGTCCCCTCTCACCTGGGAGAAGAGGCCAGCACCCTCCTCTCCACAACCTCCTTTCAGGTAGTGTAGAGAGCAATGAGGTCTCCCCTCAGCCTATTCCTCTTCTGGCTAAACAACCCCAGCTCTTTCAGTTGCTCCTCGTAAGACTTGTTCTCCAGCTCCTTCACCAGCTTTGTCACTCTTCTGTGGACACACTCCATTTGCTGCCTTTAGGCCCATTTCTACTAGAGAAATGTAGACAGTCCATAAGAGAGCCAGACTGAAGGTTCCTCACTGAGGCAACTCTCCTAACCTGACCTGGAATGTTTCCAGGGATGGGGCATTCACCACCTCTCTGGGCAGCTTGCCTCTGTGTTTCACCACCCTCATTGTAAACAATTGCTTCCTTAGATCTAGCCTGAATCTTCCCACTTTTAGTTTAAAACCATTACGCCTTGTCCTATCACAACTGCTAAAAAGTCTGTCCCTATCTCTCTTATGTTGTGATGGAGCTTGGGCTGATGTGGTCAAAAAGATGTAGTATCGGGGTTGATGTAGTATCAGGGAATCCACAATCTTTTCTCAAGAAACACGAAGCCAGTGCTACTCATAATCCCCTGGTGCTGGAGGGTCACAGACTCACTGACTGTTTTTCTGCTGCTCTGATGTTATGCCTTAAACCACAGGTGTTCAAATGTTGATAGCATGGCAGAGGCAGTATCCTTGAGCACCGTATCTCGCTCTCTGGGCAGCCTAGCTGTGTCTTGCTGCCCAGAGAGGTCCTGCTTGATCTCAGGAGAGCCCCTGGAATGAGCAGCCCTGCCTCCCAAACTCAGTTCCAGAATATTCCCACAATGCAGCACTGCATAGGGCCAATAAAAGCTATTGAGAACCAGATGCCAGAGGGGCATCTGCCCACCCGCCATCCCGGGGAGAGAAGAGAACCAGAGCCCAGGCAGTGTCTTTGCACTCCCCTCTCGCTTCCTACTTTTTCACAGGATAACTGAATGGTCTGGGTTGGAAGGGCCCTTGTTCTAACTCCATTGTCACGGGCAGGGACACCTCCCACGGGATCAGGCTGCCCCAGGAGATTCCTCTGTCTTTCCTCTAAATCCAGACTTGGCAGCCGATGCTGACCTCACTGCTAGGGATGGGATGCCTGTAGAAATAAGCTCCTTTTCCAGAATAACCCTAGGGATGCTTATAGAAATAAGTTCCTTTGGACCAATCTTAGGGATGCCTGTACAAAAATTCCCATTTGGACCATTCCTAGGGATGCTTTTACAAATTCCTTTTTTGGATCAATCATAGAGATCCTTATACAAATAAATTCCTTTTTGGAAAAATCCAAGGGATTCCTGTACAAATAAACTCCCTTTTAGACAAACCCAAAGGATTCCTGTACAAATAAACTCCCTTTTGGACCAATCCCAGGGATATCGGTACAAAAAAAACGTCACATTCGGGCCATTTCTAGGGATTCCTGTACAAACAAATTCCTTTTTAGACCAATCTTAAGGATTACTTTACAACTAAATTCCCATTTAGACCAATCCTGGGATGCCCATACAAATAAATTCCTTTTTGGACCAGTCCTAGAGATGCCTGTACAAACAAATTGCTGTTCAGACCATTTACAGGGATTCCTGTACAAATAAATTCCTTTGTTGGAAGAACCCTAGGGATGCCTGTACTAATTCCCGTTTGAACCAATTCTAGGGATACGTGTAAAAACAAATGCCTTTTTGGACCGATCCAAAGGATACCTATACAAATAAATTATTTTTTGGACCAATCCTAGGGATTCCTGTACAAATTCCCTTTTGGACCAATCCTAGGGATGCCTATACAAATAAATCCCCGTATGGACCATTACTAGGAATTCCTGCACAAATAAATTCATTTTTAGACCAATCCTAGGGATGCCTACACAAATAAATTCCGGTCTGGGCCAATCCTAGGGATGCTCGAACAAACAAATTCCCATTTGACCCATCACTAGGGATACCTGTAACAATAAATTCATTTTTGGACTGTTCCTAGGGATGCCTATACAAATAAATTCTTTTTTGGACAAATCCAAGGGATTCCTGTACAAATAAACTCCCTTTAGGACCAATCCTAGGGATGCCGATACAAATAAATTCATTTTTTAAACCAATCCTAGGGATACCTGTACACATAAATTCTTTTTTGGACCAATCCTAGGGAAACCTGTACAAATAAATTCCTTTTTGGACCAATCGTAGGGACATCTACACAAATAAGTTCCCATTTAGACCATTCCTAGGGATGCCTATACAACTAAATTCCTTTTTGAACCAATCCTAGCGATACCTGTACAAATAAATTCCTTTTTAGACCAATACTAGGGATACCTATACAAATAAATTCCTTTTTGGACCAATCCTAGGGAAACCTGTACAAATAAATTCCTTTTTGGACCAATCCTAGAGATACCTGTACATATAAATTCCTTTTTGGACCAATCCAAGGGATTGCTGTACAAATAAACTCCCTTTTGGACCAATCCTAGGGATTCCTGTACAAATAAATTCCTTTTTGGACCAATCCTAAGGATACCTGTACAAATAAATTCAATTTTGGACCAATCCTAGGGATTCCTATACAAATAAACTCACTTTTGGACCAATCCTAGGGATGCCTATCCAAATAAACTCCCTTTCGGATGAATCCCAGGGATACTTGTACAAATAAAATCTTTTTTGGACCAATCCTAGGGATTCCTGTACAAATACATTCCTTTTTGGACCAATCCTATGGATACCTGAACAAGTAAATTCCTTTTTGGACTAATCCAAGGGATTCCTGTACAAATAAACTCACTTTTGGACCAATCATAGGGATGCCTATCCAAATAAACTCCCTTTCAGACCAATTCCAGGGATACTTGTACAAATAAATGCCTTTTCGGACCAATCCTAGGGACATCTACACAAATACGTTCCCATTTAGACCATTCCTAGGGATAACTGTACAACTAAATTCCTTTTGGACCAATCCTAGGGATTCCTGTAAAAATAAACGCCTTTTTGGACCAATCCTAGGGATGCCTGTACAAATAAACTCCCTTTTGGACCAATCCTAGGGATTCCTGTAGAAATAAATTCCCTTTTTGACCAATTCTAGGGATACCTATAGAAATAAATTCCAGTATGGACCATTACTAGGGATGCTTATACAAATAAATTCTTTTTTGGACCAATCGAAGGGATTTCTGTACATATAAACTCCCTTTAGGACCAATCCTAGGGATACCTGTACGAATAAATTCCTTTCTGACCAATCCTAGGGATACCTGTACATATAAATCCCTTTCTGCCTCAGTCCTAGGGCTGCGTGTAGAACGCAGACGGCCTCGTAAGGCTGTTCTCGAGAGAAATGAGCAGCAACCGCCCATGTCCGCCGCTCCGGAGTGACCGACCGACCGACTGACCGTCGCTATAGCAACCGCCGACGCGAGGCCGTGAGGCCACGCCCCCGGCGGCACCGAGCCCTCCCATTGGCCACGGGAGAGGCGCGAGAGGACGAGGCCACGCCCCCGGCGACAGCGGACGCTCCCCGGCCGTTACCCGGGGTGAGGCCCCGCCCACCGAGGGGGTGTGGCCTCGCTCTGGCCAAGAGGTATTAGGTCCCGCCCGCGAGGGAGCGTGGCCTCGCTCTGGCCAAGAGCTATTAGATCACTCCCACCGAGGGCCGTGACCTCGCTCTGGCCAAGACCTACTAGGTCCCGCCCGCGAGGGGGCGTGGCCTCGCTCTGGCCAAAAGCTATTGGGTCCCGCCCACCGAGGGGCGTGGCCTCGCTCTGGCCAAGAGGTATTAGGTCCCGCCCGCGAGGGGGCGTGGCCTCGCTCAGCCAAGCGGTGCTAGGCCCCGCCTAGCGAGGGGCGTGGCCTCAGGGCGGGGCGGGGGTCGCTGGCGGCGGCCATGGCGAAGCACGCGGGGGCCTCGGCGCGGTTCCGCCGCGTGGATGTGGACGAGTACGACGAGAACAAGTTCGTGGACGAGGAGGAAGGGGGAGACGGGCAGGCGGGGCCCGATGAAGGAGAGGTCGATTCCTGCCTGCGACAATATCCTTCCGCCGGGCGCGGGGGGAGGAAGTGCCCGGGGGGGGGTGGTGGTGACAGGGGGAAAGGGTGTGGGTGACGGGGGGAAGGGTGAGGGGGGATTAAAGGGGTTCGAGGGGACTGAGGAGAGGGGAAAGGGGGACAAACGAGGGGCTCGGGGTGACAGGACGAAGGATTCGAGGTGACAGAGGGAGGGGCTCGGGGTGACAAAGGAGAGGATCAAGATGACAGGGGAAATGGGGTCTGGATGATAAAGGAAGGGCTCAGGGTGATGGGAAGAAGGATTCGGGGTGACAGGAGGAAGGGTTTGGGGTGACGAAGGGGCTCAGGGTAAGCATAGAAAGAGGCTTGGGGTGACAAAGGACGGGGCTCGAGGTGCCAAAGGGCTCAGAGTGACAGGAGGAACGGCTTGGGGTGATGAAGGGCCTCAGGATGACAGAGGAAGGAGCTCGAGGTGACAGGCGAAGGGCTTGGGGTTGCAGGGAGAAAGGGGCCAGAGCTGACAGGAGGAAGGGGCTCAGGGCCAATGGGAGAAATGGGACAAACCTTAAGGATTTTCAGTCATTCACAAGTCAGCTGTGGGTATCACTATCCTGCAGCTGGATCTGGTGCTTTCCGAGTACCCCTTGTCTGGTCCTTAACCGCCAAGCACAGGGAACATGATGGCTGCGCTCCAGGCGGCTCTGAAGAACCCTCCTATCAACACAAAGAACCAGGCGGTGAAGGTGAAAGAATAACTCATTCAGGGGTTACTCCTTAAAAATCCTTTCCTCTTTCTATAGCCCCTACCCTGCAACAACCCTGCCAGATATGCTTTGAGGACACCAAGGAAGCTGGTTTTAGGGCATTCCCTGATTGTCAAAACATCCAGGACTGCTGTTGTTTTAATCTTGTTTGACATACCATAGCTTGGATGTCATCTGCCCACATCCCATCAACTAGGTGCTCGTAAGGGTTTTGTGTGGTCTCCTCCCCGTTCTGGTTTTACATTCGGGGCCCCAGCTGACTCCACACATCGCCCGTGCCTGAGCTACACCTGGTAGCAACACAGGGAAGTAGACAGCACAGAAGGATCAAGGAACCACAGCAGCATTCGTCACCGCTGACTAAGGGAACTGCTAGCACAGCCAGACCGTGAACCTACAAAAAAGGAAGAGCTGATGCTTATTGCATCCAATCACAATTAAGCTGTTAGAACCTCGGAAAGCGCAAGCCCTCCCCCTGTGAGGAGACTGCTCTCTGCGTGTATTTCTGAATCTCCCCAGAATAAACCTTAATTGCTCTTGATTGCAGCAATGAGAGGAGGAGGAGGCGGATAAGACACTGAAATCCCCAGATGGTGAGTGCCTGCGGGGGTCGGTTCTCCCTGCTTGAGGAGAATCCCACAGGCACATTTCTGTGCTGCTCACCAGGGGAGAATTTTTCACCTTGCCCAGCCCTTTCCTAGAGGTTTCACAGGGTTTTGAGAACCAGCTGTTTGTTACAGATTGCACTGTATAAAAGACTGAACAGCTTTGACCTCACGTTAATGACTTGTTTCTGTTAGGTCTGTATTGATGTGCATAAGAATATTCTGTGAAGGCAGTGGAATTGAAGAGGGCAGCATGACTGAATTTTCATACTTCGCTTCATTTTTCATTGATCTCATGGAACTCTCATGGTTTCACTTCCAGTTCTTCATGTGAGGTCTTGCTGAGCCCAGTGGCTGTGGGATATTGCATTGAACAAGGAAACCAACATCCACAATTTCTGAAGGGTGCTGCTTGAAGTATTTGTATAATGGAATTATTCCAAAGTACAACAAACCCAAGACCTTATTCTTTCATCCTCCCTCAGTGATGGAGGAACAGGAAGAGCTGCTTTTTGCTGATTACGTCGTTAATCTGCCACTGTAATCATGCCACACATGTTCCTGTGCCTGAAATGACATCCAGATCAACTTGCAAGTGCTTATTAATGCAAAATATTAATGCTGCCAATTTGCATCCTGTGTGCCTGGGACAAGAGTTGACTGTACTGAAAATGTGTGGCTTCCAGCAGTTGCTTCTTCCAGGCTGGCCGATTGCATTTCCATGGAATATAATTGTTGTACCTCCTTAAATAGTACAAAAGGATCTGATGACAAGGGAGTCAGATGCTTAATTCTTACAGTTCTTTTGGAACACACCAGACCTTGAGTTTCAATAGGAAAATTTAGTATTTAGCTGTAACCTCATTTAACTGGTGGAGAACTGTGAACACAAGCAGAGAGGCAGAAAACATAGACCAGAACAAATGTGTTAAACTCTCCTGTGCTGTTTATCATTGGGAGGACGTATCTGTTATAGAATCATAGAATCGCAGAATGGTTTCTGTTGGAAAGACCTTTAAGATCAAGTCCAACCACTGGTCAGCCCTGTTTAGCCTGCCGCTAGGCCGTGTCCCCAAGTACATCATCTCCCCATTTTTAAACTCCTCGAGGGATGGTGACTCAGCCCCCTCCTTGGGCAGCTGGTTCCTTTGCTTCACAACCCTTGCAGTAAAGAAATTCCTCCTAATATCCAACCTGAATCTCCTGGCGTATCTTGAGGCCATTTCCCTTTGTCCTGTCACTGGCTACCAAGGAGAAGAAGCCAATCCCCTCTTCACTACAGCCTCCTTTTATTACTCTTTCGCAAGCTTTGTGCACAAACTGCCCTGTTCAGATAGATTCTAGAATTGTAAAAGAGAGAAAAAAAATCTAGTTCTCTTTGTTGAAGAGATAAGTAGTGTTTGGATGCAGTTTATACAAAAGTGAATATCCCTCTGCCTTCCTTATTTATTGACAGGATCGTGCAGAAAGTATTGTTCTGAAGGTCCTCATCTCTTTCAAAGCCAACGACATTGAGAAGGCAGTGCAGTCATTGGACAAGAACGGTGTTGACCTGCTCATGAAATACATCTACAAAGGCTTTGAGAGCCCCTCAGACAACAGCAGCGCTGTGCTGCTCCAGTGGCACGAGAAGGTGCGTTTGCAGGGTCTGCTTTCACCGGGGTTGGTGGTGGTAGCAGGTTCCTGGGGCCAAGCACCTTCACCAAGCTGGTGAGAACACCTTTCCGGCTGGGAAAACTGAAATGCCATGAGGAGGGTGTGGTTCCACGAGCTCACAGTGGAGTTACATTATGTGCATACTTCTTCCCATCCCTCAGGTAAAGATTCTACAGTTCAAATTTGATTTCATGTTAGACTAAGGCAAACAGAATTGTTCAATCCAGTAATTCAAGCAGATGGAAGTAGAATTTCCTTCCTAGAGGGAAGCAAAATTTGCAACTTGGTTCTGCAGGCAAGTAAAAGCTTGTTAAATAACTGCCTGCAAAGCAAATGTGATCACTCTCTCCTGGCTTCCTGAGTGGGAGTGTTTCTGTTTTAATGTAAAGGGTGGGGAGATGCTCATTTGAAATACAGTCAGGAAGCCTTTCTGATCAGTCATTTCAGACTGTACCTAACTTGACCCGGTGTTAATTGCCGTGTTTCTCTTCTCAGGCCCTGGCTGCTGGCGGAGTAGGGTCCATTGTCCGCGTTTTGACTGCCAGGAAGACGGTTTAAATCCAGCAGAAAGTGGTTTTCTGCCATCCACGGCGTGGGAAATGCTGGTACAAAACCTGACCGACCAAATGCCATTGCTGTCCTGCGGGCAGCACCTGTCTCTCAAGCTTGCCTTCTTCCTGCTTCTTGCATACCTGACAAATAACGCATATCGTGATCTCTTTCTTCTTTTTTGTTAAATTCTGGAGAATTATGAAGGTGCAATTTTATTTCTAACAGGAATATTTGGTACTCGTGAACATTTCAGTGACACGCATAGCCACATACACAACTTCATGTTTAGGGTGTGTAATTAGGATAACAATAAGCATTTGTGTATAATTATCACAATTTTGGACCTGACTTTCTGAGCAAATGCTGAGGGACATAGGGGAACATCTTAATTCTTTTTGCTAGCCAAGCAGTGTTTTGATGCAAGATCTATCTTTGCAAAGTGGGGCAGCTATTAATGCATATAACTGGACCATGTTTTCCTTGGTCAGCCTCTGAACCTACACCTGTTAATCAGACACAAAGCAAGGGCTCCCTTCAACTTCGATTATCATTCCAGAGTATTTTCCTTAAACTCACACCTCGCGGCCTGTTCTGGTTCCTTGTGAGCAGTCAAATGCAGGGCTTGCAGTGGGAAAGTCGCAACGGGACCAAGTTGTCCTTCGTGCTGTTTGGATGGTAGAATTGAAAAGGTTGATGGTCCATTTATGCAGGAGCCCAGCCCAGTGAACTCTTTTTATTTTGAGGAGCAAAGACCCTGAAAGGAAGAAGAAAAAGCAGCTTTCACACACCAAATCATCTTTCAGCCACTTGAAAGTGATTTGATTTTGTCAAGCACAAAGTAGCTGCCTGGGGTAATCTGAGAAATGCCTACTGGTGTCTGCACCAGCCTCACACAGCTCCCATATTTTGTTTTCTAGATGTACAGGGTCTTAAAGGATACCAGACAGTCCACATTCCTGTCGCACTGTGACACAGAGCGTTAGCTAGTGGGCAAATCGGCTTCCAAAATAAAGAGGAGTACTTGAAAAAGAATTAAGAAAGCCCAGGGCATCCCAGACCAGAGATCATTGTTGAAGGTTTAGGGCCAGGACTGAAACAGATGTGGTTTACATTCACCATTTTACTGCAGTTCAACTGTGTAAAACTGTTGGGGAACTCGTGAAATCTTTGCTCTTTTTTGATATCTGCTTATTTTTTTTTTTAATAATCCAGACCAGACAATAAATTGTCACTGAATATTTACTTGGTGTCCGAAATGCCTTGAAGTTAACGGTTTTTAGCAGGCTGCTACTCTAGGATGGACAACAGTAAAAAAGTGAGCCCTAAAATCTCTCTCCTCTGTTGTTGTTCTTGATAAGCTTCGTTTCTAGTGGTTGGTTGTACGTATCTGTGATGGCAATGCACGTGCAGCTTCATCCAAATCTTGAGACTATTTTGGTAAGACATTTAAACAAGAGTTGGGGTTGTTCAGCCTGAAGAAGAGAAGGCTCCCAGGAGACCTTAGAGCCGCTTTCAGTACCTGGAGGGGCTGTCTACAAAGGCTTTGAGTATGCAATGGGTATAAATAAATTGGAGAGGATCAGATTTAGGCTCGACACGAGGAATTTCTTCCCAATGGGAGTGGTGAGGCCCTGGCCCAGGTTGTCCAGGGAAGCTGTGGCTGCCCCATCCCTGGAGGGGTTCAAGGCCAGGTTGGATGGGCCTTGGGCAGCCTGATCCAGTGGGAGGTGTCCCTGCCCATGGCAGGGGGGTTGGAACTGGATGGGTTTAAAGGTCCCTTCCAACTCAAACCATTCTATGATTCTAAGAGGTGTTCCAGACCAGAACTACTGGAGATGTCCCTGCCTACACCAAAATTCTAGCCAAAGGGTGAGATCCCCATGACCATTAACGTTCCATGCTTTCTCAAGGACAAAAGAAGCGAAAGGGTAATGGCCTAGCAGGGTTGTGTGGAGCAACACTCCTGATTTCCTGGCTGGGCTTTTGTTTGTCTCTCTGCCCACCCCAGCTCCAAGAGAATTCTCCATTGCGGACATGGACAAGCAGCCTGTGTGACGGCTGGGGCAGCAGAGCCCTCTCACCCTTTCTGCCTTACCCAGGGGGCAGCCACAGACCAGAGTGCCCTGGGCCTCAACGCAGGCCCTGGCAACAACCAGGCCTCAACCAGGCAACAACTGGTGTGGTTACTCCTCAGCTATCTGGTGCTTTTTCTCGCTAAACTTCTTATAACACAGGCACAACACAAAATGGAAGAGGTGCCTGGCTGCAAAGACCAGAGAAAACATCCAGGCTTCAACTATACTTACGTATAGAAGTTTCATCCTCCTGGCCACCTGGAGTGATGGCTCTGTCCTTACAGCTCTCCCAGGGACTCTTCTTTGGCTTCTCCATTTCCTTCCCTTCATCCAAATTAGGTTAAGACACCACTCAGTGCTCACTAAGAATAATAATAAAAAGCTGTAATCCCAGAGAAGTGAAAAATATTTTCCAGAACAACTGATGTCAAAGCAGGTCAGCTACCTCTAGGTGGCATTAGGTAAACAAAAGCAACAAACATCCTAATCTGGATTTTAAAAGTGTGTCCTAGCCACAGAAAAACTTCGTGAAGTCTTGTACCCAACACATGGAAGAGGAGAGTCCACATACAGGGAGCTTTTAGCTACCTCAGAGGAGGTTGTAGAGAGGTGGGTTCTGAGCTCTTCTCCCAAGAAACAAGTGATAGGATGAAAGGAAATGGCCTGAAGTTGTACCATAGAAAGCTTAGATTGGATGTCAGGAAAAATTTCTTCCCCAGAAGGGCTGTCAAGCCCTGGCAGAGGCTGCCCAGGGCAGTGGTGGAGTCCCCGTCCCTGGAGGGATTTAAAAGATGGGTAGATGTGGTGCTTAGGGACGTGGCTCTGGTGAACTCTGCAGTGTGATGTTTACAGCTGGACAGTTGAGGGTGCAGTAGTGCAGGACTGCAGGCAGGCACCTCCTCTCTTAACTGTCTGACAGCAAGGGAAAAAGTAAATTCAGTTTTAAAAGTGACAGCCTGGTGTCCTGGCAGGGACACATCGGAGGGCACCGAGTGCTGCTGGCACAGCCAAAATCCACCGGCACCATGGTAGCAAGATCTCCGACAGCCCAAAAGAAGGAGAGGAGCTCACCATGGGAGTCAGCTCGCAGTGGCCAGGGCTGGTGAAGGCTGTCCTCAGCTCCTGGCTCCCAACCCCACTCATCCCCAGCAGAGCAGGCGTTTAACCCTTGGAGTAGCAAGGTACAACAGGTTTCTAAGAGGATAAATGGAGAAAAAAGGGCAGGGAAGGGAAAAACAAAAACCCTAAACAATTTCATTTTGCAAACCACATTTCCTTTCCTATTATGAGAAGGAAACCTTCAGTGAGAAGTCCTATAAGTGCAGATCGGACCTGCCTGAAGGGGGATGGCGTTTGCAGAGCTCTGCTAGGAGGGTTCAGTGCTTCTGGAGCTCCCTTCAAACCTCCCAGCGGTGCCTTCAGAACAGCTGAGAGAGCTGGGGTTGTTTAGCCTGGAGAAGAGGAGGCTGAGAGGAGACCTCGTTGCTCTCTATAACTACCTGAAAGGAGGTTGTGGAGAGGAGGTAGCTGGGCTCTTCTCGCAAGTGACAGAGGACAGGACGAGAGGGAATGGCCACAAGCTCCACCAGGGGAGATTTAGGCTGGACATTAGGAAAAAATTTTTCACAGAAAGGGTCATTGGGCACTGGAACAGGCTGCCCAGGGAAGTGGTTGATTCCCCTTCCCTGTAGGTGTTTAAGGCACAGGTGGACGAGGTGCTAAGGGGCATGGTTTAGTGTTTGATGGGAATGGTTGGACTCGATGATCCGGTGGGTCTCTTCCAACCTAGTTATTCTATGATTCTATGTGGAAACAGCACCCGATCAGTCACATCCTGCTTTTGGAACAGCCATGGGAAACTGCTGTCCTCCCGCTGCCTGCAGCTCCGAGTCATCAGTCACTGGGCCCACAAGTTCCTGCGGGCTCCTGCCTCGCTTCTTGCCACTGCTTAGTTAATCGAGCCAAAAAACTCAGGTCCTGCGCAGGGAGAGCTCAGCCCTGCCTTCCAGGGAAGGAGCTGGATGTGTTCAGGCTCCTCCTGCCTCACAGATCTCCTCCCAAACAAGGTCAGTCCCCTTGGTCTTTCCTTTTACATAATGTTTCCTTTGCCTGGATCACTCTCTTTTTTTTGGGTCTCCTCTCCAGAAACCATGACAACGTGCACATATTGTTGCTGTACGAACCCGAGTGCTGCACCTTAGCTGGACTTGGGGCACTTCTATGTATTTCTCACCCATCTCTTGGTGATCTCTGTTAGAGCTGAATTCCAAGAATCTCCCCCCGGGGATGTCACCATCTCTGTTACTCACTTCCTCTGGGAAGAAGAAACAAGTCCGCCTACTAAATCAGCTTGGGAAGAGAAAGGGGAACAAGAGACTCGTTAGATGTTTAGGACAGCTCTGAAATCATTCAGTTTTAAATTAGAAATAAGCCAAAGGGCAGCTGCTCTGAGCATTTGCTGTACTTCCATCTTTCAGATCCCATCTTTCTGTCAAACACAAGGAAAAAAACCTTGCCACAGGTGATCTCACATCCTTCCCTTGTACCCATTTTGGGATCAACTTGACTCTACCAGTTCAGAAAATTAAATAGGCAGAAGACTATCCCTACCATAAGGTGAGCCATTTCCCGCAAGATGCAGTCTCCTGTTTCTCAAAGGAATGAGAAAAGGCATTTGGGGTGTTTTTTCACACTCGTCGTGTGGTTGTTCTTATTCCTCTCCTTCAGCATCACTTTGGTTGGTTGCATTTCCAACTTTTCATCATGAGCATAATGAAAAGTTGGAATAATCTCAGGGAACTGGTGAGTCCCTCTGCACTGGACACTTTTAAGGCTCAGCTTGACAGGGTGCTGGGCCACATCATTTAAAGTATAGATCACCTAAAAAGGTTGGACCAGATGATCCTTAGAGTAGCTTCCAACCTGATATTCAATGATTCCTGGAGATCGAAGACTCCCCACGCTCCTCTAGGAAGCCCACAGGAGCTGTCTGGGCGCAGAGGGATACCAAGAGCACACTTGCACCTAGAGGACCAAAGAGCCTCAGGCTCAGGGATGTGCTTGGTCCTGCTTTTGATTAAAAACCAAATCTTTGCTCTTCAGTGGTTCAGGTTTCCTCCTGAGCAGAAGTCAGACAAAAGCCTCCTCTGCAATCCCCCTCCCATTGTTGGCTTTATGTCATTTGCCAGGGAAGTCTGAGTAATGGCACGAGGGCTGAGTCTTGGTGACAGAGTTTAAGCTCTTACAACACATGCATCACTGGTAGATGTGGCAGAGGCAACGTACTTCCAAAATTACTTAGAAACCATGTGTGGAGCACGTAGCTCCCAACCTTCTGACCCAGCAGGTCAGACCCCTGTGTCACTGCGTGCTCTGCCTCCTCCCAGCAGTGCTCCAGAGCCTGGCTACTCTCCGTTGGCCACAGAATGCCTCGACAGGAGTGACGCTGGGCTGAGCATGAGTTACCGCGGCTGCCGGGGCGGCACAGCCACTGTCCCCCAAAGCCCCATCCTGGGCGCATCCACCTATCCTTGCTGGGGCAACACGGAGAGGGTGGTGAGGGTCAAAGGCAGCCCAGGCTGTGCCTTGGGCTGTTCTCTGCCTTCTCGCCCGGCTGGGCAGGGAGGCCAAGCCCCAGCCCATACCTACCAGGAGATGCCTGCAGAAACGATCTAGCAGCAACCTGCATTGAAGACCACACTTCGGTGGGGCATAAGGGGCTTGCCCTGCAGCTTTGCAACCCTAAATTTGACCTGATCAGCCACCTAGCTGCCAAAATCCAGGGCTTCTTATGAAAAACCCAGAGACACAAAAGCCAGCGAGGCGAGGAGCAGACCCCGTCACAGCTCAGCGGGGAAACCCGCTGCTGCAGAGCGGCCTCTGCCCCACTTCCCCATCCCCGGGACCGTGTTTCACTGACACCAGTGAGGCCACTTCCTGGCAGGTTTGCGACACGGGCAGCAGAAAAGGCAGAAATACAGGCAGAAGGGAGCTAGAGAGAAGCTGAGCGGCACCGGGAGGAGGGACGAGGAGCAGGGCGAGACCCACGACGCAGCTGGGGACCCTGCATCCCCTTCCCCTAGCACCATGTCCCTGGTGGAGACGATCCGGCTGTGGCAAGAAGGCGTGTGTGCGGCAGACGACAAGGAGTGGGAGGCAGCCCTAGATGCCTTCACGGCCGTCCAGAACCCCCCTGCGAAAATCTGCTTTAACGTTGGCTGCATCCACCTTGTTCTGGGGAAGCTGGCTGAGGCGGAGGAGGTAAGATAGAGCCCTCATGGTCCCTGCTCCGGCCCGCAGGTGCCAGAGAGCGGTGAGGAAGGGAGGAATTAAGGGCCAGGGCCTGACAGGTTTGAAGCTTTTTAAAGCTGGGAGGGAGGTGACACCTCCGGGCTGTTCCTGCTGAACCCGTTTTCCCAGTGAATCAGAGCAGAAGGGGCGCACGCCTCGTTGCTCGCCCTACCTCGCAGAGGGGACTGCGGAGGTGGCAAAGCTGCCAATCGATGGCAGATGGCCCTGGCTCAAAAAAAAAAAATAGCAGCCTCTGACAGCAAGGCAGGCCTAACCACTCTACACACTCAGGTATTAAAAAAACTTCTCTTTTTACCCCGTTTTGCCTACACCTACTTCCATGCAGGCATTCACCCGGAGCATCGGCTGCGACAAGCACCTGGCAGTGGCTTATTTCCAGCGAGGAAATGTGTTTTACCGGAGGCAGAAGTGAGTGGAAGTGTTTAAAGTTTCATTTTTGCCTCTTGTAGAGATGCTAGCCTTTGGCTGATAACGGCCCCAGGCAGGTTGGTACCCCAGGGGCCAAACTGCAAGCTCTTGAGGTGAAATGGGCTCTTGCTCTTCAGCAGCACAGTCTAGGGATTCATACCAGCCTCAGAGCATCTCTCCTCCCTCTAGAGTGTCTGAAAACGCTGCAAGGAGACAGGACATAACCAGCTAAACTCACACAAGTATAAGTAAAGACTTAGAGGCAGGCAGATTGCCACCACAAGGTGGTGACACCCTTATCCTCTGCTCCACAGCCATGAAAAGGCCCTTGAGGACTTCAAAGAGGCACTGGCCCAGCTGCGAGGCAACCAGCTCATAGACTACAAGATCCTGGGGCTGCGGTACAGACTCTTTGCTTGTGAGGTGAGGAAGACCTGACTGACAGTTTTGAACCCAAAGGCTGTTCGCCATCTCAAGAAATCTAAGGAGACAACAGCCAAGCTCTCCTCATGCCTTGCAAAAAGCAAGCAGGCTGGTGCCGTGCTTTGTGTGGTGCCACCATCCTGCTGTCCTCTCCCTCACCACCCTCCCAGCAAAGGTCCAGCTGCTCTAAGAGTTCATTCCCTTGCTCCATCCCTCCGCAGATACTCTACAACATCGCACTGGTGTATGCCACAGTAGAGGACTGGAAGAAAGCTGAGGAGCACCTGACGCTGGCCATGAGTATGAAGAGCGAGACCCAGCACAACAAGATTGACAAGGCGATGGAAGCCATCCTGGTGAGGAGGAGCAGGTCTTGCAGCTGCCGTGTTCCCTCACAGCAGTCCCACAGGGAGAAGGGAGAGAGATCCTGGTGACAAAGAAACCACCTTTCAGCTATGCCTTTAGCAGAGCAGGAGAAAACCACAACGGGCTGAGCGAAATGTGGGCGTTGACGAAATGGGAGTAGATAGGAAGAGCTTTGGGTCACTGGGGGGCCAGGGATGGGAAGACAGGGTTAAAAGGACCACGTCAGGCTGGGGTTGGGCTGCCCAAGGATGTTTTGACTTTATGGAGCAAGTCTTTTACCCCAGATTTAGACAGAAGGGGACGTTAAGCAGTCCCTGCTCTCACCTCTGAAGCACGCTGACTTCTCTGTGCTACAGAAGCAGAAGCTCTGCGAGCTGGTGGCCGTTCCTGCAGGGAAGCTGTTCAGACCAAACGAAAAGCAAGTGGCCCAGTTGGAGAAGAAGGACTACCTGGGAAAAGCTACGGTAAGAAAGAAATGTCTTATTTACTCAGGCCAAGCCCGATGGTTGAAGACAGCTGCTGACCACCCCCTCACCACCTCTCTGAGGTGCTCTCTGCTGCCTGATGGGCAGCCAGATACGGAGCTGGTCCATCCCTAGGGGATCCTGCTGGGCACGAAGGGAAGGGTGGCATGGAGGGGTCTTGTTGGGAACAAGGAGTCTGTGGGAAGAGTGGAGCTAAAAGTTGGTTTCTGCAGAGTGTGGCCTGGTTCCAGTTTCAGTCTCCAGTGAGAGATGAGGGACAATCAGTCAGCAATGAGCTGGAAAGGCCCCACCAAAGCTTCAACTCAAGCCAAGACATTTTGGCTTGAGTATCCTGGCTTGAATTGAAGCTTTAGGGCTGGAGCACATCCCATACAAGGACAGGCTAAGAGTTAGACTTGTTAAGCCTGGAGAAGAGGAGGCTCTCAGGAAAGCTTAGAGCAACCTTCCAGTACCTGAAGGGGCTACAAGAAAGCTGGGGAGGGGCTGTTAACAAAGGCTGGGAGTGATAGGACAAGGGGCAATGGGTATAAACTGGAGAGGGGCAGATTTAGACTAGACACAAGGAGGAATTTCTTCACCGTGACAGTGGGGACGCCCTGGCCCAGGTTGTCCAGAGAAGCTGTGGCTGCCCCATCCCTGGAGGTGGCCAAGGCCGGGTTGGATGGGCCTTTAGCAGCCTGATCCAGTGGGAGGTGTCCCTGCCCATGGCAGGGAGGTGGAACTGGATGGGCTTTAAGGTCCCTTCCAACCCAAACTATTCTGTGATTTTCATGGAGAGGAAAAGAAGCTATTTAAGATCTGACATCTACAAATGTCCTCCAGCTCCTGCCCCACTCCAGCTGAAAGGGGTTTTTCAGCTCACGTAAGTGAGCAAACTTCCCTCCCGTGAGTCTGGAAAACCCAAGTGCTAGGATGCCACCCTGGAGCTCGGGACCTGGGAGGCAGGTGCTCCTCCAGAAAGCGACCCAGCAGCCGTGCAAGGGCAAGCAGTTGACCAAGAGCCAAGCCACTCCTCGAGTGTCAGGGGAGCCCCCAAAACTTGCACACAAGCACTTACGTACTTTCTAAATGAAAAGGAGCTAAGGGCTTGAGTTGGACTCTGTCTCCCTCTAACATCTGTGATTAAAATACAAGGGAAACATTTTGGTTATAGGGACTCAGCTGCAGTAGTGGCGAGGCTATGTGCAGAGACCTTGCCACAGCGGGGAGGTGAGTTTTGGTGCCAGAAGCACTCAGCCAAAGATGTTTAGCCTAAAATCACAGCCCCTCATGAACCTGAAGTATCCTGAGGAGGTTAGCTTGGCCAACAGCAAAGGAAGAGCGTGGACCTCAGAGGTCTATGAGCACCAAGTCACTGCCTATCTGTCTTTGGCCTTAGGTGGTGGCATCTGTGGTGCACAAGGACAATTTTTCAGGATTCGCTCCACTCCAGCCCCAGGTAAGGCAACACCAAGGAATAGTGTCCTTGGCGAAAGCTCAGGAGGAGATGGGGATGGCTCTGGCTCACAGTGGGGAGCCAACAGCAGCATCACCACCATGAACTTTCTGCTGCTGCGGTGGGAGGAGGTGGACACTACACCCACATCTCAGCTGCTCTCTCCATCATCAGGAAGCGCAGTCCAAACCCACCCACGTTTGGGGCTGAGGTTAAGCCAGTTCCTTAAAAAAGGAAGCGTTGGCATGGTGGCACATCCTCTGCCCCCACCACTGCAGCGGAGCAACGGCTTTCATCAGGGAGCGCTCTCAGATCCTCTCTGTAAGATCCACTGGACTCACGTCTCTGCTCAAGCCATCAGAGAAGAAAAAGCATTTTTGCTCTCTTTCATCCTCTTCCAGTTCCCAAGGCTTTTCACAGTTTTCCTGCTGTCTTCCTGATAACATAGCAGCATCTTGCCATCTCTAAAGGTGCCCAAGAGTTTTTACAGGATGTTTTTGAGAGGATACAGGGAAGCAGAGTTGCTGCAGCCTAGAGCACCGCTCTGCAAGATAAAATACAACTCTGCCCAATGCAGCCAAGTGCTGACACCTCACTGCAGGTGTCAGGACTATTTCACGTAACCTCTTCAAAGGGTTGATAAATCTACCAAACCTTCATTATTTAGGAAGGAGAGAGAGCATAAAGTACAATGATGACAGGTGGGGTTTTGATAAGGACAATAATGGGAAGGTGTAAGGAAGCACAACTTGCTGCTTGAACCAGCTGAGCTCAAATCCAAGGGCTCAGCCATTTCAGCTTAAACTAAAATCACAAGGGAAAAGGGTTTTGTACTTCTGAAAGGCAACCGCAGGTGGGAGAAGCTGGAAACTGTTCATTTGAAGCAGCAAAGCCAAAGACATTCCTGATGGCACATTCACTTTACACAGAGCGGCAGAAAGCCGAGAACCTACTGCAGGCAGTTGCAAAAAACTCCCTCTAGGTTCAAATCATCTGACCTGACACCAGCCCAGGGAGGAAGCAACCACACTGGGGTGATGGCAGGCATGGCAGAAGGCTGCAGGTCATTACTGCAAAGCCACCGAAATCCTCTAGATAACCAATATCTTTCTTTCTGTCTTCTTGCTGGCAGGCCTCTGGTCCTCCACCCAGGCCCAAGGTCCCAGAAATCCTCAGGTAAGGATGGACAATGCAGCTCACCTGTGCAGGCAGGTCCCACCCCATCCTGCAGCACTGCAACTGAGCATCCAGCCAGCACCCAAAACTCATGGCAGGCAGGGAAAGTAGCACAGAAACAGGGAGGCAGAGGTCTGGGTTCCACCTAAAAGTAAAACGATGTTGCCCAACTTCGTGACCTGGCTGCTGCACTCAGGGCCCTCGAGGGGCAGCCACACCGCGTCCTGTTTGAGTTCATCCCCGAGACCCCCGAGGAGCTGCAGGTCCTGCCAGGAAACATTGTCTTTGTCCTGAAGAAAGAGAAGGACAACTGGGCTACGGTGATGTTCAACGGAAAGGTACCGGGGGGTGCTTGGCAGGAGGGGGTGGGCGACAGCGGGATGGACACCGCAAGGTTCTGCACAGGACTTGAAAAGCAAAGCCGTGCACTAAATGAGTTTCTGACTGAAGTCCCTTATGCCCACCCTGGCTTGGGCCACAGGGTTCAGTGAAACCCACCCAACCTGTAGCATCTAACTTCTGAGCCTCAGAGATCTGCCTGGACTCAGGGCAGGGCAAGGACAAGCATCCTCTAGCAGTGGGTTGCCTCCTTGCCAAGGAATCCCCACTCGTCTCCTTCTGCCACAGAAAGGAATCGTCCCCTGCAACTTCCTCGAGCCTGTGGAGCTCCAGAACAAGCTGCACATCCAGGTGAGCAGGCCCAGGATGAAATGGTGTCCTGGAGAGGGCAGATACCCACACGTTCACCCACCAACTATTCTGGGTCTTCCAGCAGGACCCATACGCACAAATCCCTCCCCTTCATTATGCTGGGATTGGTTCTTCTGGATCATGGTCACCTTAACATTTGCACAGAGACCCACAAAACCCGGGCAAAGGCTGTGCCGATGGCTCCCTGGGTGGTGGTTGGTAACACCGGGGAGATGAAGGGGTAGCAAAGCCCCCTTCCCCAGTTCAAGACCCCAGATAGCCCTTGGGAAAACAGCAGGTTGGTGGGGAGGCTCTGCGAGGCAGCAGCACCCCAGCTCCTGTAGGATTGCAGCACTAACTTCTTCCCACCTGGCACAGGAAGAAATCCCTCTTGAAGCCGAGATCCCAGAGCCACCCAGCTCCACCGCTCCGGAAAAGCCCCGGCGGCCAGCGCCAGGTCAGCGAGGGGAGAGGAAGGCATGGGGGTGCTTCAGGGACAGAACCTTAGCAGCAGCTTTGAGATGGTCTCCTCACTGCTGTGTCTTCACACTTTGAGACCAGAGCTGGGGTTCAGCTCCATCTCATTCCCGACCCATTTGCAGTCAAGGACAGACAGGTGGTAAAGCAGGAGGCAGAGATGGCAACTGCACTGCTGAGGAAGGAGTAAAATAGAGCACATGGCTCCCTGAGGAAAGAAAATCCCTCTATACTCTTAATTAGCACAGCGACTAATAGGAAAAAGGGCCTAGGGCCAGGAATGGGTCAACTGACCCAGCTTGTCCAAGTCTTGGAATAGAAGGTTCTTCATAGGCTTCTCCTCAGAGTGGGGCACCTACTATAGAGTTGGACCAGGGGAGGTTTAGTTTAGACATCAGGAAAAATTTCTTCCCTGAAAGGGTTCACAGGCACTGGAACAGCTGCCCAGAGGGGTGGTGGAGTCCCCATCCTCGAGGGGTTTAAAAGATGGGTAGATGAAGTGCTCAGGGACGTGGTTTACTAGTGGACAGGTAAGGTTGGACTCAATGATCTCAAAGGTCTTTTCCAACCAGGTAGTTCTACGATCCTACAATTCTATTGCTTTAGTGCTTCTGGGCTAGGTTTGGGGTTGCCCTGGGAAGGGGATTCTTGGCTGATGCTACCCGGTGTCCCAGGCCTGGGGCAGGGACAGCAGCACCGGGGCCACCACACTGCCCCCAGAGCGAAGCTGGGAAGCCGTAACAGGGTGCTGCTGTGGGAGAGCTCAGGTGCATGGTCCAAAACGTGGTTTAAAGGTAGGGAACGCAAGCTGAAACCAAGAGCTGCGAGGCAGCATTGTGAGGTGCCGTCTCTAGAAAACATAGACCTTAAAGCCCATCCAGTTCCAACCCCCTATCATAAGCAGGGACACCTCCCACTGGATCAGGCTGCCCAAGGCCCATCCAACCTGGCCTCGAACACCTCCAGGGATGGGGCAGCCACAGCTTCCCTGGGCAGCCTGGGCCAGGGCCTCACCACTCTCATCGTGAAGAAATTCTTCCTTACATGCAGTGCCAGGAGGTAGGAGCTGGTGGCTGAGCTGCAAACTCCATACCAGCTGCAAGAAAAGAACATTTAGAGTAGAAAATAGCACCGTGCAGCCCCCATACTGCACGTGTGTCGACCTGCTGCGGTTTATTCTGTCTGTCAATGGCCACCCTGCCAAAAAAAACAGGGATATGTGAACAAGAATTGCTGAGCCCTCTGCCCTGAGGTGGGTGTGAGCCAGGTGATGGTGGGGAAAAGTGGATCAAAAGCCAGCTAAGGACCAGGCTTGTGTCCAAGGAGAGCAGCCTCATAGGCAGCCCCATGGTAAAGCTGACAGAGAAGATGGGTGGCTCACAGAAGCCAAGGGGAAACATCTCAGGGAACCAGCAACCTCTTTATAGAATCATAGAATCACCAGGTTGGAAGAGACCCACCGGATCATCGAGTCCAACCATTCCTATCAATCGCTAAACCATGTCCCTCAGCACCTCATCCACCCGTTCCTTAAACACCTCCAGAGAAGGTGACTCAACCCCCTCCCTGGGCAGCCTGTTCCAGTGCCTAATGACCCTTTCTGTGAAAAATTTTTTCCTAATGTTCAGCCTAAACCTCCCCTGGCGGAGCTTGAGGCCATTCCCTCTCGTCCTGTTCCCTGTCACTTGGGAGAAGAGGCCAGCTCCCTCTTCTCCACAATCTCCCTTCAGGTAGTTGTAGAGAACAATGAGGTCTCCCCTCAGCCTCCTCTTCTCCAGGCTAAACACCCCCAGCTCTCTCAGCCGTTCCTCATCAGGCCTGTTCTCCAGCCCCTTCACCAGCTTTGTTTCTTTTCTCTGGACTCGCTCCAGAGCCTCAACATCCTTCTTGTGGTTATTATGTTATTTCACCTTATGTTATTTTATAACATCTTTATAGCACTAAAAGCCATCACAGATGCAGCAGTGGGATTGCGTTCAAGAGTGTAACTCTCTCTCTTCCCATAACAAGCACAGTCATGTGAAAGCACTGACCAAACACAGAGCAGATCCTCGTGAAGGGACTTAATAAGCCTGTATCCAATCACCCTACCTGGAGGTCTGAATGTAGCTTTACACCCTCACTGAAGGACAAGAATTGACTGGTTTTCAGTGTGGACCTGGGGAGATCAGAAGGGCAGACACCAAAAACCACAGATTTGAAATCCACCAGGGAAAGATATCCCATCCCTAAAGGTCCTGTCCCTATAGGAGGAGAGGCACAGAGCCCAAACCTCTGCTTGGAGGTTGTATCTAAATCTTACAGATCAATCCCATTGCAGCTGTTGCTGCATCCCATCCAGGGCCCACCACTGGCTCCAGGGCTGGTTGCTGTTGCTGCAGATCATGATGGGTGCCGAGAAGGCTGTAGGAGACCTGAATGCATATTTAGGTGAGGAGCAGCAACACTTACTGCACCCTGCTTGCTGAGCCATCTCTTTTTCTCCACAGACTACACTCCTGCTACTGCGATGCAACCAAGAGAAGCGGCTGAGGTAACATCTCACGAACGCAGATGCTGAGGTCCAGGTTACAAATCCATATTTATCAGATATTGGAAGGTGCTGGCATGTCCAGCAAGCACTACAGCCCTGAACGCGTTTCAGGTTTTCACCATTCAGGAGCTTCTTCTAAGCTTGAGGACAGGTCATCAGGATCCAAATAAGGGACTAGGGCTGCCTTTTGGGAGGTATCCTACAGGTCTGGCCCCTACCAGACCCATGGCTGTCGGCAAAGCCCTTGTACAACTCACATGGGACTTGCTGGAAGGAACAGGAGAGCTCTTAGCTGCACCACACATGCTCTTGGCCAGGGTCAGCTCACCAGAAGGTCACACTGGTGAAAGATGGGAGAACCCAATATTTCAATGCAAAAAAAAAAAAAAAAAGAACAAGGGGTTTGGGAGTGAACATAACTCAATGTGGTCTCTGAAAAGCCACAATTTGGTTGCTAAGTGCCTAACCTGTTACAGCATTCTCTCCTGCGATGAGCCCAGGGCTGCCAACCAGTCCCGTGTCAGACCATAGCTTGGGTGGCACAGCCACTGCCCTGCCCGAAGGGAAGCACCAAAGGTGGCACGTGGTGGCAGAGATGTCTCTCCCTGACCAGCAGCCAACATAGATTTGACTCAGGCAACCGCACTTCCCCCATCCCAGTCCCTCTCCTTGACCTCACCAAGTTACGAGCTCATTTACCGCCCGCAGGAGGCCAAAGCAGCCGTCTCCAACCCCCACATCCTCAAGGTGCACTACAAATACACGGTTGCGCTGCAAGTCAAGCCAGACCTGTCCTACAGGGAGCTCCTGGACCTAGTCTGCAAGAAACTGGAGCTCCAGCCTGAGCACACGCAGCTGAGGTGAGTTGAGGTGAGGCCGGTTGTGGCCAGCAAGAGCCGAGTGTTCATAGCTCCCACCTTCACCCTGTGTCCTCCACACACCCAGGTACAAACCTGCAGAGACCCAAGCGCTGGTGACTCTGAGCACAGAGAACCTGCAGGCAGCTTGGAGCCAGAGCAAGGATAACTCTCTGACAGTCTGGTGCGACATCACGGAGGTCAGTGACAGCGAGTGGTGGTGGCCACCTCTTCAGGGCAGGGAACATAAGCAGATGCTGCCTTTGCTTTCCTTGCCCAGAGTACAGGATCTGGGCTTTCAAAGCAAGGCTTGAAAGGCAGAGGAGCAAAACGGAGAGATGAGGAGCATCAGAGCTTGTCCTTCTTATCCTGGTACAAAGAAAAAGGAGAAGCCAAAAGGTTTCTTTACCAGCATATTTCCTACCCTAGGGAGAGGGGATTTTACTGGAGAGCAAACCAGAGGAGTCACCACAGGAGGCAACGTTGGAGGAGACGGGAGCAACCCAAGTTGTAGCACAGTACAGTTATGAAGCCACCCAACCTGAAGACCTGGAGTTTCAGGCAGGAGATGTGATACTGGTTTTATCCAAAGGTAATCCCTACTCCTTCTGTGGCAGGGGAAGGGAGGGACCTCCCAGCTCTGGTGAGAACACGGGTCTGACCCCGAGATGCCAAGCACCCGCCACTCAGTTCAGTGAAAGTCGTGGCTTCCCAGCATTTGCCAGTCAGACCAAGAGCTCTTGGGTATTTGGTGAGACACTGGACACATGTTCCTCAGAGGACCCTACAAGCTTCACTAGGGACCTTGGTCTTGTTCCCTCAATTCTCCCGTCCTCCAAAGCAAACTGCTTCATGCTGGGGACTTGCAGAGCAACAGCCTGGCGCAGGCAGCCAACTGCTCCTCAGTTTGCCAAATTTAGATGGAAAAGGGGCCGCTTGCATTTCTGCCACAGGGCAGCCTAAGAAAGTCTTTGCTGAAAGCAAATGCTTAGTAAGAGAGGTTAGAAAACCAGCTTGCAGATACTGCATGAGCACGAGGTGGTAGACAGGGGAAAGGACAACCCAAGGAAAAGCCGACACTGAGCTTCCAATTTCCAGACTCATGGAGCAAATTTGCTCCAAATCCATGGAGGAGAAAAGAAAAGCCCAACATATGGAGGCATTTCCAGCCTCTGCTTTGCACGTTTCTGGCTCCTCACAGTTTTGGCATACCTGGCAACCCTCTGGAGCCACACGACAAGCAGGACCCACCACCTGCAAGCCTGTTTTCCTCAAGTGCTTTGTCCCACCACTACTGCCTCGCACGTGGTAGTAGAGACAGAGCTCCTCCAGCTCTGCCTTGGGTTGCCCCCCCGCCCCCCCCCCCCCCGACTCTCAGCATTACACACACCTCCTCCAACACATTTCCATCACACCCTCACTTCTGCCACCCCTTTCCCCGAACCGTGTGAAGATGGGAGCGTTTCACTCCAGCTCTGTTTAAGATTTCTGATCACAGTTCACTTTTTCAAGGAGATGCCTCATTGTGGCTGCCACCTCGCCCTGGGAGAGCACTCAAACTCCCATTCTTTTCACCCGGCACCTTTCTCTGGCTGCTTTCCTTCTTAAGGGTACAATCTCCTGTTCGCCTCAGTCCTCTTCTCTTTAGTGCTTCTATGAGAATTGAAGCTTAAATATAGACTAAATCTCCACAAGACCTAGGACATGGGTTTCTGTTGGAGCCTTCCAAGCCTGGGCAGAATGCACAGGATGAAGGACAAGACAATTCTTGGCTCTGCCACTAAATTGTACCGGCTGGCGGGCTGCAGCAGCACCCCAAAAGTGATCATAGCCCCCCCCCTCCACTGCTGTACAGGTGAGGTTTTGCACCACACAACACCGACAACTCCCCTCACCCCAAAATATTCCTCCCTCCTTCGCTGCTGAGCTAAGTATTTTCCATAAAAAGTCGTTTCTCACATCTCTTCAGTCCCCACAGCAAGTTTTCAGAGTTCCTAAGCTTTACTCAACCCAGGATAGCAGAGAGGCTTTGGGGTTTTGTTTTGGGGTTTTGTTTGTTGTGGGGTTTTATGAACATGGCAGAGCAGGTGAAAACACACTTTAGTTTGCTCCTTGAAGAGGACAGTCTCTCTCAAATCATTTCCTTGCTCTGCCCACTCACTTTGTTTCCACTGTCTTCTATTCAAGGCAGTTTATACGGCCTCGATCTCTACTGTGATCTCCTTTTCTTACCTTCTTTTGGCAGTGCATTCTTTCCTACAGCTTTGCTCTCGACCTCATTCCTCCTCAGCCCTTTCTCCTCCACTTTTCCTCTCTCTACCATGCTTTAGCACAGCTAAAAGTTTTATCAGCAGAAAACATGAAAATGGTGTTCTCAGGCCTGTCTGTAGCACATACAGGTTGTTGCGCTGCTGCTGTACATCCCTAGAGTGACAAAAACAGCGTAAATTTTACCTTCCAGTGAACGAAGACTGGTTAGAAGGTCAGTGCAACGGGAAGATTGGAATCTTCCCATCTGCTTTTGTTCAAAAATCTGATACTAAAGGCCCAGAGATGTGATTTCAGAAGAGCTTAAGGAGTCACGGAAAGAAATTAAGAATTCAACTGTTGCAATTAAGAAGTTGCCATATTAATCACTGCATCTGAAAAACGGACTTTATTGCTACTTGTATTAAAAGCTTTATTTTTTCCCTACCTTTTGCACTGATCACAACCCCCTGTGATTACCACGAGCCCTGCTCTGTCCCACCCACTCTCGCTTCACCAAAGCTTTGAGACAGACAAGCCAGCAGCTGGGAAACCCCACAGGAGCGCAGCGCCACTCGCATTTACAGCCCTGCCAACAGGTCCAGAAGCAGAACTTGACGTTCAGGAAACTGCAGACTAAAAGCTGAACTTTGGACTCCACTTGCTTCCTTAAAACATTACTGCCAAGGCCAAGAGCTTAAGAGACACCACACCCTCCTCCAATTAACAATTTGCTTCAAAACCAGTGACTTCAAATCCCTCCGACAACAAAACCAAACAATCTTTTTCCCCCTTGGGGGCCTCATCTCTGGGCTTTTCTCAGTAGGTACGGTGACTTAAAGAGACTGCGTGGAAGCTCAGCAGGTCATATAGTCATTCCTTACATAAAGGCCTGCACAACTCCAGTCCCCTTCCCGACAAGATCCAAGGTTTGCCCCTCTCAGCACTCGGCAGAGAGTTCAGTTTCACCTTCCCTGGCTGCCAACAGTTGGTCCTCCTGGGATTTCAGAAGTACCTACACTGCCCCATCCTCAAACCGGCTGAACTGCACGCGCAGCCAGCTGCCTACAGCACCAGGAGCGCTTTGCTCAGGAGATACTAAGGGTTTCCCTGCTTTGGATCCTATCGTGCCCACGCTCTCCCAGTGCCCTATATGTTATTTTTATTTTTAAAGGAACATATTTGGAGTTGTTTGGATGCAATAACACCTGTCATTGAAAAACCAGAGCATCTCCGTAGTTTTCTTTGGGATGTATGTTGTTTAAAAAAGTGGCTGCCAACAGCCAACACCCCGATCTGCTGCAGGTCCAAGGCAGAGGGACCCATCTCCTCCAGCTCCCACTGCCTGTGCTCTACCAGGTTCCATCTGCAACTGAAGAGCTTTGCAAGCTACTCCCATCACAGACTTTTGGTTTGGTACGTAAAACGCTTTGCACACAGGCAGCACAAACCCATAATCTGATTACCTGCACTGATCCCAAGTCAGAATCTCTGACTTCAGATCTTCCTCTGACTTCTCCAAGAAAATAATGCATTTTTTAAAAGCACACGACACAGACCTGGGTGGAGAGAACATGGTTTAATTAAAGGCAAAGCTGATTTCAGCAGCTGCAGTTCTTGAACAGACAGACAAAAGAACACAAAAAAGCTTACAACACAAACCAGTTTCGTTGGGGGCCCCTTCCCTCACTCCTCCGAGCGTCAGAGAGTAGGAGGAGTGTCCCAGCCGAGAGTCGGACGCGTTCCCAAGGCTGGATGCTCATGCACAAGTGGAACGGTGCAGCTGGGACCCTGGCACTGCCGGGAGCGAGATGGTGTACCTGGTTAGCTTGTCTAGGGTGCAAGAGTCAGTGACGGTTCAAACACTGGAATGTCGCAGCTGCCTGGGCACACAACTCAACACGCAAACCAGGAGGGCTGGAGAGAAGTACAGAGGGGTTTGGTTCATGTTACCACTAGGTAGGAACCACAGTTTTGGACTTTTTAGAGGAAATACAGCTTCGAAACGCAACAAAGAACGGCAATGTTGCTAAGGTGGAGATGGTGGGGCAGCTGCTCGTACCCCCGGCGGGTGCTGCGTCTCCTCCGTCTTCCCTTTATGGATTCTTTGGGGCAGCCCAGACTCCAGTGTCACTGCAGCTCTGGCATGTGCTTTGCTCTGCAGGTGACTGCCAGCTGAGATCCTGAATCATCACACAAACCCCTACTGCTAAACACAGCAAATGGACATGGAGATTGTTTCCGTAACTTCCCTGGGAAGCCTAACAAAAATGCTGTCCTTCTCTTTAATGAAGCTTCTAGTCTTCCTTCCCCCTAATAAATAGCAAATAAAACATTTTCATTTTTTCCTTCTGCACCTTTTCATCTATGAACAGCACTACGCTTTCTTCCACGCATGGATATCGCACATGTGGCCACAGGCGCCTTGAATTTCATTCTGGAACAGAAAGTTGGGGGCTGCAGCCGGGACAGGGTGCACGGAGGGGATGGGTTTCTGCAGAGCTGCTGCGTGCCTGTGCGGGGAGTGGACACTCCACATTGTCCAGGCCGACTGTCGGCTTTACCCAGCCCTGCTGGACCCCTGATTATTTTCTGTGAGGTGTTGCACATTGGTAATGAAACTACTAGTGTCCAGCGAAGATGGGAAGATGGAGAGAGAAAGGGAAAAAAAAAAAAAGAAAAAACAAAGAAAACCCCATTGAAAGCTTTCTACCTACCGATTAAAATGAGTCAGGCTGTGTACGCACAGGCTAGCCTGCCCTTTGTGGGGCTAGCCACTATGCTACAGTAAAATGTACAGGAAACAAACATTAATTTAAAACCCCATAGCAGTGAATCTGTTCATGCAGCAGAGTGCTGCAATGCCCCACGTCACCGATAGTAGCTGAAACGCTTACTGAGAGGAGGGCATTTCATGCTGGAGTCTCTAACCCACCCTCGGGCTGACCAAAGCCTTTGGGCGAAAGGTGAAGTGGTGTCAAGTGCCAGGCTCTCCTTCACAAAACTCCTTTGCTAGCCAAGGAGATGGAGCCCCACCTCACCACCAACCACCTCTGACCAGAGCAGCAGCCGGGGCTTTCATTGCTACACACTGACTACGAAGCACGTCTGTGTACGGAAGATTTCAGTGTGATCTTACTACTGAGATAGTAATAAAGATGTTTAGGAGTAATTTCAACTACATTCTCAGTCAGCAAAGCAATCATTAATGGATTCCTATTTTGTTTCCCCAAAGAGAGGAAAAGGATTGAGAAGTTCTCATTGGCTTCTTCCATCTGCCCTTCATTCTCAGCTTTTACTTCCTGTGTAGCTGGGGACATGCACGATGGAGAAGGTGAGAGGTGGTGATATCGGGTTACTGAGCGAGACAAACAGCAGTTCCCCTCTCCCTCCAGAGGGCTCAGGGATGGGAGAGTTCCTGATGTTGTTTTCTTGCACTGCAGACGTTTTGTGCACACTCAGTGGGTTGGTGGAGCACTTACGCCCTCCTGACAGCGAGGAACAGAAGAGAGGGCTGCCACCTGCACAGGACTGTGTGGGCCAGTCCTGCAAACTCAACATGCCATGGTTTATGGAGCCTTCGTTTGCAAGGGTTGCCACTTCTGTCTCAGTGCGGCGGGTTCATGGTGCCTTGTCCGCGTTGCTGCTTCTGCTTCTGCTGCATTAACAGCTGCTCCAGGGCCGAGGGTCCAGGGTGCATCATGGAACTGGACCAGATGGACTGAAAACAAACAGCCGACATAGGCACCAGCTTGCATTAGACAGCCCTCCTCCGACAGATGAGAAAGCAGAGACAGCTTTCTACATTCTCCCTCTCTGTCACTCATACCTTGCTTATCGTCAAAGTTATGCAGACTTCAAAGAAGGCCTCCTAAAGATTCCCCAGGAAGAAGCTTATCCCCCTTCCAGAATCCTCATTATCACAAAAATCCATCCCACGTTAATGATTACTAATTTTAAACTAGTCAAAGCAAGTATATAATTTCTTCCAGTGCTGCTAGCGTGGTCTTGTTTTGCAAAATATTCTAGAACAGCAAGAACTGGAAAACTGTGACATCTTCCAGCAGTGGCCACACCTCCCACGCTGCCTGCATAAGTGAATCCGCAGGAAAAACCTTCAGTTCCTGATGCTAAAGCCCATCACTGGGTCTTCAAGCCCCACAGCCAAGCCCCAATTCCCAAGCACGGTTTGAGCCAAACCTACCTTCAGGCTCTCCATAAGCACGGCTGAGGAGTCCTCCATCGCAGGGGGCCCTTGGGCAGCCCAGGTACCACTGGGAGCGCTAGGCTGGTGCCAGCTGCTCTCTGAAGAGGACGATGTTGCTGGGAGGTAGTCCAGACCAAACCCTCCCATCGCTAAAACAGGAGAAAGACAAGTTCAAAGGAACGCAGCAAAAACACCGCAAAGCAAACCCTGTCAGTTGGCTTCACAAAAGCCTGGAACGAGTGCCGGCACTTGCCTGGCTTATCTGTTTTCCAGCGGTCTGCGACTCTCCTCTCTCTGTTGTCTGGAGCCCCAATAGGTCCAAAGTTGGAGAAGGGAACAGAATTGTGGTTATGGGTTGGAGGGGAGCTTGGCAGGCTGCTGGGGTTGGAGGAGTGAGGAGACTGGCTGGCTGGTGTCGAATGATCTAGTGATTACAAGGCAAGAGGAAAAACGTCAATAGAAACAGCAGGAGCCTCCCGGTTTTGAATTTCCTAGTGCTGCTACTTGTGCCATCACTCAGTTTTCTTCAGTGCTGCAAGTCAGTTTTTATTCCCTCTATTGCACAAGCATAACACAAATTCCCAAGTTCTGAGTGAAAATTTTTGTGCCTACACAAGAACGGAATGACTGCGTTCAATGCACGCATGTGAGCGCCAGAAACCCAGACTCTGGAACTCCTTGAAAGGGAGTTTTCCTCATGCTTCTCAAACTAAAACAAAAATACCTGTCTCCAAGCTTGACAAGCCACAAAAAACACCATTAGGAGTTTGCAAGTTTGCAACTTGAACTCTTACTCTGAATGCTTTACACTTCTATGAATCTTAAAAGTGATTCAGACCAGATGCTAGTACAGAGCAAATGAGGAGAGCAAGCACAGAGAAGCCAGTCTGCAAGCACGAGAGTACGATGCCTGAAGACAACGTGGCAGAGCAGGCTGGCAGGAGACTGCGCAGTCTTGAACGAGGAGGTGAAAGGAGAGGAAGCTGAAATTATGGGAGCCATAAACCCTGCTAGAGTAAAAGCCCTTTGCAGCTCCTCCTGCTTCACTCACAACGGTTATTCCTGGCTCATTGCATAAGTCTCAGTGCAACCAAAAAACCTCATCCAGTGCAGATGCTATTTAAAATCCACTCATTTCTTAAACTCAACTAATCCCCCCCATTCACAGTCTTCTGGATTTTTAGAGAGAACATAAACATGACATCATAGATAGTAATTATGTTGAATGACTAAAACCTAAGGAAAACGCTGGTTTGCTTTGTAGGCTGCTTAACGGTAAAGAAAACACCAAACCCAACTACTGTCACATTTTCCTCCTTGCTCTGCAGTTTCTTTCCCTTTCAAGTATCTGCATTACAAAATCCAGTCCTTCCTGTTTTTTCCTAAAGAAGCAGTGCTGAAAGCATACGGCTGTTTGAGTCAGACTACCAAATGCTTGTCAGCAATCTTAGTCCAAGAGACTTCAGGACTTAACACCTCCTACAACATTTATCCTGCTCAACTACTTCATTTAAAACCCAGGTTCTTGCACTCTATTAAGTAAAGGATCCCCTCGTATTTCTGAGGGCATATAAAGGAAAACAAAGATAAACCTTTAGACACCTTGTCAAGAAGGTATTTTTTCTAATTTGCAGTTACATTTAACTCACAGTAGGTTCAGAATTAACTCAAATCCTCTTAAACCACTAGACACAAGAAAAACCATACCAGGGATTACCTGAGCTGGCTGGAAGGGATGGAGACCACGGAGTCCCTTCAAAGAGAGAATACAGTGAAGTCTCCTGGTGGGTAACTGAAGGGGTGGCTTCTGGTTTTGTGCTGGTATTCATGTTTTTCCCATATACCTCATTGAACATGCTGTTGTTTGGGTATCTTTCCTGCAAAAAAATTGAATGTAAGAGTTTAGATATTGGACTTCTTTCATATACTGAGACTGTACCAAAGAAAATTGTAGATCAAAACATTTTCCTGCTATTTCCTGAAATATTTTCCTAACGTAACTCCTTTTTACCCTCCTCAGCCTCCTCTTGGACCACTCTATTTAACATGAAGTTCATTGCTTTTGGAATTAGGACAGATTTCTCCTGGCTGGACTGCAAAATCTTCACAAAAATCTTTACATTCCTAGTACTTGCAAAAATTGCATCAAGGCCCTGCTCAGGTGCCTGAGAGAAAAGGGGCAATCCATTGCTCAGGAAATATAAAATACACACTCCAAACACTTGGAGATGAACCTTCTCAGTTAACTTCATGATTCTACTAAGAGCAAGGGGCCCATGAACTTGGCAAGATTCAGCAGAACTATTGCTAGGACGAAATCGGGAAGATGACTGAAGGCAAAGAATCTCGCTGATACACACTGAAATTGGGCACCCGTATGAATTTCTTTCAGGTTTTCCACTGGATTGAACTGAAGAGTATCCCCATATGCCTCCGTACGTGGCATCGGTGAGGCTGCTTCTCAAATCCTGGGTTCAATTTTGGGCCCCTCATTCAAAGAAAGACGTGGAGAGGTTGGAGCACGTCTGGAGAAAAGGAACAGAGCTGGGGAAGGGACTGAAGAAAAAGTCTTAAGAGAAGCAGCTGAGGGAACTGGGGTTGTTTAATCTGCAGAAGAGGAGGCTGAGGGAAGACCTCATCGCTCTCTGCTGCTCCTCTAAAGGAGGTTGTGGTGAGGTGGGTGCTGGTCTCTTCCTCCAAGCAAAAAGATGAAAGGAATAGACTCAAGTTACACCAGGTTCAGACTGGACACCAGACAAATTTCTTCACCAAATGGGTTCTTGGGCCCTGGCAGAGGCTGCCGGGGAGGTGGTGGAGTCCCCATCCCTGGAGGGATTTAAAAGACAGGTGGATGAGATGCCCAAGGACATGGTTTAGTAGTGGGCAGGTTGGACTTGATCTCAAAGTCTTTTCCAACCAAATAATTCTATGATTCCATATTTCTGCCACATTACCTAGTTGAAATGGCAAGCTCAAGCAGCAAAGGGCTACAGATTCTGGTCTGCACTCACCTGATTAAGAGAAAAGCCACTGAGGGACAGGAAAGATGACGACTGAGACATCAACTCTGATGGTTTTTCCAGTAGGGACTTCTTCAGAAACCAAAAAGGGAAAAAGAGCAGTTATTGTTCAGAGCAGTGAGCAGGAGGAAAGCTATCAGAAACTGCCAAGGTGGTTTTGGTCACATTTAACACCTTCCTTCTATTTCAACTCCAGCACCTCAGAGGACAGGGGGAAGAAAAACAAATGCAGTAGCTTCCTTACTGACTGTAATTAATGTCTAAAAATCAACAACCACAGCAGCTGAGAGTCTCAGGCAAAGCCCGTTGCCAAAACAGTTTTTCAAATCCCAAGTGTAATATTCTGTCTGTTACAGCTAGAGGGAAGACTCCTGCCAAAAGAAACTTTGGTTGTGTAGAATCTTGTTAAGACGAGAGAGGATCCTTCCTATTGATCAGAGAACCGCTTCACACACAACTGTGCTCCCGTAAGCTGCTGCTGTCACAGTATTCTTTGGTTTCAAGAGCATCCCTGCTTCACTGACATTCTTAGATGGTAAAAGCAGTCAAGTGCTGTAATTTTTAATTGGGTTAAATAGTCCAAGCTTCATTTAGTGCTCTCTTGTTTTCATTATAAATGACCGCAGAGAGGCAGAAAAAAAAAAATTCCCAGTTTTCATAACTAAGGTTCCAAATCTCCCCATGGGATCCACATTAAGATATTAGGGACTATGACCTTTTCCATCATTTATGTCATCCCCTCTCATATTGCAGTTATTTCCAGCATAACATTTCCCAGCTTTCTCTTTGGTTTTTACTACTGTTAAGCAGTGAAAAAGAGTGTCACTGAAACAAGAAGAAATAGGATCAGTTATCATCAATACAGAAACTAAAGGAAAATTCTAGAGCTCAGCTGGTGAAGAACCAACACCACCAAATTTAAGAGCAGGATCACCAAGCCACAGACTCAGTGAAGTCATACGTGAAACTGTCATTCAAAACGAAAGCTGCACCCTTGTTCCTAATAAAAACCCTCTTGCAGGTTGGATATTTTTAAATGCATTATTCAAACAACAAAAAACAGAACTAGATTCCCTCTCTCTTTAACATGGTCTCAGTATCTGGAATATCTCTGTCTTATGTTTACAGGAGAAAAGCAAATGGCCTCATTTTCTTGGCAAGCAGCTCCTAGCTTGTTAGATTTTCAACATGACAACTCTTTACTTTGAAAGCACGTTTTAATAGCCAGACAAAATTCACTCTCTGCATATCCACACAGCTTGCATCAAGAAGAATTTCCTTCCATTTGTCAGCAGACAGCAACTGGAAGAGCTTCAAAGGAAGCTGCTGAAGAAGCAGCTATTAGTTTCTTAGCAAAGGTATCTAACAAGACAGACGCGGGCGTCTATTTTGCTACTAGCTCCACAGGAGGGCATGTAAAATTGAGGAATAGACATAAGAGTCTATTACAAGTAACTCCTCATTGTTACTGCCACAAATCTGAAACTGCCGTATTTAATGAGCATGCTTGTGGCCACACCAGAAAGGCGAGCTGCATTTTCAGAGGCAATTTACAAACATAGCAGCTCAGACCCTCCAGCTACTGAACTAGGAAGGTTTTAACATACTAATGTAGAAAAAATTAGATCTCAGTCTGTAGGAAGTGACTATTTCTACAGGAGTTAATATTTAGCCAGTTTGCCCTTTTCTCCCAAAGCCATCCCATCCTTTTATAATCTCTTCCGTATTTAGCAGTGTGACTTTCCCTGACTTTACGCAATTTTTACATGCAGATTACAACAAGCCACCTTTTGCTGATGACTTCCCTCAGCTGAATCCTCGCTGTGCTCCTCCTCCCCCTTACCACTAACCTCATAGAGCTGCAGAAGGGTTAGTGCATTAAATGAAGCATCAAGGTCTCTCCTGTGGGACTGCACTTACAAAAAACCCCACTGTTTCAATTCCTGAACAAACTCGCTGGCATGGATTCAGCCCAGGGCCTTCAGCTGGTCTGAGCTCTCGCCCTAGCTCAAGGGTGAGCAGGGAATTGGACAGGAGGGACAGGGGAGAGAAAAGAATTTCCCATTTCTTATAAGATTTCACAGAAGAAAGAGATGCCAGTTAGAGTGAGAAACAGCAGAATTACATCAAATACATACAAAGAGGCTTCGTCCAGGAAGAGAGGCGAGAGGCCCCAGCAGAGCAGGGTAAAGATCAGGAGGATTAGAGAAAATCAGCTCTTCCTCCTCCTCCAAGGCAGCCAGACTCTTTAACAGGTCCGGAGGAAGCAGAGGGGAGCTCTTGGGGTCCTAGTGACAGAAATGAGCACAGTGAGACAACAGAAGGCAGAAGGGGGAACAGCAGGAGACAGCAAGGAGAAGCTACGCCAGAGTAGGACGAGAGAAAATAGCAAGAGAAAGGCAGAAGGTGGCATGCAGAAGCGCGAGGTGAAAAAGCACGAGGTGCACAGAGAGAAATCGCTGAGCGGAAAACAGAACTAGCCACGTGGCCTAACATGTACTGGGAGGAGCACTGCATCATCAGAATGATAGGCAACTAGTTTTAAGTAATGGAGTGTGTGCTTCCCATTGCACCTATGCCAAATGCTGAACCTGTTTTCACATTCAAGGCCAACAAACACAAAATCTTACAATTATTCTTCGATAGCTGACATGCGAGTAATTTAGGTTTCAAGTAAATTACGTTTTTGTCTTCTTTCCTCCTCTGTTTGTAAGTTTATATTCCATGAGACTTATTTCCACTGCTAAAGGCTGCTACGCTAATGGGCACCTGACTAGATCACTGGGCAAAAAAAACCCTGCGAAGTGCTCAGCAGACTTGACATCTTGACTTTTGTGAGGGATGCTTACAGCAGCCACATCTCAGGCACAGCTTATGTCTGTACTGCACTGAGCCTGTAACACAGCAAAGTTTCCCTCATAGGGATGACAGCAAGGCTTGGACTCTCATCTCCACCTGAAAACCACAACCTGCCATCAGGGTAAGGGCAGACTCCTGTGTATTGTCTGGCTTTTCTCCCTGACAGACGAGCCAAGTGATCTCAGCCGACCTCCCAAAAACCCCAAGGGCACTTAGAGACATATCTGACCAAAGGTCTGAAGAGGCCTGTGTTCAAGTTTCCTTATAAACATCACACAAAGCGCTTGGACAGCTTCAAAAGTGTTCATAAATAACAGACTGCAGGTTTTATAAACAGCAAACAATTGCATGAGCAGAAGCAACTTATTCCATTAGCGCAACCATAAGAGCTAAGGAAGCCTTCAGCGCATTTGCTGTGTGGTGGGATTTGCAGGAAAAAAATAAAAAAATAAGAGACTAACTGCTCCTATCATCCTTGATTTCCAGCCTCATTCTGGCTACAATGGTTGGACTTGATGATCTAAGAGGTCTTTTCCAACCTGAATGATCCTATAACTCTAATCTATGACTGCAATTTCAGCCGTTCAACACATGATACTACACGAGGCACTAGCAGTTCATCTAAAGGATAAAACTTCAACTGCAGTTCCTCAGAAAGCTTTTACAGTTTTCATCAGTTGCCACACAAGACTCTTCCCTCAAACTATCTGCTGCCATCCCTCTTGACCTGCAGACAGAGCAGAGATCAAGGTCACATCAACACTGAACAAGACTTAACATGTACTTCACATCAAATCTTCAAGAGCCAGAACACACACAGAGCCAACTACATCAGAGAACTCATCACTGTTTGCTGGAATCCCATTGACTGACATCCTACTAAATAAATCGGCATTGACCTACTCGGGGCTATAGGGCATTCCTGAAACAGAGAAAGTCCTAGAGGTGTCAGAAATATCTGAGACTGGTTGGTTTTCACCACTTATTGCATGGATCTTTACCTCAAAGTTCATCCTGGAGACAGCATCCTGCTCTGGGCGGAAGACTCCTTGCCGTTTTCCCCTGCGGTCCATGTTGGACTGCTGTGCCATCACCCTATTGTCACCCATGCCATAGGAAGAGTCCCAGTAATATTCTGGCACCTTGACTTCTGAGGGGTTCTGGTTATATGGCTCCATTGGGAAAGGCTTCATTTTTTTCTCCAGAGGTTGCTGTTGCATCACAGGAGGCTGTAAGGACTGTTCAAATAATTTTAGAGGGTCCTGGGCCTGCAGGTAATAGGACTGCTTTACAGGCATGATCTTCCCCAGCGAACCTTGAACTTGAGGAGGGTTCCAGAGCTGCTTTGAGGAGTCCGACTGCGGATACTGAGGCAGAGACAAATGATTTCACCAGCAGGTACGAACAATTAACTGAAAGCCCAACTTCATTCACACTGTCGATCTGGCTCACTTGTTAGACATTTCACAAACATTCCAATTTGCTACATTTTCTACCAAAATCGACAGTCGGGCACCACCAACAGGCATCTGATAGTCCCTGCCAACAGCCAAGTGTAACCCTGACTCAAATCCAGTAGCTTATGAGTATAAAAGTATAACAGAAGTACCTTCTGAGTACTTCTATTAAGACACTGAACCAGGATTTGGCTGCCTGAACACCAGGAGGGTCTCACCATCGAGTCCAGACATGCCAGAAGGGAGATTTTCTCCAACACAGCATGAACATAAAACTAACCACTGTGAGGAACTAACACAGCAAGGCAGGTGGCCAAAAGAAGAGTATGGGTGAAGTTCAGACTCAGTTCCCATTACTCAAACAAGAAAACTACACAGATCTAAGTCAGAAATACCACCTTCATATCTCATCTATTAACAGAAATGCAGGGAAAACCCATTCCAGTAGATACTCTCCTCTTCATTAGAGACTCGTACGTTCACGCTCATTAAACTTCAGCTCTTTTTCAAATTCACAGATCCCCATTAAGGTCTTCTAAAGGTCCCCATTAATGACAGGCTTTAGAAGGTAATCCAGGAATGCTGTTGTTTATTTCTAAACGAAGCTTAGAGCACCACAGTAGTCAAGCTTACCTGCTGGAATCCGGAGTGGTGCGGTGGGCTCTTCCCCAGGCCTTGCACAGCTTTCGTAGGGGACTGTTGCTGCTGCTGCTGGGCCAGAGCTTGGACCTGTAACTGGCTTGCGGACTGTGCTGTTGCCTGAGCTGGTAAAGATGAGAGGGGTTGCTGGGAAGGAGGTGGCGTTTGCTGAGGTCCCTGGGTCATTGGCCCTGGTCCGGAGGGCCGTTGCTGGCTGTAAGGAATGTGGGACTGTTTCCCACCTTGCACCTGGTTTCCTGCAGGCGAGTGAGCTGTGGGCTGGAGGAAGGTTCCTGGGACAGAAACACCGCCGGGGAAGGTGTACCCTGTGCTCATGGAGAAAGCCACAGGAGGGGGGACAACATAGGTTGGTGGTGGAAATCCTGGAAAAAATAAAAATGCAATTTTAACCACAATTTGGCAGAGCAGGTGGCTCCCTCCCTCAAGAAAACATTTAGTGGGTTTAGGTGTTTTCTGTTCCTATTTTGCTCCTTTATTGTCTCCTGTCCTCACAGTCTAAGCACAGTTGGCACGCATGCATTATATTGTCCTTTCTCACGTTTGTGTGTGTGTGGCTGTGATCACAGGGGGATTCCAAGATTGTTCTTGAGTTTTTCTGCAATATTCCTGGCCCAGATAATAGCCAGGACAGTATCTGGCACCTCAATCCCTTTTCCTCCCTGTTTCCTTTTTCTTTCATGATTCTGGGACTTTTGACGCTTGAACCCCAGTCCCCACCCCCACAACACACAGTTTTCAGGACTAAACTTGTGGAGCAATGGACAGAAGCAATCGATAAGTCTGGTGATCCTCTGAGAGGAGGCAGTAGTCTCAGGATCAATTAAGATAGAGACAGACAGTAAGCAAACACATTCTCACATCCGCAAGATCAATTCCTTTCTAGTAGTTCACACTGAAAAGCCGGGTTTGGAAGGCAAACTTTCATTGTGTGCCTCACAGGCCAGATGTTATGCTGACCTTGGGACAGGGATGATGTCCCTCTGTCTTATATCAAGCAACCACACACAACAGCTGCAGGGAAGAGACAGCTTCCAGCTGCTTTGTGAACAAACACGGGCTGCAAGGTATGACAGGAACACTCCACAATGAAATGGGAGCACGCAATGCAGCGACAACAGCAAATAAGACCACACAAATTACAGACTGAAACACTAGCACCACTACAAAAGAAACGGAGCTTTAAAGAACACAGTGCGATTGATCTTTTGTAATAGAGTCTTATGTACAGAGGATGCTTCCTCCTGAGCTCGCAGAAGACTTTGTCATCCTTTGACTAACTACAGGAACAGCCTGCTGTTAAGTGCCTTCATCTCACACCCACTAACCAAGAAGGAAGGTGGCAGATTTCATGACAGACCTTGATTCCAAAGTATAAGCAACCTTATTTATCTCCTTGTACTTTTTTAAATGTCCATTCTTTACTATTCTGAGGATTCTCTGAGTGAGAATGCACGTTCTTTAAAACAGCTCCTACCTTCAGAGGCTCTAACAACCACTGCTACAGGATTTTCTTTGCAGTGAACAGTAAAATCACACTTCAAAAGGATGGTGCAAATTACCTGGCCGGCTAGGAAGGGGAGGGAAGGCTCCTGGGTGGTGAATGGGGATGAACTGAGAACTGCTGGCCTGACTTGGAGTCTGAGTTACAGGTGTTTTCCTGGCTTCAGAGACCGGAGTCTTCCTCATCTCCGTCTGTGATTTCACCTAATGCGAAAGAAAGTGAGAAGAAGTTAGATGACTTTTACTGTAATAACCCGCATGACGTCTCAAGCCAAAAAAATGAACTCCCAGATTGTCTGAGAGATTTTCTTTTCCCTAAGGGACTGGGAGAGATTTGGAACACAGGGACCCAGTTCTCTCTGCACTGAGCTCAGGCAGGTTACCCTGCCTATCCTCAGGCACTCCTTGCCTCACAAAAGCATTCTAAGGGTTCTACCCAGAAAATCTTCTCTAGCTTCTTCTCTAGCAAGAGGGCGGGAAACGGAAGTGATAATATCCTCAGGCCATACAAAAGAGAACCTACAATGCTGTTCACCTGCAGTGCTTTAAAAGCAAAACAGAGACTGCAGATCTATTACGCTTCTCCTAGGGCACTGCTTCAACCTAACTCATGCTACTTACCTTCAGCACCTTAAAAACCAAAACACCCCACGTTCCTCCTAGGTAGCTCTTTCAGCCTAATCTACACAGTGACGTTTACGCACCAACTCCTGCATACTATCAAATTCTTTTGACCAAGAGCATATGAGAAAAACTAGAAGTGCTTAACCTCTTTCACTTTACTGCATAACTGCTGTATGTTCTGTTAAAAGAGCTGCACCAGTTAAAGGCAGAGAGAAGAATGTAATGTAATGTTTACCTGATTCTGAGTCTGCTGCAGTCTGGGTCTTCCTGGAGAGGAAGACAGAGGGGAAGACTACTTTCCCTTTCTGTTCAGCTCGGCAGAACTGCCTGGAATGCAAGATGGAGCAGGCAGGAAAAAGACAGCAAGCAAGGAACCTGGGCAATACAGAAAGGGCCCAGGAGCAGACCTGACGCCAAGCTTCACAGGTAGAGCGAAAGAAAGGGGGTTTTATTAAGGACCAAATTAAAAACTCCAAACCAACCAAACCTGTGTGGGGTCGATTTCAACAGTTAGCGCTGCTGAGTTAAAAGGAGTTAGAGGGCAAGTCTCTTCTGCCAAAATACAGTGGGAAAGGAGCAGATGCATTTAAATGCTTTCTTAAGTTAATTTCCAAGTAATTCTGAATTTCCTCTTTCAGAAGTTATGGGACTCTGGTTTATTTTTGTGTTTAATTGAAAAAGTAGAATGGGAGGTTTGGTTCTATTTTTGACTTCCTGCTAGAAAAAGTGAGGGAACTCCACCTCGAGGTTCTCCTGATGCTAAGCACCATGCATGACAGCCCCTGCCCATGCTGCATCTATTCACAGCCCACCTTTGCCTCTCATCACACTCTGCATATTCAACTGACACCTTGTTGTCCTTTTTTGTCCACAATCAGCCTAACAATTTCAGGACCCATACTGAGAGCTGTGCTTTCTTTCATACCGCTGTCAGAGAATTCAGACACTTTCTGCCACGGGATATTTAGGCCATCACACACTTGAAGATGCTATAAAAAAAACTTCCAAAGGTGGCCTTCAAACTGTCCCTAAGATGATTTATCATTAACTTTTAAAAGCTAAATAACCAAGACTGACTAATCAAGACAGCTGAACTTCAATTACCTCCCCTGCTTCTACTTGACCTCGCCTCAAAATCATCAGTCCTACCAAATCTCGACTGGAGGGATCCCACGCGACCCTTGGGAGAATCAACATTTCATCAGTGACCTCTTAAGGGTACATAAGATCTTGAACAAGTCTGCACGAACCTTCCTCAGCTCCAAATGTTATTTTTCCCTAAAAAGCAAAGGTTCAACCCATCTTATCTGCAAAACAGGACTAATTCCTTCCATAGGACATTCTTAATGTTTTTGGTTAGCAGGAGCTGCAACTTTTGCTTTGGAAGGCTATGGATGAGATAAAGCCTGAAATACCAAGGAAGGCCAAAGCATAGCGTTAACAGAACACCAGTCAGTGCAAAGCCTACACAGGTTTCTCCTCAGCTGGGGGGAAGCAAAGCTCCCCCACGTTCTGGAGAAGGTCTGGAGAAATAAGTCCACTAAGCCAAATAAAAGGCCTGTCATTGTAGTAGTTGCCATTAAAAAAATACAGCTGATAACTTTGACTTTTTAGCTCTAATTTCTACTCAACAAGAGATGGAGTGACCGACCACATCAGGACACATTTTGCTACAGCTGGGTTTGAAACAAGTTCTTCCTGAGTTTGTTTTCTCTGAATACTAAGGCAAGCAAATTTCTGATAAATCAGCTGGGTTAAAAGATCTTCCCTACTCAAAAAACCACACCTACTTCTCAGAAAAGCCAGTGGGTTTCATGGGCCTCAAGTCCTAAGACAAATGGCGAGTTGTACTCCAGACTGCAACCACATTCCAAAGGTGTTCAACATATAAGAAACCTGCTATTCTAACTTGCCTACATACGTCGTTTTTCAGATACTGGACTTGTTCAGTGACTCATGAACAATTGCCACATGGGTTTTGTGGCCTACTCCCCCTCTCCCCAGGCCTTGGGGGGACACCCTGGAAAACCAACCGCACAGCACTGCCAGTTCAGACCTTCCTTTCCATAACAATGATGTCTAACTGCAAATAATCAGGAGGAGAACAGGAAGAATGATTCAAAGGTCCCAGCACCACAAGGCAGAAAGACTGAAAGAGCTGGTTGGCTTAGCCTAGGGAAAACAAGGCCTCAATGACAAGGGCCTACAGAGCGGTTGCAAAGAGGAAGCTTTAAAGTTACTTTGCAGACCTGTCCCAGGAAGCAGCTGTAGGCTTACGCAGACACAAGGGAGCTGGAGCACATTAGGAAATAATTTTCACTTGCAAGAGCAGTGAAGAACTGACACAGTTTCTCTAGGGAAATAACAGCATCTCCATCATCATCATTAAACGCTTCCAGACATCATCAGGGAATGACTGAGATGCAGCCAAACGATTCAGGTACAGATCACATCAACCCTGAAACACTACACCCTTATTTACTACAACTCAGGGCAACTCAGACCAGTAAACTCACCGTCTGCTTACAAGGTGAGTGGTTTTGTACATAACGCTCATAAAAATAGGGGAGGAAACACGCCTCTTAAAAGCATGTTGAGGAAAGAGTGGCTGATATAAAAACCAACAATTTTGAGCAAGTATCTGAGCACAGAATCAGGGTTTAAGAGCAGTGTGGCTTTCTTACATCCAGAGAGGTCTAACCTGACTGCGTGCACAGTGTGGAGGATCTTATTCCAAATCAACAACTGGGTGTGCTTGTGACGTGTTTTATTTATTGAATGCGTGCAAGTCAACAGACGCGCAGAGTAACCGGTTCCTTCACAACAGACATGGCTAAGAGCGACTACAACCTGCCCACATTCGGTAGCCTGAATAATTTATGCAAGAACAGGTAGAAAACTATTTGATTAAAGATAGTTAACCTAGCAAAAATCACCTTTCATTGCTCCTTGTCTCTTCCTCCCCTACAAACTGAGACAGCAACAAGGAAAAGGGCAGAGGCCTGAAGATCACTAACACCTGGTCTCAGAGATAGCTGAGCTTCTATCTCATCTATTACACCTGCAGGGCCCACAGTGAGACCTGGACTCTACTGCACTCTATACAAGCAGTGGCAGCCCCAACACAAACATTCTACTGCCTAAGACGCAGCATCCCTTTGATCTAAAGGCTTACCTGAACCGCCACGTTCTGCTTTCCTGCTTCTTGAATCTTATCCAAGCTGCATTTCTTGGTCTCGTTCTTTCTTTTATTGTTATCCTTCTTTCCATCATTCTTATTGGCTACTATTCCTTTGCTATAGTCCCGTCTTTCCCTACATATATCCTTAGGGGGATAGATTCGTGCTTGCTCTCTGTTCATTTCCCGTGGCTTGATGTTCTCCTTGAATGTGACCATTGGTTTTTCTCCTGCATCACAGTTGTTGTTCAAGCTTCTACCAGAGGACAGAACTGATTTGAGTCCAGGGCTCCCATCTGTAGATAGTGGCTCTGCAACAGATGTTTCCTGCAAGGCGAGACTCTCTTTGGCTTCACTGGGGTCCTCTAGCAATAATTCCGGGATTTCTGTCAAAAACAGCAGCTTTCCTACCTCATTTTCACACTGAATCAACCTGAAAAAGACAAAAAGGAATTGAAAAGCAAGTAGGTATGAATAGTTTTTCACAGGGTAACCTACTTCCCCAAGTTATAAAAGTGGAAAGTCAACATATGCACAGGCATCTCTTCATCCCAGCAACAACAAGACATTACATCAAACATGTCCTAGCTAAGGGCATTCTCTCCAGTGACATAAGCTGACATGTTGATATTCCTGCTATCACTTCAAATACTGTTTCCCACCTAGCTGTGCTGCGGTATCGCTCAAAAGAACTCAAACAATGCTCTGCTCCAAATCCCTATCACAACGAAGCAACAGTGGGCTGACCCACAGAACACGTCACCAGCAGTGTCAGCATCCCACACTCACATCATATTTAATCGCTGTGTCAAAGAGTGAGAAAAATAAAGCTCAACTCTGGCACTTGTGTCACCTAGTCTCACAGGAGCAACTACAACAGACAGATGAGATTCGTAATTACCTCGGCTGGTTATCAGCAATCCATTTGCCTGTGAAGATCAGACGCTGTTCCCGTATCCGACGTTGTTGCCCTTCCTTATCTCCTGTAATTGCCTGGTGGCCTTTGGAAAAATCCAAGTTCCTAATATTGACAAAAGAGAGGGAATGATATTAATGAGACAGCCTCTGGAACATCACATTTCTTTAGAAATACAACTGGGTCAGCATTACTCTATAATAAGCTGTGAAGTTTCACCAGATCCTATTCAAAACATGACAGTTATGGATGTCGGATTTACAGATGTAATTCTCTTCTGGCAAGATGAATCTACATTAAAGCAGCTCTTTTTTAAGAAGAGGAAAGTTCATCTGTGCGATAACCAAAATTCACAAGAATAGTTGAGTGAAAGCATCTAACACTGTCAACATTTGTGCACAATGCCAGGTACAGGGACACAATAAAAACCAGTATAAACCCCACATCAAGCAGGTAACACATAAAAGTATTCATTTCCTCACTTAGGTTTTTTTCCTCTTTCAGTTTACAGAAGAAAACCAAAAAAAGGCATACACAAAACTGTAAGCTCATGACTCTCTCCAGACTTTTACTAAAAAGATTTACTCAACAGAGACTCAAGTCCCACGCTGCCTCTTACAGTTCTTTGGCAAAGACACCTCTGTCAATCCATGCAGCAGCACTTGTTCATAAATAAGAGCGCAGAGAACAGGCCGGTGTCTATCAAAGCAGCAACACCAGCGAGAGCACAGTGTCCTTCAGTTGTCACTCACCTGAATGAAGGCCTCAGAGCTAAGAATCCTTGCAACTCAAACTCTTCTGGAAGGGGTGTTGCTGATGAACAGACAGTAAACAATGTAAGGCAAGCATGAACGCATGGAGTACAGTATCTCAGCAAGGTCGCTATACACAGCAAACCCTTCTATTAACACGCTCATCTGTACTAGTCCACCCTGCAATCCGAGGAGCTCAGGAGTGATTAAGTAGAACAAAGTCTGCTCAGCATGAGAAATGAGCATTTGCAAGTATTCATATGCACTAATACTAGAAGACAACTTGCTCCCTCATTTGCTCTTCAACTACAATTCCCCTCAACATCAGGAAAAACTTGCATTGCTCCCAGTTCTTTACAGCACAGACTAAAAGCATCCTTACCGTTATTACTGGATAGATCTTCTTCATGAGGCTGGAAGCTGTTTAGAAGAGAAATCAGCCAGGGCCATATGCTACAAACCAGAAAACAGAAACTATAAGCGACAACTACAAAACATAGAATCTACCCATTTAACTAAGAAAACTTAGAACTTTGTTCAGTCACGGCTCCCATTAATCCTTAAGGGGAAAGAGGGAAAAGATCATTTCCTGAAGAACTTCAGTTTTTTTTAGAAAGTCAGTCTAAAGTTAGAGAGAAAGCCAGACTCTCGCAGCACAGCATGTGTTACCCAGTGAGTCATTAAGTCAACCACCAATTTAACTTGACAAAACTATTCCGTGAGCAGAAGTTCAGAGCACCTGTTTGCAGCTGGCATTTTCCAGCCCAAAGCTGACTGCTCTCAAGGCAAAGCAAATTCATCAGCCAGGAAGCAAAACAATTTCTCAGGACACAGCTGTGCAGCACTACTTCTGTTCTGTGAACACTAACCCTGCAGTGCAGTGGGGAAACTGCTACCAGAAAGGTAAGGAAGGGTCTAAGGGAAGGGTTGAACCAAAAGCATTAAACTAGAGGTTAACTGGCAGCCTCCCTGCCTTGCACTGGCAATACCAGTACAAGATGTGACTGGAAAGTCTTTACAAAGGCCCTGGAGCAAATGATTTAAAGATCACAATGATCGCTGCACAGCTGGTTAACATTTAACTGCCACCATCAGGCTGCTTTCTCCTATTTTTTAAAAAGCTCCAACCCAAAACTCTAAGCATCGTTCTTCTGCATTAGTGGCAGCACCGAGTCCACAGAGGCAACAGGAAATTATTTGAGGAAGGAGCCCACTGTGCTTGGTTTTAGTGAAATGAATCTGTTCTCAGCAAGGCTTTCAGCCATCAGCCAGCATCTGGATCGGAGAACACAACGTGCATCTGAAACCCTGGGTCAGCTGCTTTCTTGCGCTGCCACCAGAGCTGGAAACATTATGTTTATGCTTATTCTCTGCACTAAACTAAGCAACAGCTCCTTCTCATGACGGACAAGGAACAGAAGGAGGAAAAAAGGGAGAGTGCAAGTCTGTTGCAACCTACAGTAAACTGTAACCTTCCCATACAACATCTGAAATAATGAGATTTCATAATAAGGTCTCTAAGGAAGAGCGATGAAGTCACAAATGTGAAAACCTACACCTAAAGTGGCTTCCATAGGGCAGGTTGGGGAAACTCATGTCCAGAGAGCACACGCCCATACTGATGGAGTCATTTCTGCCCTCTTGCCCCCACATTCATCTATTTTTCTACGTAAACACATTTCCTTCCTAGTTCACATGTTCCTGCTGTTTGGGCTACAATTTAATTATCCACAGGAAGATAAGGGTAAGAATGGGGACAGCTGGAAGTTTAAGAAGGAATGAGGATTATTTCTTGAACCAAGAGCACAGTTAAGTATGAATTGAAAGCAAAACTTTTCAATATAAAACAGACACCAGGTTATTGAACAGAAGCCAATAAAGATGCGTGCCTGCAGTCTGCGGAACACAGCTTTCACTAGACTTCAAACAGAATTAAAATGTAAACTCAATCATACAAATAATGGGTAAGATGGACAGTCATCTCTAATTTTTAGAGCCAACAAAAGTAATGTCTACTAATGAACAGCTATTTTGATAAATTTTAGCAGTACTTAACTGTTTTTTTCAAGCTCACCTGTGCATTTTACTGCTATTTGCTGCCCACTCCCAACTCCTTTGGGACAACGAGTTCCTGAGAACGTCACGTTATCATGCCACAGATTTACCAGCCACAAGTTCTTTAAAGAGAGCTGACAGTTTTATGGCTAACTCGATATTCTTTCATACCTAAAGATTCTTTTTGATACTCTATAAAGTACTGCCTGCTATTGATATTAAGCAGTCCTTGCAGAGGTGCAATCCTCTCTTAAAATACTGGTATAAAGCCTTCCTTCAGAATATGCATACAGTAATACTTATTACCATTTCAAACAATCTGTGAGCACTTATTTTCCTTAATCTTTTCTTCAGGAACTCTGCAAGTGAAGTTCCTAAAGCTCCAGGGCTTTAGGCTCTGCACACAAGCAAGCGAGTCTTATTACTCATTTGCCAAAGCAGGGTTGTAGGGACCCAGGCATCAACATACAGAAGGAGTGAGCTGTGGCTAGAATGACATCTTACAGCACATGCTGCAAGAGAGCTGACACCACAGTGTCACCTAAGCAAAGTGGTTTCACACCTTTTTCCTTAAAGCAGCCGTGATAGGAAAAATACTTGTCCAACTGTGTCAGCAACAGTCACTGGGATCTAAAGAAACACCTTACATATCAAACACTTCATTCCTTTGCTGTAACTCATGAAAAGTTAACAGGCTATTAAAAAAAAAAAAGTGGCGAATTTTGAAATACTTGAGCTTAGCTTGATGAGATTAGAAGCAAACGTGAAAAATCAGACCAACAGTCCAGAATTGTAAAGCCTATGCTGACGCTTCCAGACCCTCTTTACAAAATTCAATTTAATTCCTACACAATGAGCCAGGAAAACTGGATTCCAGCACTGCCCAAGAGACGGCGGTTGGAACTGGATGATTTTTCAATGTCCCTTCCAACCCAAACCATTCTATAATTCTGTGTCTTAATGCATGAAATTAAGGCAAATATTCTCCTACCATCTACCTCAATGAACTTGAGAAATCCTTATAATAGGCTAGACTAAGGGTACACTCAGTAGTTCTGCTCAAGTCAGATATTATCAACACGACCCCTCTGATCTTAAAAAGAAGGTACCTGCAAACACAAAGCAAATTAAAACAATGAATTTGCTCATACAGCCCACAGGTCTTGCATTTTGTTTTATGAACTTCATAGTACAATACATTTTCAATCTTCTTGACGTCTGTAATAATGAGCTATACCACCAGCTTTCCCCTAATTTGCATGTCAGCAGTTATTATTACTCTATGTAATTAAATGTATCAAAAGAAAGATCAACACTCACTACCGTCTTTCATCCACCACTGCCTCCTGGAAAACACTGGGCCTAAGCTTCAGCCAGTCCATCGAAACCTTCACAGCTGGGAGAGGATACGCAGCCCCAGAGTCCTCCTGGTAGTCATTTTGTAAAGGACACTTGCACAGAACTCCAAGAAAGGACACTAAAAACAGAGCAGGAAAATAAACCTGAACATCAAACAATGCAGGAATGACACTTTAAAGTTAATCTAATCAAATACATTCCACCCATAAAACCCTATTTTTAAGAGCTAGTTCTTTAGAATAAAGCAGCCCACTTAATCTTAGAAATCCACCAGCAGATCAGAAAATCCTTTTTTCCAATAAAGAGTTTTCTACCATGAAGCAGAATCTTGCTGTTTTCCCCTTCCACCCTCTACTGAAGTATCATGGAAAATCCTTTTTGCTAAGTTAAAGTCTGGTGAAATAAGCCTGTTACAAAAAAAAATTAATTCATTTATTTACTAAAAACTCAGTTCTCTATATGCATTTTATACGCTTTCCCAGGTCAGCAGGCACACAAACCCACCTTGCTAGCCAGCTCTGCAGGCAGGCATGCAGCTAAGAAACCCTACACACCAGTGGTGCTTTCAGAATCAGCCCCAGGCTGGAACCTGAAGAAATTCAGCTATTCAGAGAGGTAGGTGTTTATGAACAAGCCCAAGATCAGGTTAAGTAAATCAGCATTACGCAGCTAGAATCTAAAACATTCTGCTCTCTCACTCATCTCCTAGCTGATACTATCAAGGGCATGGAAGCAGTTGAGGTCTCAGTTCATTTAGCTTCAACTTCAATTCTGTTGAATGGGAAGTAGATCAGTGCAAAGCGACCCAAACCGCATTGCGTCCAACTGCGGAGCAGCCCCTCCATGCATGGTTCTACACACCACCAAGTTGAATCCAACTTTGCACTCAAGTGAAAACATTCTTTCAGCCAGGAAAAAAGATGTAGTTTCGTAAGGCTTCAAGAGGAGTAAGGTAGGGCATGGAAATCCAGCATTAGTCAGCACTGCTAGACATTAAACAAACCTGCACAATCCTCTTTTCTCAGAGCTTACCACGTGTTGTCCATTCTCATCACTTGTCAGGCTGCCATTCAGCTAGATGCTGACAGCCAATTACTAATTGATCCCATATGAAAAACGGCAGAGAAATCCAAAAATCAATTTGCTTTCGTACTTACTGAAGAGCGCCAGTAGCTGTGTCCAGCAGAGCTGCTCATCCTGGCTGTAGCTGTGCTGCTCCGTTTCATTGCTGAAGTCTCGCAGGTGATGCAGTTGAAACAGGTTAATAACAGTGATGTGTACCAACTGCTGAGAATTGAAGGCCTTCTGGAATAGCAACCTCTGCAACAAAGACGCATGTACAACATACATATTTTTATACAGCAAAGCACATGCCTGAAAGGATTATCAGTTGCTACTTCACTGACTAATATTTCTGCCCGTAAGGCAACATCAATTCTTGATAGGATTTTCAGGTCATCCCTATCAGGATTCCCAGCAAGATGCAGGCTAATGTCCATGCTTAAGGCCAAGGTTTTTGCTTGTATGCCAACCCATATGCACAAATCCACACCCCGTTGGACACGGCTCTCTTTAGGAGCAAGTGCGACTTTAATGCCGCGATGGCAGCGTTGCAACGCAACTGAAAGAAACGCAGAGGCATTCGCTACTCCACTGCATTCTTCAGTCTTTAGAAGAAAGCACAGAGAGGGCGACACATGAAAAAACACTCCAGTAAAATATAACTATTGCATGGTTATGTATTAAAGACTAATTCCACATCCGACTTCAGGGATCATGGAATGCTATGGTGGACTAAAATAGTGCAAGCTCTACACAACTGCATTTCAGTAACTATGCTGTAAGAGCCACCTTTCTCAAAATAGGCAAAGAAACTTTAATGCTTTTTTTTAAGCACTGTGAAAAAAAGGAGGTATCTTAAACCACAACAAACTTATCTTCAGGCACGACAGTCAGGGAGGCAAGTGGACTAACTGGCATAAGGTCTGAGGTCCAGGCTCAAACTGGATTTTTAGTTAAGGGGACAAACCACTCCACAGCCAAAAACTCATCAATAGCTGAATTACGGGCCTGGATGAACACTCCTAACCCTATGACCGCTCTCCTCCAGGGCTAAAATCAGCCACACAACGTGATTATCCACCATCCAGCCAATTTCACATCCACATTCAACCCATCTAAGTCAGAGGAGCTCTCCAGTAAACGAGGTCTTATGTTGCATAATACAAACAAAGAAGTAATCTAAGCAGTGAAGCAGTACTCAATTACTTCTCTTAACACCACAGATCAGTTCAGAAAAAATGAGACAGCTGCACATGTCCGGGAAACACTCATAATTATTGACCATAAGCACCGTGGAAAAAGCAGTACTTGTTCAGCAGCCAGCATCAAGCACACAGACACAATTATTTAATTTTGAAACATTACTTAAACCCCCATTGTTCAAGCAGCTCATATTCAAAGCTCATAAAATCCACAGGGTGGGGGGATTGTTTGTTTGTTTGTTTTAGGAATGCTTGGACCTAGCCCTAGAGGCCAAATTCAATACAACAATGCCAAAAAGCACCATAAAGAACATTTGTAACTCTCTATATTGCTACAACCACCTCCCCATTTCTTAAGTTTCGAACAGTATCTACTATATTTACTCTGTTGAACACAACCATAGAAGCTGCTCATTTTCCACAAATGAAGATGCTGAAGCAGAGCAGTTCTCAAAAGGCACATAACAGTTAAAATAATGCCCACTTCTGTACTTCCTTGTATAAATAACTTATAAAATTCTCTGTTTCCATCTTTACTAGATTTCCCACTTCAATGAGCTGGCTACACACCTAATGGGTACTCCTGAATTTTCCAGTAAAAATGTGTTTTGAATAGTTGTAGTGTACACACAAACTGAGATTGCGCTGGAACACTGTTTTTAAAGGCAAATCTCTGATATTAGAGAGGCAAGTCGTCCAAAGCAGATGTAATGCAGCCCTAATAACCAGCAGGAGTAAATGAATGCCACCCAAAACCAAAGTTCTCCAAATTCCTTAGGGAACTGAGTCAGATGAATCAAGTTTCACAGGTACCCAAGAATCATGCAGGTTAAAGAGCAGAAAATCAATCGCAGTCATGGATTTCTCCTGTATTTCCACCAATAACACAAACGGGAAAAAAAAAAAATCTTACTATTTGCAGAAGCCAACAGAACTACCCAGCATGAGCTACAACGTAAACCTTCCCGATCTGCCTATTTGAGCTTCCTGTATTTAGCATGTGAAAATGTTAATATTGGTTGTAACTTCAGAACTCAGCTACTAAAAATACTCCCCTCAATACACTAATTAATATGTTGTTAGAACTAACCTTGAACTGTTCTTCCAGCTTTTCTCGAAGAGGGCTCAGCTTCTCCAAGCTCTTACTCAGATACACATGGCCATGGAATTTAATAAACGCCTTGATGAAGTCAGACACGCTCCATCGAGTCTTCACCTCATCACGACTAAATTCACAACAGAAATACTTCAGCATTTGCAATTAGACACAACTGCATATAACATTACAAACATTTCCTATGGAGTTCAAGAAAGGTAGAATGTCCGTGCAAGTATGCTTTTTTGTACTGGCCCAACACAACTGTTTCTGCATTCCCTGTTCACACTCAGGAGCATCTCAGACAAACCTTCCTTCGTTTCACAGATCTGTAAGGATGCTCTGACTGGAAGGGAGCTGAGGAATTTCTACTACAAATAACTTCTGACAAGGCAAGTAGATTCGGAAGAAGTTTCCTGTAGCAGAACTACATTATGCTTAGTCTTACCTTTCCAGTGCTTTAGAAAGTGCTTTTTGTAGGTTAGTGGAGGCAGCTGGGAAAGGAAACTTCACAGCAATGCTTCTGCAGTAGTAGAAAATTGTGGTCAAGTGGTCTCCTTTGGAGGAAGCTAGAATAGCCAACTGATTATAAGGCTGACCTGAGGGAGAAAAAGGCAAGCTGTCATGTAGTGAAGCATGCTGGGTTTCATATTAAGCATGATTACTTGAAAAGGGAGCTCAAAGCCCTAAGTTCTCCAGCAAACAAGGCTCAGATTCACCTGTTGACCTTTTACTCCAGCCTCACATCAGTACAGCTCAAATGAAAAACTTCCACATTTGTGGTGGATTTCTTTTGCATCTTTTTGGTGACTGTTTTTTTTTGTTCTGGTGCGAGGGTTTAAAACGATAACGTTAAGGTTTCTGTCTATGTAAGCAAATACTGTCAAAACCAAGCTCTCGTCACCAACTTTTATCTTTATCTATTTGGACAAAATCTGGCCAGTTTTACCTTATGAGGCAAATCTAACTGACCAGTTCTTCATATTTTATGCCTATAAAAATTTCTATATTTAGAACATGGAGAGTTTTTCAGTTAGAATATAACCACCTAAAAAGTCAAATTACAGGTTATGCAGCCTGGATTAAACATGATTTATCCTTCTCTCACCATCCCTACAGGTTGGATCACTGTAAGCCAACAGCTTAAAAACTAGATCTCTGTACTACAGCAGCTCTTCACTTCCATAAGCAACCTTAAAAATACAGTTTTAGCTACTAAACTTTACAAACTGGCATGTGAACAAATAAAAGGAAAAAATGCTGCTGGTAAGCAAGTTTTCATTAATTACACTTTATATAACATATAAATGTAACATGGTTAATGTAGCACTAACGAAGCCTTGGAGTGAAGCTGTTCTTTTAAATCTTTGTTTTTAAATCTTCACAAAAAAGAGCCAAGTGACAAATCAGGCAACCAGCTAGTGTCTAAATGATTTACTGACAGGCCAGGCTTTGTTGCATGATCGCTTTGTATGTTTTGGGAAGGAGGCTTATATAAAGTTTCCAACTGCCACACAAGAAAAGCAATACCCCAAATCTTCCTCTGGAATTATGAACATAAAAGGTGTCCCAGACTCACCATTAGAGGGGACAAGCTGAGCCGCGTGTCTGTAGTAAGACTCTGCCTGGCTGGTCTGATTCCTATAGCGAGCTAAGGAAACAACAAAATCGGGGTAAGACCAAGAATTCAACTCTTATGTGCTTGATTTAATACAAATCAGTTCGCCTGAAAAACATTTTACTTATTTTAGAAATAAGCACCAGAAGAACATAAAATTACAACAAACAGCGTGAAAATTCAAACACTGAACTTTAAGGTGCTTGTTTTCCCTCATATCCTCCTGTCACAGCTTATCAGTTCTTACGTATTAAGATGCTGTGCCAACAGCATTGCATCCAGAGAGCTACAAATATTTCTCATGCTTCTCCACACAAACAGCAACTAAATCTACTTATAGGTACTTATAAAAGCAATTGCAGATTCCAGTGAAAAGTTTCTAAAACACACAGTTCTACTCTAAGAAATAAACCTGTTAATGTAGAAAAGAGTTCATTATGAAAGGCTGGATTTTTAACTGTCGCCTTAGTAAATAATATTTAAAAATAACGTTCTGAAATGGAGAAGTAGGCTAGCCTGCTGCAACTAGCTTATTTTAACAGTGACCAGTTTCAACATTTCACTACACCCACCAAGAAACCATTCTATACTCTATGATCACTACACTGGGAGACAGATTCTAACAAATCACTAAGAAGCTAGTGATTGTCTTCACGCATTAACGTATAACACATTAGAGAAGACTAACGTCACTGCTTTCCAGACCTTTCCCTCCCACAGCAACCACCAAACACACAATCAGCTACCACTACAAATTTGGAGCAGTTGCCCAGGCTATGCACAGATTCCCCTTCATGAGGGCTGAACATAAGGAGAACTCTTGTGTCCCACCTCCTTTTCCTTCAAGAACTCACCAATATCTCCAAGGTGGACAAGGCAGTGCTGGCAGATGTAAGAGCAGGAGCTAGACTGCGGCTTCACTATGGCGCTGGTGTGCATCTGTTTATTGCTAATGATCCCCAGCTGGGAAGACTTTACACGACATGGCAAGTCTACATTAAAAACTGTGCACAATTCCTGTAATAACTAGAGAAACAGGTACAGTTTAGTAGGAGCTAGTCGTCAGAAAAGCAATGAAACAACAGACAAAACTAACAGCACCACTTGGAGGAATGGATTAGCTCAGCATATTCAAAGGGAATAAGCCTAAGTTACTGAAAGTGAGAATTTAAATGTTATGGTCCATACAGAAACCACAGAGCTCCGTGCTGCATTATTCTGCCTAGAATCACAAAGAGAACTTGTACTTCTCCGTGTATCCCAAACCAATAAGCAACTCAATCCCTATGATACTTAAAATTATTGAGCACGCATCAGTGGAGACTTGGTTTATGGTTCTGTTTGGTTTGTTGAGGTTTTCTTTTTGTGTGTGTGTGTGTTTAAACAGGGCACTCAAGAAGAGCACAGTCTTTGTTATATCTTGATGAAGTGACACCATTCTCTGAAAATAACAAAAAGGAATGGCACTCAGTCTCCAAAACAGTTTGTTCCAACACAAGAAACAGCACTACCCTGACTTAAACTTTACAGAGAAGCCTGAACCAAACCAAGTTTGCAGGTAACAGTGGCTAACAGTTCAGCAGCTGGGCTATCAGTAAATATTTGTGCTAAGCTAACAGTGAGATTCTTTCAAAGAACCATTGATTTGATCAAATATCTCAGAAACTGACTGAAGATAATCTTGAACTCTGCCAATTCTAATTAGTGTTTTTGATGTCTTTCCTAATGGACTTCAGCAAATACTCCAGAAAGTAACACTAACCAGTAGCGACAGAAAGTGTTTGTTCTGCTGTGTTGAAGGGTTGAAAATGCAAATAAGAATTGACAGACTTTCTCCCAGCTGGGAACAGACTGTGTCTCCAAGTAAATCGGACCTGTAGCAGGATTCCACTTCCAGATAACAGCATATAGAAAGCCTAGGGCTGACAGAGATGTGCACTTTGTCAACAGCTAAACATGCAATGCGGTTATTTTGCTTGCTGCAGTAAAAGGTTTGTGTTACACCTCCTTCCCCTTTTGCTCTGTCTTTCAGATAGTAGATGAAACCAAATGAGAGAGATCTCTCAGATAAAAGCTGGATAAAAGAGAAACTTGACATCTTCCAACAAGCTGAATTAGGAGAATTCATGCTCTCTTTCAAAGATGTCATTTACACAGGCCTCACAGCTGGAGAACAGGGATCTTGCCTGAGCAAAATCTTTAGGCTAAAAACGGGACGATTAACATGACAGCAAACAGAGAAAGACGACCCAGTCCAGTCTGTGGTGTCACACACAAAAGGAGCAAAGTTCCCTGATACACTGCAGGGAAGAACAAGGCTTTTGCAAGATAAACAGTGGAGATGGTAGACAAACCCTTGGCAGCCACAGCCTGCCCAAAGGGCTGCTTCAAAGAAGCAGCTTTCCAAAAAGCAATGCCGAAGAGGGGGGGGTGGGGACGGGACAATTACATGGGTTCTTGAAATAAAAACTGTGGTTGCCTTGCAAGTTGTTCAGAATGAGACTAGGCACCGACACAGAACAACCCACTGTGTATGCAGGAACCTGGAGCCAATCAAACTAGTCATGACAGTCTGGTCAGACCACTATTTGCGGCAGAGGATTCAGCAGCGACAATGCTGATGAAGTACACACCAAACGAGGGCAAAAAAGAAAAGAAGGGCAAGTTATCTTTATTGAGGCCATTATCACACACCAGCTCGTGCTCTCCATAATGTACAAGCTGAAATCTAACACTGGAAAGAGTAGAGGCAAAAAACCTGCCAATAAGGACTGAACAGGAACCACACCCCTTTTGCAATTAACAGAAACAGTGAAAAGATACTGGGCTCAAGAGCTTAAGAGGAAGAAAAGCTCCTGCAAATGAAGTTTGTGATTCTAAATAATTGTTGAGATTAGAACTAAGACTGAAGATGTACTTGTAAAGCCTGCAAGTCTTGATCAAAAAACCAGCAAGGCATTACAGTTTCCAGATGCAACACAAGAGTCTACTCAGTGTTGCCCGTGCTTAGTTTCTCCCAGCTGGGAACAGACTATCTCCAAATAAAACAGACCTGCAGCAGGATTCTGCTTCCAGGTAACAGCATACAGAAAGCCTAGCTGTGCTTTTAAATTAGGTATTATTCAGAAAACCAGAGCTGTATTCAGGCACATGTGCGGTATGCATGTAGACAGTTCTTGGAAAACATTAACTCAGTGCTCACCATCAGCATCAGGAGTTACAAGGACATGACACAAAAAAGCACAACACATTAAGCCATCATGCAAATCCACAGTGTAACTGCATTTTGGAATTCTCCATGTATTTTTGTTCTGGAATGCCAAAACCAAATCTACATTTTTTTTGCTAGATATAGGAAGTCTCAGGCTTTTCAAAACAAAAAAGGGAATTATGACAACAGCCCCTGAATCCCAGCATATTAATGAGAATGGCAATTTAACTAAGAGTACAATGAAATCATCAGTTAGTGCTTGATGGGCTTGGGTGGGTTTCTTTGCTGTTGTTTCTGTTAGACACTACAATTAAAATACTTAATTGTTCACCACAGACCACTGCAGAGACCAGACTGAATGGCTTCAAGAGGAACTGGAGAGCCAATGAATGCTAAACCTCTTAATAGCTAGATGATTCAGATCAAACCAGCTCAAGAAGGCAAAACCAAGCAGCTTAAGGCTGAAGTACACAAATACATTTCAACAAACGTATCTTTTGAAACTCACCTGTGTGTAGAAGCCACTAGCTGCCTCTAGGAACAGAGAGAGGTTTGCCTGAACTTCGCTCCGATTTGGATTTGCTCTGTTTTTCGCCTGACCCTGTAGCGTTGTGATCTGATTTTTAAAGGCATGGTTCCAACTGAAAATGAAATAAGTGGGTTTGCTTTGTTTGTTATTTTTTTCTTTTACTCTGGAAGTGTCAATGCAGGTAGCATAAGCAACAGGAAAATAGCATCAAAACATAGCATCAAACAGGAAAATTAAATACACTCAAATTCAGGCAACATTCAGATTACAAATAACGTTAAATACAGAAGAAATACCTTTCCCCACCTCTCAGCTAGAGAAACCAATCCAACACTGCACAGCTAACACTGTAACACAGCATTAAGATTCGCTTGCAATTGTTTTGGTTTAGGCAGCATGGCGCTCTCTTCTGAAAACACTAAGCAAGCGGGGCATGGACAGGACAACTCAGATAGCCTGCTCACCTAGCTTCCCACAGTGCTGGAAGAACCATTTCTCTTAACTAACCCTGTTACAACCCATGTCTGCACCTTAAATAATAGGGAACAGACTCAAGATGTAAAGAAAACCCAGCTGGTTCTGCCCTGATACCTGACTGATCACGGCACATTAAGAAAAGTTGCCTCCTGATGTTCCTCCCACTGCCCAGGCAGGGCTTAAAGTAAGGTCTTTGGCAGCTACTCAACTGTTGTTAGACCCTGCTTAAAGCTCCAGGTGCATCAGGCAAGTTTCCTCCTTTCTGGAAACCCTGCCTCAGCTCCTCCCAGACAGCACAGAAGATTGAGTTTCTTAGCTTTCTCCCTTCCATCTTGCTCACCCAGACCTGCTTCTGCATGACAGGGCTGCTACTCATTGCCAGAGGCAAAATATGAACTGCTGAACGCTCTTCATCGACTCTGCAGTGCAGCTCATGTTTCATCCGCAGCACAGCTCTCATTTTAAAGCAAATAAGACAACAATTTCACAGGATACAATTACTTTTCTGTAAGTCTCGGGGTTTCCTGCTCATCAGCCCAGATTACGTACACAGAAATGTATTGGGGTACTTACAGGTCCTGCTCCACTTTTTTATCTAAAGCATATTCCAAATCAGTCACCAGCATTTTCTGATATAAGTCCTGTAGAGCCTGTCTGGATGTCCAGACTTCTGCTGGACCCAGCTTCGAATCTAAGCAACAGAAAGGAAAAAGGACACAACAGTTTTTGTAATACTCAAACTTAGGGAGTTGTTCCAACAGATTCTTCACTCACCTATTGAAGGAAAGAACATAGTACACTCTAAGATTAAAGCACATGTTTAACGCTGTTAACAGATTCATCAGAACAGTGAAATACAAGGAACTATGGAGGGACTGGGGATTAACTATCACCGGTTACCTGATCTGCCTCCAACACCATAACCAGACAGAGACAGCAGCTGGCAAATGTAAAGAAAACAAAATAGAGAAGGAAGCGACTCTCCCTAAGCCATTAAGCTGCAGATCTCCTTGTCACTGGATGACTTCAGAAGCATTTCCAGAGTAGCAGAAAAGAAATCCATCACGGGATGGTAAACAGGACAGATCCTGTAGCCAAGGCTGTTGGTGTTTAGGAGAACGCTGTGGGAAGTATCACTGCATGCTGGCTGTGTTCTAACTCTTCAGTAGCCCTCTGCTTCCCATCACTGCGGGCGAGTGCAAACGCCGTTCCTCACTATCTCCAGTTAGAGTCCAGTTTCCCATGCTTGGTACATCACCTGAGCCCAGGCTGCAGGAGCACAAGGGACGGATGAGCCCCATCCCAGGAAGAGTGTTCTGCTGATGGCCTAGCTGCTCCCACCGGGTCAGATGGACCCAGGCAGTCATAACATTCCACACCAACCTGCCACGTGTACTACACTGAGGTGGTAAGCGAGGCTGAACATGAGTTCATTATGCGAGCATGGCAGATACAAGCAGAGGTTCTGCATGGCTGATACAATGTTATAAACCATTTCTCATAAGTGCAAACAGCTTAAAATATAGCTTGTAGCACTTGCATAGCATCTATAGGCTGCACTTTCATAACATGTGGCAGTGTTGAGATCAACATGGCGATCATCCAGGTTTCTCCAAACCATCCAAGTATAGCAGTTCCTTCAGCAGTCTGGACAGAAGGCTCTCACTCATCCGCAAAAGCAGAATACATCGAGAGAGGAGAAGGGGTGCTACCTTCAAATGCTTTAAAACACCCAAAATCAACTTTAAAAATACATGTATTTTCAGACAGAGGAGAGAAGGGCACAGTTGTTAGTGTTATTTATTTATACAGAGAGGACAAGCCTTCCACATAACGACACACACTTTCCAGAGAATTCTTAGGAACGATAAGCATAAGGAACACAGAAGAAATTAAAACCAAGAATTAAGTATTAGCAGCAAGATCAACTGTATAATAAAGGCACATACCTGTCATGTCAGCCTTCAGGACTTCTGCCTGCCTGTAAGAAAGCAATAAAACAATAAATTAGAAACAGATTGATCAAAATAATTGAATTATGCTAAAGCACATTCATGCAACAGTGAGTAGAGAAAATGGACCAGCTCTGTAGAGGCTGCCTACAACCTCCATGACCACAACTGCTGTTGTTCAACACCAATTTCTTTAATTCATACCATAACACAAATCAACTGTTCACTCTTCCCTGCTTAACTTGAGCCTCTTTCAGAAAACCCTTGCACTACATTTTAAGATTCATGCCACAGTAGCATCCCACCAATACTACTGATACCTGCTACCTGTAACTGGGAATTTGACAGTAACTCTAAGCTGTCATGCGTGAAATGCAGTAGCCAACACAGAGCGAAGCAAACTCCCACTGGTCCCTGTCATCACGTTGCTACAGCCCTCCTGCACCTCTGGGCTACATTAGCTTTCCTTAAGGAGCGGCACTAAAAAGCCTACTGCTTCCCCAATTACCTCTCTTCCTTGCACCATGTCCCTAAGGTCATGGCTTGATCAGGTTTTCAAGAAAAAACAACATACAGAAAGAAGGGCAGCCGCAGGTGACCAACTACCCATCCTTCACTGGACACCCTCTGCAAATCCCCACTGGTGGTGGAGGTCGGCAAACAGCTTCTCAAAGGAACTCCAGAACACAGCCCTCAACAAATATTTGTGGATGCTCATCAACGGCTAGATGGAGCAGGTGATGGAGATGTTATGGTCAAGCACGATGTCAGCGGTAGGTACATGAAACTTCAAGGGGAAGCCCTGCTGGCCTGTCTGACTGACCTACAACTAATAGTGGGCAGAGGCAGGAGGGACACAAGGCTGCCTGGCGTGACTGGGTTTTGGTAGAACATGTCCCTTTCCCTCTGCTACACTCAAATGTTTATGTGTATTTGCAAAGGATATTTGCAGATATGGAATCCTCTCAGCGTACCCACTTCCACCTGCCTCCTTCAGCAGAAAAACTAGATGGAAGTCACACTGTGACTAACATGAAAGTCAGATGCCAGCCTGGGAGAGACTGGAGAACCAGGAGAAAGCACCACCTGAAAAGGCTTCAGACACAAGCACACACCCTGTCCTGCCAACGTGAAGTTAAGCAACTGTTAAAATGTTTTTTTCAGGTTGTTCTGGGTTCTACCTACTGGGCACAAATTGCAGTGAAGCTTTTGAGATCCACATCATGATTAAACAGATATCGTAACAGTATCAGGTGTACTGCTAAGTCCCTTCATTAAATTTCTATTTATTAAATGCAAGAAGAATCTATACCAACTCACCAGTTCCCACAGTGTGCCACCCAGGAAGCAACAGGATGCTCTGAGGGCTTTAATTAAGCTAAGAACACCTTAGCTGGTGCCAGAAATAAATCTGCATGTTCCTTCACAAATGTAATCTATTTAAGAGAACTTCTTTTAAGTTATTTCTTTCAAGAAGGCATTAATACAGCAGGGAACACTGGGAGAAGAGATAAACTATTACTACTGACAAACAAGCAAGGAAAATTTCAGATATCATGTCCTGAGAAAGCTGAAACCCAAGAAACACTTCTGCTGTGTCCATGTGGAGGTAACAAAAGGCACCTCAGCGATGCCCTGCCCATCACTACAGCTGTCGGGGTGGGAGAGAGCAGATCTTCTCCCCACACAGCAAAGAGCTGACACAGGACAGCAACCTCCCCTGTGTGCTTTGCGCCTTGGGAGCCTCCGCGACACTGACCTGCAAGTCCAGTCAAGCAGAAAGCGGAGCCAATCCTGCGCGGCTCTGATGCGGCAGCTTGAAATGCCACCGCTCAGAAGGGAAAGTCAGTTTGCTCTGGAGCTGAAGCCTCTGTTTTCGGAGCGGCCAACCAACTTAACACTGTTGCACTCACATTTTTTAAACATCTGCCAGCTGTGCAGACTTCTTTGAAGTGAGAACAGCCCAACACAGCTGGACCTAAACTTTCACCCAAAAGATCTTTGCTAGAACACCTTTGTTTTGGAAAACTATTCTCATGGGCTTACAGTACGAGAGCCTTTAGCTCCAATCTGTGCACTAGGCAAAAAGAAAACTGCCTTTTATATTTTATAAGCTTGCAGTAAGCTACACTAAGGAGATTATCACGATTTTTAACAAAGTGTATAGAAGTTATTTTAGTATTTCAGCCTAGAGGCCAAAGGAATTAGTAAAGCAGGTCTAACATTAGCATGCTCTGTTTCTCTTAAATAAACGCTGGTTTTAGGGGGAAAAGAGCTGCATCCATTGTGGTTAAGCCAGGATAAAGTGGAGGGGAGCAAAATCTGGGAACCAAACCTGTTCTGCATCAGTGGCAAAGTATTAGCAACATAAGAGAAAAGATGCACTGCCCATTCCTTGAGTAGACCTTCCTGAAGAGCCATGGCTGGTACTCAGAGACTCCTGGTGGACACAAGTTGGAGCTCACTGGTAACGGCAAATGCTTCTAACTGTGCAACTCGCTTCCTATATTGTCAAGCATTTAACAAGGCTTTTTGTCCACATTTTTCTTGTACCGCCCGATACTGCATTAGCACTAGAAGGACTCATTCTGGTCCAAAAATACATGGCCTGCCAGCAAACGTGGTACAACTTGCTTACACATTTTATCAAGAATGTTCTCAAGTACCTCCTTGTCCAGTTGGACTCAGCTCAGTCTTCAAGTCAAGTTTCCCTTGAGTTTGTTGGTCCAAAGCCAAAGAAGTACAAACTACAGTCTCAAAAATCATATTTCAAGCATATCCATTAGCTTGATACATCGTGATAGCTATTCTTTATAATTTCCTAACCAAATATCAGCTCAGCTCTGTGCTTTGGTGGAACCCAAAACTCAAATACAAAGCCTTCCACACAATTCAGTGGAATAGTTTGACAGCTAAAGGAATTTACAGTTTAGTCAAATACTTGAAAAGCTTCAAAACTTTGAAACACAGCAGTCTGGGCTTTCTTTTGAAGTTCTACAGGCATAATATATTAAAATTTATGTAACCACAGATGGCAAAGGAAGCTTTTCTTCTCTTAAGAACCTGGCAGTATGCAAAGTCCTGTTTTGCAGTAACTCAGGGAACTCGGGCACTGTGTTTAGCCTGGAATGAACCACTGGATTTAGCAAAAGATGACAATACAGATGCATTTTGGTTTTCTGTTCTCAAGTTTTTATTGTCCTTGATCAATTAAGTTTTACCTCAGCAGAAAAAGAAATCAAGTTGTTCCCCTTACACCAGTAAACACCTCTGTAGGGAAACTCCACAAATACCGGGATGTCTCTCCCATGCACATTTTCAGGTCTCTAAAACATCACATTGAGAGTCTGACAAGTACATTGATAGATCACATAGTCCCACTTAACATTTACACCAGGGCAAGCCCACTTCATTTGCTCTTAAAATGCTACAAGAAAAGATCACACAGTCTCCCTGGTTAACCACACTACTGCCTGGTGATAGCCCAGAGGGATTCTGAAACACCAGCCTAAGGCCCCTCTGCTGCACACCAAGCCCTCCCTCCTACACCCAGAGCTCCTGATGCTTTGCACAACAGCCATTTGGAAAACAGACTCCAAACCATCAACATCTTGCTTGTAGGCTAAACCACTGACCTTTGTATATTAAGTTTTCTAATTCTCTTATTACCTGACTTCAAACTCCATTCATGGATCACTAAGCAAATGGATCTATTTTACCATTGCCCCCAAATCAGCTCATCTCCATTTATATATTCTTCACTTCTGTTAGAATTCAGAGCATGCATAACAACAAATTTTCTGTTCTGAATATACCATGCTGCACCTGTAAGAGGGCATCAGTTCTACAGACACACATCTCTGCTAAAGAGCTTCCAGTTCCTGAAAGCAAGCTGGGGAGGGACTGTTCACAATGGCTTGTGGTGACAGGACAAGGGGCAGTGGGTATAAACTGGAGAGGGGCAGATTTAGGCTTGATATAAGGAAGAATATATGCTTCCCAGGTTGCCCAGAGAAGCTGTGGCTGCCCCATCCCTGGAGGTGTTCAAGGCCAGGTTGGATGGGATCTTGGGCAGCCTGATCCAGTGGGAGGTGTCCCTGCCCATGACAGGGGGGTTGGAACTGGATGGGCTTTAAGGTCCCTTCCAAACGAAACTATTCTATGATTCTATGATCATCAAGCACAGAGAAGCAAGTAAAATCAAGCCCAAGTTCTCAAAACAGCAATCTTGCATTACTCAGCTACCACTCGCTATTACTGAAAGTCCAGCAGGTCAAAGTCAAGCTTCACTTACACCACACTGCACCAGGCATGATCTGCTACAGTACGACAAGTTCCACAATAAGCACAGAAAAACCCCAGCCTCACAAAAAACCCACTGCACACAACACGCTGCTCTCCACCATGCCTAAAGGGGAACTCCATTCGGTTTTCCCCGGTTGTCCTGAAGCAGCAGGAGCTGTATCAGTTCCCTCCTCAAATCTAAGTAACACAAACACCCCAATATGGAATTAAGGATTTACAGTGCTAGAATGGGTAATGAGTCCAGGCAGCTGGGACAGAAAAGCAATCAGAATCCAATCGTTTGTTCTGAGGGATAGGAGTGTTGGTTGACAGCAGCTGAACACGAGGCAGCAGTGGCCCAGGCGGGCAAGGATGCCAATAGCATCCCAGCCTGTATCGGGAACAGCACAGCCAGCAGGAGCAGGGAAGGCATTGTGGCCCTGGAATTGGCATTGGTGAGGCAACACCTCAAATTCTGGGTTCAGTTTTGGGCCCCTCACTACAAGGTGGACCTTGAGGGGCTGGAGCACATCTACACAAGAGCAATGAAGCTGAGGAACGGGCTGGAGAACAAGGGTTATGAGAGGCAGCTGAGGGACTTGGAGAAAAGGAGGCTGAGGGGACATCTCACCACTGCCTACAACTCCCTGAAAAGAGGTTGTAGCGAGGTGGGTGCTGGTCCCTTCACCCAAGTGAACAGGCAATAGGATGAGAGGAAATGGCCTCAAGCTGTACCAGGGCAGGTTCAGACTGGACATTAGGAAAAATTTCTTCACCAAAAGGGTTCTCAGGCCCTAGCAGAGGCTGCCAAGGGAGGTGGTGGAGTCACACAGAATCACAGAATGACCAGGTTGGAAGAGACCCACTTGATCGTCGAGTCCAACCATTCCACCAATCCCTAAATCATGCTCCTAAGCACCTCATCTACCCTAACCTTAAAAACCTCCAGGGACGGTGACTCAACCACCTCACTGGGCAGACCGTTCCAATGCCTAACCACCCTCTCCATGAAGAACTTTTTCCTAATCTCAAGCCTAAATCTCCCCTGGCGGAGCTTGAGGCCATTCCCTCTCATCCTGTCCCTTGTCACTTGGGAGAAGAGGCCAGCTCCCTCCTCTCCACAACCTCCCTTCAGGTAGTTGTAGAGAGTAATAAGGTCTCCCCTCAGCCTCCTCTTCTCCAGGCTGAACAACCTCAGCTCTCTCAGCCGCTCCTCATAAGATTTGTTCTCCAGCCCCTTCACCAGCTTCGTTGCCCTTCTCTGGACTCACTCCAGAGCCTCAACATCCCTCTTGTGGTGAGGGGCCCAGAACTGAACACAGTACTCGAGGTGCGGTCTCACCAGTGCCGAGTACAGAGGGAGAAGAACCTCCCTGGACCTGCTGGTCACGCCGTTTCTGATCCAAGCCAGGATGCCATTGGCCTTTTTGGCCACCTGGGCCACTGCTGGCTCATGTTCAGTCGGTTGTCAACCAAGTCCCCATGCCTGGAGGGGTTTAAAAGACAGGAAGATTAGGTGCTCAAGGATATGATTTAGTAGTGGACAGGTACGGTTGGACTTTATGATCTCAAAGGTCTTTTCCAACCAAATGATTCTATTTTACAATTCTGTGAACAGTCTACAAACTAAAAAAAAAAAAAAAACAGGTTAAACGGTCAGGGCAGTTTCACTCCAAGCAGGAATTCATATCCCTGCATTTCTCTCCCTCCCAAATGTAGGTGCAGAAATTGTACCACAGCGAGAAGCGCCTGCAGCCTGGCCAGCCTTAACAGGTGACTGATCCGAAGGCTCAGCAAAGACACTGCCAGGAAGTCTTCCTTCTTCTGAAAGGGAACAAGAAGATACAGAACATATATAGAATAAATGGAGGAAATCTTTCATTTTGTGTTGGAAAGGAAAATTTTCTATCGTAGCATAGTAAAAACAAAGTCAAATACACTTAAATTATTCTTACATTTTTATCATTCTAGTACAAGGCTCACACTCAGAAAGGACTCCAAGGAACATCTAGGAACTCCTGTTCCAGGATTTTCCTCAGTATAACAGCCGACTTCAACAAAAAAATTACAATGTTTTAATACCTCAGAGGGGTGTTTGTTTGTATTTTAATGTACTTGTGCTGATTCAGGGCAGGAGAAAGCAGTAGCAAACACTAACAGCATGGGCACTGAATACTCTACAGCAGATTTAGGGGAGAACTGGGTCACTCAGAAGCCCCTAAACACCGCACCCAAGACAGCATTCACATCTGGAGTTCAGTGCTGAGCAGATATTACTGTCTACTCTAAGCGGCTGAGAGTTTTACGGGAAATAAGCATTCTTCCTACCATTCCTAAGAGCAACTACAAACACTTACTAAAATATAAAGCTTTATTAGCCCTTTTTAGATACTTGCTGGGTACTAATCCTTTACAGCTGGGGCATTTTGCTAAAGGATGGATTTTGAAAGACAAAAATAACTCTGATTTCCCTAGACTATTTTGTAGACAGCTATGGTACCTCTAACCATGACTGTCACAGGGAAATAATTTTACCCCTGGGAGATTCCAATTGCACACAAGAAACTCTTCACAATGAGAACAATCAGACATTGGAAAACTCCCTCCAGGGAAGTGGCAGATTCCCCAAAATCAGACATGTTTCAGACTGGGCTGGACAGAGTGCTAGGCCATTCTGTCTGGACCATATTCTAGCCAAGCAAGGTTGGACCAGATGATCCCTGAGGTCCCTTTCAACCTGGGGTTCCACAATTCTTCAATTTTTATAGCTATCTTAAGATTGTGCGCAAACCTAGATTTTTATACCTGAAAAACAGTAGCAGGGAACTTGTGGATACACTTCAGCTTTGATATTGCCTTCACCTACTAATTCAACAGCACCTGAATAGAACAGGTTGCAGACTGCAGCTCCAGTTAACAGTCTGACACATACATCCCTGAAACAGTAAACAGACGGTGTCAGGATTTTGCTGTGATAAAGGGAGCCCAAAATAGTTTCTACTTATTCATCTATAGACTTTAACTAATCCTTTGTGCATCAGATATGCACTATTTAACAACTATTTTTAAGGAGCTTTGTCTTTATTGAAGTAGTTTTGGATGTTCTAAACTTGCAAGAATTACCACCTAGTTTAAACGACCACAGTTTTCATAACGTGCTGGAATTACTTGCTTTGGGAGCAGGCTGGTTTTGGTGATGTCAGCCTTTACTGACGTAGCAAGAGATGTTCAGCCTGTGAGTCACTGAGTTAAATGCTCCATGTGCCTTTTACATTGACAGTCTTCACTGATATGGCAATGGAAAAAACCTTCAACAGTACCACCTTGCAGACAATTTTATGTGTTAACTAGTTTAAAGCTTTTTATTCCTGCTACAGGCAGCTGAAATCAGGGCACAGCTAATTTCTTTGACCACCAGCTTTATCAGATTATAGCTGCAGATCAAAGCCATGCACACAATTCAGCATCAGTGTAACTATGCAAGGAAAAAAACACATCTACAAGTATATGCTAAAGCAAAAGTATCACCACCCTAATCTAAACCCTATCCACAGGGAATCACACTCTATTACCTTTTTATTCCCACGTGAGAGGGACAGCGAGAAATAAGGACAAAGAATGGGAATTTTTTAATCCCATCTTTCCCCTTTCTCCTAGTCCAGGGTCTACTAGAAGCAAGTCATAATAATCATCCTCAAAAAGCAACCACCAAAGGCAACTCTTTCCAAGCATGATCTGAACTGACAATCTTTGTCCCTGGGAAAGAGTAAGAGTACCCTCACAGTCAGCTTCATTCAAACTCATTTTTTATCTTCAGTTTCACGGAAGTCAGTTCCTTTGTCCAAGATTTGATAAAGATACACCCAACAGGTAAAAGTTACCCTAAGGGAAGTTTACATGCATTTACTCTGCGATTTAATCCACAGAGAGAGAAATACAAGTCTCCTACCTTGCTAAGTTTTCTAGCGTTCAACTGTCTCCACTGAAGCCTCCGCTCTTGCAACAGCCTAGAGCTTGCATCAAGCACAGGAGCAAGTCCGAGCCTCACCACAAGAGCAGTGCTGCAAATGCGAGTTAAATGCCTCAAAAATGGGATCTGGTCTGTAGGCAGTTGTTCAGGATCAGCAAAATGCCTGAGTCTATTCCACAGATTTCTACATTTAAGCCAGTAGAGCAACCTCCAAACTACATACCCAACAATCTGGTTTTTTCCCATTCAAACAAAAATAGCTTGGAGTAAATGTACAGTATCGAGACCAGCTCAGGAAAGCATTTTCCATAGTCACTGGTTTGTAAAGTTTTTAAATACTACGTTGTTCTTCAACTTTCCATCTTGCTCTGCTTGTTACGTGGAATCTTACTGGAGCCATAAGGGAGAAAACTAACCTCTAAATGGATAAAAGAAAGGCATGAGAGCTCCAGATACCATTAATTTGTTCACCCTCCAGGAGCTGACGCCATAGCTCTGCAGGTAACCCTGACAGCATTCTCAGTACAGAAAAATTAAGAGCAAATTACCAAAAGAGTACAAACAATTTAATAGCTATAAAAAAAGGCACACTCAGGCTGGCATCTGAACTGCCTTACTTCCCTTGGCAATTCCCACAAGATTTTGACACTGAACACGGAAAAGCAACAGAATTACTTTGCAAGCACCAGAACAAAACAAAAGAAAAAGCCCACAAGTTATGCCCTTCTAATAACACTATGTTTACTCTTTCAAATCCGCCCTGATTATCGTGCACAGTATCAGGCTTCAGCTGTGATAAATACCACCAGCACTCACTTGTTACACCACAGTTCCTGACTTAGAAAAAGCTTCTCAGTTTAAGGGCTGGAAACTGCAGGTAATAGATACCAAAATAAGTGAGTGTTATTAAACTTCTTTCGAGAACTTTTGCATTATGAAAACCAAGTCAAGAACTATGGAAAAATAGCACTTTCTAATAAAATAAAAAAAAGCATGATCATTAAATTCTCACCTCAGCAACACAACCAGCAATACTTACTATGTTTTTTCAACAAAAGCATAAATGTCAGACAAGGCACAAAGGACACCAGTATGAGATGTATGGAGTTGTGTAAAGGAGAGTTTGTTACTAAACATCAAACTTGACTTTTAGTTTAGTAACACACAAGTCTCCAGAAGTCCTCTGCTGCTAGTTGTCTTCAGTTTGGGAGTGGGTCATCTAGATGGGCTGTCAGCTATAAATCCTGGAGTCCACCATGAAAAAACACACAACTCCTGGAATACGTAAAAGTTACTCACGTCTGTCTTCAGCTGAAGGTGAAAGCTATGACCAATCCAGACAGGTGAGATCTAGCAAATATTGCCAGCTCTGGAGCAAAGCAGAACGAATACGCTACTAACCAGAACAGCTCCTGTCTAGGACAGGCGCAGCTTGGAGCTGTTGAGCCCTGTTGAACACAAGCAAGTCCAGAGGAAAACTCTGGCTAGAGAGCTGCCTGGAGAAGGACCTGGGGGTGTTAGTTGACAGCGACTGAACATGAGCCAGCAGTGGCCCAGGTGGCCAAGAAGACCAATGGCATCCTGGCTTGGATCAGAAACGGCGTGACCAGCAGGTCCAGGGAGGTTCTTCTCCCTCTGTACTCGGCACTGGTGAGACCGCACCTCGAATCCTGTGTTCAGTTCTGGGTCCCTCACCACAAGAAGGGTTGCGGCTCTGGAGTGAGTCCAGAGAAGAGCAACGAAGCTGGTGAAGGGGCTGGAGAACAGGCCTTATGAGGAGCAGCTGAGAGAGCTGGGGGTGTTTAGCCTGGAGAAGAGGAGGCTGAGAGGAAACCTCATTGCTCTCTATAACTCCCTGAAAGGAGGTTGTGGAGAGGAGGGAGCTGGGCTCTTCTCCCAAGTGACCAGGGCAGGACAAGAGGGAATGGTCTCAAACTCCACCAGGAGAGGTTTAGATTGAACATTAGGAAAAAAATTTTCACAGAAAGGGTCATTGGGCACTGGCAGATGCTGCCCAGGGAGAAGGTTGATTCACCTTCCCTGGAGGTGTTTAAGGGATGGGTGGACGAGCTGCTGAGGGGCATGGTTTAGTGTTTGATAGATGATGGTTGGACTCAATGATCCGGTGGGTCTCTTCCAACCTGGTGATTCTATGATTCAAGAGGCTGAAGTGGTATAGCTCACTCTGCTGAGTCCAGCTGACCTCAGCAGCTCTGCTTGCAGCAGGTCCAAATTGCCTGCAAACAAAGCTGCTGCCACAGCCACTGCCCTGCAGAGCACCATCGGGTACTGCCAGTTAACCAGTAACCTACTATTCCCCTTTGAAAAACTAAAGAATTCATTAGGGACAAGCATCTGAGCAAATTTGCAACTTCCAAGGTTAATCTTGCTTTTGGGGATTAAATGTTTTCATCAAAATAATTATTTCAAATTTCATTCTCAATACTTCAGCTACAGAGCTGAAGAGGACTCTATCTTAAAAGCGGCTCACATGATGTTCAACCAACTACAAAGCAGTGATCGGTGTCGGCTTTAGAACTCAAGTATGGTAAGAGTTTGGGTTTAGCAGATACTTACTGAACATAAACCCAAACACAGTTTTCCAGACTGCGGTCTCCCTTGCAACAGTCACAGACTCGTTCACTACTTTTTTTTCCCTTCTGCAATGGCTGCAGAACAACCTCCATAGCAGCTAACAGATCCTGACTCAAAGTTACATCTGAAGGGCTGGAAAGGACCTCAGGTGGTTACGTATTCCACTCCCTCACGAGGACATTATCCCTGACAAACACCAGCACTGCCTGTGACTGAAGTCTTCCAGAGGCCAACCACCCCATACCCTTGAGCAGCCTGTCCCTGCCACCTTGCTAAACCATTCCCACATGGCATTGCATCTCACCTTATCATGGTATGCCTTGTGTTCACCCACTCTGGCTCCTTCCTTTCATCAAATCCTTTTGCAAACATCACCAGCCTCCCTCAACCCATCCCTACTTTCATACGGCAGTGACAGGGCAGGGACAGCCCTCACTCAGACTGAGGAGACATCTTCTGAATGCTTGACACATTAAGCAAGAAGGGATGATGCCGGGAAAAGATGCAGCAAATGACTACCCAATTACTGGTTATTAATTCAACACTCGTGTGTTACTCAGGCTGTACAAGCCAACTCAGCCCTGCCATTTCACTTTGCAACCACAACAGCTTGGATCTCGTCATCAAACGTGTTGTAAAGGATACCGACACATCCAAAACAGATTTTAAAATAGGATAATGTTGGCACTGTATTTCAGTACATGACAATAGAGCATGAAAACAACAGGAACTCCACTGCTCTATCCTCAAATCTGACATCCGTATATTTAATGGCATTTTCAACCATACCAATAAAACTTCCTGCAGCCGAGTCCTTAAAGGCCCAAAGATCTTCACACCTTTCTCATCTGACTTTCCCAAAGACAAGGCACTCCTGGGCCACACCACTTAACACTCTAGAACAGCAGTTTCTAGCTTTGTAATCCTCAAGGACCTATTTCAGGAATTAATAGAATCAGTTATACATGATAAAAAATAGATGTTTATTATAAATTCATCCTTAATGCAAAGTGCACAGAATCTTAACAGAATTTGAAAGCTTATCCCAAACTTCTGACTACATAATGTAATGTTCCACGTAGACACATCACTTTTTTAGTGTTGACTTCTGCCTAGCAGTCTGTGATGGAAGTTACCAAAATAGTCTGCAGTTCCACAAGCAGCACCAGCAAGCGATTGACATCATCATTAGAAATATACTGATCTAGATCATTTGAAGCTTTGGAGGTTATTCTACTCTTAGATATCAAACTCGGAAGACGACTAGCGCTTCAGCTGAAGCTGGTCTGCACACCTGGCATGCCAGTCCCCTACAACTGCCTCTGCCCAAAGCCCCATAACTCCTTCAGTTTACCTCCAAACAAAATAAATCTCTAAAATGAGACAACAGCATGGATAGTTTCAAACTGGCTGCAAAATCTGCCTGGACATGCTCCTGAATTACAGCCTTCTGTATTAACTCAAATGCAAGCTGACAATGCACATTAGGGAGTTTAGCATTTATTTTCTAAAGATCTTACCTATATGTTCAACTTCGTCTTAATGCTATCTATTGCAACAAACAAACACCTCCTAGAATTTTATTGCAAGTTTACTCTGCACCTTTTAACAACTCAATTCATAATCACTAACCCATAGAGAAATCTCACATTTCTCTTCATACTGAAATAACATTTCCTCTATTTCTCTAACAACTACAGCACGATGTTGAAGCTCTAAGAGCTGCTACAATTTTCATGGTTTTATATGCTGCTGGTGGTCTGGGTTTTTCTTGAATACTAAAAAATGTGGCTTAAGTCCTTTGGATGCTATTCTTGTTGCCATGTGCAAAAACCAGCTCCACTAGGCTTTGTCTGGGGAACAGCTGACTAGATCTAGTTCAAGTCCTTGATAAGTATCTACACTATGTCAAGACAGACAACTCGCATCTATTCAGTGGACAAAAGGTTTGTCCCATCCTTCTTTCTTCCCCCTCTTCATAGGTGCAGATGACAAGTATTTCTATTTTCAACCGTCATTAGGCTAGTCTGCAAAGATTACCCCGGAGATTGCCCTTGATGGCTCCAGAGTACCTCTAAGTAAGAGTACGAGTGCTCAAAGGCACTGCCAAAACCCTACTGACTGCAGAAGGAACTGAAGCTGGAGTCTGTCAAGGGTTCCTTGCTGGGTACAGGAAACTAGTTTGAAAAAAGATTATCACCCAGTCGCAGCTGTTTGACACATAGCAATATCCATGTGATGTCTTCAAATCAGAGTGAGACCAAGACAGGACATAGCAAAGCAGATACCAGGAGACTCTCATTGCAGCAGAAAGTACAGAAGCAGAATTTCCAGGATTACCATAGCACAAAGGGAAAAACCTTTATTAAAACCTTATTTCTTTCTATTCCTGACAACACCTGTAAGGAAGTCAAAATAAGATAAATAACACAGCATAGACCACTGAGGAGTACAGGGGACCCTTAAAAAGGTTGGCCCCCAAAAAACTTCCCCTTGCTGTGGCCTGATCAAATAGGAACAACCATCACAGCTTCGTTAAATCAAGGCACCAACAAACACCAACGTCCATCTTGAATAAAAGTCTAATCTCTGCCTAAGGTTCTTTAAAGTAATTCAAGAAATTCTGCCCAACTTCATTTGGCAGAATCAATCTTAAAGGTTTCAGTGGAAAGACATTCAGAATTAATTTCTCAATTCTTAACAGCTAGAGAGCAGCTCTCTGAGATAATTCAGCCATGTGACAAGTGGGGCTCGCAGACTCCAAACAGACAATGCCTTAGAGGGCAGAGGGGAAAATAAAATAAAAATCAGCTTACACATACCGATATTAGATGAAGCAGAACATTGTTCAGTACAGCTGAGCACTGGAGGATACTTCCAACACCACAGACAATGAAATTAAAATACGAGAATCAGACTACTGATGTATTAGAGGAATTGTAAGTGCTTTAAGAAAAATTACATTTCTTTTCCTCTAAAGGTGGAAGAGAAAATTAACTCCAGCAGGACTGTTAAGTACCTCAAGGGTATCTCGGATTTGAGTCCCATCAGTGAAATTCAGTCTGTCGCCCACAGCTGTGTAACAATGCCAAGGGACTCCTTAGCCTTCTGGTTCCTTGTGATAATCCCTCGAGTGCCAAAGCCAGTGTGAATAATTCCAGGAAAGTTCTACTGGGATACAGAGAGAAGAGAAAGCAGGCCTAACGTTACTCAGAAAGCTCTCATTCCACCTCAACTCACAGCATTGCATTGATCTGAACGTATAGTTGCTGATTTAACTCAGAATAGAAATCCACAATACCAAAACACTGCTTAAGCCATTTCGCCCCTCACTTGGTTGTCCAGGAAGTCCTCAAGCTTACAATCAATAGTTCTACTTAAGTTCAAATGGGAAGAGAAACAGTGGTCAGACACATCTAGAAGTGTGGCCTAAAGGCAAGATGCAGAGCATGGCTGCACAAGTGGAAGCTGGTGATGAAACCAGTACAACTGTAGAGGAACGTTCAGCAAGACCCCACGTGCAATAACACGAGCGCTCCAGAGGTACATAAAAAAGCTCACCTGCCCCCACTTCTGTATGGAACAGTGAGAAGCTACAGCCCACGAGTCAGCTCCATGATTCCTTGTGTCACTCCACAATAGAATCATAGAATAACCAGGTTGGAAGAGACCCACCAGATCATCGAGTCCAGCCATCCCTATCAAACACTAAACCATGCCCCTTAGCACCTCATCCAGCCATCCCTTAAACACCTCCAGGGAAGGTGACTCAACCACCTCCCTGGGCAGCCTCTGCCAGTGACCAAAGACCTTTTCTGTGAAAAATTTCTTCCTAATGTCCAGTCTAAATCTCCCGTGGCAGAGTTTGAGGCCATTCCCTCTTGTCCTGTCCCCTGTCACTTGGGAGAAGAGGCCACACCCTCCTCTCCACAACCTCCTTTCAGGGAGTTATAGAGAGCAATGAGGTCTCCTCTCAGCCTCCTCTTCTCCAGGCTAAACACCCCCAGCTCTCTCAGCCGTTCCTCATACGGCCTGTTCTCCAGCCCTTTCACCAGCATCATCGCTCTTCTCTGGACTCAAGAGAAGAGTTAGCCCTCTGTTCTTTTCACTGCAGCAAGACAGAGAAATAGAGTTAAGACATCATACCCCTCCCCAAGTACAGGAAAATTTATGCTTTACCAAACACCACTGAAATCTACGACCTCTCTAGTCAGATATAAATAAGTACAGGACTAAAGTACGCAGTTCTAACTATTTTAGGGAAATAAATCTGTAGTTTTATTCCCTCCTGCTTGACAGCAGCTGTGCAGCATTCAAGTGAGACGAGGACAAGCCTCAAGTTCAAAGGAACAAAAGCAATACCTAATGTCCTCCCACATATACTCCTTACACATTACAGATGCATTCCTTAATTGCTCTTCCAGCATTTCGTACTCTGAGAAGTCTGCTCCTAGTGAGTTTCTGCAGGAGTGGTGAGGAACCAACGGCAGTGATGAAGGACCCCTTAAAACTCTACAGCCCCCAGCAGTTCCTCATGCAACAAAATCAGACGCTGCAGCAAACTATCCTCTCCTCCCTCTCCAGTCACTGCATGCTCGATCTGCAATTTCTCCTATTCCATACTGATTTTTGCTGGCTGAGCAAGCAGGGAAGATGCCAAGGCATCTATCCATCAAGTCACCGTCTTCTCCCATCAACCCAAGTGATCCTGAGCAACGACTGCAGCCAGCCTTTTCTTCTCAAGGGGGAGGCTCCAAGACATCTGAAAACAGGTGCGATAGCCAACATGGCAAATGGAAAAGCGGGACAGATTCAATTCCACACAGATCGATTTAAATAAAGCTTTAAGTTGCTTAAGGTGATACGATTCAGCACCCAGATCAGTTTATTCAGAGGCAAAACTCTCACTGCAGCAGGCCAGGATTCCTTGTTATGAAACTGCTATAAGGAGGATGCACTCCTATGACAGAAGAAACATTTTATGAGTAGCCTGAATATCACTGTATACTCAATATTGAGTACTTAAATAATACAGCTATGCATTCACTGAGCAAAAGCACATCTTACCATGCACCCAAACTCAGAAAAAAGCCCTCCAAACCCCTCTATTCAGGGAAGGGAGTAACCTTCTCTGAACGCTTTGGTACAGCCTAAAGTGCCCCATCAAAACTTCAGATAAGCATCACCTGGTTTCATAGCAGAACCTTCTCGTTTTCCATAAAGATCAAACTACAGAGGAACAGGCAGGTCAGAACAAGAACTAACTGTTATCAGAATCATCCCTGCTATCCAAAATAAATAAATAAATACAGCTGTAACTTTACTTACACTAACCTGCACTTCTAGGTCACTGGAACACTGTTTTGCAAGTAACCTCAAAGCACAGCACAAAGAAAGCACAGAAACAGCAGCCACGACAGGCTGTGTCCTGCAGCAAGTCAAAATAAGGAGAGACTCAGCCCCCACACTACAAACAGGGGTACTAATTGTGCCAGTAACACCAGCCATGGGCATTCAGGACTTTGGATACTCTAGGAAAAGGATCATTATTTATGAGTGCCATGGGTCAGTAAGCACTTTAATGATAATGAATGTTATCCCTAGAAGCAATCCCACCCTGCCCTTACTACTAGTGCCTCCTTCCTGCCACACACTTCTGTCAGCACGTGTGGTAACACAATGGATGGGGTCAGGAAACCAACTCAGGCTAAGTTCTGCGAGTAAAAATCAACATAAAAGCAAGTTTAACCTACCATAGTTCCCCTTAGCTGGAGACCGGGCCATAAACTAACACCATCAAATCAGGGCTGAGCAGGAAAGGGGTGAAGGGAAGTGCAGGACAGGTCTGCCAGGAGCAGTTCAAGTTTAACACACACCCTTTGTCAGTGCGGCCAAGCTTTTGCCAAAAACTGAGCAAGAAGGGTCAAGTTCTTTGATTACTGCAGCCTTCTTCCCTCCGGCACACCTTCACATACAACCACCTTCCTGCCAGCCCCTCCAGAAGAAAGGTGTGCCCACTCACCACCTCCTAAACTGCACACACATTCAAATCCTCCCTGCCAAGGATGTGTAGCTGTCCACGCTTAACTACGGCACCGACTGCACTCAGACTTTGCACAAAGGAGCAAACTCAGCTTCTCCACACAGAAATGTGCACATGCCACAGCTGATGGGAAGCTCTAAGTGTGCTGATTTACACCAGCTGAGCCCTGCCTGCTTCTCTCTCAACAGGCAGGCTCCTTTGGATCACTCTTCCAACCAGCTTGCTCTCATAAAGTCAAAGGCAACAACGAACTTTGAATCTTCTGGCCCTCTGCAGAAGGTTAAAACTTGCCAAAGCCATTGAAGAAAGGGGAGAAAGAAGTGATAAGCAGGGCATCCACACAAGCTTAATTTCCTTCAGCATCTAGGCTTGATAAAGAAGTAGCAGAGATACGATAGCACACCCAGCCCGCTTGTGACTTCAGCACAAGGAAGATGATCCATAATCCAAATCTCCATGAAAGTAGGAAGGGAGCAAGCAATAGCTGCTGTGCCAGCCCTGCCTGGCTGACCCTGATCCCAGGAACCTGCCCAGAGACCTGAGGGGTATGGTGCGCATGTTGGGGCTCTCCACAAGATGAATTTCCTTCAGCAGTAAGCTCAGAGGGAAATTGCCTAACACTTTCTAAACTGCAATTGTTTTTTACTTCACAGGTCACCACAAAAAGCTTGTTGATCAGTCTTAAGTAGTAATCATCATCAATCTTATTTGCTTTTTAAACCATTGCCCTCACCCTTGAGGGGGGGGATAAGAAGTGCCGCTCGTACTAAATATTGGCAGCAATTCCAGCTATCAAATGCTAGAAATACCTCATGTGTAGGAAAACAGAGAGAGAAGGCAGAAAGATTTTCCCTTTATGTTCCCCCAAAGAAAACACCATGCTAAGAAGCACCTCCTGAAAGGCCAACACAGTATTTGATCTCCCCACTACTCCTCCCCTGTTTAAAATTCAAGAGTAAACAATGCATGGAAGTAGCATTAATCATTTCAGAACATAAAAAAGCTAGAGGGAATACTTTCCAAGACTGACTGGTCTTGTTCAGATAGCAAGACAAATCAAGAAAGATGCAGATCAACTGGAGCGAGGTCAGCAGAGGCCCCCAGGGCAGCTGGGGCTGGAGCACTCCTGATCAGGGCTGGAGGAACAGGAGCAAGGCTTGGCCAGCCCAAGGCAGGGCAGGCTTCTGGGCTTGGCCAGCCCGGGGCAGGGCAGGCTTCAGGACACCCACAGCAGCCTTACGCCTGCTGGGAGAGGATTGAGAAGATGGAGCCAGACTTGGCAGTGGCAGGAGGATGAGCGACAATGGACATAAGTTGAAATATGAGGTTCAAATTAGATGTAAAGAAAATCTTTTCCAGAACGAGGAAGTCTAAGCCACCTCCGTCCTCAGAGATTTTTCAAGACCTAAGTCAATCAAGCCCTGAGCAGCCTGGTCTGACCCCAGAGCTGCCCTTGCTTTAGTGGGAGCATGGAGAGAGATCTCCGGAGGCCACCTCCAGGCCAGGTTACTGTGTGAACTCCAGGCAGCACGTTGCAGGGGCACACAACAAGATTGCCTAATAACACTGAAGCAACAACAACTTTTTCCTCCACATGCCCTCAAGGTAATTAAATAACTTATTCTGCCTGTCCTGTTGAGATTCGTTCTGGGTGGCAAACAGTGCTCTGGTTTGTGCCTTTCCAGCACTGACAAACATCATTCTGACCAGGAATCAGTACCAGAACAAGCTTACATGCACGGATTGCAGCACTAAACTGCCTCCGCTCTACCCTCCTCCATTAACAATGAAGAAACTGCAAAAGGTGCGTCACGGACTGGCAGACAGCAAAGGAGCAACCACGAAGAGACACGGCAGATGCAGTAGTTAATGGAGCTACTGATGAGTCTTTGAAAAGAGAGCCACAATTTAAATTATTAAAGCAGTCAAACCTTTAATGAAGTTGGTCATAGCCTCATCATAAGACTACAGGAAACTATCTACTGATTTGTCAGCACTAGAATTTCAAGCCCTGTAATTCAAACACTTTTTATTCTCTGTTTACTGGATGCTAAAAGCCACAATTTACCAGAGTAATGCCACATTTAACTAGGAACTAGAGTTCACATCTTTGTGAAATGCAACTCAGACAGTCATAACTCAGTCAAACTGCTAAACTTCTGAGGCCAAGTTAGCTACACTTTGAACATTAACATATAAAAATGGCAACAAAGATCACTCCCTAAAGTGAACAAACACAGGCTAAAGCTCAGTACTGTCTTATAAAAATGATGCACTCAGAAGTTTCTGTGGTGCTATGTCAGAAATCCCGTCAGTACTGACATTTTGCTTCAAAGTGACTACTTCTACGCCTAGCAGGATACATGAAATGTTTACTGCAAGATGCCTGCCCCACCAGAATAGTTTAATTTATGGGAAGAAGTTGTAGATTCCCAAAGCAGCACAAATGGTATGGGTACAAATTTTCAGCCAGATGATACAAACTCCTGAAGAGCGAGGTGTGAACCAAGCCTCTTTTCCAAAGAGCTCTCTGAAGGAACCTTCTGAAAGATTTTTACCTGCCCAGACGTAATCCAAATCTTTGAGAAGTGACTCAAACAATGGGCCAAGAGAGGTACCTAAGAAATTAGATGGGACAGAACACCCTCCAGTACGCACAAAAGGTGACCTTGAAATGGATAATAAGACTAGAACAGCAAAAATCCCAACACTTTCTTGCAACATCTGAAGGGGACTCTCCTATAACTTTTGAAAGACTCGATACATGAAACCTGACCTTCTTTGTTCAGTCTGGAAGACTTCTGTAGGAGTCTCAAGTGTTTCCCAGTTCCTGCACTTCGACTGACGGGCTACAGTTTTTTTAAGGACAGCATTTTAAAACAGCTGATTCATACAGAAAGCGAGACTGGTACTGGAGGAGTTAAGGCAGGCCAGCTGGAAGTCCTTTCTTCCCTGCTCATTTTTTCAGCATCTCAATTCTTGCAGAGTCATTACTTCACTAGTTATTCAACCATTACGTGGTCACCTTAGAAATTCAGCTCTCTGCTGTTTAAGCTTCAAACACAGAGGAGGATTCCTCACAACAACATTTCTGTCCCTCCTTCGTTTTAAGACGATGAAGATTAGCAGAAACTAATTGCTCCACATCTCCATCTGGCCCCATGTTTTGTTAACCTGCCCCTTCATATAATCACACTATTATAATCTGTCTATTCCACCACCACTACGCTGGGACTGAGCTTGCAATGCTACAGCAAGGAGGAGAATGCCCTCCTCCTTAAGGCAAAGGACTAACAGAACTGGCTCCGAGAGCATGAGGCTCTTCCCAGTTCCCTTTATGAGCTTGGGCTGCAGTAATCCGCAGCAAATTTCTGTCCTATGCAAACCAAACACTTTAAATATACACTCTGTGGACGTAAAAAGCATTTCACAGCTTTTAAAGAAACCACCCCCAAGCTTCCCTTCTACACAAGGGAACAAAGCCAGATGTTCTTTAGAGGGGGAAGGTAAAGAATACAGACCACGAAGTGCTTGAAAAGTTTGGGAGGGGGATCATTCTATGTTACTCAGGGTTTTTTTAGGAGACAAGGCTCTTGGTGACAAAGCCAGGAGACATTACTTGTCATAAATGAGTGCCCAGATGCTTCACTCCTGTTGTATTAGTCAAGAAAAAGCAATGAATGCCCAGCACAAACTAGGGTGTTGGAGGAACAGAGCTCAAGCTAGGGGAAATAGGTGGTTACTTCCCACTTGCTTGAAGGCAAGGAGGGTCTCCAGCTTAGTGCAGGGGAATACGAACGCTAGGAGAGAGTCTGGTGGTGCAGGAAGGTGACTGGGGCAAGAAGAGTGACTTCAGCAGTGCTGCCTTGTAACGATATAAGGGAAGGGAAGTAAGAGGCTATGGTGTTAATTAGACATATACTGAAACACAAACACACACCTTGTACTGGTAGAGGAGAGTTAATAATAAGGCATTTAAGAGTTTTTTCTGTAATGTACTGGGAAAGAAAGAGGGAAGAAGTTTCTAAGACAGCATAGGTGTGCCGCCTGGAAGAGAAAAAGGCTCATAATCTTGCTGTTAGAGAAAAGTAGTACTTTATTATTTTTCTTCTTTAAAAAAAATAAACTTGAGACAAGATCTGGACTACCAAGGCAGACAGAGACACAAGATAATGTGCAAGAGGAGGATTTGGAGAATCAGTAAGGGGAGACAGATAAAGTATTACAGAACGCTAGACAGAAAGCGGTCTGGAACCGTAGAAACCTCCTTAAATTCACCCCAAAGTGAACCATGCGGTGCCTTTCAGCCTGGGGACTTGGGAGCATGGCCACACAGCGAGGTGCTGGGAAGCAGCCCAACTGCTGCAGACTCACTTCCCTCCCAAGCCCTCAGCTCCCCAGTCTCGACACTGACTGGCTGCACCAGCCTCGGCAGCAGAATCCAGCCAGACAAGGTGCAGCTCCAGCTGCTCCGTCCTCCTGGAGCCCCTCAGCTCGAGGGGTTGGGGGACTCAGCCTGCCAGGTTCCCCTGCCCTCCCTAGGACCCCAGTTTGACCGTGCTTTGAACATTAAGACATAAAGTGGGCAGCGAAGATCATTCCCCAAAACGAACAAACACGGGCTAAAGCTCGATACTGTCTTATAAAAATGATGTGCTCAGAAGTTTCTGTGGTGCTACATTAGAAATCCTGTCAGTAGTGACATTTTGCTTCAAATTGACTTCTTCTGCACGTAGCAGGATATTTGGAATGTTCACAGCAAGATGCCTGCTCCACAAGATTAATCCTCTTTGATTTATGGGGAGAATCCGTGGATTCCCAAAGCAGCACAAAGTTCTTAGCCAGATGAGAGAAACTCCTGAATGCAGAGATGTGAACTGAGCCTCTTTTTCTAAGAGCTCTCCAAAAGAATTTTCTGAAAGGCATATTCCAGTAACGCAAGGGGCTACGAGAAAGCTGGAGAGGAACTGTTTAAAAAGACTTGGAGCAACAGGACAAGGGGCAATGGGCATAAACTGGAGAGCGGCAGATTTAGACTAGACGCAAGGAAGAATTTCTTCACGATGAGAGTGGTGAGGCCCTGGCCCAGGTTGCCCAGGGAAGCTGTGGCTGCCCCATCCCTGGAGGTGTTCAAGGCCAGGCTGGATGGGCCTTGGGCAGCCTGATCCATTGGGAGGTGTCCCTGCCCATAGCAGGGCTGGAACTGGATGGGCTTTAAGGTCCCTTTCGACCCAGACCGTTCTACGATGTCCCGGGTGCCCCCGGCCCCTCGCCCCCGGGGCCGCCGTGCCCCGCCTCCCCACCGCGGCCGCCTCTCACCGGAGATACTGGGCGCACAGCAGGCTCATCCTCCGCCGCTCGCCGCGCCGTCCTGCCCCGCCGCGGCTCTCACAGCCCGGGCCGGCTCTCCGCCGCCCCCGCGCCGCCGCCGTTCGCTCCCGCCGCCGCCGCCATCTTCCCGCGCAGGGCCTACCGCCGCGGGGGCGAGGCGGCAGCAAGGCTAGGAGGGACAGGGGTGCCCCCTGGCCACGATCCGCCGGTGACCCCGGCAGCCGCCCGCTCCGCGCCCGCCGCCGGCTCAGCGACAACGACCCTCCCGCCGCGCCGGCCGCACTTCCGGCCCCGGCCGTGCTTCCGCCGGCGCCACGCTAAAATCCTTCCCCGCCCGCACCGCCCCTCCACTCTTCCGGCGGCGCCACACGCAAAACCTTCCCCCGCCTACCGCGTCCTCTCGGCGCTTCCGGCGGAGCTTCAAACCCGCGCGGCCCGCGCCCGCCCCTCGGCGCTTCCGGTGGTGCCACCGGTAAAACCTCCCCTCCCGCCCGCGCCGCCCTCGGCGCTTCCGTTGGTGCACCCGGCAAACCGGGCCGCCCGCAGCCACCGCCCCTCCGCTTCGGGGCCCCCTCTTGTCGAATCCCGCCGGGAGGGACGTCTTAGTGACACCGAAAGTCATTTCTCTGAGGCTCCTTTTGGAGTTTTAGAAAGCGAGTATCCTTTATCAGGGCTGAGCAACACTAGGGAGGGATCTCCATCGCTCTGTGCAGCGAGACAAGAGCTGGGACAGATTTCCCATTTACATGTGTGTGTTTAGATTTTCCCAGAAATCTTATGCACATTTTACTACTTTCCAAGGACTAATTTCAATGTTATTATGAACTTCACAACAGTCAAATCTCTTGATGATTTGGAGCTGGCTCCAGATCTGTCTGACCCTGCATCTGAGATGGGGAGAAACTGCAAACAGAGGTGTTTTCAGCAGCAGACATCTCCTTTCAGCACAGGTCACACTGAACACAAGACATTCTCATCTCTAAAGAATGAACAGTGCCTGGAAAAAACAGTGTTTGAAAGAAAACCTGCCCTCCGAGGAACATTGTCTAACTTTCAAAAGTAATTGTATTTCAAAAATTACAATTACTTAGATGAACGTTAACTCTGCTTTAGCTTCTATCAGAAATATTCCACTTTTTGTAACAGTGACCATTTCTTGTACCAGGAGAGACTTGCGAACAGAGGTGATTAGAGAAGACGACACCTCTTCTCAGCACAGATCACACTGAACAGAGGATGTTCTCATCCCCAAAGAATGAACAGTGCCTAGAAAAACAGTGTTTGAAGGAAAACCTGTTCTCAGAGGGACATCATCTGTCTTTCAAATAACACGATTACTTAGATGAAACTTAACTCTGCTTTAGCTTAAATCAGAAATGTTCCACTTTTTGTAACAGTGACCCTTTCTTGTGTCACCAACACGCCACCCCGCTGCACCCTCTGGGGCAGCTGATTGTCTGCATGGATGTGTGTATAATGATGGTAGATTAACATGTAGCATCATGTCCTCGCTGCATCCAAAGCCGTGGGACCGGAGGGCGAGGGAGGGGGTTCTGCCCCTCTGTTCTGCTCTGGTGGGACCCCACCTGCAGCCCTGCATCCCGTTCTGGAGCCCTCAGCTGGGGAAGGACACGGAATCCATCCAGAGGAGGCCACGAAGATGACACATCTAAATATTTACATGATTTACACTATGTGGTGCTGCCTCTTGTGCCAACTTTGTGGCTCCTTTTATCCTCGAACTTGTCTTTTGGGGCAGGAAAAGTCCCACGGAGTTCCGTGGCCCTTCAACCGCATGGGTCAGCCTGAAGAAATGAGTCCAATGACAATTTAGGGTCAGATGACCGCCGAGGAAGCTGGCTAATGCAAATTGTGTTATTTGAGAATGTAAGTGACCTCAAGGACAGAAAGAAAGATCGTGTTTCAAAAATAAACCCCTCGCATTTTTTTCAGGTTGAAACGAGAATGTGTTTAGGGAAATGATTTTCAGGGCCCCACATGTTTGAACAGAAGCCTCCCAGGGCTGCAGAAGCAGTTTCTTGGTTTTGTGGCAGCCAGCCATGCCACCAAACCTCTCGTCAAAGGCAGCGCAGCACCTCGGGCAGGCACCGCAGCAGGGCTCAGAGCTCTGCCTCTTTCCCAGCACGCTCTGGGCTGCAGAGAGAGAGCAAACCAGTTCAGCACTGGGCAAACTGGGGCTGCTCCTGCCTGCCTGGAGCCTGTCTTGGGCTAAAACAGACAGGTTCAGTCTGCCCAGCTGCCTCAGGGACCCTGTGAGACTGTGTCTCTTGTACTGAGGGACAAATGCAGCTCTTGTAGGCGGCATCTCTCAGGGCATGTTGTCCAGGGCTCTTCTCGGACCCTTCATAGAATCATAGAATCACCAAGTTGGAAGAGACCCACCAGGTCATCAAGTCCAACCATTCCTATCAATCACTAAACCATGCCCTTCTGCGCCTTGTCCACCTGTGCCTTAAACACCTCCAGGGAAGGTGACTCAACCCCCTCCCTGAGCAGCCTGTTCCAGTGCCCAATGACCCTTCCTGTGAATTTTTTTTTTCCTAATGTCCAGCCTAAACCTCCCCTGGCGGAGCTTGAGGCCATTCCCTCTTGTCCTGTCCCCTGTCACTTGGGAGAAGAGCCCAGCTCCCTCCTCTCCACAACCTCCTTTCAGGTAGTTGGAGAGAGCAATGAGGTCTCCCCCCAGCCTCCTCTTCTCCAGGCTAAACACCCCCAGCTCTCTCAGCCGTTCCTCATAAGGCCTGTTCTCCAGCCCCCTCACCAGCTTTGTCGCTCTTCCCTGGAATGACCTCAAGCCCTGTCACCTGGTTCCTTAGCCAACACGCTTAGGGCACGCCAGGTCTTGGAGGAGTCCCCTAGGCAGCACACACCTGCACAGGTACCTTGAGCTCCATACATTTCTTCTCCTCACAGAGGAGTTGAATAAGCCAAGTTTTGAAAACAGCAGCATCTTAAGCCACTGCTGCTTCCGCTTCCACCCCCTGTTTGCAGCTGGACCCTTCTCCAGTCCCGCATTCAGGCTCTCCCACAGCAGCAGCATGGTGCCGTGAGAGCAGCTCCTGCTGGATTTGGCAGCAAAAGCCAAAGCCTCCCTGCCTCCCACAGACCTGGGATTTTCTTGTCTCCTTTCTCCACCACTCTTCTCTCTCCCAGGGGCTATTCCAGAGACTTTCTTCTTTAGCCTTAGCCAAACAAACTTTCACTTTTCCACCTTTTTCTGCTTTTTTTTTTTTTGGCTGGAGAGTATCATCTGTCGGAGGCTTCCTGCCAGGCAGGACAATAAGGTACAGCTGGAATAGAAGGCAGTCACCAAACTGCAAAGAACCCTCTGGCTCATCTTCTGCTTTGTGCCCTCCATGACAACAATGATTTGTGGCTACCTGCACTGTTATTGCTTAAAATAAAAGGCATTTTTTTTTCCTTACAGCCTGCTTTAGCACTGAACTGACCTTAGATGGTGTCACCAGAGCACAGGCTGTTGTTCTCCACAGTTGTGAGTGCTCTTCTGAGTTCAAAAGGTTGGATCTGTGCAAACAGGATTGCCCAGGGCTGCCTCTCTCTGACCTCTGTGTTTTGTTGCTGGACGGGAGAGAGGAAATTTGAAGACATGAGCTTCATTGTGGGTATTTTGCCAGGGAGGGGGTGGTACATTCTGGCTCTCTGCAGTATCTCTTAGCTGACTAACACAGGTCTCACCCAGGAGGCCACAAAGGGCTCCCTCGAGGCATCACACTCACGCTGCATCAGGCAAAAGTGAGGAGCGGGCAGGGTTGACTCAGTGGCTTTCTTGTTTGGTCTTGTCTGAGTCCTCCAGAGCCACCCCAGAAGACTCAAGATGCTCACATGGGGCAGAACTGACTCCCGAGTCCTGAGCATTGGGGTACAGGCAGCCCCAAGTATTCGCAAGCGAATCTGATGGGGATTGTTGCTGGTGTTATTTAACCTGTTTAGTGCCAATATAATTGCCGAGCAGAGCTGTTCCTCAAGGCAGCTATATGAGGGAAGAGATGGCCCATCAGGGCAACCTGCCTAGCCACAAAGCCTGCTTTGCCTTTTCTTGCTCCTCTTGAGTATCTTCCAGATGCAGAAGCAAAGGATGTCAGAGGCTGCACGGGTTTTTCTCTGTTTTCAGGGCGTCTCCTCCAAATTGTACAGTCTTTCTCTTCTTCTGAGTTTCTGTGCTGCTGGAATGGAGCTGACAGTGCGTCCATGAGTTTCTCTCCCATGCTCACTTTTCTTGCCCCTCAAAATGCTCTTCGGCATCCTCACACCTCCAGATGTGGCCTCAGTTTCTCCCAGACAGCGTTTTTGAGGACACTGCTGATTGCTCTGCTCTGTTTCTTATGAAATACTGCTCCAAACCTTTTGGTGCACACAGGAGGAGCCACAAGTCAATCTCCTCTTAGTTTTGTTCCAAGAGATTTGTGATGAGAGTCTTACCTTCAAAGAAGCAGATTACTTGTAGAGGTCAACACATATTATCTGTTTAGTCCCTAGTGGGTCAATAAGTGTGACATTTCATTGATTCCAGAGCATCGGGAAGCATTCAGTCCCCAGATGAGGGTGGCAGCCTGGAGATCCTGTGAACACGGGGAAGTGTCCCCCTGTCCCACCAGCAATGCAGCCAAAATGCCCAGGAGCAAAGCTGCTCTGCTCTGCTCTTTGGAGGGAAAGTCTCGTAATCCCAAATGTGACTCTGTTTTACATCCTTTGACCACCTCTGTTATCACAGGAACTCAGCATTTCAATTTATCCTCAAAACGCCAATCTAGCCTGCTCTAAGATGAGAGCAAATGCCATTCCCACTTAACAGAGAGTCAGAGGAGCAGAAGAGATTTCCTCAAGGTCATTAACAGCAAGAATGAAGAGGTGGAACAAATCAGAGGCCACTCTCATCCTTCTTCGTTAACACTAACATCTTTAATTATCTTAGTGACAAAGCTTGGCTTTTTGGTCATTGAGCCATCTAACGTTTTCCTGCTGCTCAGAGTGAAAACCTGGGACCAAGGAAAGTTGAGAGTACAGCTCAACAAGTGAAAACCTTAGATTCTCTGCAGGGCTGGTGATTATTTCAATCTAAATATTGTGAATGCAGGAAATTAGCACTTGAAAGCAATTGAAGAAGGAAGAAACAAAGTATGAAGGTACCTAAACAATCTTAATTTTGCCCTGTATTGGTCTCTCTCAGTAATTACATTACTGTGATTAAAATGTATTTGTTGTCATCCCAGATAATACTACTTAGATTTCTAACTGTAAGTGATGAAAGCTGCATGTTGCCTTCATTACAACCTTGTTTCTCCAAATACAGCCTATTCAGAAAACTTCAGGAATTTTTATTGTATAGAGGTTTGTCAAGTCTTTATTTTGTCAAGTCTTTACTTTGTCAAGTCTTTACTTTGTCAAGTCTTATATGATCCCCTTACAAATATCATTCGGGACAAAGAAAAAAATGTAAAATAGGCTGCATCTCTTAAAGAAATCCCTTTTAATCCTTATAATTCATAAAGTATCTCATGGATTTACTCTTCATTCTCAGAGTGTAAGCCCTGCACATTTGGGAAAGCACCGTCTCCCTCTAAAGAAAAGTTAAATACCTCTTGGAAGGGAAAGAGAAAGCAGCTGATCCTGGGTACCACACTGAGTGCCTCTGCCTCACACTGCCGTCCCACATAAGCCAGATCAGATCGTGACCGCATAGATCAATCCTTCCTGCGTGGCTGAGCTGTAACCTCAGCCAGAATTAGAGACATGAAAATGCCTGTGGAGCTAATTGCATCTGTGGCCGGTGCTCAGCTGCTGAATACGGGCAAGAGAGAAATTCGTTACCAAGCTGACCTTCCTGAGGCAATATCTTGGAAAGACAGTCCGGTGTCCTAGAAACACTGCACAGCATTTGGGATCAGTTTGCAGAACACTGGAGTGTTGGGTTCTCAACTCATCCCTAGGAACCTGAGGGGGCTTTATCCCATGGCATATTTTGGCAGCTTCTTCCAGGATGTGATGAACCATGCCCTAAGAAAACCTCCTGAGCTGGAAAAGGTGGCCACCACTGGGTCCCTGGCCATGCTTCCCAGGCTATTCATGAATTTTCAAACCTCAGTTCCAAATCATATCTTTTGCTGACTGAGGAGCCCTCCTCACTTCTTCCTCGTTTGAATGTCTGCTCCTGCCTTGGGTTCTCAGAAATGGAAGGTTTCTCCCTTTGGACCAGGTTGTCCCATCTCACATGGCCTCAGACGTGGCCCCTGCAGGTTCAGCAGCTCCCTCCAGCTTAGCCAGGCTCACGCTGTAGCAGATAACCCCGAGCCTTCCCCATGTTCTTCCACTGACTGCCCTGCATGTTTGCCCTGTGACCAGCTGGTTCAGTTCAGCTTGACTGGCCCTGCCTGGCTTCCTTGTATTTGCAAATCCTTTCGCCCCAGGGGCTGAGTTTTGTTTAGATACATTCAGATTATATCGCAAAAATGGATGCAAATGAAAAACTCGCTTTTGTGGGAACCAGGGGATTTATTGCAGCTGGGCCACGAAACGAGCAACTCCTTATTTCAAGCTCTTTTGCTCCTTAGTTATGAAGGAAAAGTCTTTTGGGGGGTTTAAATGCACATCATTGCATTGCATTTGTTAGAGTCACATGGCTGATGTATGGGGAGCAGAATTGAAGTAGAAGGGTCACCCGAGCCCAAGCTCAGGGTCACTTCCCACATGGCAAATCCCACCTGGGATAAACCTGCAGGAAAGGAGCGACATGAGGAGCCTTCTCAGGGCCTCCATCCTCTGCTCAGGAGATGCTTAAGCTCCACTCCCTGCTCTTTCAGAGCCCCCCACACCCACAACCCCTGGCAGGATTGCCTTTTTTTTTTTTCTCTCTCAGCGATTTGGGCTATTTTAAAGAAGTTGCAAACAGTCAGTTCAAAAGCCTTAAGCTGGAAGGCTTCCCTTCCTCCTCCCAAGCCCAAAGGGAGAGACAAGGTGAAAGACAGCGCCAGGAGGACCAAGAAACTCCCTTCCCCCTCCCCAGCAGGATCCTCCTGCCTTCTGCTACACAGCCCACTGCTCGCAGGGCCCGGCTGTGCAGCCAGCAAGGAGCCGGACAGATCTGTATGCAGAAATACCTTGGGTGGGCACCACAGGTGATGTTTCAGGTGTGCTTAACAGGTCCAGCCTCGCTTCTCAAGTCCTGTATGCGGTGATTTTTCAGTGCTGCTCCAAGCTCCCCATGTCAGGGCAGGCAAGTTGCTGCATTTCTTTGCGTTGTTTGCTTCTTCAGAGAGTAAAATGAAGCTAATCATCCTCCTGCCCTCTGTCCGTCCTGCTGTACCAGCTCTGCAGATGGCAGGTGGCTGCTTGCCACCGTGGGTTGGGTCGAAGCCCGAATCGGCACGGGTTCTCGGTGGGCTCTGGTGCTGCATGGCAATCATGGCAAGAGCTGATGGGGAGAGTCTGGCTCGTGTGGCTGGGGCTGTTGTCTTCATCAGTGGGAAATTTGCACCTGCATGTTCAGGGAAAGCAGCAAAATGAAAAGCAAATAAAGTCTGGGTTGGCAAACTTTGGGGGGGAAATGGAGAAATAACCTCTCCCCACACACACAGTCTCTGTTGGAGGTGAAGAGCCTCTCCCCGTGCGTGCAGCTCCCTCTGCACCCTGCTCTCTACTAACCTCTGGGTGCACGTCTCGTCGGGCTGTGCCTCGGGCTGGCATCACCTGGCAAGTGTCGGTCCCACACCCTGCTCTCTACTAACCTCTGGGTGCACGTCTCGTCGGGCTGTGCCTCGGGCTGGCATCACCTGGCAAGCGTTGGTCCCACACCCTGCTCTCTACTAACCTCTGGGTGCATGTCTCGTCGGGCTGTGCCTCGGGCTGGCATCACCTGGCAAGCGTCGGTCCCACGCCAGATCCCGCCGCCGCTCCCCAACCGCAGCATTGCTAAGTGACAGCTGATTTACCACATCGCTTACCCACCCCAGCACAGCAGGGAAGCAAAGAAAAAGGTATGGGCAGTGCTGCCCAGAACTCCTCCCCACCACGGCCGCGCGCACGGCCCGTGTCTGCACAGGCCACCTTAACCTTTCTCTGCCTGATGTTTAAAGTCAAGCCAAATGGTGAAAAGGAGCAGGCACAGAGCTTTGGCCATGCACACCAGGAGCTGGTGGGTTGCAGTGGGGATCACTGGGCAGCACCTCAGCCACACAGTTTTCTCCATGTGCGCCTTCTCCTGCGACAGCAGCACCTGATGCTCCTGCGGCTGCAAGTGTTGCAAGCTACAGAAGAATGAAGGGAAAAGCTCCCTGGAGAACATCCTATGCAAAATGAGTGGGAAATGGTTAGGATTAACAAAATTTAGTCATCAAGTGTCTCACCTGAGCGTCGGTCTCTTCTGTATGGAGGGAGTCAGTAAAGGACTCCCATTATAAAGGGCAACCCCTCATGTTTCATATTGCTGCAGGGTTGATTCGTCCCAAGGGAAATGAGTAGGACACCATAGAATCATAGAAGAGTTTGGGTTGGAAGGCACCTTAAAGCCCATCCAGTTCCAACCCCTCTGCCATGGGCAGGGACACCTCCCACTGGATCAGGCTGCCCAAGGCCCATCCAACCTGGCCTTGAACACCTCCAGGGATGGGGCAGCCACAGCTTCCCTGGACAACTTGTTCTAGTGCCTCACCACTCTCATCGTGAAGAAATTCTTCCTTATATCCCATCATCAGGTGGGAGCATGCAGGAGAGAAACACCGTGTTCCTTCTTGTCAAGACCTGTTGCAGCTCTGGGCTTCAGCCAAACCAGCAATGCTGCAAAGCTGTTCCCATCTGAAAAACCACACTGACATAGGGCCGGGTGAGCTGAGGAGTTGTGAGCCCATCACCTGGCTGAGCCGAGAGGAGCCCTAGGTCAGTTCTTGGCAGGAACTGTGGCAGCTTGCAGGTCGCTCCATCAGCTTCCATGAACAAAGCTTGCTACCTCTAGTAGAGGCACTGGAACATCTGTAATAGAAAACAGGCACCATTATCCCTACCTTGCCAGCATGGAAACCAGCTCACCCAGAAATATCTTGTAATTCAGCACTGAAAACACAGCATTTCTGATCTCTTCGGTTTCTAAAAGAGAAGAGGATTCACTGGGTGTCTTGACTCCAGCTTTTGAACCTGTTGGCTTTTTTTTTTCCAACAAAACTGGAGAAGTTTTGTGGAAATAGAGAGAGAAAAAAAGAGAGACAGAGATCTATGCACAGAGAGCACCAGTCAGTCAGCTCACACAAGTGACTGAGAGAGGCCTGAAGAATGTTCTTTTTCTCTACTGTCACCCCGAGGCTTATAAATGCTAATTAATGCCTGTGGTTTTAAAGGCAGAGTTCTACTGAGCACAGCACTAGCGTTAAACTGCAGAGAGCCACAGTTTTTCCCAAAGCAGCGAGTCTCTCCCTTTTCAGGTTAAGCTTGGAGGAGCAGCACAAAAATATCCCAACACAGCCCCCAAACTCTCACCCTATTGAATCACCAGATGTCTGTAAGGAGCTAGAGAGAAGGTAGAGCATTGTACATTTACCAGCTTGACATTGTTTGTTCATTAGTCGTTGCCCTTTCCCTGCACAGCTGATGGAAAGAGACGGATCTGCTTCCCCTGGCCTTTCTCGCAGCTGAGCTGAGCAAGCGAAGGCGACACCAAAGTTTTCAGGGTACAATTAGGACCCTTTGCAATGGGTTAGGGGGCTGCTGCAGACATCTGGTTTGGTGGCTGACCTCCTCCAGACATGTACTCAGGTCACAGCGCCAGCAGTGTGGGTTTTGGCAGGGGTTTGGGGAGCCAGCTGGGGGAGAGAGGCGGCATCTCTACGGCTGGTGGGGCTACTGTTCTTGATCCCACCTCACGACCAGCCAAGCCCACCTTGCAGCCCATCTGCCATGTCCATGTCACCTACCTGCCTCTTGTTGTGGAGTTTGGTTGGCTTTGAGACTAACACCAAAGTGAATCTCTGAGAACTCAGTTCATTTTGTGTCTGCAGCAGCAAGCTCCATTCTGGATTTTAGCTGGTAAGAAAACAGGATTCCCTTAAGGATTTTTGCGTGTAGACAGATTTATACTCCAAACACCATTTTTTTTTCCTCCTAATTGAGAGTATTTTCCTAGTGGTTTGGGGGTTTTTTTGTTTGGTTTTTTTTGGGTTTTTTTTCCTGGTTGTAAGAACCTCTGGCTAATGCTTGTGAGCTGCTTGCTCTTGTCCATACTGTGTGTGATGTATGGGTGGGAGGTTTAACAGCTTGGTTAAATTCCAGGGGCTCTGCTTCCTTCTCTCCCAGTCCCCATTCTCCAAAGCCTGTTCGAAGCGGGCTCTGAGCTCTCAAACACCAGTGGGTTTTGAGCCAGCTTGCAGCCAAGGAGGAGCACCCTGTTAATATATTGCACATGTGGATGGAGTCAAAGGGAAGAGGCAGAGAGCAAGGGGCAGGGCACACCAGCTGTCTCAGCTCCCGCAGTGCCAGCTTAGTCCAAATTAAATAGCTTAATCAGCACAAAAATATAACCCTGTGGCTGTTTCTGCAGTAACACTGTTACTGGGGGGACACCACTACCTTTGGATGTGTGCTCCTGAGGGTGTGACTGCAGCCAAGGGCCTCCAGAACAAAGATTTAAGGAGTCCCTGAGCAAATAGTCTCAATATCTTCTTGGGTTCGTTCCCCAGTGATTTTGCTCCTTCATGTCACTCAGGGTTAGGGCCAACAAAGATCCCGGCACCCCGCTGAGCTGGCGGCGGGGCAAAAGTTTTCAAGCTAAGTCTGGAAATAATTTATCTTAGCAGTGCAGCAAGAAATAGAGTGCCCAGGGGGACAGAGCAGTGCCTGGAAGCTGTGCAGACAGGACTTCTTAAGGACAAAGGGAGGAGGGTTGATCAAGGAAAAGAAAGGGAAACCTGTTGGTGGCAAATAACTCCCCGTTGAGAGGAAAGGCTGCTCAAAGGAGCTGGAGAGAAGACAGGGCAGAGCAAGCCTTTGGGACGTGTCTGAGGGCAGCTGCCCACATCTCTGCCTGCAGCGGTTGTGAGCAAAGAGGGCTCTGCTGGCCCTTTCTCCAGGAGACGAGCTTCTGTAGTGAAGAACAGCAACACTGCAGCCGTACAATGGAGAAATTAGGACAATTAGTTAGACTGCTACTGGTTTACCTTGCCGTTATACTGGTTTTCAGCGCGCTCACAGCATCTATGCGATGCTCTAGGAGGGAGATGCAGGTGTGTGTGCCCACATTTGTGCTTCTGCATGAGCATGCAGGGGGTGTGGATGTGTTGATTTGACTGTGTGTTTGTGCACATATTGGGGGGTGGATGTGTGCCTATGGTGTGTGTACACGTACAGGGGGTGTGGATGCGTGTGTGCCTCTGTGTGTGCCCATGCATGTGTGCGCGTAACGTACAGGGGATGTAGATGTGTGCACGAGCCTCTGTGTGTGCATACACATGCATGTGTGTGTGCATATACAGGGGGCATGGATACGTGCCCATGTGTGTGTGCATGCATACAGGGGTGTGGACATGTGCCTGTGAGTGTATTCACGTGTGTGTGTGCACGCACACACAGGGGGTGTGTATGTGTTTGCCTGTGTGTTTGTGCACATGCGGAGGGGTGGATGTGTGCGTGTGCCCTTGTGTATGTGCACATGCGTGTGTGCCTCTGTGTGTGCGCACATACAGGGTGTGTGAATGTGTGTGTGTACACATGCATGTGCTTTTGCACATACAGGGGATGTGGATGTGTGAGTGTGTCCTTGTGTGTGTACACGTGCATGTCTGCGTGTGCACATACATGGGGTGTGAATATGTGCCTGAGCCTGTGTGTGCACATGTGTGTGTGCCCATATGTGTATACACATACAGGGGGTGTGGATGCGTGCACGTACCCTTCTGCGTGTACCCATGCATGTGTGTGTGCACATACAGGGGGTGTGAATACGTGCCCATGTGTGTGTGTGCACACACATACTGGGGTTGTGGATGTGTTTGCCCATGTGTTTGTGCACATACAGGGAGGCGGAGGTGTGTGTGAGCCCTTGTGTGTGTACACAAGCATGTGCTTTTGCACATACAGGGGGTGTGGATGCGTGTGTGCACATGTGTCTATGCACAAGCATGTGCTTTTGCACATACAGGGGGTGTGGATGCGTGTGTGCACATGTGTCTATGCACAAGCATGTGCTTTTGCACATACAGGGGGTGTGGATGCGTGCCCATACACATGGGCATGTAACATACAGGGGGTGTGGATGTGCGCGTGTGTCCCTGTGTGCGTACACATGCAGGTGTGTGTGCACACACAGGGGGTGTGGACGCACCCGTGTAAGTGCTGGGGGGGGGGGCGGATGGTGCACGTCTCCACAAGTGTGCGCGCACCGCGCCGCGCCCTCGCCGATGGACGCGCAGACACACACCCCACCCTGAGCTTGCGGGGCGGGGGAGTTCGCGTGCCCGGGACTCCGTAGACCCTCGGGCCGGCTCTGCCCGTGCCCTAGGGCCCCGTTCTCGTCCCAGCCCGGCCCTGCCCCGCAGCCGCGGCGCCGCCCCCGCTCCTCCCTCCCCCCCCCCCCCCCCCTCCCCGCCGCCGCAGCCGCACCGAGACACAAAAAGCGGCTGGGGCAGGGCCGCTCCGGCACCATGGCGGAGACCACCAAGACCCACGTTATCCTGCTGGCCTGCGGCAGCTTCAACCCCATCACCAAGGGCCACATCCAGATGTTCGGTTAGTGCCCGGGGCTGAGCACGGGGGTCGGGAGGGGGAGAGCGCGGGGCCGGGCGCTGTCCGCCCCCCGTGGTGCTGAACTGGCGGCAGGCGGGGGCTGCACACGGGGTTGTGGGGTAATGGGGGCGCTGTCCGCCCCCCCGTGGTGCTGAACTGGTGGCAGGCGGGGGCTGCACACGAGGTTGGGGGGTAATGGGGGCGCTGTCCGCCCCCCCGTGGTGCTGAACTGGTGGCAGGCGGGGGCTGCACACGGGGTTGGAGGGGAATGAAGGGCGCTGTCCGCCCCCCCCCCCCCGTGGTGCTGAACTGGCGGGTGTTGGGGGTCAGCGTTGTGTAAGAGGTGGGGGGAACACGTTTTGGGGGCGCTGTCCGCCAGCGGTGGTGCTGAACGCGCCCTCTCCTGCACCGAGAGCCAGCACCAACCTCCAGGGTGGCGCTTCCCTTGAGACAGTGGGGTTCCTCCCACCTGCACTCACCTTGCCACACTCCCACCCCCAGCACAAAACCCCCTGGTGAGGGCTCCGGGTGGTATTTGTAAGCTGTCGCTCACCCGCTGGGTCTACGAGGCTGCGGTGGCTGCAGTACTTTTCTATCCTCTCTAGCCAGGGAGGGAAGGAGCCAAAGAGCTAAAGCTGGGTATGGCAGAAGTGAACAACAACATTGATTGAAATATTAGAATACCCAGCCTTTAGATTGATAAGAGGTTGAAGGAATTGGGAATGTATGCATGAGACGGTTGATATTACTGAGCATCCGTGAGATGATCCAAATGATGAGGATGCTATAATCACTGCTACAGCCTGTTCAGGCAAGACAAGAGGGAGGGAGGGAGGGAGGAAGGGAAGGAGAAGGGCAGTCTCTGTCAAAGGCAGTCTGACAGGCCATAAATACTGACGGTTTGGGTAAAGCTCAAAATGCCTGGAAATCCCTGTGAAAACAGCGACTTACCTGCGGTGGGGAGGGGTCCTGTGAGGGGAAGTGTCCACCGCAGACCACCAAAAAACATATGAATACAAAGATCAATGTCTCTGACATCCCTTCTTGGAACGCAGAGAGGAACCATTCTTGATGTCTGATAGATTTGAGGCTGGGGAGCAGATGCTGAAGGTCTCATGCTACCACTGGAGAAGCATCCCTGGGGTTTCTAAAAGCTGCACGTAAGTTTCTAGGCACAAAAATAATTGAAATCAGCTTGGGGTATTTCAGCATCAGACCTTGGTTTTGTAGATTATAATGAGTTGGGCAGCAGGCTAGATAATGATGGTTTTCTAGATGCAAATGATCACATTGTTATTCCATTTCCTAACTGCCAGCAAAAATACAGTCCTGAGCCCTGATACACCCAAAACATCACAAAAAATACTGTTCCCTAAGCTAAAACCAGTTATGAACAGCAAGGAACAACAGAGATTATTTAAAAATGAAAACAATAATTATGTGAAATTATAGGGAATTGTTTAATAGAAGCAACTATTGATAGAGCAGGTTTCTATAATCCACATCATGCAGTGCTAGATGACATTTTGATTAAGGAAAGCAATACTAAAAATATCATTGTGGCCCATATTCAGTGGACTAGAACCCAGTAACACAATGTATTTTAAAAGATAAAATTGGGGAGATATTCCTGTGCAGTGGGTAGATTCCCAGTGAGATGTTTTTTTCATCCACTATTGCACAGTATCTTTACCAGTGACCCGGAAGAAAATACATAATCCTTGCCATTAAAGGTGCCAATGACCACAAAGTGGGCAGACTAGCAATTAATGATGGCAATGAGTCAGTTGTGCTTCCTGATTTGCTTTGTTTGATAAAAAAAGTGCTTGTTCAAACAGCGAAGTCAAATGCAAAGTCATATGTCCAGCAAGGGGGAACGCACGTCAAATATAAACAGCAGGCAAATGTTTTCCGCCGAACAGCGACTGTGTCAAGGACTGAGGATTGATTGTATGTAGCCCGCTGAATACAACCTCTGTGCGACGCTGTAAATACAGCAGCAAGTGCAATCCCTGCAGATATAAGCAGAGGAATATCAAGCAGCAGAAGAAATGTTGTATTATTTTCACAGACAGTGTTAGCAAAACCCTTGGAGAAACAGTAATGAGAATAACATTAGCTCCGGAAACCAGGCTTTGTGGCAAAAGTTGGGAGAGGCTCAGTCTAGATCTGTCCTTAAAGATCTTAAGGAGTAACTTGATCACGACCTTTAGGTATCTGCCTGGGGGAGGAACATGTGGTCTGTAATGGAAGGGGGGTCCTTTCTTCAGCAGAGGAAGAACTGGTAAGATGCCAGGAACAGATTTGGATGCCACATCACCTAAAACTGCAAGTATGTGTGTGGCTTTGAGAGAAGTAGGGAAAAGAACTTGGGTACGTGATGGATTCCCCCTCACCTGAAGTCTGTAAATCAAGACTCCAGCATCTTTCAGGAAGACACATTTTAGCTCAAAGAGGATGGCTTGATGTGGAAGTGTTCTATGTGTATGTCCTGTAGAGATCTTGGACTTTTAAGTCTTGAGATAACCCATAGGGACAAATGATTCTTCTACAAGGACATGGCACCAAATTCAACTTAATCCCTGCTCATTTTGCCTTGAGGAATGTTATCCCCTAAGTCTAGAAGGATAATCATGTGAAGCTGTGGGAATATTGACCAAAACTTGTGTAACTTATTTAGCTCTGTGCTCTATGAATTCAGCCAAAACGATACTCCATCCTGCAAATGCTCTATTTCAAACAGCTGAATTTGTGCAAAAATATTGTCTCTCATATAAAAAAAATTGGCTTCATGAGCTTAATAGGAGGATTTTGTTGCTTAACATAGAGGTATATAATTTATCTATTTAACACTTGACACTAGTTAAGCGAAAAGCAAATAGAAGATTTGCACTGTAGACGTGTCATTGTATGCCAACCATTATTTATCTCAGTCTGGAGTTTACCAGATTTTATTCAGGCCAAATGGTAACCTTTTCTTTTAAGTTTTTTGCCTGAACAGGAGATGCATTAGTTATCTAGAAGCCTCTTCTAGTGGAGGAAGAGTTCCAACTGAGCTATTTTTCCCACCATTCATGTGAACTTAAGACTCGGTATCATTGTTTTTTGGGGGGTGGGCTTGCATCAAGGTGGGATTCTTCTTATAACCCCGGACCTGCAACTGTAACCCATGCCTGACCCTCGCATCTCTGCAGAGCTGAACTTACTGCAAGAGGGCTCCCTCCATCCTCCCCCAGATACAAGCCTGGGTCACTAGGGCTCACCAAATGAAGTTGCTTCATGCCTATGTATATAAAATTGCTACAATACACAGACATTAATAATTAAGAGTAGATATGTAACGTAATAAAAAAGTAGGTGAAATACGGTGCTGTACAGCCATCCATACCAAGGGTTTGAGACAAACACCCACGTAGCCCTGAAAACACTCCAAGTTATTTGTGGTATCAGATGTGCTTTCAGATATATATGTATGTTGTGAGTCACAATTTAAAGCTGTATTTTCTAGCTTTATGTGGCTATGGGAAGCAGTTTAGGATGCTAATGTGGAGGCAGGGGGATAAACAGAAGGGGAGAAGAGGGCAGAAGTTGTTTTTAAGACTTCGAATGAACATTGGTGGGCTTTAGCCTGAAATGGAACTCTATTTTATTCATATCTTAAAGAGCATGGAGAAAGAAAAGCAGACCCCACGCTAAAAGTCTTAATAATTGATAAGATTCAGAATGAAGTCCTGCATTAAAGCTACATGGAAACTCCACCACTATTTGGTGCCAGGGAGCCCAGCTGCTTAACTCAGCCAGCACGGCCGGCAGACACCCAGACTCAAACCAGTCCACCTGAGTTCCACAGTGATGCTGTGTAGGTGCTCAGCCTCCTCCCCTGCAGCTGGTTCAAGAGGGGAACCTCCAAGACTTCCCCGTGGTGCCTTCAGCACCTCAGTGCTGGGGACACAGAGCAGCATGGAACCACTGGCCACAGGATTTGTAGCTGAAAGGACATCTCGCTCCATCCTGGCCTCCCCGCAGTTCACCTACGGCTTCCTCCCTGTGCAAGCGATGCCACCCAAAGGACAAAAGCCAACAAGCCAATGTCAAAAGCAAAATCTAATCCCTGCAGCCCTGCAAACACACTGAAGCCCATGCTGGAGCTCTTCCAGCTGATGAGCTTGTACTTGGGGGTTCAGAGCATGAAACCCAAGGGCAGTTGTGCCAAGCAAGGTAGAAAGCCTATCTTTCAATCAAAACCCTGCTGCTGGGTCTCTTCCAACCTGGTGATTCTATGTTCACTTTCAAGGCAGTGTTGAGTAAAATACTGGGATGAAGGGTAGCACTGTCTGAGGCCTGAAACTCCAGGGTATGAATAGCTCTCCCTCCTGGTGTTTCAGGATTGGAGAGAGAGATAGCAAATGGCCACAGCTGGAGGGAAGATGTTGATGTTGAGCGAGTTTCCTCATAGCTCTGTGGGGGAAAGGGCTTGTCCTGTCGTGTGGATATGTGAGAACTGGAGGGTTGTTCTGATGACTTCTTCAAACTGAAACATGAGGGGTTTGGTACCAGGTCGATTAAAAGGCGATGTTTTGGTACTGATTTTTTTTCTGTTTTCTTTTTATTCATTTTTCTGAAATTGTAGAAGAAAAAGTCTCTCTGCAAATACCTACATTCCCCGTTTTGACATTAGACGTTTTTTCTTGTCTTTTTAAAGTTCTGAAATTCCTCAAAACCCATCCTCTCAAATGCAAACTTTTGGCTTCAAGGAAACAGCCTTGCTTACCAAACAGTTTTATTTCTGCCCAGCTCTAAAAGCAGCCTGGCACAGTTTCACTACTGGGGCTTGGGTCATCTATCAACCAGAACCTTTTCCAACAAGTCTCCACCCTGCTTTCCCACCTCTGCTCACCAGCCTTTGATCTCCCTGCCCTTGCAGAGGATGCTTTCAAGCCATCCTTTCCCTCTCCTGACCACATGGAGCCTGTGAGGTCCAGCAACGTGAAGGCTGGGGGCAGTGGGTATGTTCAGAGCTGGGCTCAGAGGCCACAGTTTGGGTGACCCCTAAAGAAAGGGTTGGGGTGCAATTATTTCATTCTATCTGAGGCGCCTGGATTATTTTTTTTACACCTATTTTGGGGGCACTATCAAGCATTTGGTAGCAAATGGGCTACTTTAATAAAATCTGTAGCATCCACTGTTATCCCAGCTGTCTTATCTCCTGCATGTCCATTTATGGAGTGACGGGCTGATGCAGGTTGGTTTAAGTGGGATGAAGAATTTTGCATGAAGTCACTCAGATGTCGCCTTCTTGTAGGGAGTCTCAGTGCCTTAGATGCTTTAAATCTGTTTAGCCATAGACTTACCTGCCTGTTTTGTTGTAAACAGTGCTGGGACCTGGACTTGTGCAGAAAAACATAGAATCATAGAATAACCAGGTTGGAAGAGACCTGCCAGATGATCGAGTCCAACCATTCCTATCAAATACTAAACCACGCCCCTCAGCACCTCTTCCACCCGTCCCTTAAACCCCTCCAGGAAGGTGACTCAACCCCCTCCCTGGGCAGCCTGTTCCAGTGCCCAATGACCCTTTCTGTGAATTTTTTTTCCTGATGTTCAGCCTAAACCTCCCCTGGCAGAGCTTGAGGCCATTCCCTCTCATCCTGTCCCCTGTCACTTGGAAGAAGAGGACAGCACCTCTCCTTTCAGGTAGTTGCAGAGAGCAATGAGGTCTCCCCTCAGCCTCCTCTTCTCCAGGCTAAACACTCCCAGCTCTCTCAGTTGTTCCTCATAAGGCCTGTTCTCATAGCTCATAAATAAGGTGGATCCTGAAATTCAGGAAATCTCCACTGTTTTCCCTTTCCTCACCCATTTTGTCTGATTAGAATTAAATTGTCCCTATATCCTAGGTGCATCTGTTATTGAAGAGAGTTTATATCCTGACTAACAGCTGGGTAAGAAACATTTATGGTGGGAAACAGTGAAAGAGGATGCTGCCATCAAAAGTAAAGTTCTCCATCCCGTGGCTTCTGAAGAGAATTCAAACAAATAAAAATCTCAGCAGGCTGCTCTTTGATTATTCAATGCAGCCCTTGCAGAGGAGCAGCACTGGGGGCTGCTGCACCATGGAAAGAGAGCTGGAAAGGATTTGTGAGCAAAGAGGAAGAAGAGGCAGAAGATGAGGCCTTTGTTTATGGTGTGTTGTTTCAAGAATTGCTTGGGGTTTTTTTTTTGTGAGCTGACCAAACTGCAGAGCAGTTTAAAGAGAGCATCACCACCTGGGACAGAGCTGGAAGAAATGCATGAGCACAATGACAGCTCGCCCTTCCCCCTTTTTGCCTAAATGCAAACATATCTGCAAATGACCAGAAGCAAAATTCCACCTCTCTCCTCTAGCAAAAGCCCCTCAGGAGCTCAAGAAAAGCTTTGCCTCTGCCACCTGCAACATGAGTAAGTCAAGGCCTCTGCAAGGCTGCCTTGTGTTTCCATGTCATCTCTGGGCTGAAATCCGAATGCTTAATTCGCTGGAGCGATCGATGAAGCAAGAGGCGGGTAACAGGACTCCAGGAGGACAGGGAGGGTCTGATTCAGCCCTGGCTTTGCTCCACATGATGCTAGCAGCATGCAGGGAGCACGGACAGCGTAGGCAGAGTGGTAGAGGGAGGACCTATGACACCAGGTGCTCAGCCAGGTGCTCCAAGCGGTGCAGACGGCAACTTTGTGCCATGGGGGGCGAGGCACCCGCATGCCTCCACTCCCGGCACCTGCCCAGAATACACCAAACCCGCAGATTTTAGATGCTGTGCTGGGAAGACAGAGCAGCTCTGGCAGGGCTGCAGTGCTCATGGCTCTGTTTGGTGCCATTATACATCAGTTAACGTCACGTTCCCATCACTGCACCCTATACAGACTCTCTTTCACAGCCTTCATCGGTGGCTTGCTCGTCTCAAGCATCTTGTCTCCTCTTTATGACCCATAGAGAGTTTTCCCAAGCACCAGATTAAACTCCATCAATAACCACTTAGGGATTCTTTTAAAATATTTATAAGCTCTAAAATATTTAGCAGCATTTATTACAGTCTATGAGACACCACATTGTCTCTATGACAATGCCACCTCCCAAAACGTGCCGTATATCTTCTTTTACTTCCAACGACTACAAACAAACAGAGCAGTGAGAAATCCAGATGTACAACCTCATTCAAGAAAGAAACGGGGGCTGTACTTCTGTTTAAAAACTGTGCTCACTAAGACGCTGCTCACACCTCCTGCGTTGTCTTCTCTGATGCCTTTTAGCAGCAGCCCATGCAATGCTGAGAGTATCAATTAGCTGTGGCAGCTCACATCTCCCGTGTGACCTTGGGCAAGTCACTTAATCTCCCCCGATGGACGCAATGATGGGGACTCACGTCTCAGCTTCCAGGCTGCTCTGGTGTCGGCGATGGGGGTCACAGGTAGGAGCAGCTTGTGATTAGGCTGATCTTTCTGCATCTGAGCAGCAGCCGGCCCCAAACAGGCATCCTCATCTCTGTGTGTTCAGGCCTCCAAAATCCTTCCTGGCAGCAAGGCAGCGGGACTGTGAGGTGTCCCCTGAGCCAAGGAGGAGGGCAGAGAGATGTATTGGAGATGAGTGTTGGCCTGTGTCCCACCACTTGCCCCCATGGGGCAAGCAGAAACAATTTGGCTGTGTTGAATGTACAGCACAGGTAGCCCTAGCACTAGTCCAAACCCTAACCTTAACCCTAGCCCTCACCTGAGAACAGGGAGGTGGAACAACCCAAAACATGTATAGAAAGACCTCCAAGACAGAAACATCAGCCTAAGATGCATACAAAAGCCAGGGCACCTCTGGACTTTGAGGTGAGCACGTTCTCTCCGGCATTTCTAACCCTGAATGCAAGTGCTCCTATAGTACCACAGGTGCCCGACCAAGCAGGGCTGGATTTTCAGGGTGCCTGGCATGGAGAAAGCTAGGAAAAGTCTGCAGTGCCCATCACTGCTCTGTAAACAAGCCAGGGCCAAGGTGCAGTTCTCAGCCCCTCAAAGCAGAATTGCTCACACATATTGATGTGTGCAGTCGCATCTAGGGAAGACAACCTCATTAGGGAACATGTTTTGTTTCTCTCCCTTCCAACATCAACTAGTTTTGTTTGGTAAGCTTGAGTTGCCGCATGTAGCTTGGTCATGCCAGCAGAAAACTCTTAAATCCTTATTTTGGGAACAGAAAAAACTAGAGTCTTTAGAAATAGATATTTTTAAGAGCCACTACAGGGCTTGCCCTAGGAGGAAGTGAAGTGGGATAAGTTGGTTTTGGAGCTGGAGGAGAAGGAGTCAAAGGCAGAGGAGCTCCCCACAGAGGATGTACAGGGGATCCTGCCCCTGAGCCAGGCAAGGAACGACTTGCTCAGCCCCTGCTTCATGAAGGTTTCTACTTTCATCGAAAGTTCAACAGCCCCTAATCGAGCTTAAGCTTTCCCTAAGGAGAGCACGTTTTCTAGGGCTTATTGGCAAGGGAAGAAAGAATATCCAGTTCTCCTAGTGAGACCTCATGAGCTGAGTTTGGGATGCTGAAAGGCACAGCTTTGTTTCTGGAGCCTTTGCTTTGCACAGACATCACCTATGCTTCTTTCAGGGCAAAGAGAGAGGGTTTGACTGAGCCATGTGGCCAGATAAGACACAGTTGCTGTAATGGGAACCTGACAGCCCTTTGGTGTCATCTTGAGATGCTTTGCACCAGCATCCAGCCATGAGTCAGAGTCTCAGCATGAGGGTCAGCCCCATGGAGAGCCAACCCAAGACCAGCGAAGAGTTGCTGAACAAATGTTCCCTATCTCTGTTGCACGGGGACTTGGGGGCCTTAAATCCTCTGCTCCTGGTAAGGTTGTAATCCTGCCACACGTCAGCCTGAAGGAGCAGCAGTGCACGTGCTGGGATGTACAAAGCGCTGCCTTTGATGTGCTACAACGGCTTGGGACTGAAAACAAACAGAGAGCTTGCACAAGGAAATTAGGGCAGCAGAAAACAAGCATGAAAATCTATTGGTTTTTTTTTTTTTTCCCTCCCGTTTTTTAAAAGAAGGCACTGGGTGACACCAATTTTCCGGCCTGTGGCTGGCTGAGATGGGGACTGGGATATCTCCAGGGATAAACATTGAAGTGTCTGTCCTACTTTGGCCAAACCATCTGCATCCTGGTAGAAACAAAATAAGACCATGGCAGGATAATGGAAATACTCACCAGGTGCCTTTTGCTGCTACCCTTGCCCTGTTTCACTCACTCTGTGGGCCCAGGATGATAAAAATCATTTCAGAGAGAGCAATCGGGACTATGTGCAACACCCTCCCTATTGCTTGCCAACAGTTTAATTTTGCTCCTGATAATTAGACTCTCATCAAAGCCAAGATACAGCCACAACGTACCAGCCCCAGGCCACATTTGTGCTGCAAATTGATGTTGCTTTACCACAGGCAGCACGTTTACATCGCTTTACACCAGCTGGAGAGCTTTTAGTCTCCAAAACCCTACAGGAGAGAGAGACTTAGGCAGAAATCACTCTGACCACTCTTTGCCCGCTCAGCCATAGTGGTGTTCACCCAAACCAGCATTTTACACCAAACACTGGCAAGTGGACGTTTTTGGCACATTTCTTTCTAAAAACCAAGGAAAACACTGTCACTGGAAGAGAAAAACTTGCTCCCTTCCACCATGCACTGTTCTACAACCCCTCCTGAGCTACAGAGTACCCAGCTAATGCACCAAGCCAGGGAAAGTTTTATGAACCCTTACTTCAATACCGTGCGTGCAAACACTCATCTTAGCTGGAGACATCTAATCCTTCTCTGAGAGCTTCTAGGCGAGATGTTTCAGTGCTCTCCTAGGGCAGGGAGCTCAAAAAAAAGTCATTCTTTATGTGAAGTCATCTTCTTGATCCATTTTTATCTGCTAAGAGTTGCTTTTTTCAGGGTAAATGCTTCTCCTTACCTCACCAGCCCCGAGACCACCAAGCTGCCCAGAGAGCTCCAGGTGTCAAATACAAGGTGGAGGGCAATCCACCTTGGCAGAACTCAGCTGCCCATCCTTCAGATGAGACCCAGCAAGGTGATGAGCACTTTCCTCCTCTCCCTGTGATACCAGGATGGAGATCTCTGGGCAATAAGTTTTATTACTTCTCCAGAGAAGTGGCCAGAGTGACAGCACTGAGCTTATCACATGCCTGACAGAAAAGCAGATCCAACCCCTCCCAGAGGAGCTGGTAGCAGCTTCCCCTTAAGAATCAGCTCCTCGTACTTGTACTTATGCTGCACACCTGAAGGGTATTGCCTGCACCCACCTGCTCCTCCACGATGCTTCAGTGGGGAAAAGCACTTTGGCCTGGGTTGTTTTAATAGGCTCTTCCTCAGATGTTGCTTCTCAGGCTCTGGGACCCGGAGGGTTTCTTCCTGGGCTCCTGTGTGTCTTCTCACATGTACTGCTCCTTCCAGTTCTGGAAAAAAAAAGAGGGGAAAACAGGATGACTTCAGTTCAAATTTCTGTTTTATCAAATAGGCTTTTTCTCAACAGCTTCATCTAAGAAACCCAGATAACCTGGGACCGGCCATGTCCCTCTGCCCGGGCCCAGTTTTGTTGTGTCTCCAGCAAATCCTCTGCTGTTTCTAGGGCAGCTCACTGTGACTCAGTTTTCAGCCTTTCTTTTTGTTTTTAAACATCTAATTTCACTTTTCTGCCATGAAGCCATGAGTGGTCAACAGATGGTGATAGCGTGAGTCCCTTTAGTCATCACTCGGGCGGCTCTCGGAGCTGAATGCTGGTGGGGCCTGGGTGGGCTGGGAGGTGGGAGGGTCAGGTGCTGCAGCATCACTTCCCTGAGCCCTTCCACAGCCTCCTCCTCCACCAGGAATTTCAGGGTATTTGGTGGCCAATGCTTTTATGTGCTTATGAAAAGCCATTAAAACAAAAGTGCAGCAATGACTGAAGCCGTTTGGGATGGAAGAACCTTCCAGTTTTGTTACTTCTACAATGCCTGGGTGCAGCTAGGGACTGACAAGGTGAGGGGGGAAACGTGTAAAAGAGCAATTAGCTTGGAGATTAAGATCATTAAGCATTAGGGGGCTTAATGGGATTTTTCTACCAGCTGAAAGTCCTTTGAGGATCTAACTGAGATCATCTAAGAGACATTGAGCTCAAGGCAGAACAGGTTGTTTAGCTCAGTGGGACACACTGGCTCTCCCCAGGCTTGCCTTGGGAAGAGCCAACCCCATGATGAAGAACTACTCTCTGTCCCTCTTCCTGCTTCTTCCCGAAAGAGAAACATCTCTTGAAAAGTGGTTTGTTCTCCTAGTAGAAATGTCATCTTGTCCCTCCAGGAAGTCCAGGGAGTGAGGGTGCCAGTGGTTCCTAACCAAGGTGCGGCTGTAGGCAGCGAATGGGTGAAGACGCTGGCTGGGGCAGAGAAAGTGGCCCTGGAGCAGTCAGGAGAGCTGGGCTCTGAGAACATCTCTGAGGAATACATCCCTGATCTTTGCATTCAGAGTTATATATAGTTTTAAATCTCTATATACACACACCCTCCGCCCCAATTAGGCTGAGAATCACTGCTGGCTCCTTGCCCAAGTTGGGCTTGGGGTTGGAAGCAACATTTAGGTCCTGCAAGCGCTGATAGCTTGAGAATAAAACAAAGTGTGCTGGCATATCTGGGTCACTCTCCCCTGCAGGAGAAGGTATTTTAGACAGCGGGAAAGTGCCTGCCTCGCCCTTGGCACCTCATAAGCTGCATTCTACCTCCCTCCCAGTGATGTCGGAGGCCAAACTGCTTGAAATGAAAAGGAGACACCTGGGAAACGGGTTTGCCTTCTCCATCACTCGTGGTTATGCCTCTTCTTCTGCTCTGGCTCTCAAGGAAGAGGGACTGTGGAAAACTTTCTGGCCTCGCTGCTACTCCATGTGTGTTTTCAGAGGGCTGGCACAGAGCGTGAGTGGGCTGAAGCTTCAACTCCCCCTGGGGAGAAGGCTAGAAATCAGAGCTGAGCAGTGGCATTCCTCTGTAAAAGAAAAAGAGGGAAAAACGAAGTCTCAGGCATGCGGCAGAACCAGGTACCAAGGCAAAGCGAATACAATTTGAAATTACACCTTGAAAAATTGGACATGAGGAATGTTTGATTTCATTAACAACAATTTAGGTGGTGGAGCAATGCCAAAGGAACCAAAATGCTGTGATTAAATATACTCGGTGAGAACCGCCAAAAAGAAACACTTTTTAAATAAGCACTCATTTTCTCTTGCGGAAGCAGGATGCTATTTTTCCATTCAGTCCAAACAAAAGACTTTCTCCCTTATGAGGACAGGCTGAGAGAGTTGCGGTTGCTCAGCCTGGAGAAGAGAAGGCTGCAGGGAAACCTTACATCAGCTTCCAGTACTGAAAGGTCTCCAGGAATGCTGGAGAGGGGCTCTTGATCCGGGAGCGGAGGGATAGGATGAGGGGGAATGGTTTTAAGCTAAAAGAGGGGAGATTGAAATGAGATCTTAAGAAGAAATGTTTTCCTGTGAGGGGTGGTGAGGCCCTGGCCCAGGCTGCCCAGGGAAGCTGTGGCTGCCCCATTCCTGGAGATGTTCAAGGCCGGGTTGGATGGGACTTGGAGCAACCTGATCCAGTGGGAGGTGAGGAGTTGGAACTGGATGGGCTTTAATGTCCCTTCCAACCCAAACCACTCCGTGATTCTATGATAAAATCATCACTTATCATTTCTATAGCTCTGGATTGTATCCTCTGATTGGTCTTTCCTCACTGTCACCTCACAGAAAAGTGGTAAACCTAAAGATATTTGAAGTACATTTGCAGAGGAGGCAAACTAAGCCAGGCTGGGGCACTGGGGAGGTGTCACTAGTGCCTGGGAAGAGCTCCTTTCCTCCCCAGTGCAGCACAGCCAAGGTCAACCACCAGCCACCCTACAGGGCTGTGCTAGGAGCTGTGGCTGAAAGCTCTTCACCACACAAGCACGCTGCCAGTGGACTAATGCACGTCTTGACAGGGTCCAGTGCTGATAGTTTATTTATGTCAGCAATGTTTAAAAGCCACGCAAGACTGTCCTGAGCATTAAGGGGAATTTACACCAGAGAAGAAATGAGCTTTTCTTTTCCAGCCCAACATCCTTGCATTGGTGTTACAGGCTATAAAGTGCTTTTAGAAAATGAAAATAGCAGAGGGTGTCTTCTGGTCTCTGGATATCACAGATATTTAACAGCCAAGAAATGGGCTGGGAAAAGGGTCAGAAGCTGTGACAGAAAGCTGAGCACAAAGACAATGAACGGGCCAGAAATCCAACTAAGAGGCAGAAAAGTAGGACAGGGACTCCTGGACTAATGGCTTTTCAGATCAAAAATCTACTCTTTCCCTGGCAAAAACCTTTGCACGGGCAGGGAGGGAAGGTTGGGAACTGCACAGACAGCTGACCACAAGCAAGACAAAAAGAGGAAGGCAAATCTACTGCAGCATCATTAGCCATGCTCACAGGGAGACCACGAGCCTGGTCCCCACAAGCAGCGTATTTTACATTAATGACACAATAAATTCTGTAAAAAGTGGTGTTTTCTGAGAACATAGACCTAGGAGTTTGGAGGAAGCACCACAATATCAGAAGAGGCACAGCAGTTCAAAGCAATGACCCGCTGAACCCGGCTTCCCTCTTTCAGAAACCCAGAATAACAGCAGTGCCATGCTTGCGTGTGGAGCTCCTCAGCTCCTTACTCTCACGCTGTGCACAGCCCTGATTTCTTTGAGTTGGAAGACCCAAGTACAGCAGAAGACCCAAAGCAGGAGGAGACCCAAGGACAGCAGAAGACTCACCGTCTTTGCCCTTTCTGCACCAGCCACGACCTTTGTCCCAACTCCCTGCCTTTCTCCCAACTCCTAGTTGTTCCTCGTGTGGAGTCACATTGCTCATCACCCATCGGTTCCAGCTGCCCTCCTCCTGCACGCGCCAGGAGCACACGCTGTGACAGGAGGCACCGTGACCTCAGCCTGGAGGTGGAACAAGCCCTGGTGTCTCCTAGAAGAGCTAAAGTAGTTTTGTCTTGGCTTGTACAGAGGATGAGACTCAAAGTTTGATGAGCTAACATGTTCTGACAGGCTTGGTTACGGCTGCCTGTCACCCTCTTCATTTAGCCGCTGAAGAATAAGTCAGTCTGAGAAGGTCCAATCTGTAAAAAAAAAATAAGGAAGCTTTAAACGCACCATTGTGATTGCAGTATGGACTCATCTGGATGCCACAAACTAGAACTATAATCTTGTGCCACCCCGAAGACACAGTGTCACCTGCCCTAAGCCCTCTGCCCCGGCCCTGGCAGCAGGGTTGGCTGCTCCCACCACAGTGCCAGCACCCTAGCAGCACAGCTCCTCTCCAGACAGGATTTGAACTGTCCTTTAAGAAAACACAATCTTTTTAAAGGGTTTTGCTTTGAAGTGGGTGGCTGTGGAGATCTGACTTATCTGGCAGTCACACAAACAAGCGAGCCAGCAGAACCACAAGCGAGCAGGCACAGCTGCCCGGTGGATGCAGCCCTGCAAGCAAATAGATGTGCTCTGCTCCAAAACTGTTTGGATGGCCGGGCCCAGATAGTGGTTGGAAATGGTGTTAAATCCAGCTGGAGGCCAGTGACAAGTGGTGTCCCCAGGGCTCAGAGCTGGGTCCAGTCCTGTTCAATGTCTTTATCAATGACCTGGATGAAGGCATCGAGGGTACCCTTAGCAAGTTTGCAGACGACACTAAGCTGGGTGGAAGTGTGGATCTGCTGGAGGGTCAGGAGGCTCCAAAGGGATCTGAACAGGCTGGACTGCTGGGCACAGTCCAATGGCATGAGGTTTAACAAGGCCAAATGCCGGGTCCTGCACTTGGGGCACAACAACCCTAAGCAGCTACAGACTAGGGGAAGCCTGGCTGGAAAGCTGCCAGGAGGGACCTGGGGGTGTTGGTTGACAGGGACTGAACATGAGCCAGCAGTGTGCCCAGGTGGCCAAGAAGGCCAATGGCATCTTGGCTTGTATCAGAAATGGAGTGACCAGCAGGTCCAGGGAGGTTCTTCTCCCTCTGGACTCGGCCCTGGTGAGACCGCTCCACGAATCCTGTGTTCAGTTCTGGGCCCCTCACCACAAGAAGGATGTTGAGGCTCTGGAGCGAGTCCAGAGAAGAGCAACAAAGCTGGTGAAGGGGCTGGAGAACAGGCCTGATGAGGAACGGCTGAGAGAGCTGGGGGTGTTTAGCCTGGAGAAGAGGAGGCTGAGGGGAGACCTCATTGCTCTCTACAACTACCTGAAAGGAGGTTGTGGAGAGGAGGGAGCTGGGCTCTTCTCCCAAGTGACAGGGGACAGGACGAGAGGGAATGGCCTCAAGCTCTGCCAGGGGAGGTTCAGGCTTGACATCAGGAAATTTTTTTTCCCAGAAAGGGTCATTGGGCCCTGGCAGAGGCTGCCCAAGGAGGGGGTTGAGTCACCTTCCCTGGAGGTGTTTAAGGGATGGGTATGGTTTAGTGTTTGATAGGAATGGTTGGACTCAGTTATCCAGTGGGTCTTTTCCAACCTGGTTATTCTATGATTCTATGAAAATCAAGTGAGAAGGACCAGTCTGGGACACGAGGAGGCACTGGAAGTCTAGGTGAGGCAGGACCAGAAGGCGGTTCCTCCCGTTCCCAGCTCAGCCCTTTTTTCACTATGCTGTACTGCTGCTTCATAGCACACATTGGTCCAAATACTTACCTTGTAGAGATTTGCTGTGCAATAAACCTATTTTTTTCCATACATATTTATATTCTATTTGGTATTTCTGAGGTAGGCAACAGGTTCTTGAAACTTCACTACTTGTAGTGATAGGACGAGGGGGAACGGGTACATAATGGAGAGAAGATTTATAATGGACATAAGGAGGAATTTCTTCACTATGAAGAAACTTCAAACCTAGGATTTTGAGGGCATGGAGGGAAATTTTCAGCACATTAATTTAGGCAACTGAATTTTACTCCCTGCACCAATTGAATGACTTAATCCTGGTTTTCTAGGGGCTGGTATGCCCAAGGCACAAGAGCTGGGAAGGAAGCCAGGGAAAGGATTTCAGACGAGTCCAAGGAAAATTTTCATTGAGGCTGGCAAATCTCCTGCAGGCTGTCACGAGGAGGAGGGGGGCTGGAGCTGCTGAACGCACTCGGGGGAAAAAAAGGCCATGACAATTACGGTTCCTTGATTGACTTTTAACTGACTCGATAGCTGAACAACAGTAAAAATTCCAAAAGTTGGAGGGGAAAAAATCATTTCATGCAAGCAGTTCTTGAGCTAGGTCTCTGCCTCCCAACCCTGCTTGGCCCCTCTCACTCTCCTTGATGTATGAGTGCTCTTCATCCATCACAAGCCATTATGAAGGAGCACTAAAATAATTTTAGAGCTGAATTTTTGCCTCGAAGCAGAGCAGGAGCAAGGGCACAGGAGATGAAAGGATGCAGCACCGGGAGAATAGTCCTTTCCTAAATGACACAGCCCCATCTACATCAGCCAGGTAGGATCATTTAGCTGGGGAACATGCAGGAAAAACGTACCCATTAATGTACCCATGGAAAAGCCCCGTTCCACACACCTGGATGCCCTAAGCCATGCTCTCACCTGCTCATTGTGCTGATCCATATCCTTGGGCTTGGCTGCTACTCCCACACGCTCGAACGCTGCCAGTGTTACCCTCATGCCACTAGCCTTGGGCTTGGCTGCTGCTCCCACACGCTCAAACGCAGCCAGTGTTACCCTTGTGCCACTAGCAGGTGTGAACAATCCCATGGTGACTTTTCAGTGAGCAGCAGGACAATGAGGAGTCTCTGCTGCCACTAAAAACCCAGGAGCCCCCCATTCACTGCAGCATCTCCAGAAGATGCAAAGGAATCCCCTGTCTTCTTGCATTCCTCTTTATGCCCATCACAACCATGCTTGCATCTGGCAAACACTGATGGTTCTTCTTCCCCTCTTTTTTCTGTTTCTCTTAGGGAAAGTTTCTTTTGGAGGGGAAATGGGAACATGGCTGCTTTGGCAAAGATGCATTTGTAGGTTAGGTCCCCCACCCCACCGACCAATTCATTGTTGAGTGACCAGAAAGGGAAAGCATCTCCCCAGACAGCAGGAGCTCGCTTTGCTGCTTATTTCCAAGGAAATAATGCCCCTTGACCACCGAGGAAAGCAGGAGCCATCCCACACAGGCGAGAGAGCTTTGCATCCGTGTTAGTGGGTGCCAGGTGGGGCTGGGTGCAGGTGGCAGGGGGGGAAGGAAGGCACCCTGCAAGAGTCTCCCTGCTGCTGCTGCACAGGAGGGCATCAGTCCTTCAGGCAGAGCTGCTCCTCAGCCCCTGGAGAAATACCAGTGGCTGGAGCAGGGTTTCTGCAGGATATGATGCAAAGTGTCATCTCAGAACAGCTGATGGATCCTGAAGCCACTTTAGCTTTAGAAATGCTTGTTTTCTTTGCAAAGCAAAGTGTTTTTTTGATCTTCTGCTTGCTGGGAAAGAAAAAAAACCACTTTCTAATGACTCATCAATCTCGTCTCCCTTTTTGCTTTTACTCTATCCTCTTTCTCTTTCTTTCTACTCCCTCAGTAGCTGGGGTGGGCACTGCTGTGCTGTGTGCTCCCTAGCCACCCTACCCACACTCAGCACAGGAGGTAGGGCCAGTCCTTGCCATGGTCACCACTGCTGACCTGCCCCATGCTCACGTCTCCTGGCCTCTCCCCACCTTGCTTTCCACCGGGCTGCAACCCCATCACAGTGCTGTGGTTGATGGAAAAAAGAAAGGGAGACAATCACCATCACCCAAAACGCTGGGTAACCCTGTCTGCAAACAGGGAAGGAAAAAGGATCAGACCAAGGAAATAAGAGGGAGAAATAAGAGCAAGCAGAGGGCAAGCAGGGCTGGAAGAAGCAAAATACAGGTAAGGCAAGGCTGGAGTAAAGCAGGGTTATAGTTAGAGGTGGTGAGCTCACCAGCAGCATCCCAGCACTTTCCTGTGGCGAGAAGCAGATGGGGACAAGCGCCTTTGTCCTAGTGTGGTACTTCTCTTGGTGAGCCCTTCAGCAGGCTGCCAGAAGAGCCCTTCTCTGCTGAATGGCTCTTGTTGGTGGTGCAGGCTCTTGGACGCTCCTCCGGTGTCCTGGTGAGGTGGTTGAAGGTGATTCGTTGTCTGAATGTGATTTAGATTTTGTGAAGACCTGCCCTCTCCCCACCAAATGCTTCTTCCTGTGAGGTTTGTGATACCCCAGGAAGGTCCATGCTTAGCATCACCAAGGATGGCACCGAGTGAGACGAGCAGTAAAGGCAAAGACAGCCCTTCCCTTGGTTGTCTTCCCCACCTGCTGGTGGGCAGCAGTGGAGTGTTGCAGGGTCAGTGGGTTGAGCTGAAACCACCTGCACCCTTTTTCTTGTCCTCCTCCTTCAGAGCGAGCCCGGGATTACCTGCACAAGACTGGACGCTTCATCGTCATCGGTGGCATTGTCTCACCTGTGCACGACTCCTACGGGAAGACGGTGGGTCATCTCCATTTTCCCTTTCTGCATCCTATGACCAATAGCTCCTCAAGCCAGAGGCAGCGTTGTCTGCAACTATTGTCCAGACCTTCTCTATCCCGGGCAGCCCATGACCACGGGCAATTCCCCAAGAGGAGGGAAGAGGATAAAACCGTAACTCTTTAGATAAAACCTGTAGCATAATCCTACAGCCAGCCTAACTCCTAGACAGCACAGAGAAACATTCTCACCCGAAACGGTGGTGACCATCGTGTTGGGTTGGGCTTTTTTTTTGTTGTCTGAATGAATTCAAAGCCACTTTTACTGTGGTGATGGTGACAATGCAAACAGGGACCTTTAAAGCACTTTCATGGGTGGTGGGGGGAGTCCAAGTTAGGGGAGGAGAGAACTTTCTCCTCTCTAGAAAGCTGGAGAAATTTCATTGAGAAATTTAATCAAGGAAACTGGGTCTGCCCCCACTGCAGCACAAATCTCACTCGCTGGTTTGTAACTGGGGCTGAAGCAAGGCAGGGACTCCCTCTCCTCCAGCAAACGGGACCTTAAATCACTTTCTGTGAGCAGGAATGAATCCTTCTGGCCTGCCTCATCTGATAGAGCCCCATGCTCTGCCCAAGGAAGGTCTGCAAGCCCAGCGTAGCCAGGGCACAGCACTTACCTCCTAGCCATAACTGGTCCTCCATCACCCTCTCTTGCAGGGTCTGGTCTCAAGCCGGCACCGCCTGACCATGTGCCAACTGGCTGTCCAGTCCTCCGACTGGATCAGGTGAGTGGCAGAGCCCTGGGCTGCAGATTCCCAAAGCAGAGAATCCACCCACTGCTGGAGCTCCAGGGTGGACTTTCTCCTCTCCCAGCCAAAGCCTGATTAAAAGCTGGAGGCCTTCCTCTCCTAGCCCAGCAGAGAATGGATGAGGGTTCTTAAACCATCCTTTAAGGGGCCCTTTGGCTTCATGGAGTCTTGCAAGCCTCTCTCTGAGTCTGTGGTGTCCAGATGAACCCCAGACTCAGCCAGGCAACCCCAGCCTTGTGCAGTGGCACCTTCCCTTTCTACAGCTGCAACACCAGCCCATGGATTCTCCCATTCCCAGCAGAGCCATGGGAGCTGAGGTGGGACCAGAAACATCTCTGTGTTGCCCTGGGACAGAAGGGCTGTAACAACTGTAGATACGTCCAAGCCAGATAGAAGCTACTTAGTGGAAGCTAGCTAGTGGAAAGGTGTCCAGGCACATGTTCAGGTCCCCACAGCCATTAGAGAAAGCTGGGTGGAAAGGCTAGAGGAAGGATATGATCCATTTTAGCACAGGGAGAGAAATAGTGGCTGCTTCATTCCTGGAGGTGTTCAAGGCCAGGTTGGATGGGCCTTGAGCAGCCTGATCCAGTGGGAGGTGTCCCTGCCTATGGAAGCTGGGGGGTTGGAATCAGATGATCTTTAATGTCCCTTCCAACCCAAGCCATTCTATGATTCCCAGCAATGCTGGCCAAAGCAGTGGGGAGGAGGTAACGTGGCCAGGAGGTCCAGGCAGCAGCTAACATCGTTGTATCTTTGTGCTCCCTGCAGGGTGGACCCCTGGGAGTGCTACCAGGACACCTGGCAGACCACCTGCAGTGTGCTGGAGCACCACCGTGACCTGATGAAGGTGAGGTAGACCCTGTGTGGTGAGTGAACCTTGGGTGGGGGCATGGAGAGAGGTGCATGAGGAACCTTGGGTGCAGGAGCAGGTTCTGCTCTCGCACCGGAACATGGATATCAACAATCAAAATATGACTGGGATAGACAGAGAGAAAACTTGCAGGAACATACTTGAAATCCTGACAGGGAAGAGGTGCGGTACATATTCTCAGAGGTGCTTTGAGCTCCTTGGCCTGATGATGAAAGCACATCGAGCCCTCCAGCCAGAGCCAGCAGCAATTCCAGTCCCACACTCAAAAGGAGGGGAGCAGGGGCAAAGGCAGGGGCTGGGCGTAAGCAAAATAGAATCATAGAATCACCAAGTTGGAAGAGACCCACCAGACCATCGAGTCCAACCATTCCTATCAAACACTAAACCATGTCCCTCAGCACCTCGTCCACCTGTCCCTTAAACCCCTCCAGGGAAGGTGACTCAACCCACTCCCTGGGCAGCCTGTTCCAGTGCCCAATGACCCTTTCTGTGAAATTTTTTTTCCTAATGTCCAGCCTGAAACTCCCCTGGTGGAGCTTGAGGCCATTCCCTCTTGTCCTGTCCCCTGTCACTTGGAAGAAGATTAATGCTGACTGCTTGTTCTGTCCTGAAGAGGAGAGGTGGATGGGTGTCACCTCTCGCCAGCTGAAACCCCTGTATGAACCTATCAGAGCAGCTCAGTGAGGCGGTAAAACTCATCAGCTGGGAAGTAGCCAGGAAGAACAAAACCGAGGAGACGTCCCTCCAAATGCCCAGGCAGGCCTGAGCAAATCAATGGTGGGAAATCAATAAAGTCACCCAAACCCCCAGGCAGCCCAGATGGGAGGCACAGAGGTAGCGTTAACCAACCAGGAAGGATGCCTGGGGACCCTGGGGTCAAAGTCATTAACCACAAGGTCCTGCTAGCCCCAGGACCAGCCAGTGATGTCAGATAGCACTGGGGATCCTGAAGGAGGCCTGGCTGTGCCTGTCACTAAAGATGAACTTCAGCCTGGGGTACAGAGGAGGCAGCTGTGATGAAGCCACTGTTCCAGCTACATCTCTTCCTTGTTGCAGAGAGTGACTGGCTGCATCCTCTCCAATGTCAACACCCCCTCCATCACCCCTGTGATCGGCCAGCCCCAAAACGAGTCCTCGCAGACCATCTACCAGAACAACAACAATGTCTCCAATAAGCCCACCGCAGGTAGGTGGCAGCAGGGTAGAGGAGAGGGGAGCTGCCACCTGCTACTCACCTCTCAACCACGGCTGCCAAGCATTAGCAGTGATGCTTTATCATCTTATCATCTTATTTTTGGGTCCGGTCGCTCGCCAGCGTCCAGCACAGCAAGAGGAGCCAAGAATGGCTTAAAATGGCTGTGAAATTGCACAAGATTTTAGCCAGATGATATCCAGGCAGGAAGAGCAGCTAAGAAAAATGATACTTGGTACCCATGGCATCCACAAGAGGGACAAGCTGGCAGGAGTGGTGACATGGATGGATGTCCCATTGGCCAGCAGGATGTGGGATGTGGAGGTGTTAGCTGGGAAGAAGAGGGGTAATTTCTTAAATCTCTTAAGAACAAATGTCTTGTGATTTTCTTATCGATTTTAACTGTCCAGCTTGTGTCTTCAAGGCCTAGTGTAGCACTCTCAGGAGTTGAGACCATGAGAGGAGATGCTGGAAAGTGCTGGGAGTGGTTCCTGTACCTGGGCACAGTGGTATTTTGCAGGCCCAGGGTGGCCAAAGCGTTCTTGCAGGTCAGTCCTCCCAGATGTTGTCGTGGCTAATTTTTCTTCTTCATCTTCAGCAAAGATCCTGGGGAAGGTGGGAGAAAGCCTGAGCCGGATTTGCTGTGTTCGCCCACCCATGGAGCGCTTCACCTTTGTGGGTAGGTAGAGGAAAGCCCAGCTTCACCTCGGCTTCTGCACCAGCCCCAAGCCTTCGTCCCAGCCCTCACTCCCAGCCCAGGCACCAGCATCTCTTTTTTGCTTTGCTTCCCCAGATGAGAATGCCAACTTGGGGACAGTGATGAGATACGAGGAGATTGGTGAGTATGCAGCGCCGCTCTTCGCCACCCCGGCTCCTCCAGGCCAGCACTACACAGCTCAGGAGCAGCCACACAATAGATGTGGTTGTGTGCAAAGCCTGCTGGACCATCATCCCACCCCAGTGCTGGCTGTCAGGGCTCAGAGGTGAAAGAGAAGGAATAGTAAAGTGCCCTGAACCCACTCCTGTTGGCAGATGATTAGCCTAAAATAAGGGGTCAAGCAGCACAGATGTGGCTCTCAATGGTGGCACCGCAAATGCCATGAGACCTGCCCTCCCACAGCACTGTGGCTGTGTCACCTTCATCCTCATGCTACCCACAGCCCTGCTGAGCTCTGCAGCAGCAGCAGGAGGGCTTTCAGCCACCTGAGAGGCCATGGTTCTCCTTTCTATAAAGCCTTTTGGGGGTTTTAAGCCCATCAGGCTGCCATGCACTTGGCACCATCATATGTCACCCAGGGCTCTGCAGGGGGAGATGCCTCACTGACTGCTCACTGGTATTTTTGAGACACATTTCATGGACTGGCTTACACACAGCTTGACACAACACCTGTTCCCACACCGACACCATGCAAATTCCAAGGCTTTGGCCACCTGTAAAAACCAACCAAGAAGGCACAGAATCACAGAAGCACAACACCTTCCCATGTAGCCATCTCTTCCCATCCCTCCGGGTTTGTACCTTTCCTCCAGTGGTTGTGCAAATAAATCAATCTTTATGGGCCCGTTGGAGCAGAAAACTCCTTCCTGCAGCACAACTTTGAGTAACAAAGCCAACCCTCAAAGCGAGAAGTCAGCAAGCAGGGCTCTGAGCAGTCCTCTGGGCTCTTCCTGTTGCCCTATGGCTGGAGCCCCTGCAGCAGATCACAAAGTGATGGGTGGGTGCCCAGAGCATGGGGAAATCACTCCCTTCCCTGGGGACACTTCTCCTCCAGGGCTGGAGTGCAGCTGTAGCAATGCTGACAGCACAGCACCACGGGAAAGGAGCTGGGATAAAGTAGGGTGGCAATTATTTCATGTTTGGTACCAACAGGGATGCGAGAAGGACCACAGGAACTTTCATGGTACTTGCTTTGGCAGGGCAGGTCTGTGTGGAGAGGATTCCCCTGATTGCAAGGGGGTGGGTGATGGAGGGGGGGGGTGCCTGCTCAGTCCTGTTTACTCCCATCTCTGAGCTTCTCTGCCTCTTTTCTTCAGAGCTTCGTATCTTACTACTTTGTGGCAGCGACTTGCTGGAGTCCTTCTGTATCCCTGGTCTCTGGAACGAGGCAGATGTGAGTCACTGCCACCGGGCACCCCTTCCTGCTCCTCTTGCCCAGGCTCTCTTCCCTCTCCTCCTCCCCATCTGCTTCCCACACTCAGCGCTCCTGGGAGGCACTCGAGTCCCTTGGGATGGCAGGAGCTGGGCATTCCAACTCCACCACCTCCTTCATCCCAATCCTGACCCTTGCCCTCTCCCCCCAGTTCACGGGCAGCTTGAGGGACAGGGTCTTCAGGTCACCAACCCTGCCAGGCCTCCCCTTCCGCTAACCCAAGCCCGGCTCCCACTCACCACTCATGCTGAGGGCATCACCAAGGGTGCAGGTAAGTCAGCCCAAGGGGTTGCCAAGGGCTGTGCTCCCACCCCTTGTCCCTTGGAAGGAGCCAACATCAAGTAGAGCCAAGTTTCAGCACTGCAAAGCAGGGAGGTAGGAAATGAGAGGTTTACGACAGCTGGCTTGATGTTAGAAATTAAACACATTTACAGCCAAATCAACAGGTTTCACTCCATCAAATGTGCTGACCCAGAGCTCCTTTGGCTGAACCTGTTTTGCCCCAAGATGGCTGAAGTAGCAGGAGCTGCTTCCAGGTGGTGGCAAACCTGAACACCAGCCTTGGTGCAAACTCAGGTTTCCTCTGCCTGAAGCAGAACAACCCTATGAAACTTCTGTCAGGACCAATATGATGATCCTGCTCATAAAGCCTTCCAGCAAGGTACAGGTCTCAACTTCATCGGGCAACCTCTTCTGCTGCCATCCCCTTTCTACCACAACAAATCCCCCTAAAGCCTAAACTCAGCGTCTAGTAATAGGATTTAGCTCTGTGACTTTTTATTTGGTCCACCACAGACCTCTCACCACACCTTGCTAAATCCACGTTTCTGCCAAAGACTGCCCAGATAGGCTCAAATTCACTTCCTATCTCCATCCAGACCACGGCCCGTCTTTCATGGTGCATTCATCTTCGCACACGCCACCAGGTTTTGCTTTGGACAGTTATGGAAGCTCTCCTTGTTTTGGGCTGTTCCTAGATGGAGGTGATCGTTGGGGAGTTCGGGATCGTGGTGGTGCCCCGGGATGGAGCAGACCCCGACCGGATCATGAATCACTCCTCCATACTCCGCAAGTACAAAGTAAGCGGGTGCATGTAAGGCTAAGCAAGACTGCGAGAGGACCCACGGCCTCTCTTTACCCAGGGGAGCACTCCTGCCACAGGACACAAATATCTTGAGGCCAGATGCTCTCAGCTGCTAGGTGGGATGAGCAATGAGGCCACCACGTAGCAACCCCCACTGACCAGTAGGGCAGGGGGCTAGCAGGGCAGGCTCTCACTTTTGGGCCATCCTTTCGCTCCTCTGTTCCTTCTCCTCCTGCAGAACAACATTCTTGTGGTGAAGGATGACTCAAACCACCCCATGTCGGTTGTCAGCTCCACCAAAAGCAGGTAGGTGATGTAGAACTCCTGCTCTGTGGTGGGGAGAGGGGTGCCCCCCATCAGCCCCTCCCTTTAATGGGGGCACTTGATCCACCCAAGCAGGCTCTGATCCCTTTCTCTCCCCCCACCCCCTCAGACTGGCCCTGCAGCATGGGGATGGACATGTTGTGGATTACCTCTGCCAGCCCGTCATCGACTACATCCTCAAGAGCCAGCTCTACATCAATGCCTCCGGCTAAGTGTCAGAGGCCCTGCAGCGAGACAGCCCTCGTGTCCCGCCTGCCTACAGCTCTCCATCATTCTTTTCTGTCTCTCTCTCTCTCTCAATCCGTGTCTCCATCTATCTCCCCACCCCATGGCCTCCTGCCTGTGTCTGCCTCTCACACCCAGCGCCAACGCTCCATCATGCAGCAATGTCCAGGGAACAGCGGCACGGCCCCAAGGGGCACAGTTTGGTCTCTCTTTTTTGGGGAAATGCCCTCCCCTTCACTCATGGGGAAGGAGGGGGGACTGGTGGAAGAGCCACGTGCTCGGTACGCTCCAGGGGAGGCGTCTCCAGCACCCCCCTCCCAAGCATGTCTCTGGGAAATGGTCTCCCTGGTCCGTCATCTCAGCATGCTCAGAGCAGGGGCTTCCTCTTTGCATCATCTTATGCTACCTAAGCTCAGTAAATCTAGGTGGACTTTATTTTTTTTCTTATACAGTTCTAGTGCGAGCCCTTTGGACCTCTCAACACGATGACCAAATGAATCCTGGTTGGCAGCAGGCAGTTGTAGCCCAACCGGCTTGCTGTCCCACAGCAGGTGGACCTCTGAAGGCCAGTAGTAGGACAACCCAGCTAACAAAATCCTCCTTCTGGCCATGAAAAAATCATAGAGAGGGCATTTCTGAAGGGGAAAAGAAGCCATGGCAAGCGTCATTGCCAAAGCACTACTAAAAGGAATGTCATGTCTCATCTCTACTTGGCTGCAAGTGAACCCAACCACCCCAAGCCACCCTCACTAGGCAAGTGGAGTTGGGGTGATGCTGCCGTCCAAGCCAGTGTTGGAGGGGACAGCCCACAGCACCTAGGAAGTGGTTTGCCATTTACAAAGCCAAAAAAACAAGGCAAGAGGAAGCAGGTGGTGTCCCAAAACCTCTGGTGAGACTTTGCCTCAAACCTGACTGAGCTTCCTGGGGAATGGGTCCATCCCTATCCACTAGCCTCCAGCTCTCCGTTTCTGTCTGCAAACTTCCCCTTTCTCCTTCCACTCCTATCCTCTTCCTGTCCTTGAAGAGTTTATTAAATGCATGATACTTCCCCCTCCCCAAATCAGCTGTGGCTACTTTCCACATCCCTTGGGACATGCCAGGATCCTGCTCTCCTGACTGTGACTTGCCCCCAAGTGCCAGTGATGAAGCCTGGAGGAGATGCTCATGGCAGGTAACAGGGATCAAAACATAATCATGGAAGTCCTGCAGAAAGGAGGGTTGCTGAAGCAGCCCCTTGTCCTGCTGAGCACCCCTAGGCTGCAAGAACCCTGCACAGCCCCTGTGAAAGGTCACAGCCACAAGGAGGAAATGGCAGTCCTGTTTTACTTCTCATCTTTTCCTCTTCTTTTGCTCATATCCTTGTATCGCTTTGGGGATAGCCCTGCTGCCTGTAGCTCCTGGACATCTGCCCATTCCCCAGAAATGTGGGCTAACGAGGCTCAGGCTAACTTACAGCGCCACCCTCTCCCAAAGCACGACTGCTGCCCGTGTTGGCTTTGCAGCTTTCCTAGGGCTGTGACGATTTGCTGGTCCCCAGCAAGGGACAATGTTGCATTGAGACACCTGAAAGTTGAGTCCTCCAGGGTCCTTTATGGAAAGATCTGAAACTACCTTCTTTTCTTCCCCCCCCTTAAACATCTATGAAGGGTCACGAGCTGCTCTCATGGAAACTCTGAAGACAAAACATGATCCTAAATTTAGCGACCTGCTGGAATCAGCTGCCAACAGTGAACAATTTTGGACAGATCAAGGTAGCCTGCAGCCACAGGCTCCTTGCAGCAGGCAAGGGTTTACAAGCAGTAGCTAATGATTTCTCAAGGAGGGCACGGCCCTCCCCAGAAGGGAAAGCAAGAGAGGCAGAAGTGGTGTGGCTTGTCCAAAAGCCAGAAGATGTCTTTCCTTATCATGGATTTCCTTCCCCATGATGAGGCTTGTTCAGGAACTCTCATAAATTTGGCAGCTGAACTCCCTCAGTGCCAGCTCTGGTATCTCCAGGCAAGTGCACACATTTCCTGTGGGACTGAGGAGATGCAGAGGTGCCAAAGCAGAGAGGATGGCAAGAGCATGCAAGACTCTGAGTGCAGAGATGCCTCCTCTCCAGGGAGTTCTTCAGCCAGTTTGATCTGCTCACCAATATCCTCCTGAGCCCCTTAGCAAACACAGAGCAGGTTCCCTTGGTGGGACATCTCATTTGTGAGACACCCGATGTACCTAAGCCGGTAGCCAGACTCCTCTCCATCCATCGTTCTTGTGTGTTCGGTTTTTCAGTCTCTCCTCCCTCTCCGCCCCAGCACAGAAGTTATTTCAGACAGCCGTCTCCTCTCTTTGCCAGACATGACCCCACGCGTCTTAGCTTCAAGCTGAGGAGAAGCAGCCGCGATAGCAACCAGCCTCCAAACCACGTACACACACATAGAGAGGGATTTTAACCTCCTGGGGAGCAACACCTCTTTAGAGGGGGAGGAAGGACAGTGGGTTTTAACCGAGGAAAAGACAAAAGGAAATAAAACAAAGGAGATAAAAGGCAGGCAGCACATCAGAGGGCCACCTCGGATCCTCTCTCCCTCAGGTACACGAGATGGGATGCATGGGAAGACAGGTGGCTTCCCGTCCCATTGCGGTGAGGATGGCATGTAGCGTTGTGGGATGGATGATAAGCATCTCCTGTCTTACCTGCGCCTTTGTGTACCCACTCAGTAAATCTCACAGAACAGGGAGGCGGGATGGGGGTTTGTAACAAAGTCATTCAGCTCTGGGACTGGTTTGGAAAATGTCCCTGAGTGGGTATGGGGAGGAAAAATAACCATCCCTGAAGATCCATGCAACCGCTTGAGAAGTGGGGAGCAGGGTTTTCAGGGTGCAGGGGAGGGGTGGGAAGAAGCTCGTGGGTTTTGGTCTTTGAACCTCCACTTTTAAACAGTGCAATTTGCTGAAAGACAAGTGAATTTCAAAAGCCTTTTGGAAAAGAAAAAAAATAAGGGGGGAGGGAAGGGGGTTGAAGTTGCCATGCCACCAAACTCACTTTTGTCAAAAGTTTTGAAGCCTAATTTTTTTTTGTTTTTCTGTTGCTATATGAAAACAAAGGTCATTGACAAAAAAAATTATCAGCAAAATGTTTAAATTATGTAATAAACAAAACAAAAAGATGTTACTGGTGTCCTTTCAAACCAGCCCTGAGATCGAGTCAGCATGAAGAGCACAAGCAGCCGTACTGCTGGGAGAACCAATGGGCAAACTCACCCAAACCAGGCAGCGAGAGAAAAATGAACCAACCGGTAGGCAAGATCCAGCCAGAAGTATGTATTATTTATTGACCTTCTCCCTTTCAAAGAACTCAGCTCATGGAAAAATAAAGTCAGGTCCATAATACCTGTCCCTGTGCTGTACAACGGGGGAAAGAAAACATGCCAGAGGCAAGAATACATCTCACTTAAATAAAAGCATAGGGCAGACATAGTACTTGGTTAATCCTTATCAAGCAAAAGCATGGGAGCTGCTTTATCAGAGAATCAGAGGTAATGAGAAGTGAGTGAGTGCCCCAGAGCATCCTCCTCCATCCAGGACCTCCTCTTTCACCACCAGACAGGTCAGGGGGGATTCAGCAGAGCTGACTTCCAGTACCTAATGGCACTTTTTCCCCCTGAAACAGCATCTAAGAGAAGCTGGAGGTGGTGTTAGAAGGGAGCTGGAGCCACAGGAAAGCCACAGGTGGATGGAGGGAGCACCACAATCTTCAGCTTCTCCAAGCTCGCTCAGCTGTACAGTGGGGAATCGCTGTGGACAACCACCCTAACCTCTGAGGAACATCCAGCCCCGCACAGGAGGGAGGCAGGGGAGGAGGGGGGAACGGGCAGCACCAAACCAGAGGTGAAGGTGCATTCAAAACACCTTCAATATTTTAAAATGGATCAAATTAGGGTGCTGTCACTCCAGCAGGATGGAGCTGGGCTCCCTGATGTGAGAACTTGTGGCTGCACATCCCTAGAGAAAGCCCTGCAGGGTCCTGGGTGATTGCACAGAGGGGACACCACCTTGCTTCTCCTGGGCTCTGGGGACACCCAGGAAGCTGCCTGGTACCAAACTGACAAGTTTTGGAATGGAAGGTTGTCCTAGAGGGTGCAAGGGGATGATAAGGAGACCTGTGCTTGCCCAGGAGGAGCTTTGAGAAGAAAGCTACCCCTCAGGGCTTTTGGGACTTGAAAAGGAGTGCAGGAGAAACAAAGGGTCTCCTCTCCTCCTGGCTGAAGGAGCAAGGGGAGCAAGAAGAACTGCCCCCTTCAGCAGGCCCAGCAGTTCGTTCTGCTAACCTGCTAGCCTGGGATCCCCCTCCTTCTCCATCAAGCACATCCCTGTGAGCTCGAAGGCAGTTTTGCCCCCACATCACTGTTAACAAAACAGTAACCTCCTCACTGAGAAGCACCATGGAACACCTGCAGCTTTATGAGAAGATTTATCAGTGGCATCTGATGCCAAATATCTAAGCAAAACCGTGCCAGTGACACTTTCAGCAAGGTGAGGACTGGGCAGACTGGGAGGAGAACATTATATGAAGCATCACAGCTCAAAACTCTTCCCCCACAGCTGCCTCTTCATTCTGCTGGCTCCCTGTCTCCTGAGCTACTAAAGGCATGGAAGACCCCACAGAGAACCAGAGGAGAAGGTGGTGGTGGCAGTGTCAGAAATAAAGACAGAGACTCCCGTCCTACGGCGTGTACCAGACCAGGAGAAGGGATCCACAAGAGGGTGGAGAACCTCTCAGTCATGAACTTCAGGCTCTGATCTGTGCAAACTCCCCAGGCCAACAGCAAGCAGCCCCCACCTGCACCGCTGAGAAATGTAGGAATGGGCTGGTTTTCAGCCAGTAGCACCTTCACGCAACCAGGCGTGTCCTTCCTCCTGGGGCCAAGGGACGGACCGCTTCAAAAAGTTAGGGAGTCTCCAGTGCCAACGTGAAAATGTGAACTTCAGCTGCCAAGCTGAACTTGAGGGTAAGGGTGAGTTCAACACAATCAAATGCAGCCAGTCCTGCTGGGTTTGGGGTGGGTGGCTGGGCCAGGCTCTCCTGCCTTCCCAGCCTGGCAGGCGCTGCAGCCTTTCTGGAGGTCACTCACGGCAGTTCAATGGCTTTTGTGTTGTAGCAGCCCGGAGGAAGACTCCTCTGGATATCTTCCAGGTTCTTAATATCTGCCAGGATCTCATCAATGCTGCTTTCTAGTGTCTGCACCCGAGCCTTCTGCAGGGCAGCTGTCTGCTCCAGGTCCAGCATCTCATCCTTCAGCTGGTTGGTTCTGGTTTTGGCTTTGCTAAAATTCATCTCGAGCTGCTTCAGGCCATCCTCATCCACAGCACCGGGCTGGTCTGTTGCATGGGAAGAAAACAAGAAAAAAGATGCAGTGCTACAAACTAGGAGAGGTCTGGCTGGAGAGCTGCCAGGAGGAGAAGGACCTGGGGATTGTTGGTTGACAGGGACTGAACATGAGCCAGCAGTGGCCCAGGTGGCCAAGAAGGCCAAAGGCATCTTGGCTTGGATCAGAAACTGCATGACCAGCAGGTCCAGGGAGGTTATTCTCCCTCTGTAGTTGGCACTGGTGAGACCGCACCTCGAATCCTGTGTTCAGTTCTGGGTCCCTCACCACAATAAGCAGTTTGAGGCTCTGGAGCGAGTCCAGAGAAGAGCAACAAAGCTGGTGAAGAGGCTGGAGAACAGGCCTTATGAGGAGCAACTGGGAGAGCTGGGGGTGTTTAGCCTGGAGAAGAGGAGGCTGAAGGGAGACCTCATTGCTCTCTACAACTACTTGAAAGGAGGTTGTAGAGAGGAGGGAGCTGGGCTCTTCTCCCAAGTGACAGGGGACAGGACGAGAGGGAATGGCCTCAAGCTCCGCCAGGGGAGGTTCAGGCTGAACATTAGGAAAAAATTTTTCCCAGAAAGGGTCATTGGGCACTGGCAGAGGCTGCCCAGGAAGGGGGTTGAGTCACCTTCCCTGGAAGTGTTAAGGCACGGGTGGAGAAGGTGCTGAGGGACATGGTTTAGTGATTGATGGGAATGGTTGGACTAGATGATCCAGTGGGTCTCTTCCAACCTGGTGATTCTATGATTCTAAGGAACTACAGATGGAGGCAGAGGACTAGATCTCTCTAGATACTTCATCTCCATCTTGTTGCCCAGCCTGTTTACAGACATCATCTGAGGCAGCTTCCTGCACAACTCCCAGAACCCCGTCCTAGACCCCATCAGGGACCTATCACCCTCCACACCCTACAACAATATTGCAAAACCTACTCATGAGACGTAGCAGCTCTTCCAGGGCATTCAACGTCTCCTGCACGATCACCCCTGCCTGGCCAGCCTTGGCGTGGACCCTCTGGGCTTCCTGAGCTGTCTGAAGAAGGCAAGGTGGCAGCTGTAAGGTGAAGTCTAGTCCAAAAGTCAACAGAGAAGGGAACAAGGTGAGGGATATGGAGACCCACCTCTTGTATCACAGCAGCATCTGCCTCAACCTCTGAGACCTTGCTCTCAAATTCACCGTCCGCTTCCTTGGCCTCACGCTGCAGGGTGGCCACTGCCTTCTCCAGGGCAAGGACACCATCAGCCGTCTTGTTGGCTTCCACCTTCAGACGTGTAATCTCCTAGGGAAGGCAAAGGCACTTTCAGAGGGGCAGAGCACAGCCAAAATCAGTCTGGGTGCTCCAGGGCAGGCAGCTTCCTTTTACAGGGACCCAAAATCATCGCAGGCTGTCCTGTATCCTTCATGTTCTCCCACCAGTTGCTTGAGAGAGTTGTTTCTATGACCATGGTTCAACCCCTCCTGCACACATCAGCAAATCCGTTGCGGGTTCCAGCACACATCTGGGAGCTCACAACCTGCCAGTGGCTCAAATTGTGGAAGTGGAGAAATGCCCTTGGTCACCAAAAGGTGGCTACAGCGAGATGCCACAGAGATCCTCATTGGACAAACACGTCTGTGGAGATACACACGCAACTCCTCTACAGCCAGCTATGGTACGGGCAGAATCCCCTGTAGACAAACATCATCCCAAAAGTCAACGTATCAGGTCCACCACGAGGTTGCCAATTATCTCCTTTTCTTCCACGGTTTTCCCTTCCAAACCCTTTCTGCCAGCAAGAGCACCAGAGCCGGTCCTCACCTGCTGGATCCCCATGGTGATCTCCTTTGCTTCCCCTGCTGCACTGCTGGCTGCCTTGGATTCAGAAGTGGCGCTGCCCAGGATTGCTTCGGCTCGGTCTGTCTTCTCTGTGGCACTTTTGACCATGCTGCTGATAATTGGTAGCCTCCTCATGGCATCTTCAGCTTCCCTTCTCTTGTCATCTGCTTGCAGATTAAACTCTGAAGGAAACACATGTGGAAATGAAGCTGTGCAACCTTTCTGAGATCCCACAAAGGAGGGGAAAAGAAGGGTTTCTAGGGCATTACCCTGGAGGCTCTTCAGGATCTGTTCCACCTCGTAGAATGTGGCATTGCCAGCACTCATGGCTTGCAGGGCTGTGCTCCTGGCGAGGTTGGCCCGGGACAGCAGCTGTGTCAGCATCTGCAATGGGCCCAAGGTACACGATGAGCAGATGAAGGACACAGTATAGGAGCTTGGTACAGTCCCGTGGCAGTCCGCAAGGAGCTGCAGAGGGGACATGATCCATCAGCCTGCTCCCAAACGCCTGCTGTCGCCCCTGAATCAAGGCTAGCACAGCCTGATCTGTCAGCAGAGGCTTGTGCTGATGTTCCTCAACCAGTGCCAGCCATCCTGAGTCATCTCAGCTCTAACCTTTCCAGGAGCAGGTCTTCAACTTTGCCTCATTTGGAGGAAATGTGCAGGTGAGACTCTGCACCAGCAGCTCCATGGGCTCCAGAAGACCAGCCCTATGTGGCTGTTTCCGAGAGAAGGATTCTGTCCTGCAGCAGTCAGGCAGAGCTACATCCCCTTTGGTGAACAGGCTAGAATAGCACCTAGTAGCAGTGGTGCCACGGGCATCTCACCAAGACTCCAGACGACGCTGAAGATGACTCAAGCCACAGCCCCCCCAGCCAACCTCTTACCGCCCTCTCGCCGTCTCCCTTCCGCAGCAGCTGCTTGATTTCTTCCTCCCAACGCCCCGTGCGGCTCTGCAGCTGCCTGTACTGTGCCATGTAGGTGTCCACCAGGCTCAGGAGAGCGCTGGCGTCCTGCTTCAGCCTGGCTGCCTCACCCTGAAACAGAGACGTGAGGACTGCCTGAGGGTCCCAGCGTCTCCCTGGTGCTCTCTGGGAACCACAGCAAGCACCAAGGGATGACTATTGCTCCTTGTGCTGCAGCCAGCTATGAAGGCAAAAGGATGGAAAGATGCATATCTGATGATTCTCCAAGGGGGACGGAGCCCTGGGAATGGCTGAGCTGCTGGCAGGGTAGCAGGGGGGGCACAGGGAGAGCAAAGGGGATCTCCTGGTCCCATAGGCACAAAGCCCTCACCTCAAAGGACCCGATGTCAGTCTTCATCAGGTGGGATAGAGAGTTGAGGAGCACCAGGCTGCCTTGATAAGCCTTGTCTGCCTCGGAGGACATCCCATCGGCCTCAGCCTTCAGCTCTCCAGAAAATGACTTCAGCTCCTCATATCTGTACAGATGCAAAGTTGGAGAACACAGCACCAGCCGAGCTGCCAAACCCCACCACAGCAACAACGCTGTCTCCTCCATTGAATTGTTCACTCTTTCCAGGCCTCTGTGCAGATTTATCGCACAGGGAAAGCTAATTGCTAACATCTCCCGCATCCAAACTCCTCTGCCAAGCAGGGCATCTTGCTTATGCTGCAAAATCCTACGGTGTTTCACAGCAGCTGAACCCTCAAAGGGTCTTCAGTGGCTTTGAAAACCTTTGTCCTACCACTAGATGTTTCCCCCTACACATCCCCATTCAGCTCCTTAGCTTCATCATAGAATCATACCAGGTTGGAAGAAACCCACCGGATCATTGAGTCCAACCATTCCTATCAAACACTAAACCATGTCCCTCAGCACCTTGTCCATCTGTCCCTTAAACACCTCCAGGGAAGGTGATTCAACCCCCTCCCTGGGCAGCCTGTTCCAGTGCCCAATGACCCTTTCTGTGAAAATTTTTTTCCTAATGTTCAGCCTAAACCTTCCCTGGCTGGTTATGAGGCTCGTTCTTACAGCCCATCTGTGGTGTGCAAAATCCCAGCACTGAGAGAGGCACCAGCCTGGCTGAGAGAGCCACCTCAACAACACTGGGCTAATTCTACCTTTGCATTAAACCTTGCCCATACTCACAATCGTGTCAGACAGATGGTGTTAAACCCCTTGCCCCCACTGCAGGAGGGTCTCAGGCACCCTGTGTCCACAGGGTGGGAAGCAGGCGCTCCACAGAGCTGCTGGCTCTCCGTCTCTCTCTCTCAAACACGCCAGAGACCGAAGTCCTGGTGGGTCCCTCCCTACAACCGTGTGTTTCTGCAGCTCTGCTAGGGATGTAGGATTGAGTCCCCATCCCTGGAGGGTTGAAAAAATGAGTGGATGAAGTGTTTAGGGGTATGATTTAGTAGCAGACGGGTACGGTTGGACCTCATGATCTCAAAGGTCTTTTCCAAGCAAAGGATTCTATGATTCTGCAAATTGGGCACCAATTCTTGGCCACCTCCCTCCCACGTTCCCTGACAACATGCAGGAGAGCGCAGCCTCCACTCACTTCCCGAGCAGCCCTCGCAGGGAGCCAGAGGTGGCCACCTCTCCGCCAGCCTCCGCGCGCACCAGCTCCAGTGCCTGCCGTGCGTCCTCCTGTGCCGCCTTCGCAGCTTGCTCAATGCTGTTGGCAGCTTGTAGGTGACTGCAAAGCACAGAGACAGGCTTGTGAGAGAGCTTTCCCTCCACCAGCTACCGTCATCATTTTATTCAGCAATGCTCTGTTGTGCTCCCTCCGGCAATGCAGCCTGTTGGAGACGGGGAGCTTTTGTTTGTCCCTGCTGCTTCTCCAAAGGGTAGAGAAGCACCAGGGGAATGCAGATGCTGCCGGTTCCAACTGGACACTCATGAGCCAAACTCTAACCCAACGATGAGTCTTAAGCACACCAAACGCCACCCTCAGAGGCAACTGAGGATAGTTCTGTAGGGCACTGAAGCCAGTCCAGCAACCACATCATCTCCTGCTCCAAGGCTGGCACAGAGGCAGTGGCAGATGTAGCCTGGTGGCTGGGCAAGGACCCTCAAAAAGGACCTTCTGGGTGCCCATCAGGACCTCAGTCCTCCTTCTCTCTCTCAGCTGACAACGGGAGGGACTCACCTGTTCGCCAGTCTCAAAGCCTCCTGTGCCAGCATCAAGAACTGATTCGAGCCCCCGGGAAGGTTTGAAACAGGAATGCTCTGAGGAGGAAGAGAGGCGTGAGTGCTCTTCCCCGCTCTCCATCACGTCAGCAGTGTAAGAGGCAACTCCACAGTCCCTTAGAGACACCTGCCAGCACCTGTCTGGGTCCCACCCCTACAGAAAGGGCCACCAGAACCCCTGCATCCACAGAATGAGGGGGAAAACTGGCACACATTCCGTTCTTGCACTCTTCATGGGTCTTTCTTTCAGCCCTGATCTCCACTAGGAGCACATTGCACGAGGATGCTCTTACCACCCGGCGCAGAGCAGCTCCACTGCGGTCCAGGTCCAGCCTGGCTCTCACCAGCAGCTGCCGAGTGTCCTGCACCTGCCTCTCGTACAGGCTCCCGAGAGACCTCAGCCTCTCCACTGTTGCCTTGATCTCATCCAAGCGGCTCTGGGAGCTGGACCCTTGCCCCTTCATCCTGGCCACACGGCTCTCCAGAGACCTGTCGGAGGCTGGTGAGGAGAAAAGAGGGAGGCTGAAGAGAAACTCATTGCTGAGCAAAATCCTTCCAATACAGACCAGATGACCCCCACCAAGGGCAGTGGGCAGACAGTACCTTGCAGGCTCAGGGCTTCCCTGAGGATGGCCAGCAACGTCTCCTCTGCCATCTGCATCCTTCTCTCCAGCTCCTGGCTCCCAGCCCCACCACCAGCTTGCGCCTCCGAGAACAGCAGCTCCAACTCCGCCAGCTGTTGCAGGTACAGGTCCACCTGCAGCCACAGAAGACCAGGCCATCAGACAGCAGGACACCGAACCCACGATGGAAAGACCAGGTTGGGAACGAGGTCCACAGTCTGGCCAGAGGATGGAGAGTAGAGTGAGGGCTCATTTTTGGATAGGGCACAGTGGGCCAGCAGCTCTAGGTCATAGGGGTTTTGTCAGTTGAATCAGGTACAAACCCAAAGTTCAGGCACAGCCTGCAAAATCACTTGTCACTCGAACTAGAAGATGCTTGAGGAGGCAGGAGGAGATGATTAAGGGCAAGTATAACTCTGCACCCCTTGCTGCTTGGTGGCCCCAGGGCCACCAGAGATGCTCACCTGGGCTTGCACCTGGCCATAGCAAGCTGGACACTCGCTCTCTTCGCAGCTGGGACCCTCGAAGCCAGGCTTGCAGATGCAGCTCCCATCGCTCCTGCATTTCAAAGGCTCAGCACCGGCCGTATTGCAGGTGCAGGCTGTGGGCCAGAACAGCATAGGTTCAAAGGAGCTCATCCCAACCTCAAGTTTTGGCATGCCCAGCCTTCTGTCCTCCTGCTTTCCCCCCCACCACTCAACCTCACGCTCCAGTTCCTGCCCTCCACTCCTGCTTTCCAGCCTCGACTTTTTGCAACATTCCCCTTTCCATCAAGACAACCTACAATCTGGCATGGATTTTTCTTACTCATCCCCAGCTCTCACCTCTGCACTTGTTGGCAGGATCGGGGGCCAGCGGGTTCCCAAAGAAGCCGTCTTTGCAGCGGTCACAGTGAAAGCCGGCGGTGTTGTAGATGCACTTGAGGCACTCGCCCGTCCGGCGGTCGCAGTTGCCCACGGCATTGGGCTCCACGTTGCCATTGCACCGGCACGGCTGGCAGGGCTGGGAAGCTGCTGGATCTCCAAAATAGCCATCGGCACAGTACTCGCAGTTGGCACCTAGGAAAGCAGAGGTGAGGAGAAGCTCACATTCTTGCCCAGAAGGCAGAGGCTGCTTCGCTCTCTCTGACCCACAGAAATGGAAGCATTCAGCCCCATCGGGGCTGGTACAACAGCATCTCCATTCTCTTCATCTCCACACAATGCTCCGGGCACGCTGGGTGCAATGACTGACATCAGGCAAGTTGTTTTCTATTTGGGTATTTATTCTATTTTTCTATTCCCCTCCCTCCCCACCCATCCTTTTTCCATCCACATTATCTGCTTAGAAAAGAACCTTTCTCGGATCAGGCAACGCGTGTTTACACAGCCCTTAGGGCTGAACCTCCCTATTACAGGCAGGAGCAGCAGGCTGAGAAGACGGGATGATTCAGCTCCGAGCATCCTGGCCTACCTATGCCTGCTTCTCCCCATCGAAGCTCTAAAGAAAGGCAGAGCAGAAGGAACCTGGAGGAGGACATTACCAGCAGCTCCGGGAGGGCAGTGGTCACAGACAACCTCCTCGCCACCTGGCACCACCGAGCAGCCTTGACCATTGCCGCAGGGACATGCCCAGCAGCCTTGTGGCTGCCGAGGGTCTCGATAGAAGCCGAAGGGGCAGCTGACGCTATTGCCTACGTTTTCATCTCCTGAGTAGCATTCACCTGAGGGAGGAATCATAGAATCGTAGAATCACCAGGTTGGAAAAGACCCACCAGATCATCGAGTCCAACCATTCCTATCAAACACTAAACCATGTCCCTCAGCACCTTGTCCACCTGTCCCTTCAACACCTCCAGGGAAGGTGACTCAACCCCCTCCTCCCTTGGGCAGCCTCTGCCAGTGCCCAATGACCCTTCTTGTGAAAAATTTTTTCCTAATGTCCAGCCTAAACCTCCCCTGGTGGAGCTTGAGGCCATTCCCCCTCGTCTTGTCCCCTGTCACTTGGGAGAAGAGCCCAGCTCCCTCCTCTCCACAACCTCCTTTCAGGTAGTTGTAGAGAGCAACGAGGTCTCCCCTCAGCCTCCTCTTAAAAGGAAAGGCTTAGGGCAGTTTGCTCTCACCCCTAGTGGGACGTCCTCCACCACTCCACCCATTGCTTGTGGCCACGCCACCCACTGCAGCGCAAGCACCCACAATGCAGCCCCCTCCACCGGACCCTTTGTGATCCCCGTGCCTGCCTGTACACATTCCATTTCCCTGCCCATCAGTCCTTCACCCCGCGAGAGGGACCGTGCCCTCCTCATGCAGTGAGGGAGCTCTGCGAGACACCACCAGGAGCCCATCACATGGCATGGAGGGTGGCCACCACCACCCAAAAGTGGCTTTATCTCATTTTTCACAGCTCATATAGCTCCCAAGGAGGCACACATTGCCTTTTGTGCCTACCATTCATATTTAGAAATTCCAGTTCTGACTTGGAAATTACTGACAGCTTAGCTCTGCATAAGTTTGACTTCACAGGGCAACACTGTGGGGCTATTTTAACAAGACAAGTAGTAAAACCTCTTCACATGGCTGACATCTGCTCACATCACAGAATCACAGAATGGTTTGGGTTGGAAGGACCTTTAAAGGTCATCTAGTCCAACTCCCCTGTAATGAGCAGGGACATCTTCAACTAGATCCAGCCTGATGGGTTACCTTGCTCACCTTTAAAACAAAAAAAAAAATCAGTAGAAAAGTGTTTAATGCTATCCAGGCAGTAGGAGATGATTTTTCTGTCTCCAACAACCATCACCTAAACCTAATTTGATCCAAATTCATCTTACCTGTATTTCTGGCTGCAGAACTTCTCAGCTCTGGGGAGTTTTGTTCATGACGTTCCCCGCACTCCAAGCACCCCAAGTCAGTGATGCCTCCCCCATCAGTGCCCCCCAATCCCCTCCCTAAAGCTCAAATCTCAGGGTGCAGGCAGCCCTGCCATCCCGTAAGCCCTACAAGCACAACAGGGTGCTGGCTTCTCTTACCAGTGTCGGGATCACAAATGCCTCCGCCCTGGCAATTGCACGGCACACAGATGCTGAAGGGCCCCAGGCTGGGGGTGTCTCTGCGGTAGCCGGGGGCACACGTCTCGCAGAACTGCCCCCCGTACCCCAGCGGGCACTCACAGAGCTCCACCCAGCGCGCGGGGACCCCTGCGACTGGCTGCGCTGACACCAGGGTGACGTTGTCGATGTAGCCGGTGCCTGGAGGGAGATGCAGATGGTCACCCGCGGGGAACACCAGCTCCACCTGCAAGTCTCCTGCGACCAAGACCTGCTCAGGTCACACTTTTCTTTACAACACCTGTGGGCAGATGGACCAGAGCCTGGACTTCACTGTCCCCACTATTGCCACCCTGTTTAATCTCTTTGTAATTTAATTTTGCCAATCTTAGGGCATACTTTTTAAAAGTACTATTATTTTTTTTTAATATCTTTTAGCAAAGTCTTCTCTATCTGGAGGCTTGGCATCTCCAGCAATGAGAAGAAACCAGCCTCATGCTCGCAAGCTCTCCCCACAGAGATGTACTTACTGTACTCCCCAAAGGTGGCTCGGATCCAGAGAGCTGTCAGATTTCCCAGCAGCCTGCGATATTCAAAGTGATTCAGCCTCGGGCTCCAGTTGCTGCTCGGGTGCTCGTCCAGCCTGCCCATGGGAGAGGGGAGAAGTGGAACCGGTTTCAAGCAAATGAGATGCTCCATCAAGAAAATGCAGTAGCCCTTGTCTACCTTCCTCCTGAGCTCAAGGCTTTGAGGAGCAACCTCTAGCCATGCTATCATCCCTGAGCCCAACCTCAGGCTAGATTTTCTACTGCTCCTCTCACAAGGTAACCTTCTCATCCACCTGAGATGGATCCAGCCCAACCCAAGCAGCCATTTGTCACCTCCAAGGGATCACAGCTGAATCCAGGAGCTCAATCTTTCTTGTTTACCCTGCCCCAAATGCCCCAGCATCCCCCTTGACCTGAACGTGTATGTCTGGCTGACACCACAAGGCAGGATCTTCCCCTGGGGCAAGAAGGGGGCAGTGACTCTCAGGCCAGCTCCTTCCAGGACCACATCGTGTGGGGATGGCTGGCGTCCTCCTCGGTCCAGGCGGTAGTGGAAGGAGAGAGTCTGGCCATAGCTCAGCTGCTGATTCCCCAGGAATTTTGCTGCAAACCAAAAGAAGGGAGAAAATTAAAGGTTTAGAATCTTGCCTTCCTCCTAAGTGCTTGGGTTAACAGGATCAGCCCAAACAGAAGGGACACTGTCACCTCTTCCTGACACCTACCAGGTGCCACAAAGTATATTGGCTCCGGTGTCCTTGCTGCTATGAAGACATCCTGATGACGTGGAGACCACTGGAGCTGGGCTGAGGAGCCACTTTCATGGACACCTCGCCAGTCTTCGGCACCTGGAAGACCAAGAAGTAGAAGTAATTGGGGACAGGGAAGGTGTTTCCCAAACTCCAGCATCTTTCTGGAGCTGTTTCTTATCAAAACATCCATCTTCCTACCTCTTGACCTCCAAGGGGGCAGCACAGATATCGCTGTGCTGATACATCTGTAAATAAGCCAAGCTGGGCATAGAAGATTCCTCCCAAGTGGCAGGAAAGACGTGATGAAGCAAGACTACAACTTCCCTACAACTTCATACCCTACTTCTGCCAACAAACAAGCCACCCCACCCAGCAAAGCACGGGAACTCCTGGCAGGGCTCCAAGCCAGGCATCCTGCACATCAGAGATGGCAAACATCCCCAGGAGCCATAGGAAGGTCCTACTCGGGCTTCACCTTGCTGAAAGGTGGAGGTGATGTTGTAGATGCTGTGGGTGTCTGCACTGCCACACAGAGCTGAGTGTCCGTAGCAAAAGCAGGGGGAGCATCCCTCGGGGTTTCTGGTGTCCAAGTTATAGAAGTTTCTCTTGCACCTGGGAAAATGCAAGAAGGTGACAATGTTCACAACTGTTTTTTCTTCTTCCTGGTCAACACAACCAGCCCTCTAGTGACAACCATCGCCATGGTTTGAGGTTGTTGCTGGGCTGGGATAGCAAGAACAGGCACTGCCATGGGGATGGAGAACAAACCGCGAGGTCCAGCAAGTCCTCCTGACACCCACCTCTCACACCGCTCTCCCGTAGCTCTCGCCTTACAGACGCAGTGGCCGGAGAGACAGGTCCCTGTGCTGCCAGCTGGATCGCACTCGCACTGCAGGCTCCTAAGACAGGGACAGCAGGAACCATCGTCACCTTGATTTCTGGCTCATCCTGGGGTTCAATGCCCCCACGACAGCAGAGAAACACACACACACAAACACACACTAAGCTACCAGACCCACGCCAGAAGGGAAAAAATAATCAGCAGAGGCAGCAGCAGCCCATGGAGGCTCAAGGCAGGAGGCCTGGCAGTGCAGCCAACCCTCGCCAACACCCTCTGCCTGCTAGGAGACTCGAAGGAGCAACGGTGAGATGCAGTGAGGAAGAAGAGGAGACAGTGGTGAGGAAGCCAAACCAGAAACACTTTAAGAGGTGTTTGAACATGGCTCCATGCAAAGGAAGGTGTTGATTTTTGCGTGCGTATGTTTGCATCGGGGGAATCCTGATGCACCAATACTGGGTCCCCAGGTGGGCTGGTGTTATTTCACATGGTTAGCATGGTTGGTGGCCTCTTTGGCATCGTCTGGACAACCAAGCATTTGCTTCACTCTGGAGGCAAGCTCTCCACGCTGGAAGGAAGGACCAGCCCTGCTCTGCCCCAGGAACATCAGCCTAGGGCTGCCAGTAAGCTGCCACGGCAGAGTCTGCCCCTGGGTGGGGTGGTTTCAGCCAGCACAGGCTCTTTAGAGCAGCCGGGAGAGCGCTGGAGGCTGTCCCACCAGCTTGTCCCCATGCCACCAATGTTCAGCAGCACTTACTGCCCCTTCATTCGGCACCCGGCCTCAGAGAGGGACTCAAAGCCCGGCTGGCACCGGTCGCACTTCTTGCCCATCACGCCGGGTTTGCAGCTGCACCGGCCATCGCTGTCACACGGCGGGCCAAGGGCACCTGTGGGAAAAGGGGAAGGAAAAGTTTGGACAGGCACCTCCCCACCCCGTCCCAGTGATGCTGCCGGCGGGACAGGGGAGCAAAGGACCATGCTGTCATTGCAGCAGCCACCCAACCTCAGCCGCAGGACACCCCTTGAGGTCCCCACACAGGACTGAGGCTTGGTAAAGCTGCTGTAGCACCCCCCAACTGATGCAGAAGACTTGGAATTGATACATCCCAGCAGGCATGGACCAGATGTCCAGGACAAGGATCTTCTTCCCTACTGGTGGTGGGTACCTGTCGATGAAAAGCTGGACAAGAGCCAGCAGTGTGCCCAGAAAGCCAATCATATCCTGGATGCATCCCCAGCAGGTTGAAGGAAGTGATGCTCACACCTCATGAGACCACCCGGAGTGCTCTGTTCAGCTCTGAGGTCCCCAGTACAAGACATGGACCTTCTGCAGTGGGTCCAGAGGGGACCGTGGAAATGGACAGAGGGCTGGAGAAAGCTATGCAGAAAGCTTGAGGCAGTTCAGGTTGCTCAGCCTGGAGAATGGAAGGCTCTGGGGAAACCTTATTGAACACTTTGAATATATAAGGGGGCTCAATAGGTAAAGGTGAGCTTTGCAAAGGTTTTTAATTGAATTGCAAAGTGAGCAGATAATTCCTGAGTTCACAGCATTCTGCCTCAGGAGAGGTGGTGCCAGGACAGAGGCATTTTACCAGGGCCTGTAGTGACAGAACAAGAGGGAAAGGCTTTAAACTGAAGGAGGGGAGGTTTAGATGAGATCTTAGGGAGAAATGCTTTCCTGTGAGGCTGGAGAGGCCCAGTTGCCCAGACTGCCCACGACTGCCCCATCCCTGGAGGGGTTCAAGGCCAGGTTTGATGGGGCTTGGAGCCCCCGATCTAGAGCGAAGTGTCCCTGCGCATGGCAGGGGGTAGGACTGGGTGATCTTGGAATGCTCCTTCCAACCCAAGCCATGCCATGAGCACCTCCACACCCCACCCAGTTGCATCCCCTCCTGCTGGGTGGCCACGTACCCTGGGGATGGCAGTGGCAGGGCAGGCAGCAGTCCCCCTCCCGCTGGCGGAAGAATCCCTCCTTGCAGCGCTCGCAGTGGACGCCCTCCGTGTTGCCCAGGCAGTTGAGGCAGCGGTACCCGTTCCCCGTCTCCCTCAGGAGGTGCCAGTCGAAGATGCACTGCCTGGACATTCCATTGCAATTGCACACTGTGGAGAGGAGATTAGGAGTTTAGTGTTTGATAGGAATGGTTGGACTTGGTGATCCGGTGGGTCCCTTCCAACCTGGTTATTCTATGATTCTATGATCTCAAATGGTGTTAAGATGAGAGCACCAGCTACAAAGCTGTACGTTCACCTTGATTACGAAGGAATGATGCCAGGCAATGCAAACCTCCCCTTCTTGCTCTCTGAATAACGAGCCCTGTCCCTGTGTCTCTCATCATCTCTCTCCTCTTGTGCCTACATCCACCAGGCATCCCTGTGCCACCAGTGCCCATATCGTGCTCTCCGTGCCCGTGCTTTGGCACAACACCTGCTTTCACTGCCAGCAGCTCAGGATGGACAAACCCTGTCAGGCAAGTAGCTCTGCTCCACAGGGCAGCGCGGCCAGGGATGCTCTCCAGCCTTTCAGAGGCAGTCCAGTGCAGCAAAGTCTTTGAGTAAGCAGAAATGGTAAAAAAGACCCCAAACGTTGTCCTAAGAAAAGCGTGGGGAGCCTTGCTGGTGACTCCAGGGAAAATAGAAGGATCCCTGAGGTTATGTTTTGCTTCACCTGGACTCTGACGAGGAGCAAACCCAGAAGGAAAAGCTCAAACATCTTCCAGCCAGTCCCTCCATTCAGGTCTGCAGCACGAGTGTCCTCCTGGCCGGGTGCAGGGGTGATGAGGAGGGGTTTGTGATCAGAGGATCCTGGCACCAGCGTGCCAGCCAAGAGGCCCATTAACAAAAAAGGTTTTGGCAGGACTTCGCAGGTCACCCCAGCCCATCCTCCCCAGGAGGAGAAGCTGCAGCTGCCCAAGTCACTGCATGACAGAGGCCAAGGAAGGACAGGCACGAGACTTTGCATCTCGCAGCCAGGGCAGCCAGGAGCTCTGGAGAGCAGATAGACCGATATCTTGGCAGAAATGCCTGTTCCAGCACTCTTCTTCATTGCCTCGCCCAGGTCTTCTCCTGAAGCCACCTCTCCTCTACTTGCCAAGCCTTCAGCAGTACTAGAGCATTTAAGCCTGGGGACCTTTATTTCAGACAAGGTGCTCAGCACCACCGAGAGCAGACGTGGTTGAGAGGACAGCTGGCAAAAATACTCAGGAGAAGGAAACCCAGTGAGAGGAAAAGCAGTGTCTGCAGGAGTGCGGAGCCTGCTGATGAGCCGCTCCAAACCTCCCCAATGTTGTTATGAGTTCTCAGCCTCTCTATGAGAAACTCTGCTCATTGCTGACCTCCTTGGGACATGAAAGATAGTCCTGAGCTGCCACTCCCCAGCTGAGGTCACCTCTGACAGCAAGGGGAGGTGGAGGAAACCCAAGAGCAAGCAGAAACCCCCAGCATGGATGCAGACGGCGGACTGGATTTGACACACGTGGAGCTTTCTCCTTCCCGGCGCTCTTTAGGCTCAGCTTAGCCTGAGGGAAGGTCTCTGCCCTCTGCATCCATGATTCTTTGGACCAGGTGAAGCCTCCTGCGCTCACTGCCCAAGCACGCAACCCGGGCAGTGCCCACCACCCGCGCACACACCCGGGAACACCCGCATACCAGACAAAGGCACTCAGCAAGCGGCAGCCAAGCCTTCTGCCAAGAAGAGAGATGACCTCATGCACGAGCAAACAGGGGGAGAGGTTTTTTTTCCAGCTCCAGCAAACTCTGCCAAGAGACAGAAGTCTTCTGCCACCCCATCCTGCCAGGAGGGAACCTGCGGGTGCAGAAGTCCTGCCTTTTAGAGAAAACACCCGGTGGTCCACCTCAGTGGACATCACCAGTGACCAATGGGCAGCAACAATACAAGCAACCTACTGAAATCAGCATTGAGGGACTTTCTCAAGGTATTAGTGCTCATCTCCACTGCAGAACTGCTTGGGGCCAATCCTACCCCCCTCCCCTCCCCACTGAAGCTGTTTAACTCCACCCATGCATCGCCCCACATCCGTGTAATCCAGAGGATTTACTGGGTTGCTAAATTACAGGCATGAGCACCGTTCCCCCAGGGAATGAGAACCTTCTTTCAGGTCTTGCGCTAAGGCTGCAGCATGTTCAGAGCCAGCTCCCCAGCCCTGGCACTGATTCAGGCCCCACTAATCCAAAGCCATTTAAGATGCTGTTGCAGATCAGTGCCACCACCTCAATTTTCTTAGCTTTTCCTGTTCCTGGTCTTCTCCTGGAAACATGAGAGCTCAGGCCGGTTAATCTTTACCAAGAGTGAGGCACTGGAGTTGCGAACGAGACGGAGCACGCCATGAGGACCAACTGAGGACAGGATCTCTTTTGTATCCAGGTGCCCTTAGGCTCCTCCCTGAGATAATCCATTTCTCAGGCAGCTGTGGAGAACAAGCTCCACAGAGGAGACGATTTGCAACTGGATTTCTTAAGCACTGCATCAGGGGGAAGGAGAGCCAAGGCACACATCCAACGGGACATCATCCCCCCCAACTCCTGCCCAGCAGAATAAGGCATGAAAACATTTGTTTGGTATGCTGAGGCAAATTCCCACATCAAAAGAGCTCAGAGAAGGAGACAAGCAGCTTCCGACCTCTCAAACTGTCATCTTAAAATCACAAAACCAGAAAATGAGGTTGGCCCTGGGTCAGTGAGGAGCAGATCCAATAGCTCTGTACTTACAAGCCGGTCTGCAAAGACCGCTCCGTTCTTCAAGGGATCAGCAGAGCTTTCGCAGTATCACTAGGTTGCAAAATACCCACTGGATCATTGAGTCCAACCATTCCCATCAATCACTAAACCATGGCCCTCAGCACCTCATCCACCCATCTTTTAAACACCACCATGGAAGGTGACTCAACCACCTCCCTGGGCAGCCTGTTTCAGTGCCCAATGACCCTTTCCGTGAATTTTTTTTTCCTGATGTCAAGCTTTGTATACATCAAGGCCTCCACAACAGCACAAAGTCATTCCCCACCCTGTGTTTTTGGGACACTGATGCAGAAGGCTGTCCCACCTGCTACCCCAAGTCTTGGGTTTCTCCACCATCCAACTCCTCAGCTTTCTATATGCAGGAAGACCTGCCTGAGTCTCCTGGGGCTCCATCAGCATCAGCAGGGGGACAACACACATTGGGAGCTAAAACCTGCCCTTTAGTGTCTTCTCCTTTCCAACCCACTGAGTTGCACACCTCATGGGAGCACTGAATTCCATGGCTCAACTCTTTCTGAAACCCTGAGAGATCCCTTCAGCCACCAGGAACAGATTCCTCTGCAAAGGGATCTGAACAGGCTGGACCATGGGCTGAGACCAATGGCAGGAGGTTTAACAAGGCCAAATGCCGGGTCCTGCCCTTGGGGCAAAACAACCCTGAGCAGCTACAGACTAGGAGAAGCCTGGCTGGAAAGCTGCCTGGAGGAGAAAGACCTGGGGGTGTTGGTTGACAGGGACTGAACATGAGCCAGCAGTGGCCCAGGTGGCCAAGAAGGCCAAAGGCATCTTGGCTTGGATCAGAAATGGCATGACCAGCAGGTCCAGGGAGGTTCTTCTCCCTCTGGACTTGGCACTGGTGAGACCGCACCTCGAATCCTGTGTTCAGTTCTGGGCCCCTCACCACAAGAAGGATGTTGAGGCTCTGGAGCGAGTCCAGAGAAGAGCAACGAAGCTGGTGAAGGGGCTGGAGAACAGGCCTTATGAGGAGCGTCTGAGAGAGCTGGGGGTGTTTAGCCTGGAGAAGAGGAGGCTGAGGGGAGACCTCATTGCTCTCTCCAACTACCTGAAGGGAGGTTGTGGAGAGGAGGGAGCTGGGCTCTTCTCCCAAGTGACAGGGGACAGGACGAGAGGGAATGGCCTCAAGCTCCGCCAGGGGAGTTCAGGCTGAACATTAGGAAAAAATTTTTCAGAGAAAGGGTCATTGGGCACTGGCAGAGGCTGCCCAGGGAGGGGGTTGAGTCACCTTCCCTGGAGGTGTTTAAGGGATGGGTGGACAAGGCGCTGAGGGACATGGTTTAGTGTTTGATAGGAATGGCTGGACTCGATGATCTAGTGGGTCTCTTCCAATAGGGTGATTCTATTATTCTATGATACACACCACCTGGGGAAAAGCCTGCTTGCTTGGGCAAGGCTCTGCACAATTCAGAGGACAAGTGGCCCAACCTCTGCTGCTCAAGCAGATCATACGTGAACCCAATTTGACTCAAATAGTTCATTTGCAAGCAAAACAGGATTACATACACTAATTATAAGTGGGCACCTAGCACTGAGACCGCAGAAGAAACAGCATGGGGGACTAATTTATGCCACCAAACCAACTCAGAGCCCGTTGCCGCGTAAAAGCACGGCCAGCTGGCCATTGTCACTTTGACATACATGCAGAAAGAGATTCAAAAGCACATGGAAAAGCAGCAGTTGCTGCCAAGAAGTGGAGTAGGAAAGCATTTACATCAGTATTTTAAAATTTGCATGCAATTAAGTCTGCTAGAATGATTATCCAAGTAGCATGTGAAGTTAATCAGGTCTTTTTTCTAAAAACCACACATTTATTCAGCACTTTTTCCCCTATCACGTTGCACAGTACTTAAAGGCAAACTGATAAGAGCCCAGCTTCCAGCCTAGTGAGCTTATGTCAGAACACCAGTACTGCAGACAAAAAAAACCACCTGGAATCCCTCACTATTTACAAAATAGGTGTGAAAACCCAATTTTGGCCAAACATAAGTAAATACAACTGAAACCCCAGTACTGAACTACCACTGGGCTGAACGAGTTAAAAGGTCCCTGCACTGCATTCTCCCCTATAATTAATTGCACGCACAGGAGGATCCTCTGGACAGTTAAAGCTTGCTGTGTATTGCAGAAGACTCACTGCCTCCCCCAGGGTCCAGTGAGGCCATGGGCACCTCGTGAACCCCACAGGCTCGTACAAAATACAGACACCACACGCGCTGCTAGAGCAAACAGGATTCTGGATGTTTCCAGCCCTTCCTCAGGCTCAGAGCATAGACAGGCAGATCAGCCACCCTCTCCCCAAGTGATGCTCGCGATCACACCTGAATCCCACCCCAGCTGCGAGGTTTCATACGGAAGGCAAGAAAGGAATTGTACATAGATACGTTATTTGAAAGGGATTCCAGAGAAAAAAACAAACCAAAAACTAAGTCTAAATGCTCATGGGATATTTAACCCTGGAGGAAATGTAAGAAGCAACACCCATAGGTCTGATTTTAGGGGAGAGCCCTGGCAAGCACCCAGTTACCAGCACTCTCAGCCACTGGGCAGGGCTATGAGCAAAGCTGCCGGCGGGATCGCACGTCAGAGCGAAAGCAGGAACAGGCGACCTTCCCCAGGCCTCACCTTCTCCTCCGTTGGCGCTCGGGGCTGCAGGCAGGAGAGCCGCCGCAAGGCAGCACAGACCCAGGAGGCAGCGCCCAGCCATTTCTTGTGCTGGGGAGCACGAGGCACCCTTTCCGGCGAGGCCCGTGGCTGCCTACCTATTGCTTTTTTCTTTTTTGGGGTGGATTTTATGGGTTGCTCCACCTGAGTCACTCCCAACAGGAAGAGCGCGTGTGCCGCGGGCTGACTCACTGCGAGCAAGGGGAGCCCAACCCATGGGGCTCAGATGGGTTGTCCTGCCCCGTCCATCGATGGCGTGTGGCACCCCGAGGACCTCCCGCCTGCACCCTCCCAGGGACACAAGCTCATGGGGGAAAGACAAAGCTGAGCTGCAGCCCCCGTGCACACTCCCCTCGCCCAGCTCCATCCCACCCACTGGCGCGGGGGAGAGAGGGGCTGCCCGGGCATGCAGGCGGCTCACAGGGAGCAAAATGAAACATGAGGAGCTCCAGGGAAGCCTGGGATTGCCTGCTCTCAAGCCACGTCCAGCCAAACAACCCAAAGAACAGGGCTTGGAAGCAGCTGGAAGAGGTGACTGTCAGGACTCACAGCCAAGGGCTGCGGAGGATGCAAAAAGACCCTGAGGACATGTACATGGAAAGCTGATCTACTGGGATTTGCAAGGCAAGCATCAGGTTCAGGGAATCCCCAGAGCTAGAAATAGGGCAGAGACCAGGAATTGTCACACAGTAGTCTGCTTTTCATAGAATCACAGAATCACCAGGTTGGAAGAGACCCACTGGATCATTGAGTCCAACCATTCCTATCAAACACTAAACCATGTCCCTCAGCACCTCGTCCACCCATCCCTTAAACCCCTCCAGGGAAGGTGAATCAACCCCCTCCCTGGGCAGCCTGTTCCACTACCCAATGACCCTTTCCGTGAAAAATTTTTTTCCTGATGTTCAGCCTAAACCTTCCCTGGCTTTTTTTTTTTTCTCTCCTGAGATAGGAAATGAGGTCAGATCAGTCCTTACCGTGACCCAGTACAAGAACTTTTATGCTAGACAGAGGATGAGAAGAGGAGGTGGAGAGGGGAAAAGGTTTGCCTGAGGTCGCTGGTGGAGACGAGCGAGGATACTGGGCTCGGCAGTCCCACGACCAAGAGCGTCTTGGTCTCAAGGGTACCACACAAGGCAAGACCACTTCCACCTCTCTCCCTGCCTTTGCCTTGGAGGAGGACAGGGCCAGTTTTACCGGGGAAAAGAAGAATCTGAAGACATGGGTCCTCCTCATCCTGCATATGTCAGGGTAATCGAGGCACTGGCACATCCACCTGACCTGCAAAAGCAGGTCACCTGGGGATCACAAGGAAAGATGGACCCTTGTGCTGCATCACAGTATCTCCCCTGCTTGTTTCAGAGCTAACAAACCTGGGGTGATTAATATTTAGGTCCTTATCTGAGCCTCTTACGCTGCCTGGCAGCCTCCAGACGCTCATGCACCTGGAGCTGACTCAGAGGTCTTTCCTCTGCGGCTCCTGGTGATCTCATGGGCACAATCAGCCCCGATTCACTGCGTCTTTGTGCCTCCCTTTGCCAAGCTTACCTGTCTCCGCTGACTGAGTCAACTCCTATGAACGGGCTGTTTGCTTTTAATGTCACATGCTGGATCTTAATATAGTTCCCAACAAGGAAACCAGCTTCACACACACACTGGTGGCACGTTGGGTTTGGGCACCCAAGGGTATCTTAACTGACTACTAATTTTTGTTATTATTATCTTTTTCAAGAAGCAAGATAAAACCACTTATGCTGTTCCCACCAATCTGGCAGTTCTTAGGGTCTGCATATTCTTCTAATTCCACTTAATCCCATTGGCTCTGAAGCACATCACTTGCCCCAAACGCCTCTGCTGCCTCCTTCCTACCCACTGACATCTCTCTGCTTGGGAACCTCATCTCCTTCAGCAGTGCTGTCAATACAGTGCTCCCCTTAGACCTTGCCCAGCCCAAGTCCTCGGCTGATTTCTCTCTTGGAAGACCAGCTCTCACCATCAGGAAGCTCTCCCCTTACCTGCCTCCTCCACATTAACCCCTCTATCTCATCGCTACCACCCCACCTCTTACTTCACTTCTGCAAACAAGGCACTGACACAGCTCCCTCCAGTCATTTCCACATGTTTACTTAGGTTACTCTTACCTCGTCATCCTCCACCATCCTTCAAAATTACATTTGAAAATGGCACGAACGTGTGCGTGAAGCTACCTGAAATATATTTTCTAGGGCCTTGATTTTCCAAACGGGTCAGATCTGGAACAAACAGATTCCCATCACCCTTCACAGAACAAACATTCCCCATCGCTGTGGCAGCAGCACCTTTAGAAAATGTCTGGTAGACACGATTAACAGAAAAGTTACCTCTTAGCTTGAGCAGAAACGTAAGCGATGGGAGGCATGAAGAACAGCGGCGCTCCTCAGACATTGCAACTCATCGGCATTTCTTCACTGGAGAACCTGGGTATTTTAATCTGCTGCGCAAGAATTGTCCTTCTGAAGATGTTCTATGCTCATTCTTGATAACCAGGCTAGGAAACCTGCTACTGCAGGGAGACCTCCACAGCAGCAGGCATGTCTCTCAGTCTTTGAGGACGTGGTCACAGCAGAATTACCCACTCCAAGGTTAGTCTGAATCCATATAATAATCTAATTTTTGCTGGTGGCTGCCAGGGGCAAGTGATGGATGTGTGGAGGCCCTGAGGCAATAGTTTTATTGCTGTAACCAAGGGATAAAACCCATTTTGGTGACTCATGACAGATAAATGACACCAGGAGGTTGTGCGTGCCCTTACAGGCCAGCTCATCACTAGCAGCCCCAAGCGTCCCTCCACGAAAGGACCTTCTGAGCTGCAACATCCTCCTCCATCTTCTGTCCTGGGCTCCTTCTGCAGACAGCCACACTTCTCCAAGATTCGCTGAGACGTGGCTTATCCTGAGCTACTTTCTGCTTGCTCACCACAGCCACGCGTATGCACTCAACCCCACGGCAGCCTCCTCAAGCCCGAGGAGCCTCTCCTCCAGTATGGCAGCAGAGGTTTATCTGGCCGCGCAGAACTTCCTCACCGTAGAAAATCTGGGATCCTGCTCCATGTGTATCACCCAAGGGGCAGCGCAGTGATAAAGCCTGGACTTTGATTTCCCTACCCAGGAAGAGCACTGGGTCAGGGACCCACCTCCGTGCCAGCACGGGAAGATGGCTCCATGTGCTGGCCCTGAGCCTGCTTTGAGAAGCCAAGGGCACCCGTCAGGTGAAAGGGTAACCAGTTTATAGCTCAAGAGCCTTTAAAAACAAAACCCAAACCAAAATATACATCCAGCCTGGAGAAGAGGAGGCTGGGGGGAGACCTCATTGCTCTCTACAACTACCTGAAAGGAGGTTGTGGAGAGGAGGGAGCTGGGCTCTTCTCCCAAGTGACAGGGAACAGGACAAGAGGGAATGGCCTCAAGCTCTGCCAGGGGAGGTTTAGGCTGAAAATTAGGAAGAAAGTTCTCACAGAAAGGGTCACTGGGCACTGGAACAGGCTGCCCAGGGAGGGGGTTGAGTCACCTTCCCTAGAGGTGTTTAAGGGACAGCTGGATGAGGCGCTGAGGGGCATGTTTTAGCGTTTGATAGGAATGGTTGGACTTGATGATCTAGTGGGTCTCTTCCAGCCTTTATTCTATGATTCCACGATTCCATACACCTCTCCCTCGCCAAGGAACACACCAGTTTCCTTCAGGAGATGTTGCCTCCTGGCATATTTTGGCTGTATGGCTGTTTCGGGTGGGTCTAGAGGCACAGCTCAAGGGTGCTCAGCCAAGACTACCTGGAGGAGATGATTGAGGTTGGGGCTCTGCTGGGATGAGACAACTCTCCCTGGGGAGCTGCTAGGGTTGGGGTTAGCATTGTCCCCACAGACAACCACTGCCCTAGAGCCAGTGGGATGGGCAGGGGCAGAGTGGGACAGCGGAGGTCACAGCGGCAGTGATGAGCAAGCAGGGTAGGTCCAGGCAACGACAGAGCGAGGAAACGCCGTCATGTCTGGCCTTGCCTTGCCTGTGCCCTGCCCACACCAGCAAGGGAGTGAGACAGGCACACGGAGATGAGGGAAATCAGCGCTGATGTCCTGCTGCCTTCCCTTCGCTGCCTCCTCACTGGTGGCTCTTGGGCTTGGCTGGGAACTTTAGCTGGATTCTATTTTAAGGGGGGAGAATGGCTTGAAATTGGATGAGGAAAGATTTAGATTGGACATGAGGAAGAAATTCTTCATGGTGAAGGTGGGGAGGCCCTGGCCCAGGTTGCTCAGAGCAGTGGGCAACCCCTGGAGAGGTTCAAGGCCAGGTTGGATGGGGCTTGGAGCCCCTGATCCAGAGGGAGGTGTCCCTGCCCATGGCAGGAGGTGGGACTGGATGGGCTTTGAGGTCCCTCCCAACCCAAATCTTCTATGACTCTATGTTTCTCGGGGTGGAAGCATGCAGAAGATAGGGTCCAGCAGCTAACTGGAAAGACCAACTAATCCAAAAGTTATCTTAAGATGTCACAGCTGTACATGGGAAGCGCAGGACGCCACCAGCTCACCCCTCGACAGCTACCCGTCCTCTTCTTCATCAGATCCAAGCGGCAACACTAGAGGTGCCTCCTCCAGGCAGTTGCTCCTAGCTCTTACCATCTTCTGCCAATACCTCACCCTCCCCAGAAGTGAGAAAACCTGGCCCAGCAGCCCCACAAAGTCAGGTTCTCTGAACTTCGGCCTCCCCAGAGAAACCCATAAGCACCCCATATCCAACAAAGCCCTCCATCTCCAAGGGCCCTCCTGAATCAGCTCTCCCGCTCTGCAGGGAGAGGTGCCCCAACTATCTGCCAAGACCTCAGCTGATAACTGGCACCGCTCTCTCCAAGTCCTCCTCCTTGCCACTGTCTCACTTCTCCAGGGAGCACATGAGAGATAATGAAGCTTGAACTCAGAAAACAAGGAAAACCACAGGGAATTTGAGGAGAAAAATAAGCCACCAGGGCACATCTTGGTGACTCCTCAGCAAGGTCCCTTCTCTTCCACCCAGAGGTCAAGCTCAGCTCATGCTGAGCAGAAAATCTGAGGAGCATGTTTCTACCTGGACTCCAAAATGTCAATAAAAAACCTCAGCGAGTTGGAAGCAGCGGTTCTCATGCTCCCTGGGGACTGTTCCTCCCTGCAGCAGGTACGGCACATTGCCCTCAAAATCTCATTTCAGACCAGCGTTACATGTTTTAGAGACTCAGCCTAAGTCCACCAAGACCTATAGCTTCACCTTCATGTGGGATTTCACAAGGGCTTCACAGACCAAGCTCTGATGCTGTATGACACAAAGATAAAATAAAGACTTGCCTTTGCCTTTCCAGCTCACTATTTTAGCCCCAAAATGGTAAGAGGCTCCACGTCAAGCTGCAAGGTCTCCAACCGCCAGGTTTTCTGCTCCTGACTTGCAACCTACAGCCCAGCTGAGAGGTCAGACAGATATTACCAGCCGGCATTTGCTCAACAGCAGCGCTGGCCAAAAATAAGAAGGGTATTTTAGACAACAAATGCATCAGTGGCAATTTGAGCTGAAGAACAAAAAGCTGAAGCCAGACAAACTGAAGTAAACAAATAATGACAGGAACTTACCGGTTGAGAAGGGATTAACTCTGATGCAAGTTAATGAGACTCGAGCGTTTGCTTCTGCTGAGAAAAATAAAAGCAATCCCACCTGCAGCTGTAAAACAGTGTGGCTGCCAGACTGCCTGGGCTGTCATTGGAGCAGTCTGCCCCAACACTAAAAACTTGCTTAATTCAAGAGGAACGTTCATCCGGCAGACAGGACCCGCGGAACAACCAGACAACCCAGACTTAGGGCAGCTCCCAGTAGAGAAATTACAGCTTCTTTACTTAGGGCTTTGTCTGTCTGTCTTTCCAGGAGTCCCATCTTTTTCCAAGTCTTCAGAGGATTCACCTTACTGTTCCAAAGAAACCTTCCCCCAGGGCACTCCAGTGCAGCTCCAGCACCACCAACACAACCTGATTTTTGAAGCTCTAGAAAATCAGCAGCATAAAATTCACAGCAGCCATGGCAAAGGAGCAGGGGACACGGGGAGAAACCACAACCACTGTGGCCACCCACAGCCCACCACACATATTTCCAAATCACTTCTCCTTTCTCCCACCCCAAATCAGCTCCTCCGGTTAATTAAACAAGAGGTGAATCTTACAACCGAGATAAATCTCTATCAACACTCACCGTCAGAGAAAGCAACACTCAAAAGAATGCCAAGGTGTAAGGGGTTACAAATATTCAGACTTTATTATAAATAAGAAATACTGTTTTATACATAAAAACTGCAAGTGTTGCATTTTGTTCACCGCCCCAGACAGCGAGACCACAGATTAAGGCAAAAAGCTGGAGCGAAGGCACATACTGAGGGGGCCACAGTCAGGAATAAGGCGATGAAGGGACTGCCACGCGCTGCCCGTGACACCCAGCACTCCACCAGCAGCTGTCGCATCATCACATTACATAAAGAAATAACTGGACTTATACAATGAATAATGGCTGTAATGCAGTAGTGATTAAGAGATCGCTTATAGAGATTTCTTTTTCTTTAAAAATAAAATTCTGTTAAAAACAGCTTAAGAAAAAAAAAAAATAAGAGAAGGAAGCAGGAAACCTTAGGCCTGAGGTCAGCCAGGGCATGCGCACATCTTGGCGTCTGTTCTTCTCGCAGCCTTAGCAGAGAGGTGGCACGGTTAGAGCCGGCAACCCAGCCAGAGCCACCGGCCACGGCACCACTTCGGCGTCCCACGAGCCCAGGAAAGCTCTCCTCCAGGGATCAGGTGCGTTTGCAGGCAGGGGGGAACCCCGAGCTGGCGAACGGCCAAGAAGCTCTACAAGAAGGGGTACAGAGGCGACGCGAGGTTTGCAGGGTGCGCCAAGCCTCCTGCCTCAGACAGTGGTATTAAGATGTCCCCAAATCCAGCTCTCCGACCACCTCAACGCCGGGTCCGGTCTCCTCCAGCTCTTGCCAGCCCAGCGGCTCTAGGGACAGGGGGCACCCGACGGGGCTGCGAGCACCGCGCGTCGAGGCTGGCGTTGGGGAAAGCCTCCACCCAGCAGGCAGAGTGGTTATCGCTGACGCCGTTACGGCCACTGAGGATGCCGGAGAGGGAAGAAAGCAGGAGCCCAGGCAGGATAAACACCGAGGTGTTTGGGAATAAGACAGGGAGAAGCAACCCCCGGTGCACGTGTCCCGATGGCTACGGGGGAAAGCACATAGAGGAGGCCAGGCTGTGCCGCTCTGGAAATACGGCTGAGTGTATTTACACGCACACATACTAACACACAAGAGACTTCCTCACACTGTAATCATGATTTAAAAAAAGAAAAAAAAAAAAAAAAAAAAAAAACAGAAAAAAAAATCACATTCACACAAAAAATATAAATTTGAAATAATTAATAGCACCAGTGTGTGTCAGATAATAATTTCTTCCCCGCTACGCAAACGTACAAAGTTGCATAGTGTTTAAGGATAGATATATAGTGGGTCTCAAGGAAGGGGCAGAGGGTGCCAGGCTGGAGGCGAGGAGGAAGCTGCAGGGGATGCTCTCATCTCGGAGGAGGCCCCGAGGGGGAGCGAGGAGCTGCCCCTCGCTGCCCCCCCAGCACCAGTAAGCAGCTGGGAGGCACTGCCCAGCTAGGGAGCCTGCGGGGAGGCGGCAGAAGCAGGGTGACGTGCAGCCCTGCCACCCGAGCCTGGCCTGAGGTCCCTGTGCTGTGGTGGCTTCACGGTGACCAGGAGATCGGGGTAGGCAAAAGGAGGGCACTGGTAAACTCCAGCTCTTTCTGCCAGCTTGAAAACAAGGCAAAAGGTGAAAGCGATGCCAAGAGATAGAAAAACGCCACTGGTCTCCTCCAGGAAAAAAGATGGGGAGAAAGACCTTTTATTTTCCACTTGCGCGCCCTCTTCCTTTCCCACCCAAAGTCCTTCCACGTGAAGGCCAGAGCGACTCTCTGGATGGCAGCTCTCCACTTTAGCGAGACTTTTGCTGCTCAAACAAACTCATCTGTCAATCAGACATTTGTAGCCTTAGTGAAAAAAAAAAAGACACTCTGGCAAATTCAACAGCAACACCTACAGATGGGAAACACAACTTATGGCTTCCACACTGCCCAGCCTGGACTATCCAACAGACCAGACCCAAACTTCTCCAGAAAGCAGGAGTGGGGCCGGCAAGACCTACCACTCCACCAATATCCCATCTTCCCAAAGAGCTCCTCCTCTCAGAAGCTGCGTTTTTCTCAGAGCGATGCATCATCACAGAAAGCATCTCAGAAAGAGGCTTTGGCTGTTCTGTCAAAGGCTACCAACGCTGTCCATTGGCCACTAGTTAATGATAAAAATATAAATTCACAGGGTTAGAAGTTGGGAAGAGGGATCTGAACGAGTGCAGCTATACTGGCCATTACAGTAATACTTTGGTAGCCATCCCCTTCCTTCATAGGGACAGAGAGCTCCGGAACAGAGGATTTTACAGTTGAGAGAAGGAGAGAGGAGAGAAAGTAGGGTTAGTTTTGCCTTGCTGTATACAGCTCACATGGTTATTTCTGAACCACGTTACAAAGAGTCCAGAGCATCTCTCATCTTTGCGCTAATCAAAGGCAAACTGTCTGAGAGAGGGGCAAAGGTGGAGTGCTCAGGAAGACAGTTTATATAAAAAACCCCTTTGATGCCCAAAGACGGATATTTAATTTGCTTCTCTTAAAAAAACCCCAAAAAACAACAACAAAAAAACTTTCAACTTATCCTGATTTGAAAAGAAAACAGTGGCTGCGAGCAGTGAAGAGTTGGGGATTTGAAGAAGGTAATGTGTGTTAAGGCACTCCATAGCCAAACCACCGCTCCACCGCTCACCGGGGGAATACCCCCACCCCCAGCACACCCTTAGGGTTTCTCAATGGACGGGGTGTTAAAACAGCCAGATGGCAAGGTCTTCTTGATGTCTTCTAGGTTGCTAATGTCCTTCAGGATCTCTTCAATGTCCCTGTTGTAGGCCTGTATCACGTCGTCTTGCTTCCTGGCTTCTCTCTCAAGGAAAGACACTTTCTGGTCCAGGTCGCTGTCTTTCATCTGATCTTTGGCACTGTTCAGGGTACCTTCAATCTCATTCAGTTTGTTCAAGTCCACTGTCTCCAGTTGCCCTGAAAAGCCAGAAGCAAACAGTGAAGTCCACTAAAAAGCCTCCAACGCACTGGGTTTGGGTGCTGAGCTCATACAGAGGTGCCCATCGGGCCACCTCTGAGTTAGAAACAGCATTTAAAACAGGATCAGCCAAGTGGGTTACACCTTCCCCAGCCCCCAGCTCACAGAGAAGCCGTACTGATCATCACACAACGAGCACTGAGGTTACCCCCGGGAAAAATAAACCCAAATCCCTTGCTGAAAAGACACAAACCCCGTTTCTAGAAGTGATTGGACCGTTTGATGGTGGGCACAGCACCAGCAGAGAAGCCAGCACCCCTGTCACATGCAGCACTGAGATATCAGGCCACAGGAAAACACCCAAAGGCCTACGGGATGTTACCTACAGTCTTACCTAATTGATCCAGCAGGTCATTAATGACAGCAAGCAAGTTGTTCACAGAGTTCTTCGCTTTTCTTGCGTTGTCTTCTGCCTCCTGGGCAGCCTGTGAGGCCTGCAGGGGATAAAAATGAGAGCACAAAAAAGGCTGTAGGGATTATGAAACCATTCCCTCTCCCTTCTAACACATCAGCCTAGGCAGTGAGTCACACATCCCTCCTCTCTCCAGGATTACACCCCTGCACCCAGATCTTAATCACAGAGCTTGTGAAGACTGACAAGCTTCAAATAATGAGTTTTATTATTATTTCAGGATGGGGATCCCTGATAACCGAGAAGGATTTTGCAGGAAGATTCAGAACAGAGTCAAGAGTCGCATTTCAGTTAAAATAAAAATGCTGCATTAAGAAAACTGGCTCTCATAATTCCAGCAAGGAACCTATGTTAATGCCACTAGGGGAGTTTCTCTGCTTGCCTCATGTTTTCAATCTCACCTAAAACTTGGAAGAGATTGAATAACGGCTGCTCCTAGTGCTGTCTTTGCAAGACAACAACAAGAGAAAACCCTGCATCACCAGGACAGCAAGGAGAAGGCACCTTAATGCTCCTGCTGCCACCTGCCAGCATTACTTACCATGCCTGCCATCATCATATCCTGCTCAGCATCATCCTGCTTCCGCTTCAGCTCCTTTTCTGCATCCTGGAGTTGTTGCATCATGTCATCCACTTCTCTGGCCAGCCCCGTCACATCAGCAAAAGTCTTGTCAGCTTCAGCTTTGGTAGCAGCAGCGCTCTACAGCCAACAAGGGGAACAGGATGGAAAAACGTTGTTGAAGGAGCAGAATTGTCTTCAATCCTCTTCACCAAAACACATCAATTTCCTATCAGGCTGCATTTGGCATTCCCTAGCAGGGAATGAAGCAGAATGCACGCAGGGCTCACCAGGAAACAACTGCAACAGAGGCGTTTACACAGTTGCGCATCAGTATCTCAGGGGAAGTGGCTTCAGAACTGCAAAGGACTCACCTTCTGAACAGAAGCAGCGATTTTCTCAGCATCATCTGCTCTACTCTTGGCTTCACGGGCATCAGCAGCAGCATTACCCAGCGCCAGCTCTGCCTGGCGCGTCTTATTGTTGGCTTCAGCGATGGTCTGGGTAATGGCAGGAATCTTTTTCAGCGCCTCCTCCGCCGCTGTCTTGTTATCGTTCACCCGCTTATCAAAATCTGAGAAAGGGCAAAACAGATTCTTATCACTCACTTCACAAGAGCCTTGAGATGCTTCTTTGACCAAGCTAGCCAGGCTTCGGCACCTTGACATCCCATGGATGAAGAGGGAGCTGTGAGGGTAGGGGTGTACACTGCCAGCTCTTCTGTTACACATCTTCTAACACTAAATACGGAACCTGAATAGGAGGAGGTTTCTAGCAACTAAAAACACTTTTGATTTTTCTTTAAAGTAAAAAAAACCCAAAAGAACCCACCCAACACTTGAGTACTAGCAATAGCACGGTCCACTTCACCAAGATACCCTGCTGCCAAGCGACTTGCAGCACAGGAATCAAAGGATTCACTGCAAGTGCTTTCTCTTTACCTTTCAGGTTGCTGAGAATGGTATTGGCCTCCTGCAGCGTGCCATTGCCCTTCCGAGCAGCTTCTTCAGCCAGGGCTTTTGCAGCATCTGCTCGAGCCAAGAGCTGATCTGCAGTCTAAGGAGACATGACACGTACCAACATAAATTCTTAAGTTTTGAAGGATGACCATCTAAGTGTACCAGAAAGTATTGCTCAGCCTGGAACATCAACACTACACAGACCAACATTCATCCCCGAGCAGTAACGCTCCCTCTGAAACCAGGTGAATACAGAGACAACACCACACCTGGCTAACATCTCCTACTGTCATGTATAGCCTCAATGCCATTGCTTTTACCAGCTTTTTGCATCTCCTTTCTAGGACCACTCTTCGATATTTGCTTAACAAGCAGTGCCAAAATAAGACCGAATGAGACCAAATCTGTCCTATCTGGCCAGATGCTCATTTTCCTTTGGGTTTTACAAAAGCCTGCACAAAACACAACTGACCTGCTGCTCTGTCTTCCCTTTCTCCAAGAGGTTCTTTACTTCTAGCTCTTTTCCTTTCATGTCTTCTCTCAAGTCCTCGTAATCTTTCAGCTTCCTGGCAATTAGCTGATCTAACTCCTCCGCTTCCTTCTTGATCTTATTTGCTTCATTCTGCAGGTGGAGATCAGAAACAAATGCAGATTCCTGAACGTTAAAAGATTTCTAAACAGGCAGCAAAACACAGTGTAGTTTCTAACAGTTAAACAGGCAGAAGCTACGATGGGTTCTTGTCTCTTACAACTACAGTTGCAACTTCGCCCTCAAAGCTCTGGGTGCCACGAGGGTCAGGGCAACGAAGGACAGAGGCTGCAGTTTTGTGTGCAAGAAAATCTACTTTATTACAGTGAGCAAGGAAAGAGAGCAGCTCTGCAGGATTCAGAGGGAACCAAAATCTTTGCACTTCTCTGTTCAAGCCAACATGTTTGGCAAACAACATTTCGCTCAGCCTTTTTGTCCCTCAGAGACTGGGGGAGGTGGAGGCTTACACATGCAGCTTCCCGCATGCACCAATCCAGACTAAAGCCGAAATGCACAAGTCTGGCACATGCCTGGATGGACAAAAATTCCACAGGCTGTTCTCATGAAGAGAAACATTAGCAGAGCACACGCAAGGTATGTGAGCAACCTCACACACTGCTTGTGCAGTGCACACGACGCTTTCCACGTACCTCTAGCCCTGTGGAATCCACAGTAGGAAGACTGGTAAGATTAGCGTAGATCTGCAGGGCTCTGTTTCCAGCTTCCTCTGCCTCCTCAAGCACCTTGTTGGCCTGTTTCTCTAGGTCCTGAGCAATGTCCCTTGCTTGATTATACCTAAAAAAACCCCGAGGATCCAGTTACGCTACATTATTTTTGTAGGACTGAACTTGCTAACAGAGTAGAGAGGCTAAGAAATTGAAAGACAGCTCCCATGAAACCCAAAGCACATCACATTACAGAAGGAGCTTTAGTTCTAAGCACTGCCCTAACGCCAGGAAGTAAAAACAATTTTCTGTTACTGACTCACTTCTGGTTGAGCTCATCAATGTCATTTGCAGTTTGGTTTTCTCCGGCCAGGGTCTTCAGCAGCAGCTGATACGCTTCTGTGGAAGTATCATTTGCTGCCTTGGCTAGGCGAACAATCTCATCAGCTTCTTTTTTGTGTCTGAAAAGGATTACAGAAGAAAAATCATGATGTTAGAGTTGTCAGCCAGTAGTTTTTATATTCAGTTCCAGATCTTATTCTGCCCTCATGCACCCGCCGTGCCAGTTTCATGCTCAGCAAAGGGTGTGTGCTTCGTATAAAGCAAACGAAATGTTGCTTCCCCCTTGCAGGGCAGAGCAGGGCCCAGACATGGGCTGTGAGGAGCGTGTCTCGCCACAACCTACCTTTCAGCCAGCTTACGAGCCTCTTCTGCCAATAGAGTCATGTTGTTGGGGTCCCCGCTTGACTCCGGGGGGGTAATGGACTGGAAGAAAGAAAGAACAAAAAAATCTCTTAAAGCTCTTTCTTCATCTTTTATTCATGTTTGCTTTAAATATTCATTGCCATGATCTAAATGCTTAGAGATGTCTCTAACCTACTTCTGACTTCTCTGTATTTTTTTCTTAAGCCCATGCAGTTTCCACCACTGGTTATCCCTTGAAAACAAAGGTGACGACATTTATTTAGGGCTTCTTACATTGGTTTCTTTGAGCAGGGGCTGAAATACAACCTATGAGAGACACTGGTGATCTTTCTTTATTTCCCATTATTCTGGGTAGGGGAGAAGGTATTCCCATAGCAAATCTGCTACATAAGAGAGAGAATAAGCAGAGAAACACACACCAGAGGGCACAGAAAGGAAAGGTCCTCTCCTCTCCTAACCACATGGGATCTCAGCAGCGCACTCACCACATTGTTAGCTGCCATCTTTGCCTTCTCAAGCATATTGGAAGCCAAGCTGATCAGGTCCTCTGTATCCTCCACCCGCATGCGCGCTTGTTCCGCCAGGTTCTCTGTCTCCCGCACTGTTCCCTGGATGTTCCTCAGCCTGTTGAGCTGATTCGCTAGTGTGCTGTTGATGTCTTTGAGACGATCCATGAGGCCCTGATCTACGTCTGAAACGCACAGTATAAAAGAGAGGAAGCAAAATTAATTACAGCAGGGAGAGAAGCTAGAGGAGCAGCTCACCACTGCAGGCAACATGTTGGAAGGTTAATCCCGTATTGAAAGGCGACCAGCAAAGCCGTTTCGTAAGTCAGTCAGCTTGAGATCAAAGTCATCATCAGAATGTGCACCAAATATGAGTAATGAAAAGTCATTAACTACTAGTAAGACAAGCCTGCTGGGTGTTGGAACAGAGTCCAACGGAGGATTTTGTGTTCAGAATCATGTTTCACTGACTCTATCACTGACTTAAAAAAGACCACAGAGCTGCTCCTCAACAGCTATGAAACATCTGCTTTGTGAATTTTCTTTAGCTTAACTCCTAGAATGTAAGCAGAGATGGAAGAATATCAGGGTGGTAGGTTACTCCCCACTTTGGGCAGCCGTAGCTACTCCCAAGCCAGACACGGTCTCCACACTGAGCAGCCAGATGATGCGCAAACCCACCCCAAACTCCCCCCACAAACTGAAAGGATGACAAGAACTGGCCAGACAGTGCCTTGATTCTCCAATCTGTAGGACCTATAAACCCCCAAAACACAAGTAAGTGCTAGAGGTGGGCACAGATTTTCACAAGGGTAGTTTTTGCTGCATTTAAGCTTCCCCTCAGTCAGGGAAAAGCAACAGAGCTGGGGAAGGATCTGGAGCACAAGCCTTACGAGGAGCTGCGGTTGTTTAGTCTAGAGAAGAGAAAGCTGACGGGACGCCTACTCATTCTCTGCAGCTCCCTCAGGAAAGGAGGTTGGAGCGAGGTAGATGCTTTTCTCTTTTCCGAAATAACAAGCAATAGGACAAGAGGAAATGGCCTCAAGTTGCACCAGGGGAGGTTCAGATTGTATAACAAGAAATATTAGTTCACTCAACAGGTTGCCAAGCACTGGATCAGGCTGCCTAGGGAAGTGGTGGAGTGGATTTAAGAGACATGTAGATGTGGCGCTTACAGACATGGTTTAGTGTTGGAGCAAACAGTTTATGCTTGGACTCTATGATCTTAAAGGTCTTTTCCAACCTAAACCTATGATTCCGAGAGGTGGAAAGGAAGACGAATAATACCACAACAAAACCCAATCCATTTCCTCACCCTTTCTCCAATCCCAATCCTCCTGTCCAGCTATGTGGGACTACTATGCAGGCACAGATGCCAAGCAGATAGCTAAAGCTACCTCAGCTAAAATTGAGAAGAGTTTCAGCGAACATTCCAAACAACAGGGATCTTCCCAAGCATACACAAGCATTGGATGTGCATTGGCTTTTTCTCAGCTTCATGCAAAGGAGACAGATTTTTCCAGTCCTCTGCAATCACTGAACCAAAGTGATGGCAGAGTCAGTAGTCTTCAAGTTGCTCTTCTCCAAAACACGTCAGCTTATACATTCAAAAGACCTTGCGGACAAACCACTGTCACACTGTTTAACATCCTGCTCACAGATATCCTCTGGAACTGTCATCTCTCAAAGAATGAATTTGAAGCAAACATTAACAGGAAAAGCAGCTACAGGCCACTACAACAGCACTTTTCAGAACATTATACACCTTATTGTAGGACAATTAAGCTTGCCAGAAGGATTTTGAAGTCTTCATTCTGATTGCTGACGATATTCCAAAAAGAACTGCTTCATCTCAAGATGCTGAGCAAATTTATAAGCATAATAAATAAGTACATTGTAAATTCTGCTGCTTTTTTAAGTAGCAAAAACTTCCTTTGTATCCAGAGAAGAAAATAACAGATAAAATACTTGCATGTGTACAGAGCTAGAGGGAGACCTTCACTCTGCACCCACATCAGAGACCACTGGGATAACAGCAGGGATAAAAGCACAGCCACTGCTGTTTTGATAATAACATACACTGTCTCAGCGCTATCTGGAATAGCTGTCCGTCCCGATGCTCAGCATAGGCTTGAAACAAAACGCTCTGTGTCCTCAGGGAAAGGGAACATCAAAGAGCTCATTTCACGTAACAGAGCTTGTTTCACGTCAGTCCATGTCTGATCAGGTCAGCTCACCTTTGCTCTTTTGCGCTTCCTGGAGCAACTCCATAACATCTCTTTCCGCCTGCTTCAACCTCTCTTCAAAGGCTTGATCAGTAACAGTGTCTTCTCCCGTACCTAGATTCGCTATAAGATTTTCCAGCTCCTGCAGCCTCTCTCGTTGCTCTGCCACCTACGTGAGAGGAACAGAGCCCAGATACAACACAGAGCAAAGCATCTCGATGCTCTCTGCTTTCAGCAGGAGTCAGTCAGCCACCGTGTAAAAGCTGTTGCACAAGCAGGCACGTGTCAACGTCTCCAGTGCTACCATCTACAGTGGCATCTCTGGACTTACCTTATCTTTCACTAATCTGTAACAAGCTGGACACTCTTGGCAGCCTGGCCACGAGCGGTTGTAGAAATAGTTCTCTTCACACTGGTCGCAGCGATTCCCCACGAAGCCTTCCTTGCACTCGCAGCGACCATTCTCCCGGCACTGCAGGGAACGCGAGCCCTCGGGATCACAGTCGCAGGCTGTGGGAGAAGTTAAACCTCAGTCAGAGTAGAGAGAGGCAGAAATACCCTCAAACCTGCAGGGTGAGAACACAGCCTGACTGCAAGAGCAACGGGACACACACAGACCCACGGCTGGAGACCTGTTCCCAAATCAGGGTACTTCTAGGCATCGCGGGGCACTCTATCTAGCTGGACACAACAGCATTGCACGCGCTCACAGTGTTGCTACTGCCTCTCCAAAGCGTTATAATTTCATTAAAACCAACTGCAGTTAATCCTTCCGCTCTTTACAGGCAGGGATATTGATTACAAAGAATCTGGCCATTTGTGGGGAGCTGAGCAGAGAGTTAACGTTAGGAGACAGGGCTGTTGCAGGAGAGGATTCAGAGAATTTACACCAAAGAGAAGTGAAAAAGAAGGTAAAAAGGAATAAGCTATTGTACAGAGAACAAATGTCACCATGCAGAGCGTGGACGTAAAAATGTCAACTTCTGCTATGACGAACAGCGGTGCGAGTAAAACACATTCCCAGAGGTGGCTGGAAAGCAAAGACCAGGCTGGCTGTGCAACATCCTTCCCATCCACCTCGCTCCAGCCACTCAGACTTACGTTTACAGCCTTCGGAGCCAAAGCCAAAGTGGTTGACCTCGCAGCTGTCGCAATGCTGGCCGGCAACGCCAGGCTGGCACTCGCACTGCCCGGTTCGGATGTCACACTGGCCGTTGGTGGAGCCCAGCGCGTGGCAGTTGCACCTGAGGGAAGGAGACACGTGTCAGGCGGTGACGAGGCAGGGGAGGAGGAGCCCCAGCGAGCACAGCTCGACATTTCCATTCACCCAAAGTCATCTTGCTTCCCATACAGATGCAGGAGGCAAGGTGCTGAGCCTTTGACCCACACAAGGTCACTCGGTGCCCATACTAAAAAAGGGAACCCACAAGGCCCTGCTACCAACAATCATGCAGTCACGTGGCACTTTTCTATTTAAAACTCTTATATAAAGCTATTTATAAAGCTATTAAAAGAAGCGTGGCCAACAGGGTGAGGGAGGTGACTCTGCCCCTCTATTCCTCTCTTGCGAGATCTCATCTGGAGGATTGTGTCCAGTTCTGGAATTCTCAGCATAAGGAGATGGAGCTGTTGGAACGGGTCTAGAGGAGGCTACAAGGATGATCAGAGGGCTGGAGCACCTTCCGTACAAGGACAGGCTGAGAGAGTTGGAGTTGTTCAGTCTGGAGAAGAGAAGGCTCCCAGGAGACCTATGAGTGACCTTTCAGTACCTGAAGGGGCTACAAGAAAGCTCAGGAGGGGCTGTTCACAAAGGCTTGGAGTGATAGGACAAGGGGCAACGGGGATAAACCTGAGAGGGGCAGATTTAGACTAGACAGAAGGAGGAATTTCTTTATTATAAGAGTGGTGAGGCCCTGGCCCAGGCTGCCCAGGGAAGCTGTGGCTGCCCCATCCCTGGAGGTGTTCAAGGCCAGGCTGGATGGGCCTTGGGCAGCCTGATCCAGTGGGAGGTGTCCCTGCCCATGGCAGGGGGTGGGACTGGATGGGCTTTAAAGTCTCTTCCAACCCAATCTATTCCATGATTCTATTTATAATTTAAGCTTTTTGCACAGCCTTCGCAGCTGCTCTCTGACTGCTGCTCTTCCCCACCCACAGCAGCACCAAGGCACACCAGTTACTTGCAACAAACATCAAACTCCTGCATGAGGCCCACCCAAAACTAGGCTCTTTGCCCTGAGCCAAGGTGAACGTCACCTTTCACAGCCGCGTCCGCTCTGGAGGTTGAAGAAGCCGGGTTCACAAGCGCTGCAGTCCCTCCCGGTGACATGAGAGAGGCACTCGCACTGCCCGGTCACTTGATTGCAACTTGTCTGCTGATTCACAGTGCCGTAGGGATTGCAGTGACAAGCTGCAAAAATAAAAGGGACGGGGAAATACACAGAAAGCTGTAAGTCCCTTGTATTGGTCCTCTGCTAGCCAGGCCCTAAATGGGCCTGGATCTAACACACACAGCAGCCCAGCCTCTGCACCGCACAATGCTTTTGCTTCGATGGCAGTAAGCATCCATAAACACAAGGATTTTAGCAAGCGACAACCACCAAACCAGGATAAAGCCACACATCGCTGCCGACCGGAACAAACAGCCCGGCATTGTGCCCTAACAACACATTGCGGAACAGCGGCTCTTGGGGACAAAACCATTTTTAAATGCAAGAAGAACCCGTTCTCACCTCTGCACTTGTCGGCAGGATTGGAGGCCAAAGGGTTCCCAAAGAAGCCGTCTTTGCAGCGGTCGCAGTAGAAGCCAGCAGTGTTGTAGATGCACTTGAGGCATTCACCTGTCTGCCGGTCGCAGTTGCCCACGGCGTTGGGATCGATGTTGTCATTGCACTGGCAGAGGCGGCAAGGCCTCACAGCGCCGTTTTCACCCAGCGGGTCTCCGAAATAGGCATCGTCACATAGCTCGCACCTCTTGCCTGGGGCACAAGACAAACACGCGTCTCACAGCGGAAAGCCCTCTGCTGCCACCTTACCCAGATCCCCTTCTGAAAAGCTAGCCTCTCCAGTTTTCTCCTCTCTCATCCTTCTGTTGGGGCCAGAAAAGTGTTTGAAACCACATACAAATCCTTCCCCATCTATAAATTTAAGCTGCTTTCTCACTGGAACTTTGCATTATGAATTATTTCAGCTCTTCCCTTCCCTTTGAGCAAAACCTTTTTGTTGTTAATTTAAAGAGTCCAAGAAGGTAGAGCTCTGTGGGGCATCATTGCTCCAGCAAACCCTACTGCCAAAAAGATCTGCCAAACCTCCACAGGCAGCCACTGAAGCATCCAGCTCAGCTGCTCCCTATGCTTAGGGCAGATTTGACCTCCCCAGCCAGCTCTAAGCTCCGTTATCCAGGCAGTTCTTGCACATGCAGACCCTCTGTTTCTTCACCTTCCCCCTCACGTCCCAGAAAGGCAGCAGGAGAGAAGAGGGACTCTTGAGAGATCACACAGCTACAAGTAAAGGTGAGGTCGTACAGACACCTGAACTGCAGGCAGCCTGGACCTCTGGACTCCTCCTTGCTTCATGAAGCAATGGCATTCACAGGAGCCCCCAGGAGCTCAGGCAGGGGTTTAACTCAGCATTTCAAGCATTTACAGGTATTCTGTACTTTGGACGCTGTCATGTCAAGCATAAAATCAGCAGAGAAGCATGGGGGCTCCTGGTCATCTTTGCTGCCTGCAGGCAGAACAAAAGGCTTAATGACTCGGGTACAAGCTCAGACTTCAAGGTTTATCGCCAAGAAGCAAAGATCTGTACCCGTTCATGTATTTCTCTTTAAAACTGCTGAGCATCAATTTGGTCTTGTAATTTTGGGGCAGTGTTTGTGAGTCACTGCAGCCTTCATGCTTTTCCCAGGGAGGGCACTAGCCCTCCCCTCCAAGCCTCCCATAGTGACTCTGACTGTATGTTCTAATTTTATTTCGGTCAGACCCACCTTCCTGGCTCTTTTCAATCCATCTTATTTTCTGCCCAGCACCATGTGATGAGCAGAGCTCTGTGAGAAGCTAGCGCAGCTCACCTTTGGAGCACAGAAATGTTCATTCCGCACAGATTAAGCCTTTGCTTCCTTTTCATTCTTCAGAGAGAGGCACAAAAAACATGAGTAGCCCTGAGCCTCATACAGGACAGAAAAAAGGGCTGAGGAAAGGAGAAGCACTTGAACCATAGAATCACCAGGTTGGAAAAGTCCCACCAGATCATCAAGTCCAACCATTCCTATCAAACACTAAACCATGTCCCTCAGCTCCTCGTCCACCAGTCCCTTAAACACCTCCAGGGAATGACTCTTTCCATGAAAAATATTTTCCTAATGTTCAGCCTAAACCTCCCCTGGCGGAGCTTCAGGCCATTCCCTCTCGTCCTGTTCCCTGTCACTTGGGAGAAGAGCCCAGCTCCCTCCTCTCCACAACCTCCTTTCAGGTAGTTGGAGAGAGCAATGAGGTCTCCCCTCAGCCTCCTCTTCTCCAGGCTAAACACCCCCAGCTCTCTCAGTCGCTCCTCATAAGGCCTGTTCTCCAGCCCCTTCACCAGCTTTGTTGCTCTTCTCTGGACTCACTCCAGAGCCTCAACATCCTTCTTGTGGTGAGGGGCCCAGAACTGAACACAGGATTCGAGAACCAGAAAACAAAGCACTGGTCAGAGCCCTCGAACTAGCAGGAGACACTTCCACAGGCACGTGGGGAGTAGAAAGGAGGGGTTTCGTGTAGGAACACACCTGTAGTACCGGTCTGGCAGCTGGTGCACACAACCTCCTTTGTGCGGGGCACGATGGCACAGCTCGAGCCGCCTGGACAGGGGCAGGGCTGGCAGTCTGAGGCCGTGCCTGCTGTGGCGTCTCCATAATACCCATCACGACACTTCTCGCAGTGAGACCCCGCCGTGTTATCCCTGCAACTGCACACACCTGGAATAGAGAGGGACACGGATTATTTTCTCCATCATCCAACCCAGAAAGAAGAATCACTCTCTCGCTGCTCCCCTGTGTTATCAGCCCCTCTTACCCGTCTCAGGCTCACAGGTCTCGCTGTGCCCATTGCAAGTGCAAGGCACGCAGGGGCTGTAGGGCCCGAGGCTCGGCGTCTCTCGCCGGTACCCAGAGGAGCAGCGCTCACAGAACTGCCCCTCGTATCCTGCTGGGCAGGAGCAGCTCTCCACCCAGGCCGCAGGCACACCAGGCCCAGGGCGAGCGCTTGTGATGGTAACGTCATCCAGGTGGCCAGCACCTAGAAAGAACCGAGAGGGGAAACACCTCGTCACCACGCAGGCTCTCATCATCGCTTTGACAAACACACATCTGAATGGTACAAGACACAGACAAGTGGATGCTCGCAGCCGGTCAGGCGAATCAAAAAGCAAGCTCCTCCAGGAAAGTTTAGAGAGGTGAGAAAATATGCTACGCAACCCAAGAAGGGTTGAGAACAAAACAGAGGAGGATGCTGAGAACAGCATGTGAGCGAGTCAGGTGAGTTAAAATAAGTTCTGTTTTGCAGACATATGGTTTCAATTTCCAGATCAAATACCAAAATTAATTCTTGTTTATCCAGGGAGCACAGCCCATGTCTTTAATACACCGTTTCTAACACAGTGTCTGCAAACCACGCCACGGGGCAAACTCTTCAGCTCTCCCTCTCTGGCCATTCCTTTGTCTGGCATTTGATAACTCCCCCTCTCCACCCAGTCCCTTCCCTGGAGCAGAACGGGGCCTGGACACAACACAGCTGGTTTTTAGCTTACAGGAGCGTGTTTGTAGCACTACAGCAGCTCCCAAGCACCAAGCAGAGCCTCAGCTCCCACATATTTGCAACGGCTACAGTACTCGGGGAATGGCTTGCTCCACACCTTTCCTTCCCTCCATCTCAGAACCCCACGTTCCTCTTTAAAGCCACCTCTACCGTAAACACCTGCATCTTTCCCACTTTCCACAAGTGCAAATTCATCCTTTGCACCTCTCTGTGAAAATTCCCCTCTGCATGACGACATCCAATACACACCCAGTATTTTGCTGATTTGTGCCTGATTTTTATAAACCTTGTCCTTCCCGTTTGTCATGCTAAGGCAAGACTACAAAACAAGGGGGATGCAACCATTTCGAGTGCACCAGAAACAGAGGCCAAACATTAACTCCCTACATCTCTCCTACCGTGTCCTTCAGGACACTGCACTGTGTATTTCTACAGATCTGGAAGACACTGACTGAGCAACACAGCAAAACTCCCACTGTTTAGAAGCAAAGAATCAGCAGGTGATGGATGCTCAGCATCCAGCCTCTCAAAGGCAGCACCTTTCCTCCTCAACCGCTGTCCAGGAGATGCTGTTACAAACAAAGACCAGAGGACAAGCAGTTGGCACAGGATTCGCCAAACAATCCAACACAGCTATTTGTGACCGAGCCTTATAATAAAGCAACCCAAGCCCTAGACGAACAGGTCTGCCCAGCGACTTACTCCTCTCGCTGTATGTCCCACGGATCTTGATGCAAGTCAAGTTGTGGAGAAGCTTCTGGAATTCAAATGCTGTAAGAGCAGGCCTCCACGGATAATCTGTAGACTCATGAAGCCTAAGGAGAAGAGCCAAGCATCCTCAGCAATGAATCACAGAATCGTAGAATCACCAGGTTGGAAAAGTCCCACCAGATCATCAAGTCCAACCATTCCTATCAAACACTAAACCATGTCCCTTACCACCTCGTCCACCCATCCCTTAAACACCTCCAGGGAAGGTGAATCAACCACCTCCCTGGGCAGCCTCTGCCAGTACCCAAAGACCCTTTCTCTGAAAAATTTTTTCCTAACGTTCAGCCTAAACCTCCCCTGGCGGAGCTTCAGGCCATTCCCTCTCATCCTGTCCCCTGTCACTTGGGAGAAGAGGCCAGCACCCTCCTCTCCACAACCTCCTTTCAGGTAGTTGGAGAGAGCAATGAGGTCGCCTCTCAGACTCCTCTTCTCCAGGCTAAACACCCCCAGCTCTCTCAGCCGTTCCTCATAAGGCCTGTTCTCCAGCCCCTTCACCAGCTTCGTTGCTCTTCTCTGGACTCACTCCAGAGCCTCAACATCCTTCTTATGGTGAGGGGCCAGAACTGAACACAGGATTCGAGGTGCGGTCTCACCAGGGCCGAGTACAGAGGAAGAATAACCTCCCTGAACCTGCTGGTCACGCCATTTCTGATCCAAGCCAAGATGCCATTGGCCTTCTTGGCCACCTGGGCCACTGCTGGCTCATGTTCAGTCCCCGTCAACGAGCACCCCCAGGTCCTTCTCCTCCAGGCAGCTTTCTAGACAGACTTCTAATCTGTAGCACTGCACAGGGTTGTTGTGCCCCAAATGCAGGACCCGGCATTTGGCCGTGTTAAACCTCATGCCATTGGTCTCAGCCCAGCGGTCCAGATCCCTTTGCAGAGCCTCCCGACCCTCCAGCAGATCCACACTTCCCCCCAGCTTGGTGTCTTCCGCTTCCAGATGTGAACAGACTGTGCTCTTTTAAAGCACCCCTTCCAACAGCAGTGTGCTATTACAACACACTTTGCACCCGTTTATGCAACGCTACTAGACAGTGCACTTCAAATTAACTTGATAAGACCACTCTTTGGAGCTAAAATTAATGCTGTTTGTTTTCTCAAGGGCTCAGGGGCCAGGGGCTCCACGGGCTAGGCCCCAGTTGCTCCCATGGTGCCCAGTGTCCTCTCACCTGAAGGTGTAGGTCACCGCGTTCTCACTGGGGTAGGGGTTGCCCTCGGCTATGAGTGGCACCGACACTCTCTGCCCAGCCCCTTCCAGCACCAAGTCCTCGGCAGAGAGGCGTGTATCCCGTCTGTCCACACGGAAGGAAAAGGTCAGGTTTTGCCCGTAACTCAAAAGTTGGTTGCCCAAGAATTTGCCTGAAAGGAGAAGAAATCCTTAGACTTAGGGGACAGGACAGAACAAGCACAAGCAGCACAGAAAGCTCTGCTGGTCCAGTGACTTACGTGGTGCAACAAAATACATGGGGAAGTAGTTTTCTGAGATAACAGAGATATCCTGGGTCTCTGCACTCCACTGGAGTGAAACTTCCGAGCCATCGCGCTGCTCAGCACGCCACTCGTCCTCTCCTGTAGAATCAAGCGTGCAAGAATTAGCACACAGTTCTGCACACACTTGTCGTGTCACGCTGCATATATAACTGATCTAAGACAGCAGAAAGTAGCAGAACGCAGATAGCAAATATCATCTTTCCAGTTTAAGCTCCTAACTCGAGTGCTGACTTGAACCCTCTGAGCTTTGAACCCTGTGACAACTACTCGTTTAAAACCTTTTGTAAAGAACTTAAGCAGGAATGGAAAACCTGCAATCCCCTAAGACTCGATGCGAGTTTCAGCCTTCATACAAAATAATAAAAAAAAATTTTTTTTTTTTAAAAGATTTTTAATAAAAAAGATGATCTTTTCAGACTATGCAGGCTGAAAACATGCAGATGCAAGAAATCGACTGTATGAAAAAAAGATCCTGAGCTTACAGACTCACGGAAAACATGACTATGTTTTATTCAGAGCCATGCAAATCCCAAATCTAAAGCGATTTATAATCCTCTTAATCTGAAACTCCTGATTTGGTTCTAAAATTAAGAAAATGCCCCCTTGCCAGCACTTCACTCGAGCTACAAAAGCCTCAAACCTGGATGGGGTATGTTACCCCCAAGTGCTCCGGGTCAGAGGTGTGAATTCGTTCCTCCCTAGCTGAACAAACGAGCTGCTGGCTAGGAAGCTCCCCACTATTTTAGCAGCTCAGCACTTGCAAAAGAGGGATCCTGGCCCTGCCTGCTCAAAGTTTGCGTCTTGCACAGGGAGGAAAGAGCAAGTTTTTTTCAATAGTTTCTGACTTGAGCCTACGTCCCAACCCAAGATACAAAGGAAGGCTCCGTTTTACCAAACTGGAAGCTGGAGGTGATGCTGTAGATACTGTAGCCGACAGCATTGGTGCAGACTGAAGAGTGTCCAAAACAGAAGCAGGGGGTACAGCCCCTTGGATTGGAGGAATCCAGATGGAAAAATCCAGGTTTGCATCTGAAGATGCGAAGGAAAAAGAATTAATTTCCCTGATGCTTACCTCAGGCCATTGCTCAAATAGTTCTCATTCTTGAAACAAAGCCACGGGAAGACAAACTCACCTCTCACAGTGGAAGCCTTCAACGTTGTCCTTGCACGTACACCGTCCTGTCTCAACATTGCACTCCCCTGTGCTGCCAGCCTGATTGCAAGAACAAGGCCTGAAAGAGCCAAGAGAGAGGATAATTCATTAAGAGCCACACAGAGAAAGCTTTAAGAAGGCACCTATTTTTCCTTTTAGGGAGCAGCAGTCTTCCTTACCTGCACCCGGCTTCGGAGAGGGAGTGGAAACCTGGCTGGCACCGGTCGCACTTCTCCCCCATGACGCCAGGTTTGCAGCTGCACTGGCCGTAGCTGTCGCACTGCGTGCTGAGGGAGCCTGCAGGGAGAGCAGGGACAGGCACCTCAGCACACCCACCCAGCTCCATCAGCCTTTTTCAGCTTTACAAAATGGGAAAAAAATATAGGACAAGAAAGTGGGGAGCACAATTCCAAGCTGATGAGTGGCGGCTTACCTAAAGGCCGCCTCAGGTTCGCAGGGATTTTCCCCCTGGCAGCTCTAGGGAGATTAATTGCTATCTAGTCTTCCAAACTCATTTCAGCTTTAAGTAGTCCTACCAACCAACCTTTTTATACATAATTTTAACTTCAAATTGCATTCTCGTCTTCATTCCTGTTTTATCCTCAAAGTTACCTTTGCATGCCTCTAACTGCATGCCTGTTCTACCCTGCAATGCACCATTTCTGGGATTTTATTCCCCAGATCCCTTGTGTTCTTCCTAATCATCATATCCCCTTTTGCCAGAGGATATCCTGACCTCTACATTTCACACTCCAATTTCCTCCCTCGATTCCCAAGTTGGATTTAAAGACTAAACCTCCTCCTCAGAGAGGCCACAGGTGCCACTTTAACACTAGCAAACTCCTCAGCAACACTCTCATTTTTGGCAGGATATCCTCCTCGATACCGCTCTGTTCGAGCTGACTTGTACAAAAACCATCAGCAGGTTTCTTTAATCCATGGAAGACAAAACGCTTCCTCCCTAGCACCAGTGTAGTTGGCATCCTAGGAGCTGTCAGCACCGTAAGAGTTAACTATCAGGAGAAAAGTACTTTAATATACAGAAATAGTCATTTCTTTCCACTTCACTCCACTCCAGAAGATTACAGCAAAGCGAAGAGTTATAAGGTGATTAGGCTGGACAGGACAGAAGAACTCACAAAAACTTTACCATATACAGCCAAAGTTCAAATCCCTTTCACAGTCTCACTTGTGATTATTTAGGAAATAAACAGTACTTGGACAAAAAATAGCAATCTAAACAAATCTAGGAGCTTCAAATACTCTCTGGCTGCCAGTGTGCCACGGGATACAAGCTTAACGGCTACGTTATAAAACCCTTTTCAATTTGTCCCTAAAGACCTGATAAGTCACCTCCCTGCCTCTTCTCGACCGCCTCAGCTGACACCAGCCCTCACTCCTCTTAAAATAAGGTCGGACACGAGGACCTGGGAGAGCAGACAGCAGAAGAGAGGCCTTTCTTGGTCAAAAACTGCACAACTGTACGACTCTCTGACCAAATTAGATAGGAGACGCACCCTGGCAAAACTCTTGCTGGCTGCTTTTAGGGCATGCTGCAAGCAATTACTTATTCCAGCTACTCTATTTTGGAACCTCACATCATATCTTACTATCCGTTACCCTTTTGTTTCCTTCTCCCTTATTTGCTGTGGGCTAGTGTAGTCCTGGGATCACTCCATCTGGGTCAAGTGGTTCCCTTGACGACAAAAGATTTGCTCTCCTGCCAGAAATTTTTCCTTTTACTGTTTTGTTTCTTTTAAAGGAGTTTAACTTTGCATTTTGAGTTCACTTCATTTTTCTCCTCCCCCCCCCACCTCCTTTAGTGCTAAAGGTTCCACAGGTTTGTATTTATATTGCTCAGATACTTGGTAGGAGAAACTGATGCAGCTGAAATTCACTACAATTCTTCAGTATGAACAACTTCTAGAAATATCCACTCACATCATCTTGTTTATTAAGAATTTAAATGAGCTCTTTAGAACTGGTAGCATCCAGAGTAACACATACGCAGTGGAAAAAAACCAAAACCAAAAATCGAAATAAAATCTCTACACAAGGGGGGGGAAAAAAAGACAAACAAAAAAAAGAATCCTTTTATTTTAGTCTGTAGCTTGCAGTTCGCTGCATAACCGAGGAAGAGGTGGATTTTTTGTATGGAAGTTTGCAAGCAGAAACGTTTGCTGCCCCTCCTTACCGACTGGGTTGCAGCTGCAGGGCAGACAGCCCTCCTCGCTCCCCAGGCGATAGAAGCTGTCCCTGCACCTTTCGCAGTGGGCACCGTCGGTGTTGTCGGCGCAGCCCGTGCAGTGGCCCCCGTGGCCCGTCGAGCGGTACAGCTCCGGGTCGAAGTAGCACTCCTGCGACCTCCCACTGCAGTCGCAAGCTGCAAAGACAAAGGTTCATAGAACCATAGAATCACCAGGTTGGAAAAGACCCACCGGATCAAGTCCAACCATTCCTATCAAACACTAAACCATGTCCCTCAGCACCTCGTCCACCCGTCCCTTATACACCTCCAGGGAAGGTGAATCAACCACCTCCCTGGGCAGCCTCTGCCAGTACCCAATGACACCTTCTGTGAAAAATTTTTTTCCTAATGTTCAGCCTAAACCTCCCCTGGCGGAGCTTGAGGCCATTCCCTCTTGTCCTGTCCCGTCCCTTGGGAGAAGAGCCCAGCTCCCTCCTCTCCACAACCTCCTTTCAGGTAGTTGTAGAGAGCAATGAGGTCTCCCCTCAGCCTCCTCTTCTCCAGGCTAAACACCCCCAGCTCTCTCAGCCGCTCCTCTTGTTCTCCAGCCCCCTCACCAGCTTCACTGCTCTTCTCTGGACTCGCTCCAGAGCCTCAACATCCTTCTTGTGGTGAGGGGCCCAGAACTGAACACAGGATTCGAGGAGCGGTCTCACCAGTGCTGAGTTCCATCAGGGAACACGTGTGTGCCCACCTGACCCCAACTATCACGAAACCTGCTGTGCGATGCTCGATGTGAAGTCGTACAGCAGCTGGAGCAGCAGCCTTTAACCACCCCAAGACCCACGCGCAGACACCCGAAGGCAACTGGGCATCGAGAAGAAAAAGGGGGAAGTATGTTTTTGCAGTGGTTGAATGTGGGGAGGGGGAAGAGTGGCTGTAAAGATGAAACAGGCTCCTCGAGACTTCTCTCGTTGACACCCAGAAGCAAAACAGCATTTTCCCACCTACTCCCTTCCACATCAGACAGCCACCTGAAGCTGAAACGCTGCTCTTTCAAACAGTAACACTGATCTCCATCATGCAGAACAGCATGAAAAGACAACAGGGAGGCTGACTCCATACTGTAAGAATTGTTTCTCCCCTGGATTAGAAATCCTCTCTGGCTACGGAGCAGGAGACCTGGGGTTCACCAGCCTGCCAAGGGAAGCCACGAGTCTTGACCAGACAGCTGGGGCCCATCAACGCACACAGAGGTCAGACAGGGAGAAAGCTTTTCTGTCTGAAAAAGCTTCCCCGTAAAGTAAACTAACAGGAGCTGCGGTCTGCAACATAAAAGCAAGCGAAATAAATTGGCATTTGGTCACGGAGATTTGCATTGGTGGCCCAGAATCGTTGCAACAGCCTCAAAACTGGATTAAATACTCGACAAGTAACTGCAAAACCCGATAACTCAAATACAAGAGGAAGTGAGCGGATGCTTTTTGAAGGTCAGTTATGCTCCAGCACACTAAATACAGGGTTTATTCCTATGGGTTCCATAAAGTACAAGCCCATACATTTTTGTGGCACATCTCTTTCCTAAAGGTCACTCCCATCCTTCTCAAGAGAGGAGATGTCCCTCTCTAGGAGCGGAACAACCAGCAGTCCCACAAAATCTCTGCTGAAAACCACCTGAACTGTGCTAAACGCTGGCTGATTGCAACTGAGACAACTCAAAGTCATGCAGGGCCAGCTTCTGGATGCCAACAGAGGCAGAAGACCCAACGCCTGCAAGGTTTTCCCCTCAAGCCTGGCTGCACATACGCAAGCATTCGTTGGCACTCTCTGCTGTAGCTCTCCTCCACGGACGGTCATTGAAGAAAGGAAGACACTTCTCACAGTCGACCCCGAAGGTGTTGTGCTTGCAGTTGCAGACCAGCTTCCCAAGTTCATTCTTCACGCACTCGCTCGCGTGCCCGTTACATTTGCATCTGGTCAATGAGAGACAAGGAACAGGTATTTTAACCGCAGAGATCCGGGTCGCTCACAGAGCAATCCCAAAAAGACACAAGATGAACTCGAAGGGGAGATGGTGACAGCAAAACAGGGAACACAACTGCTGCTGTTCAGCCTGGAGAAGAGGAGGCTCCAGAGAGACCTTATCAAGGCCTTTCAGAACCTAAATGAGTTTAGAAGAGAACTGGAGAGAAACTTTTTACAAGGGCCTGCAGTGACAGAAGGAGGGAGCCAAAGGTTTTAAACTGACAGAAGGATGGTTTAGATTAGACATAAGGAAGAAATCTTTCACTACGAGGGTGGGGAGGCCCTGGTCCAGGTTTCCCAGAGCAGTGGTGGCTGCCCCATCCCTGGAGGTGTTGAAGGCCATGTTGGACGGGGCTTTGAGCCCCCTGATCCAGGGGGAGTTGTCCCTGCTCATGGGGGATCTGAATGATCCCTGAAGGCCCCTTCCAACCCTATGCTATAAAACAAACAGGCGTAGTATGCTCAAGGCAGGCATTTAGAAACGCAAGAACATTAATCAACTCCTCCACAGTCTGTCACTACAACAGAGTGAAGTGAGCAGGAGAACCCAAGATTTTTCTGGATTCAGGTCAGCAAATTGTCCATAGCTTCTCCCTCTTCGTAGTCCAGGAAATGATACGCATGCTGGCTGCACGCTACTGCTGTGAGAAATTAAATAGGACAGAGATGACTAACACAGAGACCCCCAGAGACTGGCACTGCAGGCAGCGCAAATCCCCCTGGTGTCAAAATCCAGGTCTCAGGGCTGCTCTCTACAAAACAGTCCAAACACTGCGCTGGTCTCAGCTCTGTTCATGAAAACATTTCATGGTCAACAACCAAAGACTTAAGCATTCTTCAATACACTTTGGTTAGAAGAACAGACAACCAAGGTACTGCACAACATTTCAGATCTTCGTAAGAGATAGTTTCCAAAATACAAATGAAGCAGAGACATTGAGATCTACTTATTGTTATTCTAGGCTACAGATATAGACAGAGAACAATTAATAACATGTTAAAAGACACAAAAAGCACAGGGTAGAAAAGATTTGAGGTATTTTTCCCCCCGTTTAACATTTTTTTCAAGCCTTTCACACTCCACCCTCCTAAATCACTTAACATATTATCTAACTGAGGGGGAAAAACCCCATACAATTTCTGCCTCCCCCCCTCCAAATTATAGGCACAAGGGGTTATAGACAGTACTTGAAATCTTCCTAAGATTCATTTTACTGCATTTTTAGTTTAGGACAGTCAAAAAAGACTAGGACCTAATGGTACCATGTGAGTATAATCAAAATCTTTAAAGCACTCCAGTAATCCTGGCCAAAAGCTTTAAGCAAGTACAGAAGTTTATTGTCTACTCACCTACCACCCACAGCAAAATCAGAAATTGCATAGTAATAAGACTTGAGAACTTTGGGATCATTGAAAACTTCATCTCCAAACGTGTTCAGACGGTTGAGGGTCACTCTAATATCTGTAGCTGTCACCCATTCCTAAAACAGACAGAAATCCCTTAAGTTTAAACATGAAACATCCCGAAACCAGCGCTCTGTCATCAGCAGTTGTATTTGCAACATCACTCATTGATCAGCATCATCATCATCAATCGTCCTCCTCATCATTTTCCCCTCCGCACCTCAGAAGCTCACATGTCCCTGCCCGAGAGGCTTTACACCCCATCCCCTTGGTTCGGTTGTGTTTTCCAGATCCTGCTCCTCTCTGAGTACTGTTTCCAATGCCTCTTCCCACCTTGTCTGCTCTCAGCTATGGGTTTGCTTTCCAGCACAAAGTGCAGTGCAGGCAATTAAGCAAGCTGGCTAATTGTACATATCTATCCGACTGTTGTTCTCCTGCAAAGCTACGCAGAACCAACAGGAAAACTTTTGTCAGCAGGCATATCCCACCAGATGGAAAGACACAGAGAGATGAATGAGGCTGGGGGAGGCTGAGGAAGACAGAGAGACAGGCAGATGCGACTTACAACACCACAGCTTTTCAAAATATTTAGACAGTATCTTCAAACACACCCTACTCTCCTCCGGCAAGAGCCAGAAGACGCAGCCTGTCCCCAGATTTCACATCACCTTCTCGCTAGCAACTGTTGTTAGCCTCTCCTTGGTTTTAGTACAGCTTTTGCAATGCTGTTTTCCATCCAACACCACAAAATCAGGAAAACTGCTTTTGTACATGCAAATGCACTGCAGCTGCCCTGCTGCTTAGCTGGTACAATAAGATCTGCTGAGTTACAAACACTGGCATAAACACATGGAAACGCTGAGCACAAAATACACGTTTACTCCAGTTCCGAAAACCAACACCAGAGGTTTGTACGTATTTTAGGAAACTGGCAGTCAAGTCTCTCTTCCTTACATAGAAAAGCTTATCAGAAAGTTACACACGATATCGTTAACGTGAAATCTCTCCATTCACCCTAATGAGCAGACCCTGCTCTCTGCCAGGGCTAGCTGCCCCACCGAGGCAGCCAAACTGGTCCTTTTCCATTTCAGAAGTTCTTCTCCCTTTCCCATTAATCTTTATTTCCATTTGCAGCAGGGAGGCCCAGCAGATTCTGCTTCCCTGCCTGCTGGCTGAGGATCAGCTCACAGTTCTGCTCCTGCTGCCCTTAGAGGGGAAGAAGTGGTGATCACAGCTCTGAAAGGAAGAAGACAAGCCCTGATGGGGCAAACTCCACAGCTCCTTGTTGCAATATAAGCTGGAGAAATCAAGCAGTGTACAGAAAGTGGCAAGTGAACCAGATAAACTGGTGCTCCCAGTGTGCTACTGACCACAGCCCAGCCGGTGCTGCGAATGGTAAGAACAAAATAGCCCCCAATAAAACCTCCCCCCAAAGCTATTTGTAAGAGAAACCAAATCCTGTGGATAAAATTTGGCTCCCCGCCCCAACAGGCATGTAAAAGAACAGGTTAGGGTTTCCAGTAACGCTTTACTTGTATAGAAGAACCTCACATTTCTTAAATTGCTGTGCTCAAAATATAAACACAGGTGCTCGAATATTCATTTGACTTGGGTCCTACCTTCCTGTTCCCCTTAAATCTCAGAAAACAGCCAAATGCTCACAGCTGCTTTTGAAGCAGGCAGAGATTTACATCCTTAATGCCACTGATTCCACTTCTCGTATCATAAACTTACTAAAGGTAGAGTCAAGACTTCAACCTTTCCTTCAAAAGCGTCTCTTTGGATTGTCCATCTCAACTTACCTGCGCAAGTACCTTTCAGTACAAATAATGAGTTGTAGCATGGCCCACAGTCAACACAAAACCACCACCCAGAAGTAAACAGACTCAGCTCAGACGACTCAGCTGCCTTAGTCCCGCTCACATACCTGCAGCACGGGGCTGTTGTCAAAGTTGTAGGCACTGGGACGCCCCTCAAGCGTTGAGAATGCCACATTGCCCCCTGTGAGAGGGGAGATGTCACTGAACTCATCCGTGCAGAGTGCCTGCTGCTCATCCTCCCCAGTCCGAATAAAGCCCCGATTGACTTTGTGATATGTGCTTTCACAGGAGCCGCTGTAATACTGGTAGGGCACCCACGGGCCGTCCTCCCTGGTGCGCTTGTAGATCGCAAAGCTCTCTGGCCGACTGGTGTGAAACTTCAGACGCACATACGTGATGTCAAAGGCCTTTCCTGTGGATGAGAGAAGATAGGCATGAGAAAGACTCAAATGACTTAAAACAAAACGAATGGGAAGAGCTGTGCTGCAGCTCTCTCTTTAGGGGAAACATCTCTTCTGCTCCATCCAGCAGGATGAGCAGCGTCCAGAAGCATCTCCTCCACTCCTAACTACGGCATCTCCCACCAAATACAAGGTGAAGAAATTGAAGACAGAAGTTAAGGGCAGGCTAAGCAGATAAATAACCAGACCTACAGACTTCTGTGTAACCAAACACATCTCACAAGCTGCAGTTCTCTTCTGCAAACATCCAAAAGTGTCCTTATCCCAGCAGGTTATATATGACATCAGAGCCACAAAAAGTTGGGCGGTTCTAAGGCCAGGTCCAATTAACTGCGCAATTTGATAATAATTCTTACAAATACACACGCAGGAGAAGCAGCGTTAACCAGAGATATGAGAGTCCCACTGTTGAGCCTGTTCTACACAGAAGAGCCTTTGCACCTCTGCTTCCCCCATAAACAGGCAATGTTCCAAACTCTTCACACTATTCATGAAGCTTTTCCTCCAGCAGTGAACTACTGAGTATACCCTCCTCTACTCATTCCCTCAGAAAGACAAAACAAGGTTTAAGTTTCCCACACCGTGTCTTTAAACCCACAAGACACTTTTTAGAACAAAGTGCCATAATTTATAAGCTAGCCATGTTCTCCTCTTAGGAGGACAAATGAAAACCCTCCTCCCTGCCCTCTATTTATCTCCTAACAGCTCTGTGGCAATCAGCAGATGGTCCACCCTCATGGATTCTTCTCCAGCGACTTGAGCACCTACCCACACACACATAAACCAATCGCCCAGGGGATTTGCTCCCCTGAGAAAGCTCATTAGGGGAAAAGGACCACGGTTCCTCCTTCCACCATCCCCATCAGCTGAGGGGCACATTCCTAGGAGAAGGCTGCACACCGGCTGTTCTCGCTCCACCTCGGCAAGCAGAGTCTGTAAGATCAGGACACTCAGGCACACGTAGAGAACTTTCTAAAACAAAGTCAGGTTTGTCTGGAACAAAACCTTGGGTGTTTAGTCCATGCCACGCTCCTACCACTTCCAAGAAAACCACTGCTCTAGGCAGTGGTTGCAGCAGCCACAGGTCCCTTCATTAACAAAAAAGAAAAGCTAATAGAAGAGTCTCAAGTGACTGAGAAACAGGTTTTTTCTGCCTGTAGGAGTCACGTGGATTTAACCTCAACTTGTAAAATGAATTAATTCTACCGTGTTAAACTTTAACGTGAGGCTTTGCACCTGCTGAAGAGTGGCTCTCCTCACATTAAAGTTAAAGCAGACCAGACGGCACCAGGCAATGAGAACAGACTGACTCAATGCACACACGCAAAATCTGATCACACTGAATCAGGTTCAAGTCATGAGGGCTCACTTGAGGGCTACCCACCAGTTAGATCAAGCCCAGCCTGTGTTAGGCAGGTCATGCCCAGAGCCCAGCTGGCGCGAGGGAAGAACCTTCATGCCTCCATCCCTTCTGGCTCCTGAAAACACCAAAGCATTAGAAGCACGGCAGAATTCAATATACCAGAAAAAAAGTAAAGTAAAACTCAAGACGCAAACTCACACCTACGTGCTCTGAGGATAAAAAATACCAATCTTGTGTTTAAAGTCAAAGAAATCTGCCAAAGCCCCAACCGACCAAGAAGTACTATCACTGCGTAACTTGCATTGTACAGACACAAACCCCACAGTACTTCCCACAAAATACCCTTCATATTTATAACAAGCATGAGGTTATGGATGACCTAAGCACCTGGAAGCCAGACATTCACAATGCGTGGCTCTCACTCAAATCTAGCTCACTGCTGCTTTGGGGTCAAGTTATTTAATGTGATCATCTTACACATAGAAGACAAGTGAGAAGCAATCCCACTATTACTGCCAAACTGCTTCCACAAAGGCTGGAAACTCTAAAGGATCAACACTGTTAATGCAGCTTCAGCTTACCCTCCCCCTTGCTGCCCAACAGAAGAGATGATTAATCACCGTTCCATTTATTTGGAATAATTTTTCATGAGAATCTCAATGTGAAGCAAGAAGCAGACATCACAAATACATATCAGTCACCCAAAGGTTTCCCGTTTCTCCTGCTACCAGGTCTCTCCTCAAGAAGGCAAAGTACGCTTCCGCAGTGAAAAGCACGCACATGCAGAAAATCAAGTTGAGCACACTAGACACAAGCCAGTAGACCTGACACGTACAAACCTCTAATGATCTCAGAGGTCTTTTCCAACCTTAATAGTTCTATGACCCTGTGATCTTTTCCAGGTTGTGGTAAGCAAACCTAGGATAAATTCCCCACACCTTTCCCAGGTAAAGGCAATGAGCCCCAGAGGAAAACTCCTCCTCATTCTTCTGCAGGAAGACCCTGCAGAAGAAGTATCTGTGTTGAACAGGCTGCCCAGGGAGGTGGTTGATTCACCTTCCCTGGAGGTGTTTAAGGCACGGGTGGATGAGGTGCTGAGGGACATGGTTTAGTGTTTGATAGTAATGGTTGGACTCGATGATCCAGTGGGTCTCTTCCAACCTGGTTATTCTATGATTCTATGACCTGCAGCTTACCTGTCCAAGAACTTCACCAACACCTTGGATTGGCAGCAACTAAAACCAGACCTACTACAATGGTTTTATCACTAAACAAAACTGTCGCTATGAGCTTCATAAGAAAGTTTTCTTTGAGTTCATATGCTGAGGTAAAACAAAGTACAAAGCCAAATGTCACCACCTTGGAGAGATTTCTTTGGGTCATTTTCATCACTGGTGAAAACAGTGAATGCATTGGACAAGAGCTGCCATTCCATGAGTCGACAGAAAAATGAGACTTGGATCCAACAGCATGAATACTATTCAGTTCAATCGTGTCAACTGAATTGTCAAGAACACCCTGCCACTTGGACTTGGGTTCGTTTTCTTCTCCTACTACTGCATTCCTCCTGCATGAAGCAAAAAACCCTGCATTCAGGCTTCATCAAGATGACTTTGGGGTGGAAACGCTTCAAAAGAATCCTGGGAATGAAGAGGGGGCCGGGTGTGTGCTCTCATTCCACAAACACAAAACTTTCTGCTCTACCAGAAAGGCCAGGTCACAGCCTGCACATCCCAAAAAGAACTACTTTTTTTCCTCTCCACTATAACTGGATTCCAGTCTCCGTTCCCCAGCAAAGTCCCCTACAGCTGCCTGCAAAAATTCCAGCTCAGCTAAAGGCACAACACGTGCAAACTGCAGGCTGGGCAGTGCAAGAACATTTCCCATAGAGACTCCTTGTGCTAAATGGAAAGGACTCTCCTATTTTTCATCTTCAGTTTTACATCGGAGGCCAAAGAAAATGCATTCAAAACCCTCCTAACCAAGCAACCCAGGTGAAAAAGACATTTATTTCAGCTGGCAGGGTAGCTACTTGAGAAATCCTGCTAATAGCATTAAAAAGGAATGCAGTTAATGCACACAGAGCAGCCGCACGCTCGCGCTGTATCAGCTTGCCGTGTGTAAATAGAGCTGAAACAATGGAGTTTGCCCAAGCCCAGCTGACACAGTGTTGAAATGCGGTTCCCCCCTGCTCACACCGAACATAAAAGCTGCACTTAGCAGCTAGCAGGGCACTACAAGGTGACAGAGCCTTTTTCTAGCAAAGACAAGCCTACTATAAGACAAGCCTTCTGCACTGCTTTTAAGCCTCGCGATGCTAAATAGACATACACTGCTATTACCCTAAGAAATAGAAACAGCAATAACCAGGTGAAAGGCCATTTTAACCATTTCATTGGGAAGACAAAAAGTCATTGTTCTCCTGTTCCTAGAAGCTGGTAATTACTTTGATCTGTGTTTGGCTTATGTGTCACGTATCACATATTTCCCTCTCTGTACTAAAGTTAGTTACAGATCTGTCCTGCAGGAAGAACCCCAGATGCCATTTGTAAAGGTTTGTTAGTAGAAAGACGACTGTAATTAGCAACCAGCGCAACCTGACATGCCTTTAAAGCATCCAGAGCTCAAAATAGTGAGCCCCACAGTTTAAAAATGCATCTCCTATGAAATGTAAAGCTGTTCATCAGCAAGTGGCAGGGCAACAAAATAACCAGCCCCTTTTCATAATTCAAGCTAACGGAGAAAGCCACTTAAATATCATTCTCTAAAGAAAATAAACACATATATAAACCTGCAGGCCAGTACTGCAATTACAGATTCCACCAAGCGAGCAAATCCAGGTGCCCTCAGAGGTGGCAGCAGCAGCACTGGAAATATTTAGTGATGTTCGAGGCAGGGGATGCTTCCCCCAACACCCTTCCCACACTGTCAGCCTGACTACAGCTGCCAGATGTCAGCAGCAGCCCTTCCTCAGCAGTGTTATCACCCCGTTCTGTATCTCAAGGTCCACCAGGAAATGCGCCATGCTAAAAACCATCAAGATAGGCTGGAAAAAATGTAAGCAAATACTATTCAGATCTTTAGAAACTGCTCCCTTTCACCCCAAGTTAGGAATTTGTCCCCACACACAAAAGGCCTCCTTGTATTCAGCCCCCTCAGAACGGATGGATAATTTACATCAGGAAAAGGTCTCGCCAGCTGGCACGATGCCGACTCCAAGTGCTGAATTATGAGCAGATGCCTGGGTGAGATAAGCCCAGACGACATTCGCCTCCTTCATCATGGTCCGCTGGTATCCCCTGCGCACGGGAAGAAACCACGCTACCTTTTCTGTCCTCCCTGCAACCCCCTTGGTGCGTCTTCCCGGCAGTGAGCTTTACAATACAGCTGCTGAGCTTTGCTGCCCAGGCAAAAACATCCCTGCAAAAAGATGGTGTTGGGCAAAGAACCAAGACTTCGCAGATTTGTTATCAGCAAAATTCACTGAGCAGTAATTAAATGGTTAAACTTGGCTCTGTTTCTCTCTTGGTTGTCTCCTGTTTCAAGGCAGCATTTTTCATACATGTGTCTGCTGCAATCTACTTCTAAGTAAAACAAAGCAGTAAAAAATATCAGCATATTTATTACTTTTTTTTTTTTATTGGAATCCATTTCCATGTTGCAGTGGCGTGACAAGAAAGCAAGAAACTACCGCTGGCATTTCTTTCTCCTCTCATTTGTCCCGTTTCTCCATCGCTCCCTGGAAGAAAGGTCAGCTTTCCTAGTTTACTAGACTGGACTGAGCCCCAGGCCATTCACCTATCCTGTTCTCCTTGAACCATCATCTCTCCCCACCGCCAAGCACAATGCTGGACCAGCTATAAGCACATGGACTTTGCTGCATGGAAACGAACACTCATCTGCTCCTCCTTGATGAAGTTATGGGCCATAACAAAAGGCAGCATCTTCCACTCTTGCCCTACCACTGCGTGCGAAGGGCAGCACAGTTCCTGGAACCGCACACAAGCAGAGAACTGTAAAGGATGGAATCATTGACAAAGGCCAGCAAGTTCACAAGATCTTGTTCCAGACTTATCAATGCTCATGGGTCAACCAACCACTCAAAGTTCTCTGTTACTGCACTGTGTTCAGCTTTCCATGCTAGAAACCCTCCTGGGGTACTAGCCTGGGGCTAGCAACCTTCCTCGAGGCTTCACCTCCTTAAGGAGAATGTCCCCCATGGAGTGGGACACAGCACGCAGATGGACAACAAGCATAGGATAGTGTTCATAATGAGGGGAGGAGAATGAGGAACACCCTGAACAACTTGCATGTTTGGAATAAATATGTTTTATTAAGCAACAGCCCGGCACCTGCAAAACACATAAGCGACAACACTTGCATCACACGTGCATGGAAATGCCAAACTTATGACAGAAAGTAGTTATTACAGTTCTAGAGCAAACGTCCATTCCAGCTACACCCTGGATTTTCTGGGAAAAACTGTGGAGGAGGACAAAAAACGACAAGGGCTCTGGCATTGCACAAGCGAATGGAACATTCAGGGTCTGAGAAGAGAAAATGCAGGACTTTTATTTTCTCATAATATCCACTGGGGAAATAATGCCATGCCAGGAGCACAGATAACAGCTCTCAAATGCCAAGTGGTGGCCCACAAACTAGTAAGGAGAAATCTTAAGTTTACGTTCTTGTTCTCACCTTAAAAGTCTAGAGACTCAGGCATGTAGGTCATGAACAAGACACATCTGAAGGATTTTAATGTAAACTTATCATAGATCACACTCCACCAAACCGAAGATTCTGGCACCAGACGGGTGTTTGGGTTTTAACAAAGCCCAAAAGAGATATAAACACGTGTTGGTTTTTATGGGCTCCTGTACTAAGACGGGGAGAGAGGAAGGAAACAGGTTTGGGACACTAGGGGAATGAGCACAGCCAGCCTTGAGAGCACTGGAACGAAGGCAAACTCCCACCACCCCATTAGATCATGCATTCTTCCAGTGCTCCTGAACAAAGGCACCATTGACTTGTGCGCGTGGGCGGCTCTGGACAGCCCAAAGGCTGCCCAGTAAATTATTGCATGATAATCCAACATCGATAAGTCATCGAGGCTGCTTGTTCTAGTCATGTTTCCAAAGGGAGGAGAAAGGGAAACTTCTTTCTCCCTGCACAGGCTGAAGGCAGCCTCCTAAGTGCATTTTTTTCATTTCATCCCTCCTAAATCAGTGTAAAAGTCAGAAAAATTAATTATTATTGCCTAATAACTCAGTACAGCTCGCTGCCTTATTTGTACAGCTTTGATGCAAAGATGTTTAGTCCGTTTCCCAAAACGGCCAGCTGTGTTTATTCACTGGGGACTGGAAAGATCCCCTGCGTGGCACCAAAGGCCTATCTGCACAGGAAGCCCTAAAGTCCTTTTTCAGCACAAACGATAAAAGCTCATTTTAAAAAAGCCCTTTACGCTTGGCAAGCGCATCCAGGTCACAGATGATCAAGGACACCACACACCATTTTGGGGAGGGCTCTCTTTCACTCACATATCCAGACTGCAAAGCTGCCTCCCACCACCAGTGTCGGCACCAAGATAAGTGGGATCTGGGTTACAGTGAGCTGGGATCAGTGGAAAGTTCATCCACTTGGATCAAACATCCAGAAGCTGCTCCATGATGCATACACAATGGATACGGGTTGAACCAATTCACTGCCCCAACTGAAGGGGCACAAAAAAGTAGGGGGTTGCTCTCCCAAAACAGCAATTTTACCCAAACTGAGTATTGATCTAAGGAGTTTACTTTACTTATCCAGAGAAGACAAAAAAATGCTGTCTTTCGCCCTTTACTCTCAGCAGAAGAATACATGGCAATTACCAAGAAACCATAATTTCATCACTCACAGTCCATAACAACACTGCTAATAGCAACTTCATTAATAATTGCCCCTTAAATGTGGCAATTTCCACCCATTCCAAACCACAGTGGGACCTTTGTTTCCCAGCAAGCTTAAGTTTTCCTCCTGTTGGAGACAGCTACCATCCAGGAACAACCAAGAGGGGCCCCAGAAGACCACAGCTGGTGGCAGCAGCAAGCCAGAGGAGACTCAAAAAAGCTTTCAACTGAATTGTACAACGCGATCCTCCACGCTGCTGGCAACACGGCAACGTTTGTGTGAAACCACAACTCCAAAGGAATCACAAGAAAGCAACAGGTCTTGCCTACCTTCAAGCCATTCTGATAGCACTCATGTTAAAGTGGCAAAACAAAGAGCAGATCACATTACCTTTTAATTTCCCCTCAGACACTTTGACAGCAGGAGGTGTAGGAGGGAATATTCCTAATGTTTAGCTCCAGCTTTATCTTTTCAGAGGTGGAGACATGGGGATGGAAGAACAACTGGGGAAAAAAAGACTTAAAATCATTGTTGAACACCAAAGCACAAGTTTAAACAGCTAAACAAAGTGGCAGCTTCTTTAAACCTGGTATTTGGCCAACTGGCAAATGCGACTTCTTGTAATGAGAAAATAGGTTTATTGCATTGTAGCGCAGTACCTTGCAAACAAAATTAAATATCAGATAATCTGATGAGAATTACAAACCCATTTATTTAAAGGACAATTAGATTTTACTGAATTGTGCCAAAAAAAAAAAAAAAAAAAGAAAAAATCTCAAATAAAGAGCATTTTGCCAATGGGATGGCTATGGCAGAGATGTTAATAGCGTTCCCTTGATCTATTTTTCCCTCTGTCCTCCCAAAAGCCTCATCCTCCAACACCTAGATGCCCCTCCCTTGCAGGCTTTCAACCAGCACACCTGAAAAATCAAAGCAAGATGCAGTGAAGTTTAGAAAGTTCAACAAACCAAATGACCAGAGTCAAAACTGTCCTGGCCAAAGGCAGCAGAAAAGTTATTGCGGGTGGCATCCGCGTACAAGATGCCCAACATCCCCAGCTCTCCAAGAGGGAGAGGGCTCCCACCAGAGCACTGCATCTAGACCCAGTGCAATGGCTCCGTCTCTTGTGGTAATCAGCTGCTAGTTTCTATTAAATAATAATTTGGAGCCTTTTCCCTTGCCTGTTGAAAGGCAGGGCTGTCCCTGTTTACCCTCCTCCACGTGCACCCATTAGCCCACAACAGCTCTAACACCTGGCTCTGCTCCCATCTAAATTAGATATCAAAAACACACAGCTCATACCCCTGAGCCTAATTAAGAACAAATGAAGTGATACAACTCTATACAAGCTCTTTGAGAAGCAGCAAGTTCAGCAGCTTTGGGAGCAAGACGACCTTTCTGACTGTCTCCCACACTACAGCCATGGAGCAGCCAGATATGTTCCTTACACTAAACACTGAATTCTCTGGAATTTTGATGCTTTCATCTCCCTCCTGCCCCTGCCCTTCCACCTCCCACTCACCAGGCACAGATCTTTTTTTCAGAGAGGCCATAATTAATACCGCTGCTATCTGGAAATAATACTGTAGGAATTAGCATCCACCACCTAGCCCCGGAGCAGAGAAGACAGTTTTCTTCTCTTTAGTGTTTAAGGAGTTCTGCGTTCTTCAATAAACATGTAAGAAAATTAACTTTTAGCCCATGTGAATTGCTCTGTTTAATGCTGTACAGGGCTTGCATGCCTTCCGACTCCCCATCTCCCACTGAGAGATCTTCCCCTCCTCTCAACCAACTCCCTCTATGGATTTTAAGTAGCGGTTTACATGCCTTCATGCTATCTTTTAATGCATTTTCAGTCAATTACAGGCTTATACCCAAGCTGCCATGATTTATGAAACACAAATTACAGCAATATCCACACGGACCATTTTCAACCACCCACCCACACAACAGTTTTACTTTCTCAGCTTATTAAGCCAGGGAAGGAATTGGGATAAACAGACTTGACAAAACCATTGCTGGAGCGAGGCCATTTCCAAAACAAAGCTTGCCACTGAGTTATGTTTCAAATATGTTTCAGAAAGTCAGAAGCAGAGAGGGAATTTAACCACAGTTCTGGAGTCGGCAGTAAGAGCCAGTGTGTGCCTTCAACCCTGCTGCTGGGGAACAAACCGCACACGCTGCAAACACTCAGGGAAGCTGTAAAGCTCGTATTAAACAATTGTTCAAGTTCTTGTTCATCCTTACGTTGCATCTGAAGCCACGTGAACAATGAGCAACTACTAAAAGCAGTCGCTGCTTCTAAGGAAGGAGAGTTTAGCAGAAAAGCACACGTACTCAACAAGGCAGCACGGCTTAGCGTGACCGGTCTCCCACGGAGGCGACTCCATAAGATTGTTTTGGAACATCACAAAGAGAATGAAACTGGATGCTCTCCACTGACCCTTCAAAAAGAACACTGACTCCAAGCTTCACGATACTTCCAGATGCAAAATTTGAAGTTTAGTTTAATTCACGCTGGAATGGAACCAAACTGCTTTACATCAGGCTCCAAAACACTTCAATGTATCCCCACAAAACCTCGATTTGGAAAGTCATCTGTAGATTGAAACTCCTTCCACTCAGGCTAGAGGTTGCCCATCCAGGAATAGAGAGAACTCTGAAAGACAAATAGATATGCAGTGTCTTGCCTTACTGTTCAGCATAAAAGGGAGACTTCCAAACTGAGACAGCATTACTTTGCTGCTCCTTTGCAAAGGAAGGATTTAAAGAAGCTACCGACACAGTGAGACCAAATATCACCTGCAATACCACTGAGACAGTAGATTATAAAACGAATTTCCTACAAACCAGGTTTTCCTACAACAGATGCAGAGGAGGGGGGTAAAACACCTTTCACGTGGACTTACTAGTTTGTTAGGCTTATCTACCAGTCTTTAGCCTGGTTCCCAACGGCAGGAATGCAACTGAACCCTCATAATGCTGCGTGACACAATTAATTCACCTTGTTGGTGAGGCTGCTGTGCTGCAAGGAACTGCCTGAGAAGTCTGATGGAAAAGAAAAAAACCTCTGCCAAGAAATACATTTTATTCCCAGATGGTCAACGGTCACGGTGCTCAAGAACTCAGGGTTGCATTTATGTACAAGCAGTGTGGGTTAGAGACAGCTGCAGAAATGCTTACAGAACAAAGTCCACATATGGCAACAGAAAACCCACCCAACTCCGCAAAACGTAGGTTCATCAGGCCCGGAGGGCTGCAGAGGACACTTCCAGTGTGGCCACCGCAGAAGAGGACCCCGTCTAGTAAGCATCTAAGAAACATCTGGCGCATCAGAAGACAAATCTCCTGTCCCCAAGCTCCATGTTGAGAGGCACACACTACGACTCATCAGATCACACCACGTCCTCCCCAGCTGCACACGGGTCCTTTGGCCTAAGGCCTCCTTAGATAACACCACCGCCTAAAAGAGGGTGATTGCACAGAAAATTAATTTAATTTTTTGCACCAAATGCCAAACGATGAGGTTCTCTTCAGGAATGCCAGGCCACTGTGAGGCCCAAATAACTCTCTCATGAGAGAGACTATTAAAAAATCATTTGCCAATTAGTACTGCTAAGCCAGTGACATTCTTTTAAAAATTGTTAAATACCTAAGTTGATGAAAAAGCTTTTTCTAAAGTTATATTCTAACTCTCATAACTCAGCTAGTAACAAACCACCACATGTTAAAACTTCAAGTAATTTGTTGACTATCAGTGGCAGCCCATGAGAGCTCTTGCTCCCTCTGCTTGCAGGGTCCTCAGTACCAATTCTTTTAATGGTACTTTGGGGAGGGAAAGATAAAAGCAACCACTTAAATCCATCTGTAAAGCTGCTGCCTTTGTGGAGGTTCAAACAACAGAGCACGCTCAAGCCTTTGTTTTCACTACATCCTTATATTAAGTGACAGGTCAAACCCAAACCAATCTACCTGTGGCTCCTTCAATCTACAGCACCCCAAGAGAGCTGAAGGGCATCATGCTCTTCCTCAGTCTACCACTGCGTTAGAACAATGAGCGTTTTGCTTCTCTAAAAGCTCAGACCTATAAGACCCCACAGCATCCCCATGCTGCCCAGCCATTCAGAGGTCAAGGGAAGCTACCACTACACAAACCTAAATGTCAAGCTTCATAGATAGGACATTACTAGAATGACACCACCTCTCATGATACCATCAGAATAAAGCTTCAACGTACAAAGTTAACAGAGCAGTATCAGGTATAACAGCCTATTTCCAGATGAGCAAATGGATGCTGACAACATTCTTGGAGGCCCTACTCCTCTAACAACCTGGTTTCAGCACCAGTTTCTACTCCCGAAACAGGAATGCTTGAACTACTTCAAACGCACAGACACCCAAGTTTCCTTTCACCAAGGCCCCATCATCCTGTTTTGTTATTCTCATTCCTATAAAAACCTTACTTTATCTGAAAAGGCCCTTTTATGAAATACATATATTCTATTTCCTTTAAAATCAAACCAGAAGTCTTTTAAGCTGACTCCACATTTCCACTACAAGCACACTCATCCAGATACTTTCTTAATTTTCTTAACACAAGAAAACAAACGCTCAGGTACACATAGTATGATTTCATTTCAGGTCTCCTTATACGAGCCGATACAAAGAAAAATGCTGCTGTTAAAAAAGCTATCAGACACAGGAGATTTCACACAGATGACAAGAGAAGCCTTTAACCAACATTAGCAACAGCATAATCACTATCAGATCATGCTGGGCTACCTCTGCATGAAGTTCTTTGAACTATCCAGATTACCTTTTGCAAAGCTGAGGACAGCAGCAAGAAGTTAATTTTCAGTTGATTTAAAAACAGTAACACGTTTATTTTAGCAAGTGTATAAAGAAATCCTGACCCGTGCTGCTGATCTCTGAAATAGGGTGATGATGGTGAGAAAGACACTAAGACAAGAAGCTGATCGGGCTGAGAGGTCGGAGGGAAAGCATTTTCCTGAAATAGCTGATTTTGCTTACAGATAAGGAGCAGCTTTCCATATACTTCAAAGAGCAGTATTATTTCACCTGTAAAATACTGCTACAGTAAGCAGACCTTACTTTGAATAAGACCTGGGAAAGGATCTTCAGGGAGCTCTAGGACATGTTCATGTTTAACCGCCTACCTCTCACTTCATCTTGAGGAGCACAATTTCCTTCCTCCTCCCTGTATTTCTTTATCCAGACCCCCTTAGTACTGAAGGTAGGCAAATGTTAGCAGAAGAAAACTCAGTGTTTGAGAGCGCAGCTAAAAACGTGTACGTGCCAAAGTGGTTTTTTTCCCCAGGCAAAGGTCACTGCTAGAGAAACAGTCACTCCACTGATCAGATATTGCTTCATTTTCTCATGTATTAGAGTCAATCACTAAAGCAGGTCATGTTACTTCTTAATTTATGTGGTAGAAGGACAGGGCAGTCAGACAGACTGGCTTTTTAGGGGCATTTCAGTCTCCCAGGAACATTAAGTTCACAAATTATTCATTGCTTTGTTAACCAAGTGACCAGATAGTAAAGGTCTCCAAAGTCAAACCACATGGCCTAACATGAGCACATCCTCCCCTAGGGCTGGTTGAAGAGTAATCTATTCCCCCAGCTCGCTCTCCCACAGCTCATGGGAAAACAAAGCCGAAGTGTTCCCAGCCTTTTCATGGACATACCAAGAAGCTTCAGAAATAAGATCAATCTAGCGGGTAAAGCTGTGAATGTGAAGATGGAGATGATGAAAACCACTGTGCTGTCCATCCGCGGTCAGAGACTACAAAAAAGAGATTTTCTGACCTGCAATGTAATCAGTTCCTCTAAAGAGTCAACTCCTTCCCTCCACATACAGAGTGCTCAAATATTGCAAAGTCCCTCTGGCACAAACATTTTTACAGATGAAAAGATTGAACTTACTTGTGGACTTGCTAAGCAAAGCTTCCCTCAGCATCCTATCTCTACAGCAAACAAGCATGAAGCTGTGGGGTTGGAACTAGATGATCCTCAAGGTCCCTTCAAACCCTAACTATTAGATGATTCCATGATTCTATTCGTATAGGATCATCTCGTGCCTCTGGTCCTGGCTCCACTTGTGAAAGCTGCACTCGAGTCGGGGAGCTCCATCATATGGTGGAGGAGTTAAGGGAGGAGGTGAAGAGGCTGAGGACCATCAGGGAGTGCGAGAGGGATATAGACCAGTGGAGTAGTGCCCTCTCACTCACTCGGCAGCCTGCTGGAGGTAGGATCCACCTGCTAACTGCAAGGTTGGGGTTACAAGAGATGGGGAATGGCAGCAAGTTCCTGCCAGACGAAGGAAACCTGCTCCCCTCAACCAGACAACAAAACCCCAGATCCCCCTGGTGAACATGTACCATGTGCTGCAGGTGGAATCCAATCCTGAGGATGATGGCTCCCACAGCCTAGAATCTTTCCCTAGGCCACATCAACCTCAGGAAAAGATAAAAACATCCTCCATTAAGAAGAGAAGGGTGATTGTTGTAGGGAACTCCCTCCTAAAAGGAACGGAGGGACCCATTTGCAGACCGGACCCGCTCCACAGAGAGATCTGCTGCTTACCGGGGGCATCAGTGAAGGAGGTAGCTAGAAAACTTCCTTCACTGGTCCATGAGACAGACTACTGTCCTCTGATAGTAGTCCAAACTGGTAATGATGATATTGTAAACAGAAAGACCAAAGCCATCAAGAAAGACTTCAGGGCCATTGGGAAAATGATGGAGGGCTCTGGGGCTCAGATAGTATTCTGCTCCATCCCAAGGCTAAACAGAGAGGAGCTGGAAGTCAGGAAGAACAACTCAATTAATGCCTGGCTCTGAGTCTGGTGTGAGGAAAGGGGCTTTGGCTTCTTTGATCATGGGGTGGCTCACGCACCCCCAGGCTTTGTTGCTAAGGATGGGACACGTGTGTCTCCTAGGGGGGGCTAAAGCCCTTGCTAGAAACCTAGCTAAGCTCATAAATCGAGCTTTAAACTAGATGTGAAGGGGGAGGAGGTTGAGACCAGGCTAGACAGGAGCGAGCCTGGATGCGGGGCACTAGTGATTCGGAGAGGGTGTGCTGGTGAAGACCACCAGTACATCACCACACAGAGAGTGGGGAAGAACACACCTGGGGATGGTAAGGGAGATACGGGCACTCTTGCACTAGTTACTCCAGTTACCAGGCAATTGGGAATGGACTCTCTTCCCTCTAAGAGGGCTGAAGGCTCGGCAGCTCAGCTGAAGTGCATTTACACCAATGCACACAACATGGGTAATAAAAAGGAAGAGCTGGAAGCTGTCATAGGGCAAGGAGGCTATGATGTCGTTGCCATCACGGAAACATGGTGGGACGACTCATATAACTGGAGTACAGATATGGTGGGGTACAAACTCTTCAGGCGGGATAGGAAGGGTAGGAGAGGAGGCGGGGTAGCCCTCTATATAAGGGAGGACTTGGACACCATTGAGATGGATTGTGGCGATGAGGAGATTGAGTGCCTGTGGGTTAAAATCAGAGGAGCCCATAAGAAGGTGGATTTTGTGATGGGAGTCTGTTAAAGGCCACCCAGCCAAGGAGAAGCAGCTGACAAGTTCTTCTATAAACAGCTGGGGTTAGTCTCTAAATCAATGCCTCTCATTCTTGTGGGAGACTTCAATCTTCCTGATATCTGCTGGAAGTACAATAGAGCAGAAAGGAAGCAGTCTAGGAGGCTCCTGGAGTGCGTGGAAGACAAATTCCTTGCACAGCTGGTGAATGAACCAACAAGGGAAGGTGCCCTCCTGGACCTGCTGTTTGTGAACAGAGAAGGTCTTGTGGGGAATGTGGCAGTAGGAAGACACCTAGGACTAAGCGATCATGAGGTGACAGGGTTTTCTGTTCTAGGCAAAGTGAAGAGGGTGGTTAGCAGGACAGTAGTATTAAATTTCCAGAGGCCAGACTTTGAACTCTTCAGAAAGCTGGTTGGCAAAGTCTCATGGGAGACAGTGCTTAAGGGCAAGGGAGCACATGAGGGCTGGGAGCTCTTCAGAAAGGAGATCGATCCTAGTGGCTCAGGAGAAAGCCATCCGCATGTTCCGGAAAAAAAGCTGGCAGAGGAAAAACCAGCTTGGTTGAACAGAGAGATCTTGAGTGATATCAAGAAGAAGAAGACAAATGTTTACAGGCTATGGAAGAAGGAACAAGCCTCTTGGGTGGACTACAGGAGGGAAGTAGGATTGTGTAGAGAAAAAAACAGAAGGGCTACGGCTCAACTACAAATCAGATTGGCAAAGTCTGTGAAAGATAACAAAAAAATCACAGAATCACAGAATGTCTCAAGTTAGAAAGGACCCATAAGGATCATCAAGTCCAACTTCATGCTCCTCATAGAACTACCTAAAACTAAACCATTTGACTAAAAGCACTGTCCAGATGCTTCTTGAAATCTGACAGGCTTGGTGCTGTGATGACTTCCATGGGGAGCTTGTACCAGTAACAAACTGCACACACAAGTACTGTATATAGATCCACACACAATCTGAGGTTTCAATGAAGAGTTCATAGTCTTGTCCAAGGCTGTGCTGGTAGGCATGCTCCTACCAAATCCTCAGACACCCATCCGACAGAAGTATGGAATCTTTCTATAAATAATAAAAGGAGCACCAGGGAGACCATACAGTCCCTACTGTACGCAGAAGAAACAACAGTGACAGGGGATGAGGAAAAGGCTGAGGTACTTAATGCCTTCTTTGCCTCAGTCTTTAATTGTAAAGAAAGTTGTTCCCTCTGTGTACAAACCCAGGAGCTAGAGGAGCAACACAAGGCTCCCACGGTCCAAGAGGAGGTGGTAAGAGCCCTGCTAGACCAATTAGACACCCACAAGTCTATGGGGCTGGATGGGATTCACCCAAGGGTATCGAAGGACCTGGCAGATGTGCTGGCCAAACCCCTTTCCATCATCTTCCAACAGTCCTGGATGACTGGGGAAGTTCCACTGGACTGAAGGCTGATGTTGTGCCCACCTACAAGAAGGGTCACAGAGAGGATCCAGGGAACTACAGGCATGTCAGTCTGACCACACTGCCAGGGAAAGTCATGGAATAGGTGATCTTGAGTGCGATCATGAAGCACGTGCAAGAGAACCGGGTGATCAGGCCCAGTCAACACGGGTTCACAAAAGGTAGGTCTTGCCAAACAAACCTGATCACCTTCTATGACAAAGTGACTCGGATGCTGGACAAGGGAAAGGCTGTGGATGTATCTTCCTGGACATCAGTAAAGCCTTTGACAGTTTCTCACAGCATTCTGCTTCGGAAACTGTCAGCATTTGGCCTGGACAGGCACACACTCTCCTGGGTAGAAAACTGGTTGGATGGCCGCGCCCAGAGTGTGGTGGGAAATGGTGTTAAACCCAGCTGGAGGCCAGTTACAAGTGGGGTTCCCCAGGGCTCAGTGTCTTTATTGAGCCCTGTTCAATGTCTTTATCAATGACCTGGATGAAGGCATCGAGTGCACCCTTAGCAAGTTTGCAGATGACACTAAACTGGGTGGAAGTGTGGATCTGCTGGAGGGTCGGGAGGCTCTGCAAAGGGATCTGAACAGGCTGGACCGCTGGGCTGAGTCCAGTGGCATGAGGTTTAACAAGGCCAAATGCTGGGCCCTACACCTGGGGCGCAACAACCCTATGCAGTGCTACAGACTAGGAGAAGTCTGTCTAGAAAGCTGCCTGGAGGAGAAGGACCTAGGGGTGTTGGTTGATAGGGACTGAACATGAGCCAGCAGTGGCCCAGGCGGCCAAGAAGGCCAATAGCATCTTGGCTTGGATCAGAAACGGCGTGACCAGCAGGTCCAGGGAGCTTCTTCTCCCTCTGTACTCGGCACTGGTGAGACCGCACCTCGAATTCTGTGTTCATTTCTGGCCACTCACCACATGAAGGATGTTGAGGCTCTGGAGCGAGTCCAGAGAAGAGCAACGAAGCTGGTGAAGGGGCTGGAGAACAGGCCTTATGAGGAACGGCTGAGAGAGCTGGGGGTGTTTAGCCTGGAGAAGAGGCTGAGAGGAGACCTCATTGCTCTCTACAACTACCTGAAAGGAGGTTGTAGAGAGGAGGGAGCTGGGCTTTACATTAGGAAAAAAAATTCCCAGAAAGGGTCATTGGGCACTGGCAGAGGCTGCCCAGGGAGGGGGTTGATTCACCTTCCCTGGAGGTGTTTAAGGCACGGGTGGACGAGGTGCTGAGGGACATGGTTTAGTGTTTGATAGGAATGGTTGGACTTGATGATCCGGTGGGTCTTTTCCAAACTGGTGATTCTATGATCTCCATGTAGGGCTTAAATGAGCAATAAACAACAAAAAAATCCAGTTATGAGATCTTTGAGATTATGCTCCAGGCCTGACTGGATGCTCAGCACCGGCATGCAGAAAACTTAGAGCTCTCCCTTTTCCCACACTGCTTTAAAACCCTTTTAAACCAGCTCTTTCACCCAGTTCCCAATTAGTTGTCTAACAATAAAGTGCTACAATAGCTCCTCACATAATCCATCAATCCTAATACCCACCATTAACAGCAAATCTTAAGAGTACATTTGAACAAAACATTATTCAGAAAAAGTCGCTTTCAAATCTATGCAAGAGAAAATGATGAACTAATGAAAGCTTGGTAAGAAACCTGCAGGCAAAGATTTGGTTTAATCCTTCACCTAATCCATTTCTTTTTCAAACTGGGGGGAAGGAATTAAGTATCTTCCAGCCTAAGTCAAAGTATTGTGCGATTTTTAAGGAACTCTCTTCTTCCAAGTGATCATTAACACTGGTGCTACCTCATGTTTCAACTCCAAATCAAAACAAAATCCCAAGTTTGCTTTGGGACATCAGCACACCCTTACAACACATTTTCCAGGCAACTTCTCCCTCTTCCCAAACTGCACAACTACAAACACATTCAGCATTAGCATCACTCTCAATAACCGCCCAAATACTCAAAAAAAAAAAGAGAGTAAAGGATGAGTCCTCACGCTACACCTGGAATCCTCTGGCACTATAACAAGCTGGAGAAGAGGCGACTGTCTCACACTGGCACCTGCACAGCTCTGGAGGTAACAGGTTAGCAGATTTTATTACATGCAAGTGTAATAAAAACCATTCAGTTAAACCACCAGTCAGTCAGTCACCATTCTCCCTCTCCCAAAGAAACAGTATTAAGTAAGGACGAAGAAAAAGTAATAAAACTCGAGTCTAGAGTGAAGCGGAAAAGGGGAAGCACACCGTGTCCTGCATCCAGCTGAGTGAGCAAGCTTGGGGAAGGGCTGTGCTCTGCGGCTGCCAAATCCCCCACATCTGCTCGCCCGGAGCCTGGACAGCACAAACTGTACACATTTTTTCATTTCTCCTCCTGTTTACCCCTTAAAACTTGCAGCTGCAGTGGGAAGCCTCTCCTCTTTGCAGAAGCCCCACGGGCCTCAAGTTGTAGAACAGCACGTAGAGAGAGTCCAATCCCTCCGCCCCCACACACTGGATGCTCCAAACCAGCGGCTGAGCCCCGAGGTCCAAGGCTTCCCACGCACAGGTCCAGGAGCCATCCCAGCAGCAGAAACCCACATTTCTCAGGCCAACTGCCAAGTGCAGCGGTGACGGACAAAGCACACCTGCGCTTCAAAGAACCCAGTTTGGGGATTGAATGAAAGCGATTTGGGGATTAAATGAAACCGATGTCAGTGCGAAAGATGTGCCCTGTCCCTCTTCTGCCCACAAGAAGCACCTGCCGCTCCTCTCATCCTCTTGCTCCAGTCTGCAGGTCCTTGACAAACACTTGGGGAGCTGCAGGGACGAGGAAACAGTCAGTACTGTAGTAAAAGTATGCTCCAAGCTTGCACATTCCCAAGATGAGCGACAGGAGGGTCAAGAGACATTTCTGTCTTTGTCCATGATAATAACAGCCCACATCTTTGATGGATAAGGGTTTCCACAGGGTAACGAAGCTGATCTCCTCCCACTCACCCCCCAAAAAAACATAAATGGAAGATTTTTGTATATATTTGAGCACTTTAGCATTTATTAGGATATTAACCAACAGTAAATGAAACTGTTGCAGTGCTGGCTTAATATTTTGAATTCTTCAGTGTTATAAAATATTTTGCTCCTTTATTGAGGTTACCACCCACCACATCCCAGTTCTGGAAAAGGTTAAGGAGCAGTTTTGAGACTGTACAGGCACACAGTCTCTCAAAAAACAATCCCAAAAGCTTTAACTGATATTCAGCATAAAGTCAGCATAGCTTAAACGATCTTCAGCAGTGGTTCATGCTGAAGGAGACTGTTTTGCACCAGGTGCCCCTGCTCAACACAACTGGGGCCCTGAAACCTCAGCAATGGGGCTGCAGCGACACCCACCTTCACGACAGAATTCCCCAAACCATCCTGCAGTGCCTTTGTTTACACCATGGCAAAGGATGCCCTTTCCTACACCAACTTTTCCACCTCAAGTCTCTCCATCTCTAAAATTTTTCCTCCTCTTGTCCAGAGGAGGTTTAATCCATGCCACCAGCCCCCCTCATTTCTCCAGTAACTTCTTAAATTCGACGGCCAATTTCAAGCAGCAGAGTCACCAAGTCCACACGAGGCTTGCGGAGCAGTCACAGTGATAACAGTTTAGTAGGCACCGGACAGTCTCTTTCTCACTTGGTTTTATCTTCCACTACTATTACAACAGCTGAGATATAATTAACCCCACTTGCTGGTGGATATGCACCCAATGTCACGTGGCAAAGTGTTTCTCCCACAGTGAATTCACTCACAGAGTGAATTCAGATCTCACCGACATAAGCCAACAGCTCCAACATTTTGCCTTTATCGTGCAATACTCAATACATCCATGGGGGATTTTACCTGTTGCTGAGCTACCGAATGACCTGATCTTGCTGGAGCCTTTTGGAATCCATCCAAAACCATGTAATCAACTCAACTAGTTCTAACTTCAGGAGCTGTGGCATCTGAAAATATTACTTCACTTTTTAAAGAGATTAAAAACCACAGATACCAACACAGCTTCTCAACAAATCCCATTTCCAACCTGTGACGAAGAGTGACTGTCCTTGTTTTTCCCTCCCTGTCACAAGCAAATCCTGAACTGTAAAAGCTTTCTAGCCTGCTCTATACTCTAGCAAGTGCTCTAATCATTTTTACTTTTTTTAATGCCAGGAATGCAACTTAGACAACTACTTATTCTTTTACTTTCACTGAAAAGGAGCAAACTGACTTTAGAAGCATCTCTGCATTGACCTGCCCTATACCTACTCCCAGCTCAACGTGGTCATGAGTCTCTTTTCTCTCTCTCTCTCTCTCTCTCCCCCTCTCCCAGAAACTCCACCAATGACCAAAATACCCTCACGGCTGCAGATGAGAAATAAAATGAGAAAAAAACTCCTCGTATAAGACCCTAAGACCACTGCAACAACAGCTTCAGAGCTCAGAGCATTTATAAGCAGCTCAACCACCTCACAGCTAAGCTCCTATGCTATCAACTAACCCCAACTTTGAGGTAATGCTACTTTTTTTTTCCAGACCACAGCTGTCCTGGGATAGACAAACCCCATCCAAACCCTGTTATACTCCTTAGGAGAAGCAACAAGTGCCCTTCACCAGTAGTGCCAGAATTTACCACTTGAAGCTCAGCAACAAAGAGCAGAAAATGTTTTTTCTGTGTCATTTGTTCTACCAAAGTCAAAGCGACCCAAACACCCGACAGCAGACAGGCAGGGCTCCTCTCAACACTTTCAGTGCAGAGTGGCAGAAACCCACTTAACTGGTAGCACCAACCCTCCGTGAGTTCAACATCACCAGCCGTAAACAAAATACCAGCAAATCCAAGGATGCTGCCCTAGAAAGAGACAGATGAGCGCATGGTGAGCCCCTCCCAGAGATGTGATGCAGCAGATGAAATCATGACCAGGGTTCATTTCCATCCCAACATAACAGCCCACTTTGTTCCAAGCTCCAAAAAGGGCAGGTGACTTGTAAGCCTTCCAGTCCAGCTTTGGTGTGACCCTGCCCTGAGGAGCCTGGGCTGCAGTACCAGCTGAGGGTCCTGCTCTGGAAGAGGTGAACTCCAGCAGAGATAAGAAATGACTCATGCCTGGTCTCCACATCCTCTGCCTGGAGGCTGGGAGCAAGTTTTGTAAAACATTGCTCCCAGACATGAAAACCAGAGCAGATCAAGCCTCTGTTTGTATGTATTTACACATTCTGTTTACAGAAGCCTCTGGAATTTGTAAGATAAATCATTTCATCTGGCCCAGGGCAGCAGAGAACACACTGTAAATTCAAAAATAAGCACCATCTGCTCCTCCTGACGGCCCCTGCTCACCCTGCCAGCTCAGCCAGGCTTCAGCCACGCAGAGCGGAGCGCTGCCTTCTGCATCCCCCTCACCTTCACACACACACACACATCAGCCTGTTTGGTCAATGACCCATGGACAAAGTGCTGGGAACAAAAACTCCGTGCACACCCTTGTCTGCAGAAGAAAAGGGAAAAAACAGGCACATGCATGCAGCCCTGACTGCCAGCCCTGAAACCACCTCATTTGTGAGCCTGAAATGTTGTGATTTATGGGAAGTTATTGTGTGCCGCTGAGTGTCCCTTGTCACACAAGTTGGTGGCATCCCAGCTTTCTGCAGCACTTGAAGCCATGCAGAACTGCAAGTACCCCACTGGAAACACTTCCACACTCAACAGCCCCAGCTGCGCATCAAGCATCTTATGTTGACATCCTGAACAATGAATGATTGAAGCAAACAAATCTAGCTGTCTTCAGATTTTTATTGTAACCAGAACTGGAGCCATTAGGTTAGGAGAGAACAAGATGGAAAAAAAAAGGACATGTCAATTTATGTAAAAATCCACAGGCACCTGGCACACCCATGTAACCCCTCCAGCCTTCTCTTCTTGAGATACACTGCTACTACAACTCCTGTTTCACAAAACAGGAGAAAAGCCCTAATCACAGTCACTTTGCTACTGACAGTAGTGAAAATCAACCCAGGAAAAGGCTTGGTGGGGAAAGGGCTTCACAAGAGGAAGCTGAAAACTTTTCCCCTTGCCCTAACCCTGCATTCTCTGACCAAGAGCCCTCCCCAGCTTTCCTGGAGCACCTTCTCTTCTCCAGCACGAACAACGCTAACTCTCTCAGCCTGTCCTCAGACAGGAGCTGCTCCAGCCTTCAGACCATCCTTGCAACCTCCTCTGGACTCGCTCAAACAGCTCCATGTCCTTCCTATGCTGAGGACTCCAGAGCTGGACTTAGGGCTCCAGGTGAGTTCTCACGAAAGGAGAGCAAGGGGCAGAATCCTCTCCCTCGCCCTGCTGGTCACACTGCTTTCGACGCAGCCCAGGACACGATCGGCTTTCTGGGCTGCGAGCGCAATGTTTGGATACAGAGGAAGACACATACCTGCCAAAGACACATCCCGCCATACCCCCCAGCACATGGGAACTCGGCAAGGAGCACATTTAAAGGATTCATGAACAGAGCCAAGAGGAAAGCTATTCTGTTTCATAGCAACCTCCAAGGTTTTGCAGTTTGTTTCTGTTCTTATTTTGGGACAGAAACAAAATGTTCTTGACATTTTTCAGCAACAAAACGGTAAGGAGTTATCAGAGTTTGATATCACCATCTTGCCTCATAGTAGGTCGGGTAGAGAAACAAAGCATTTCACACTCAAGAAAAATTGTCTGGCATCTTCCCTACCAGTTTGTGTTAGATCAAGAATTTCAAACCCTCTTTCCACAATCCAGGCCTGCACTTCAAACAAACAAATAATCAAACAGTTATTAGGTGACAGTGTCCAGACCAACTGCTCTTTTTCCAGCTTTAAAGCCAAAAGTGTTCCTAGCGATACACTGCTTTAACCAAGAATGCTTACATTGGAAAACCTTCCTCGAACCATGAGTGCTCTGTTCTTCTCAGGAAGTTAGGAAGGAAGCACCCAACTGAGAGCCCCCATCTCCCCCAGAAAAACTCGGGTTTGGAGCAAACAGTGCTGCAAATGAGGCTGCATGCACCACTTCCAAACACAGAGCAATCTGTACTGATGGAAACAATTTCCCCCCGCCCAGGTCTCACACATGCACAAGGACGTCTCCAGGTTACAGCCAGAACCATAGAATCACCAGTTTGGAAAAGACCCACCGGATCATCAAGTCCAACCATTCCTATCAAACACTAAACCACGTCCCTCAGCACCTTGTCCACCTGTCCCTTAAACACCTCCAGGGAAGGCGAATCAACTCTCTCCCAGGGCAGGCTGTGCCAGGGACCAATGACCCTTTCTGTGAAAAATTTTTTCCTAATGTTCAGCCTAAATCTCCCCTGGTGGAGCTTGAGGCCATTCCCTCTCGTCCTGTCCCCTGACACTTGGGAGAAGAGCCCAGCTCCCTCCTCTCCACAACCTCCTTTCAGGTAGTTGGAGAGAACAATGAGGTCTCCCCTCAGCCTCCTCTTCTCCAGGCTAAACACCCCCAGCTCTCTCAGCCGTTCCTCATAAGGCCTGTTCTCCAGCCCCTTCACCAGCTTCGTTGCTCTTCTTGGACTCGCTCCAGAGCCACAACATCCTTCTTGTGGTGAGGGGCCCAGAACTGAACACAGTACTCGAGGTGCGGTCTCACCAGTGCCGAGTACAGAGGGAGAAGAAGCTCCCTGGACCTGCTGGCCACGCCGTTTCTGATCCAAGCCAAGATGCCATTGGCCTTCTTGGCCACCTGGGCCACTGCTGGCTCATGTTCAGTCTCTGTCAACCAACACCCCCAGGTCCCTCTCCTCCAGGCAGCTTTCCAGCCAGGCTTCTCCTAGTCTGGAGCTGCTCAGGGTTGTTGTGCCCCAAGGGCAGGGCCCGGCATTTGACCTTGTTAAACCTCATGTCACTGGTCTCAGCCCATGGTCCAGCCTGTTCAGATCCCTTTGGAGCCTCCCTACCCTCCAGCAGATCCACACTTCCACCCAACCTAGTGTCATTCCCAAACTTGCTAAGAGTGCACTCAATGCTTTCATCCAGGTCGTTGATAAAGACTTTGAACAGGGCTGAACCCAGCACTGAGCCCTGGGACACCACTTGTAACTGGCCTCCAGCTGGAGTTAACTCCATTTCCCACCACTCTCTGGGCCCGGCCATCCAACCAGTTCCCCAGCCAGGAGAGTGTGCGCCTGTCCAGGCCAGAGGCTGAAAGGTGCAGGGTGCTGAAGAGCTGCAATGCTGCATGAAAAGACCAGCCACGGATCACAACCTCAGCACTCCTCAAGTTCCCACAGGATTCCTGGTCCCTCTGGTGGTGGGGAAGTCACTGCATTGACAAAGGGACCAGCACAGCTGCTCCTGCCTGGTAGAGTCCTCACATGGGCTCCCCTGTTCATTCTTCTGCATCAAACACACACCTCCACACACCATACACAACACGTTTGTTCACTCAACCTTCTACTTCTCCGGCCAGCCATTAAACTTCTTTAGGGCAGGGACAGGCAATGAATCTGTAGGTCAACTCTTTATACATAGATATAGAAGATTTATTTGTGTAGTTACCTTCAAAGAGGGGTTAGAATTATAGAATGGCTTGGGCTGGAAGGGACCTTAAAGATCATCCAGTTCCAACGCTCCAGCCACAAGCAGGGACACCTCCCACTGGATCAAAGTGCTCAGAGCCCCATCCAACTTGGCCTTGCAAGAGAAGCCACATCGTTATATATCTGTATAGCTATCTATATAGCTATAATCCCATGGGGGGAAAAAATAATTAAATAAATTTTGTGTTTGCTGTGAGGTTTAGGGTTCTTTTTTCTTAAACACAGAATAATTATATGCAAAAAGATGGAGAGAAACACAGAAAACCCCTGGATCTCTTTCACAGATTTTCCTCATTTCCTGCAATTTCATGCCCTGCACAGTTTTGCCTCTACTGCACACGAAAAGGAAAGAACAACTCTGCGTGTGGAGATTCCCATGCAGGAAACTGGCTCTGAAATACAGGGGTTTGGCAGAAAACAATGAGAAACACAAAGAGGAAAAGGAGCCTCACATACAAGAGGCAAGACAAACAACGGCCTCGAAAACCAAGGAGCTGTGACAGCTCAAGTACTTCGAGTCTTGATTTCTTCCATGACAGTGGAAGAGCCATTGAAGGAGTCTAAAAGAAGTGGAAGAAAAAAGGGAGAAAAATAATTAAAAAGAAAAAATAGAGAATGAACCCAAGAGGCTCTTTCCCCAACAACCAAGCAGCTAAAGCTTTCCGCACCAACCTGACAAGAACGTTCCCAGGGAAAAAGCAAGCTGCCAGCTATATTCCCAAATTTAGCACAGAAATATTGTGACCTATGACAGTGAATATTTCCTAACTTATAACCACAAGGATAAATAGAAACTTAAAAAAGAAAAACAGGCTTCTAGACACATACTACTGACTTGAACTCCAAACAGCCTCAGAGCACAGCAGCTTTTTCTCACCAGAAAACCCCACAATAACCCTATAGTTCCCATTATTTTTTTTCAAAGGAAGTTGGAAACTACTATTGCTCAACTACAAACCACCAGAATTATTAAAATAACTTGGCTATATTCACCACAGGTCTCTGAAGACTGAGCGCAGACGTATGCGTTCGCTCTGAAGGCAACGCAACTACACACCGTGCAAAGCTGGGGAGGGGTGTGACCCACACACCTACCACGGCCAAGGAAACAAGAAACCTCCGCACGCTTGGAATAAAGGCAAAAACTGGTAAGTAGCATGAAGTAAGCCAGTTATTCTTATAATGCTTTTTTTTTTGTATTCACTTTTTTAGGATCGCGGTGCATCACTACAACCATCTGTTGCACAAGTTAACGAAGCTGCAAGGAGTCAAGCATCCTCCCAGTGACAGATGAGCTGCTTTTGGGATCCTTCTGAGTCTGGGTGAGGAAGCACCATTCATTGCTCCTTATCAAAATGCACATTCCCCTGCTGGGCTGGGCACTGAAGATTAGATGATCCTACTGAATCAGAGGGAATCCTGAGCATGTGAGGAGGAAAGGAGGAAAAAAATCAGCGCAAAGGAAGAAAGAAGGGAGTAAACCCAAACTCCAAGCAAAACCCTCACTTATTCCTACCATTTTAGGGAAGATTAAAAAAAAAACCAACACACCCATCACAAACTCACAGCTTTTTAGTCTTCCCTTCCGTCTGCCCTGCAGAACTGCAGTTCCACACAAGTTCCAGATTGATTTCCCAGCTGCCCCAGAGACAGCTGGATACAGAATAATACTTGGTAAGGGTAAGCACTGTGCAGGCTTGAGATAAGGCTGTATATCTGCTAAAACCATCGGCAAGGGCGCAATAAAATCCGTGTGGTCACCGTTGGGTTTCCGTGATGACAAAACGCAGATACCAACAGCCGACAGCTCCTCTAAAGAAGCCAGCTCAAGACAGGAGGCTCAGGAAATTGCTCTCCATCACTTCATGCACTGTTTACACTGGGAACCTCACCCCTGCAATCTTGCTTGCCAGAGATGCTCACGGTTTATATTTGGGAACACAACTCTGTAGCTACAGAATTCCACCAAATAAAGGTCCTGTGTGCCTTTCCCTTGTCTCCTGCCTTTGTTTTGGGGCAAGCTCAGCAAAGTTAGGGTTCCTGCAAAAAATCTTTCCATTTTTACAGTGGTTACAGATACTGGGGAGAGGCAAATTGTAGATAACTAACTTGCTGGATGGTACCGATCAGCATGGTTTAGTATTTGATAGGATTGGTTGGACTCAATGATAGCGATGGGTCGTTCCCAACCTGGTGATTCTATGATTCTACGATTAGTTACCCTATATCACCACTTACGCTTTATTTCTTTACATGTATGGACTTGCCTGAACAGCGATAGGACAAGGGGAAAAAAGATTTTTAGCAGCAGAATTGTACCAAAAAGTTAAAGGTCTATTAGATGTGATTTCAGGTTCTTTCACCAACCAGCTTTGCAGCTGGTGCCTCTTAATTACAAACAGTGACAACTCCTCAGAAATCCCAAGCTCAGGCTATTATTTACAATAATTGTACTACCTAGCAAACAATGGCACACAAAAAAACTGATTTATGGAAAAGATGGTCTCTTCTTAGCTCCTAACAGCAGCTCCTCAGTGTGGGGTCAAGAAAGCAACACCTTCCAAAACCTGGTGCTTCTTAAAATACAAGGCATGCTTCAGCTTCCAGCAAACCTGTCAACACCAACACAATAGTCGTGTCCTGAGCACGTCTATTTTTAACATTTTCCATCCACGCAAAGTACAACTATTTAATAAATCTAAAGGAAGCACAATTAAAAGAGAGTTGAACAAAATTCAGGGGGTGTTCAGCTAGCGTGAACACAAGTTATAACCTCAGGCAGCCCAAATGTGCTGCACGGATGACTGAATCACCAGTTTATGCCGGCCAGAGAGGCAGGAGGGATGCCAAAAACTGATGCTACATCACCTGGGAGCACAACAGCACGTGACAGGGTTGAGTCCGATGCAAAGGTTGACACACAATATGCTTGTGTGATGGAGTGAGGGTCATCAGGCACAGCTGCCATGAAGAATAGGTGTTGAAAGGATAAAGCTGACCTTAAGTAGTGTATTATTCATTAGATATATCTGATCCCTTTCATTTTCTTTAGGATGCCTAGGATCACACTGTAAATCCCAGCACTCTCAAAGCGCCTTAAACCCTCCCTGCACTACGCTCGTGTGTGCACGCTATCTTTAGCGAACATGCCTTTGCTTGCCTCGCTGGCAGGATTTGGCTTGTGCTCAGGCTAAAGGCATCCTGCTCCAAAACAGTCACAAACTCACCGTGCTGGAAGGAAACCACGCGTTCAGCATCAAACCCAAAACGGTCTGGAGGTTTTTCAGCCTCCCTCCCAGCAGGAAGGAAGGGCTGAGCATTCCCAAACCCCCAACAGGACTCTGGGGCTTACGTACGCCGGTGACTTCACGCTGCTTTTGAAACCTACCCCATTTTGGATGGCTTTCAAGCATTATCTGGGGAGGAAGGAGTTGACTATTCACCACCTTTTCCCCAAATGGGAGAGGAGGGGGAAGGACGAAGTTGTGCTGCTATGAAATTTGCACTTGCAAAGGAGCTTTTGGTGATCCCACAGCAGAGCGTGTCCTTGGGCTCTGCTATCGGCCACCCCTGGCAGGGATAACACAGAAGCGACCTCGATGGGTGCTCTGCCCAAGCACCCCACAACCTGAACACCTCGCCAGTGATCACGGTGCCTCTTCCCAGCCCATCAGAGGCAGCTCCAGGCTGGCAGATGCCTGGATCCTTCCAGCAAGAGTCGCCTGGGCAGGAGCTGCTGCATACCCATGCAAAAATGCGTCGCTCCAGGGGATTTCTGCCTCATCTTTATCTTTGTGTGGGCAGGATACATAGCAAAGGGAGACCTCAGTAAGAAAAGCCCTCGGGTATGCTAAACTCTAGGCACCTGCAGATTAAGCAGGTAGGTGAAAGCTGATTAAAAGAAAAAAAAAACAACCTCTCCTTAGGACTAATGAATACAGCTCATTTGCAGAGCCAAAGAGTCCTTTTTTGTCCACCAAAATACAAGGCATAAACATTTTTACATCTACGTTCTACAAAGGTTTATCATCATCCATCGGTTGACTCTGTTTGCTGGAAGAGCAGCTCTATAGCTCTGTACAGGCAGCCAACCTGCAGGAAACCCTCCTCCTAGGAGACGCATACGCCAACTTCTCATCTCTTAGGAAGATTTTTAACAAAAGAAATGCTGACGCAACATCAGCCCAGCCAACCCGACACTTCAAAAGCTGTTCTGCAGGAGCTCCTTGAGTAATTAACCCAAAGTGCTGAGACATTTCAGTCACCCTCTCTCCTCTGGCTGCATGTTTAACTCTTACATACGTGATGAATATCAATGGCACAAGAGTTCTTCTTGGACTCCATCTCCTCCATTGCTATGAGAAGTCCAAATCATAAAAAGAAAAGTCATTATAGTGTTATTAACTCGAAAATTAGTAAGCCTGTACATTTAATTGCATTGGTATGCAGCATCTTAATCCTCAGCACTGTTTATGAAAATGAAATTTAGTTTCACAATGGATCTTTTTGACAATTCTTTGTGATAAAATACTTGAAAAAAAGACAAACCAGTGAACTGTTTTATCAAGTGCTTTTCCACTATAGGTCAATCCCTTGCCCTTGAATCTGCTTCCAAGAGAGTCAAGAAGCTGAATAAATATCAGTTTGCCTACTTATTTTAATGGGTTATTAATTTTATGAAAAACAAATCTCATTTTTCCTTCTTATGCAAAGTCAGCTAAAACAAGCTAGGAGAGCTGAATCTCCAAACAGAGACATTTTTCATAAACTAAAACTCAACAATAATTCAGTGTTTTAACTTAAATATATATATGAACATCTTCTCTATGAAAATCCTCCCCCAGAAATGCTCTCCAGGCTCTCAATCTTTTTCTCAGGTTTGTTTCTTCAACTAATGAGCTGCATCCATGCGCAAGGTGCAAAAGTTGAAATTTTAGATTGCTCATTTCCTTCCATTTACAGAAGCCTGAGCTTTCAAAGCCCACAGCAGCTTCCCCTAACCTCAACTCCTTACTTTGAGTTTTCCCTATTGCAAGGATCCCTGAAAAAAAAAACAAAAACAAAAACAAAAACCCCAACCCTTTCAGGGTGTTTTCAAAATTGGCTGCAACTGGTGTCAGTCCATCCTCATCCCCAGGTTGTGTATCCATGGTGCCTCCTTCCCACTAACCGGCACCTCGAACTCCACCAGGCATATCCCGGTATCATCAAGGCCACCAAGAGGTTATCTTTCCATCAAATTAGCTGCTGGGACTTCATTAAGCAAGCTGACACAAGGGTTGTATGATTGCTTGCCCCCAGCTGTGGGGAAGTGGGCAGGGCTGAGAGAAGCCAGTCCACCTTGAGACACCGTGAAGCCGCACCTTCATTCCTGGCCTCTCGAATTTTAAGCACCGCACAGAGCCACAGGACACCTTCTGCAAGGACACCGGGCGATCCAGGCAGGCAAAACGCTTCTGCCTTGTAATCTGTTGTCACAGCAACTGAACCCAAAACACAACTGTCAGCAGAAAAGCCTTGGGGCTGGGGGAAAAGGAAAGCGGGGAAGCAGCAGACGGGCAAGATAAAAACTGTATGGAGATACACGGCAAGTATTTGAGCACATGAAAAACCTTCATGCACACGCCTACCTCCCACCCAAAACCTTTTGCAATCCATCACCTTTTCAGCTAAGCCGCCTGTGCCAAAAGCTGGCTTTACAACATCAGCAGGAGAAAAGCAAAAGCTCAAAGGCTCTGTACATTTAAGATAAGCTTCCCTTGAGCAGGCAAGCCGAGCTACCTGAACAAAGCCAGCCCTTCTGCAGACCACATACAGCTACGGGAGCACACGCTCTATCCGCCTCTTGGACTATTACCAGTGAATTTCTTAATCAAGTCTGGACACGCGTCACTCCTCAGAAGGGGTTGATAAAAGTTTTTCCGTGTTACACAGAGACGTGAACCCAACATTCCACGCTTTTGCATCCTCCATGGGTCCAAAGGCAATACCAACTCATTTTCTTGAGGTTTCTTCCAGCTGGTCTCTTGTGGTTCCCAGGTTTTCTGCAGCCGGGCAGAAGGCGCAGCGGGGATGCCCGGACCAGGCAGCTGTGTGTTTGCAGGAAGGACAAAAGCCAGCGGGGCTGCTAGCACTGCTGCAAATTTCAAAGGCTCATGCGATTTAGCCAGGCACAGTATAAACTTTCTGGTACACAGCACTAACTATGCAGATTAACGACTTCAAGCTCCATTCCTTTTGCTGAACCACCTCTCTTCTCACATCCCTTCTCTATAGCCTATGGTAGCACTCAATACCACTCCCACTGATGGGATCACCCTCTCAAGACATGTATCACTCCCTCCCACTGTTTTCAAGTGAATGTCGACTTTTTAAGAGCGGGAGCAATAAAAATTACAAAAAAGCAGGACCTGGGGGACAGAAAGGCTGGCAGACAGGGTCCCTCCCAGCCACCAGAGCAGCATGTTAATTTTCCACAATGCAATTCACAAAAGACCATGCCGCAGCCGGGGAGTCACAAAACAGACCGAACAGATGACATGAAAAGGTGATTAATTCACAGACAAATTAACGAGGAGACACATTGGGTATGAGGTTTCGCAACAGGATAAACAGAAATTCCTATAAACATTCACAACCTCCTCCGTCTAACAGCCAGAAACAGTGTCCAGGCAAAGCTCTGCATCAGCGGCCGAGACGACAGCATTGTTGGAATAGTGTTAATTAGCTAGAAAGTACAAAGAGACCAGAGATGACTGCTTCACGTGCACCAGAAAAGCAGGCCAGTTCTTCCCTGACACAAACAGGAGCTCTGCAAGGGCTGTAACCAAAGCTCTCTACCTCTGCCGACAACCGGCCAGCACTGCTGCTGCATCCCAGCTGCTCCAGGCACTTTCAGACAACACGGGAAGGTACTATGAATTAGGAGTAAAACACGATTTGTCATCAAAAAAAAGAACCAGGATTACTGCCATGCTTTTGCCTGAACAGAGAATCGAAGCACAGAAAAGGAACAAACTCAACTTGCGGAATCTTCTCCTGTCCTTCCAAGAGCTTCACACCACAAACAGATTTCTAAACATACACCACTGGGTACCAAATTGAAGACCCTTTAAGACTGCCTCTCAGTAGACAGTTTTTCATGGAATTATGTACTCAGTACTCAAAGTCTGCCAGGGAACAGCAAGAAGCATCCTGGCATGCAAGGAGTGCCCTCACCCCAGAATTTACAGCCTTCCCAGCATCTTCCAGGCTTATCCTCATGCAGCTCTAGCCTCTTACAAGGAAAGTAAGAAAAATAAGGCAAAATCTGTGGCAAAGAAAACACACCCTAAAGCTGACCAAATTCATAAACACTATTGCTGCCCACTTGCCAGGAACAGACAAGCTACATGGTCTGATCCTGCAGAATTCCAGCCAGACCCTCCCTCACCACCTACACGGGTGACTTTCAGTAACATATTCATAGAATCACCAGGGTGGAAGAGACCCACTGGATCATCGAGTCCAACCATTCCTATCAATCACTAAACCATGTCCCTCAGCACCTCGTCCACCCATCCCTTAAACACCTCCAGGGAAGGTGAATCAACCTCCTCCCAGGCCAGCCTGTTCCAGAGCCTAACGACCCTTTCTGTGAAAATTTTTTTCCTAATGTTCAGCCTAAACCTCCCCTGGTGGAGCTTGAGGCCATTCCCTCTCATCCTGTCCCCTGTCACTTGGGAGAAGAGGCCAGCTCCCTCCTCTCCACAACCTCCCCTCAGGTAGTTGTAGAGAACAATGTGGTCTCCCCTCAGCCTCCTCTTCTCCAGGCTAAACAACCCCAGCCCTCTCAGTTGCTCCTCATAAGGCCTGTTCTCCAGCTGCCTCACCAGCTTCGTTGCTCTTCTCGGGACTCGCTCCAGAGCCTCAACATCCTTCTTGTGGTGAGGGGCCCAGAACTGAAAACAGGATTCGAGGAGCGGCCTCACCAGTGCCGAGTACTTCCAATGGCCTCAACTCTCCGATATAAAGAAATTTAGCTCTGAAACAGGATTAAGGCGTTGTTTATTCCTGCTTTTTGGGATACTGACAGACAAGAAAAACTAAGGTCACTTGCAAGAGAATTGTGGTTTTAGAGCTGTGGGTCTGTCAGTCAATTAGTTGTTTCCACAATTTGAAACATCAACTCTTCACAAAAACCACAAGCTTCCCTTCCCAACCAGAAATCAGGACTCTGGCACTGCAGCTCCCTACGTGCGATGCTTTCAGACAAAATGCCAAAAAGAAGCAGACGGCTTTTTCCTAACAGTTACGATACAACTGAAAAAGGCTCTTATTTCCCAAATGTGCCATGAAGCTCTTGGAAAAGCTCGCCTTTCCATCATTAATTCCAAACCAACCCACGCTTCGTTCCATAAGGAATTGGGGTTTAGCTGTCCCAACCGTGGAGGCAGCAGGGATAGCCCCACTCGCCCCCACACAAGGGAGGGTGTGAGAAAGGGGCAGTGCGCCCGGCGGGCTGTATGCAGAGCCACCCTGCTCCAAAAGCAGAAGAGTGGTGACTCGTGTAATGCCAGTAATTTAATCGGTTAACTCAAGCCTGCAGAGCACGGATGGAGAGACCCAAGAGCCATCCTAGCCCCGCGCACCCCTCCCAGTTCGGCTGGGGAACAGAGGAGGGAGCAGGCGGGGAGGCAAAGCAAGGAGAAAACCAGATTTCACTCCAGAGACACCACACAATGATGGTGGGATGGATGGTGCTTTATTCAGAGTTCATGTCTTGCTCTGCAGCAGCTGCCCCATCCTCACAGCCCCAAATGTTTTTACTCCGTGCTTCGTGCATTTTATTCATAACTCTGATGGGAATCAGCAGCGAAAAATGTTAGTTTTTAATGACAAAGTAAAGGTTTCAACTCAGGAAAACCTACAGCTGTCCCTCAACGAGGGGCTGCTTCTTTCCCGAGGCCCAAACAAGCAAAAGATGAGAAACTACACAATCACAGTAAGCGTTTTGCAATTTTGGAATCATAGAATCCCCAGGGTGGAAAAGACCCACTGGATCACTGAGTCCAACCATTCCCATCAACCACTAAACCACGTCCCTCAGCGCCTCGTCCACTTGTCCCATAAGCCCCTCCAGGGAAGGTGACTCAACCACCTCCCTGGGCAGCCTGTTCCAGTGCCCAATGACCCTTTCTGTGAAAATTTTTTTCCTAATGTTCAGCCTAAACCTCCCCTGGTGGAGCTTGAGGCTATTCCCTCTTGTCCTGTCCCCTGTCACTTGGGAGAAGATAGAAATTTCTGAATTTGCCTTGGAGCTCTCTCCCATCCCGGTCTGATCAGAATGGAATCCGCCAGCCTCTTGCCTGAGGACACGGCTAAAGCAGCCAGCGCAGGGGGCTGTGATGGGACAGAAGCGGTGACCGTACCCACACAGGCTGAGAAACAACCGCTGGGACATATCATCAGCACAACTCCTCCTCAAGGAAGCCCCCCGGGTAGCAAGAAGAAAGAGGGACCAGAAAATATTAATTAAGCAGGCAGGAGGTCTGCAAGCTTAGAGCAGCCGCAGCCCAAAGCATCAGCTTCTCAACTAGTTCATCAAGCAGTTGATTCAGCATTGAGAAATTGCTTGTCCTACGTCATTCCAGCCAGGAGAGCGGGACCCAGGAGACCCATGAAGGCAGCCAGAGAAAGCAGCAGCTGGAAGGAAGGCACCAGCTGCTGTACCAAAACCAAAGGAGGCTGCGGGGCCAAGCCCTGGACCTCGACCACAAGAGGCAGAGGGGGACACGCTGGATCCCCCCGTACAAATCCTTTTTTCAGGAGCTGGGAGGCAGGGGCAGCAGGCAGGGCAGCCTCTTCACAGCGGCTCCCCAGGGACCAGCCCCGCAAGCTGCTGGGAAGAAAATTCCACTGCAAAATCCCACAGGATGTAAAGAACTGCAGATGAAAGAACTATAAATAACCACCCTCTTCAGAAGCGGGCCACAGAAGACCTAGGACAAGAACATTTTCTTTTTACCCGGTCAAGCAGTCCCACGTAACCAAGAAGCATCAGATGGGGGGCTTTCCAGAAGAGACTGATGTTCCATTCCAGTAACGTCAGTAGGAGGTAAACCCAACCCAAACCGTGCCTTTTGGAGCATTTAGCTCATGCTGTACTTACAGGGTGTGCAGTATAAGAAAGTGCCACAAAAACTGCCGATTTATCCCTCTTGAAGAAGCCCAACGCAACCATTCGCTTAAAAACTGAGAGATACATTATCTTTTAATTCAAAGACAGTTAGAATATTTACCCCAAACTCCACAGTGCTCTGTTGGCCTTAGAGGACCCACAGAAATGAGTGTTTGGGGCAAACCATGGGCAAGCCAGCCACTGCCCAAGTGAACATACACATGTTGGGGAAGAACACCCGTTAAACCAGATTATGAAGTCTGGCAGGTTTTAGGGGTTTAGGGATGTTTTTTTTTCTTTTATGACAGTCCTCAGATACAGCTGATCTTTCTGTTGCAAAGGGGTAAGGATAATGCAAGGGCCAAGCCTTCCTCCTTCTCACCTCAGCCCATTGGTAGGGGCTGGCTGTCACATCCAAAGCCATTTAACAGTCCTGCAGCCTAATCTCTTGTGACACCTCACCTGGAGCCCTGCATCCAGCACTGGGGGCTCCAGCACAGGAAGGACATGGATCTGTTTAAGCTGGTCCAGAGGAGACCACAAAGATGATCTAAGGGCTGGAGCACCTCCCATATGAGGACAGGCTGAGAGAGTTGGGGTTGTTCAGCCTGGAGACGAGAAGGCTTCAGACGACCTTAGAGCAGCTTCCAGCACTGAAAAGGGCTTCAGGAAAGCTGGGGAGGGGCTCTCAATCAGAGAGGGCAGGGATAGGATAAGGGGGAACAGCTTTCAGCTGAAAGATGGAAGACTGAGATGAGATCTTAGGAGGGAATGTTTTCCTGTTGGCAGGGAGGCCCTGGCCCAGGTTGCCCAGAGCAGTGGTGGCTGCCCCATCCCTGGAGGGGTTCCAGGCTAGGTTGCACAGGGCTTGGAGCCCCTGATCCAGTGGGAAGTGTCCCTGCCCACAGCAGGGGGGTTGGAACTGGATGGGCTTTGAGGTCCCATCCAACCCAAACCATTCTGTGATTCTGCGATCTTCCCAGATGAGCAGCATCTCAAGCCTCTGATAGTCAGAGGATTACCCAGCTACTATGGGGCTAGTGACCTCCTGTAAAACCTAGAACCCTCTACAGAGCCCAGCCAGGCCAGCCATTCTCCCTCTCAAAGTCTACAACAGAGATGAGAACGTTACAGAAATCTGACCCAAAACCCCACAAACCCTGGGTCTTTGCAAGATCTCAATACATCAGCTCTAGTAACACCTTAAAATTATCTACATTTTCCTCCTCCAGAACAAAAAAACCCAAGCCAACTGTGCAAACAAGCCCTCGGGCTACATGGAAGCCTACCTCCCATGTGCAAGATGGTACTAGTTTACCTACCTCCAGAAAAAAAAATCCAATAATAGCTTTTGGATGCTATTTCTAAAAGAGGTAATTCTGAAATTCTCCATTGCTGAGCACAGCTGTGTTGTGTCAGAACTGCAGGCGTGATTACCACTGGGAACAGCTCTTTGATGAATATCACACTAGAATATCTAAAACAAGTAGAAGCACAAGAAACCAGGAGCGTTTTACCGCCCAGTTTCAAACCAAATTGCTGAAAATCACAGAACAACATAAAAGGGGCTGGTCACCGTGAAAGGGTGTGTGGGTGCTATGGTAAGTGATCTCTCAAATAGGGCTGGACCGGTAGAAAAGGGATTAAAGACTGAAGCTGATTTGATTTAACTAAAGTTAACTTTGTCATTTCCGTTCCTTTCTACGGTTGACAAGTTTTCACCATTTCCCAAGCCTCTACATCAGGAAATCTGATAAATTATCCTGGTTGACCTCTAAAGTATCTAACACCCCAACAAAGGCGACCGGCAGCTTGCACCTGCAACCTGGCACGCTATGAAAAGCGGCCTCGCGGCTCCATATTCCCGGTCCCATTTGACAACCATGCACGTTTGCTGAGAGCAGCTCCCTAATCTCAGGGCACAGTTGCTTCGTTAGCAGCCATCCCAAACCTCCTGCAAACACTGAGAGCCAACATCGCAGTCCCACCAGCAGCGCCGCTAAAACCCCTGCACTACTCAAGGGATGCTGCAGCAAACCAAAGCACGCTCTTTGTGGAGGGCTTAGCATTAAGAAACAGACCTTATATTACAAGGTTTTAAACACACAGGTCCTCAACACAAGCATCCACATCCAGCCCTCACCTGGAGCCTGTAAAGCCTGGTGTAACACACACACACAGGGCTACGCTGCACCTGGGGGAAAAACTACAACATACACGTGTGCGGCCCTCAACAAATCCAGCAAGGCAGCCGCAATTTACCAGGAAACTCTGAAACTCATCTTATTTTCCAATAAGAGTAGTTCAGAGATTCAGAAAAAGCAGGCTGAAGCAGTTGTTCTTGGGCAGGAGCTTGCGAGCCCCAGGCTGAGCTGTCAGAAGTTATTACAAACCAGAGACGGCGACTTTAGATGCGATGAGTTTAGTTTAACACACCAGACCTCGTATCCCAGCTAACCCACAGGTAGAAACAGAAGCAGACAGCGAGCCTGCATGCAATCACTCAGCACAGCATCACCAGTGGCAGCCAGTGATGAATTAGGGCCCCGAGGACACAAGCAGGAGGTCTCTGTCTAACAAGGGCCATACGATTAAGGACAACGCTCACGGTCCTGTTTTCAAGAATTACAGTGAACTAGAGATCCAAGTTTCCCATCTTGTGCATCTGTGCTGGAAATCATTTTCTCTACGTGTTGTCTGCAGAGAAATCCCATTTTTCATTTCCGTGGGAAGAAGCAGCCTGGGATTTTCACTTGCACGCTCAGAGAGGCCAGGAGAGCCTCCCAAAGCCTCCAGCTATTACAGAAATGCTACTTAATGCTACTGAATAAGCCAGAAAACTTTTCGGCAAGCTAACAATTCTGATCAGCAAACGACAGTTTCCAAGGTTAAAACCTACAAAAGGAAGTATTTGAGTGTTTCAAAACCAGTGGTTAATCCTCCCAGCCACTCATCTCCGGGCAAGCACCACAAATAACAGCTGGTTTTGCAGTAGAATGCGACAAAATCCCAGTCCCCCAAAATAAGTGCTGTGCCGTGTACAGCATTCCCAAAGGCGTCATGCTGGGGCATCAGCGTCTCGAGGAAGACACGGAATGGAGGGAGGTACTACAGAAAACCTGGGAATTTAAAAGGTATGCAGGAAGCGATAAGGAGCTTTAAAGTGACTTTATATAACTGCACTGAACAACTGCTGGCCATTAAAAGCCCTGATCTCTTCACTGCTCCTGTCGAAACCTGCAAAATGTAAATCAAGCCTTTGTGAGAACAGCTAAAATAGAGTCCCCTCAGGGCTCCACAAATACCATGGCAAAGCCACTGCAGCAGGGTTGGGTTCAAGACACAGCCCGTCACACCAGCCCGAAAGCCGGAAACATTCTCTCCCAAGGCCTAAATTCCCATTTCTGAGCTTTTATGTTGTGGCTACGCTGTGCAAAAGTTCATGTGCGCAGGTCCTGCATGTCCCGTGGTGGTTCCCAGGGAAGGCAACAAACCACAGCCTTGTAAAGTCTTAATGGGATAAACCGGAGAGCTGAGGGCATCACTGCGCTGTGCTAAATAAAACAAAGCAACTGACTGCATCCCTGTTGCACAAACTACGCACTTGTTTCAGGGCACATTTTATAGCCCTCCCTTCAAAAAAAGAGAAAGCTGCTTCTCTGTACTGAAGAAATAAATCTGGTACAAACAACTGGCTACTCAAACCGAAGCCAAACTGAAGAACTGGCCTCTCGCCTGGGTTTCCTTGTAAATGCTTTCACATGGCAGTCATACCCCAAACCACGCTTTGCGGACAAAGTATATATAACCAAAGAGCATCGCTCTGCTCAAAGCCAAATAAAGGACTGAGCGGTTAGAAAAGGGGGAGGGGAAGGAGATGGGCAATCCATTTTTTCTTTTACAAGTTTTCCTCTATTTCACACATTCAAGACACCACCAGGCTTGGCGACACGGGTTTCTAGGTTGGCCTACAGTAGGGATTTCAGAAGAATTCAAGAGCAGGAACACTCAGCTCTAACCACACTTCAAGCCCACAAACACACTCAACATGTTTTTAAGGAAGGCAACTAGCAATATCACTCTTCTTCTTGGATGGACGGCTAGCAGAGGGCTGCATTCTAGCACCAAACACCAGCTCTTCTTCCCAGGCAATGGGAGAAGAGGTGGGAATTGGTCTTCCCTGCCCACCACATTGTCCTGAACTCACCAGCATCGTCAGTCAAGCAAATTCATTGGCACCATCCCTGCTGAGATGTGGTGGGGAGGGAAAGCCAGACCAGCCTGCTCTTAGCTTGCAGGCTTGTTGATAGAAGCGTAGCTGCACTCAGTGGAAACAAGGCCGCTCCACAGCCACCAGCGCGCTGAGGACGCTGCTTCTTTGTCCGAGGAACAAAACACCAGGATCACGATAGCTGAAACCAAGACCCAGGCAAAGAGTAGAAGTGTTCGGGGAAAAATAAGAGGTGGCTGTAGCAGGGCCAGCTGGGAAGGGAACAGGCAGGAACACGTTAAAGTGGGTAAAAAAACATGTAGCAGCAACAGAAACAACAGAAAGCACACAGTGATTAGAGCTGCAGAGGGAAGAAGTGAGTGTGTTCAGAAAAAACAATATAATATCTGCAACAATGCAAGCCCAACAACACCACCCAGCACAAAAACACTCCATGGACCTCCGAGCTATTTCTTTTCTACTTCTTCCAGTGCTCAAAGGAGGCTCTTTAACTCTGTTTTGGTGCGTTAGGGGTCTAAATAGCAAAGCTGGGCTAAAACATATGCACACAAAGCGCTGGGAGATGACGGGACTATCCCAGTGCTCCCAGCAGAAGCAAACAGTACGGACTGTAAAAATAACATTGACGCTCCAGCTTCAAAAAAAAGCAGAGACCTAACTACATACCATAATGCTTTGGCTTCCATCTTCTATTTAAAAGCTGGCACCACTGACTCCAAGTCCCTTATTCCTGGAATATACAGGAACACCAGAGGGAGGGCAACATTGGTGGGGGAAAAAAAAGATTGGTTGCGTCAAGTCTAAATTAGAAATAATTCAACCAGAGGAACTGGAAAACGGGGGAAGCGAAAGGATGCTTTGAAGAGAAAAGGAAGGAAGGACACAGTGGTGCTCCCCTTCCTCTCGCCCACTAACCCAGTTACCCAGACACCACCCAGTGAACAGGCTCAGCTCCTCCCAATTTACAGCTGTAAACTGATGTCTCCAAGCCTCTGCGGGGAGGCCTCTTACTGAGGGGCTCTCAATACACTCTCATACAAAGTGAAACAGCTTTTAGAACTCCAGATGTTCCTTGTGCAGGGACAGGTAACTACCCCAATCCCCCTCTCCCCAGGAAGCACCCTGACTTCTAGGCACAGGACTCCTTTCCAAAAACCCCAAGGATCTGAGCCTTCAATTCAGTGATCTGCACTGTATTTTTCTATACCGAGCCCTTTGATAGCATCTACCCTCAAAACTAAAGACTTTTAAAGTTGTTTTAAGCTGCAAGTTGTAAGAAGATTCAAGGAAACCCCTGCAGGTCACTCTCACGCTGGCAACAGACCCATGGTTCTCACTGACCTTTTGCAGGCTCCTCCAAAATATGGCACTTATCTACATGGACCAAACCCGCTGGATGTTCCCCAGGACATCCTGAACTGCCAAAAACTCCACACAAGGCAGCATTTGCATGCTGGAAGCTCCTGAATGGATGCAAAGCAGCACGGACCGTTTAGGACTCCAGTGCTTTTACAAATAAAGGGCAACCGCGGCATCAAACAAGGACATGGGTTGGAGCACACAGCCTAATCCTCAAAGAAATAACTGCATAAAAGGGCTCTGTGTCCCAGAATGAGTTCACATCCTACCGAGTACACAAATACTTGTCAAGCCTTTGCCTCAACTTTCTTACTGCTGTCAGTAACTGAGCGTCCCGCGGACCACAGGGAACAGCTTGGGGGGGCACACAGAATCCAACACTGCACACACAGATGGCTTGAAGCCTTCACAAGAGTAGAGCAGAGCAAGGGTGCAGAGGAGCTGGGGTCATCTGAGGCTAAAATGGCACTTTCTGGTACTCCACGGCTCTTGGACGTGCAACGAGCTCAGCGATGCATACAAAGGCACACAGGAATATTAACTGCTTGCACAGCACGTGCACAGACAGCTTAATGCTTGTGCTGTTAGGTCTTCTTAAAACTCACCACCACCGCGCCCGTAACAAGCTTTCCATTCCTAAAAGGCTTTACACTACAAATACTCCACTCAAAAACCTAACTAGGAATAAAAAAAAAAAAAAAAAAAGGAACAAAAAACACACTCAAATATCGAAAAGCCAGGTAGGCAGCTTCTCCTTAAAAAGTTGCATTCCAGTCTACAAACACACTGGAGCAAATTCACAAAGCTACAAGAGGCTGCAAACAAACCTGAAACCCAAGCGACTGACAATGACCAGATTGCAACGCTGCAGCATCTTAAAGATGCCGTTGTTCCTCTTCAAAGAGATGTGCTCATATCTTCAAAGCCTGGGAATGGTTTTTACAAAATATCAGAGCAACATAATTTTTCCAACACTTAAACATGCAGATGCACAGACTCAAGGACAGAAGTAATACAGATCACAGAATAGTTTAGATCGGAAAAAAACTCTAAGAACATCGAATTGAACTGTAAACCCAGCTCTGCCAAGCCCACCACTAAGATCACAGAATCATAGAATAACCAGGTTGGAAAAGACCCACCAGATCATCGAGTCCAACCATTCCTATCAAACACTAAACCACGTCCCTCAGCACCTTGTCCATCCGTCCCTTAAACACCTCCAGGGAAGGTGAATCAACCACCTCCCTGGGCAGCCTGCTCCACTGTCCAATGACCCTTTCTCTGAAAAATCTTTTCCTAATGTTCAGCCTAAACCTCCCCTGGTGGAGCTTGAGGCCATTCCCTCTTGTCCTGTCCCCTGTCACTTGGGAGAAGAGTCCAGCTCCCTCCTCTCCACAACCTCCTTTCAGGTAGTTGTAGAGAGCAATGAGGTCTCCCCTCAGCCTCCTCTTCTCCAGGCTAAACACCCCCAGCTCTCTCAGCCGTTCCTCATCAGGCCTGTTCTCCAGCCCCTTCACCAGCTTCGTTGCTCTTCTCTGGACTCGCTCCAGAGCCTCAACATCCTTCTTGTGGTGAGGGGCCCAGAACTGAACCCAGGATTCGAGGTGCGGTCTCACCAGTGCCGAGTACAGAGGGAGAAGAACCACCCTGGACCTGCTGGTCACACTGTTTCCGATACAAGCCAAGATGCCAAACTATCACAGAATAGTTTGGGTTGGAAGGGACATTAAAGCCCATCCAGTTCCACCCCCTGCCATGGGCAGGGACACCTCTCACTGGATCAGGCTGCCCAAGGCCCATCCAGCCTGGCCTTGAACATCTCCAGGGATGGGGCAGCCACTTTCCAACCTGTACCAGAGCCTCACCATGCTCATGGTGAAGAAATTCTTCCTAACACCTAATCTATACCTTTCCCCTTCCAATTTAAGGGCATTCCCCCTCGCCCTGTCCCTGCCCTCCCTGACCAAGAGCCCCTCCCCAGCTTTCCTGGAGCCCATTTCAGTCTCGGAAGCTGCTCTAAGGTCCCCACAGAGCCTTCTCTTCTCCAGGCTGAACAAGCCCGACTCTCTCAGCCTGTCCTTGCACAGGAGATGCTCCCTGGCTACTGACAGAAACTGGTGGTTACACTGAGGCTTTTAACTTCCATTTAAGGACGTGAGGATGCAAACTGTGGGTCTAGCTTCCCATCGACCAGCTTGTCCTTCCAAACCAACCAACTCTTCTCTGTGTCCAGGCAGTTTAAATAAACAAAGAGAGGAAAAGAAAAAGCTCGCCCACAAAATAAAGTGAGAGTTACAACGCTATCCCAAAGGAAACTCTGGGAATGGTCTAACGACCCGCTGGGGCTACAAGAAAGCTGGGGAGGGACTGTTCATAAAGACTTGGAGTGATAAGACGAGGGGCAATGGGGATAAACTGGAGAGGGGCAGATTTAGACTGACAGAAGGAGGAATCTCTTCACAATGAGCGCAGGGAGGCCCCCGCGCCCCACGGCCACCCCAGCCACCGGGGGGGGGCTCCTGCGAGACAACAAGCAGGAGAGATAAACCGAACCCAGCTAGGACCCCATCGCTCGGGCCCCGAGCTGCCCCCAGGGCTGAGTGACACCCCCTTTAAACACCACGAGGCCAAACAGGGACCCCTCACACCGCCCCCTCCCCACCGCCAAAGGCTTCGGGGCTGCTCCCCCTCGGGGCGGCGCGGGCGGGTCTTGCTCACTCCCCAAGAAACGCTGCGGGCGGGCGCATCTTTACCCACATCCCCAAAAAACGCTGCGGGCGGGCGCATCTTTACCCACATCCCCAAAAAACGCTGCGGGCGGGCGCATCTTTACCCACATCCCCAAAAAACGCTGCGGGCGGGCGGGCGCATCTTCACCCACATCCCCAAAAAACGCTGCGGGCGGGCGCGTTTGTTTCCCCCCGTCGGGGCGACACGGGCGAGCGCCCTTGTTTCTCGGCGCAGGCGGCGCACGCCGCGCGGCTCGGGCGGGCGGGCGGCGGCTTACCCAGGTGCAGGGTGAGGTTGACGGCGGTGGGGTGCTGCACGCCGGCCAGCATGGTGCGGCTCTGCCACCAGGTGGCGTCGGCGGGGCTGTTGTAGTCGGTGAGGAAGGCGGCGCCGTGGCTCAGGTGGGGCTGGGCGGCGTCGCAGAGGTGGCAGGACTGGGTGACGCCGGTGACGCCGGTCTGCACGCAGTACTCCTCGGCCGGCGAGCCGCACGTGTGGGTGGCCAGCACGGTGGCGTTGAACGCCGCGTTGACGAACTCCGGCATGCAGCGCTGCGGCCGCCCGCTCCGCTCCTCCGCGCACTCGTCCATGGCGCCGCCGCCGCGCCCGGGCAGCCACAGCCACAGCACGGCCAGGCACAGCGCGCGGGGCCCGCCGCCACCGCCACCGCCCCCCATGGCGCTCGGAGGGCGCTCGGAGGGGCTCGGCCGCGGGCGGAGGGGGCTCGGCTCGCCGCCTGCCCGCGGGACCGGGCGGGGCGGGACGGGGCGGGGCGGGCGCGGGGCAGGCCGGGAGCGCGCCGGCGCGCGCGCGGGAACCGCCGGGACACGCCCCCCCGACCCCAACCCGCGCCCCTTAAAGCGGCGACGGCGGCTCCGCGCGGCACTTAAAGCGCGCGGGGCGGGCTGCGCCACCCGCCCCCCTCACCATCCCTGGGAGCCCCCATTGCGCACCGCGGGCGCAGCCTTAAAGTGGCGATGGCGGTTGTGGGGACCGGTCGTGGAGGAAGGCGGGGGTTAGCCCCAAGGGAGAGGGGAGGCTGCTATAAAGGCTCCTCCTGTTAAAGGCTTTGTAGAGGCCGAGGGCCCGCGCCTGGGCCCTTTGATCAAGTGTAACCCCCCTTTGATCAAGTGCAATCCCAAGCACAGTTACAGGCTGGCTGAGAATGGAGTGAAAGGGAAGATTTAGATCAGACTTTTGAAGAAATTCTTCACGATGAGGGTGATGAGGCCCTGGCCCAGGTTGCCCAGGGAAGCTCTGGCTGCCCCATCCCTGGAGGTGTTCAAAGCCAGGTTGGATGGGTCTTGGAGCCCCTGATCCCGTTGGGGGTGTCCCTGCCTGTGGCAGGGGGTGAAACTAGATGGGCTTTAAAGTCCCTTCTGACTCAAACCATTCTATGAATCTATTCTATGAAAAAAAATCTAAAGCTTTACAAGAAACATGAGCAAATGGATCAGTCTCTGCCAGCGGGAGCGCTCAGAGTTGGTCTCATTCCTTCCCGGAAGGAATGTGGAATGAGGGTCCAAGCGGACTGGGGTTGCCACCCCAGCTTCCATAAATTTTAATGAATTCCAAGCCATTTTAATTTCTAAATCCAGATCTCTGCGCTGCTCTGAGGCATCGGCTCTGGCAGAGACGGGGTTATGTTTTTTAGCTACCACCATAAGACCTCCCTGTGATCTTTCAGGTTTGGGAACCATGTAAAGATTTGTGTAAAACCTTGGAGTCATATAAGCCAAAACTGTTTTTTTTTTATGGTACAACGTGCTTCCAGAAGCCTGCTCAGAAAGCACGAAACGACTCGGTGAGACAGAAGCTGATGGGAGATGGGAAATAACTCCGTAAGATAGAAGCTGGTGGAAGATTCAAGCGAAGGCTTTGTAAACTCAGGGTTACTCGTGTTCTGAGAATGCCTGAATGCAGACGGTGGCCAAAAGAGCAGGAAAAAAAACGCCGTCCGTTCTGTGAAAAAGACGCAGTTTCTTGTTTCAAATTACACACACATGATATAGGAGCCAACCCTTCGCTCTGTATGTTCGGAAAGCGCGCGAGGCTGCTCACAAGGTCCACACAGCACGGAGCGTAAGCGAGCCTGGCCACTGTCCTGCTCCTGGTAGACGCTGTGATTACATTCGGGGCTGCACGTTGGTGCAGTGACTCCTCTTTTTGCCTCCCCCCAGAGTATTTGAGCTGGCAGCGATGAGACAGCGACCCCCGAACACTCCTGGCACCAGCAGAAGGGATGTGGCTGCCTTACAAAGTCATTTCCAGTGGAAAGTTTGATTTCCACTGCTTCCCTTCTGCCTTTCTTTCCCCAGTTTCTGAAAACAAGGAGCTGCTGAGCTGATGCCGTCGAGGCGGGAGTGCTCAGGGTCAGCCTGCAGGGAGGCACAGGGAGCAGATTGATGGGAGGGGGACAAGGATTGGGGCAGCTGGGACAAGGGGGCAAGGACTCCGAGGAGGATCAGAGGGTATCTGCCACAAATCCCACACAGCGGAGCAATGCGATCGTCCGTCCAAGCGTGGGAGGGTCCCATAGATAACAGGGAAAAAAAATCAGCCTAGTGCAAAATTCTTGTGTTTAAAGATACTCAGCTTTACTACCTAAAAGCAACGATTCGCCTGAGTTTTTTAACTAATCGTTTTCCAGCTTCTTGTTGTATGTTTGTAGGATGTTGCCCAGCAATTTATGTGAAGCCCTTCTGTCGCTTGCAGGTTACTGATCATGAGAAAGAGGTATCTGCTGATATTTGCTGTCAAAACCCACTTCAGACTCGTAACTGCAATTGCATCTTTGCCGTACATATTTAAAGCACTAGGACAAATGGATTGACACAATATGCCACTTATGAAACCTGCACTCATCTGACTGAAAGCAGAATTAAATCTCATATCTTTATTAATATATGACCTGTGCTTTCCTTTCAATGCTTTACCTGCTGACACACACTGTCCAAGAACTGCAGCATATTCCCCAAAACCTCATTTTCCTTCCAATGCAGCAAAAGTCACCCTCGTGTAAACTAACCATGTCTTAAAAGCACAGAATCCAGGTAACTTCTCTAACTTTGCTATGCTTAAGAGGGGTGAAAACCAGTAAAAATACCTTGTGGTCAATAAATTCTTACAACTGGAAACTCCCTCGAAGCAAAGTGAGTCACCCAGCTCGCCAGGAGTGGCCTGAAAGGAAGGAAGGGTTGTTTGATAGATAGGATGGGCAAACAACGATGAAAGTTTCAGTTAACCACCTGTAAAAAATGAATAATATTTGTGGCTAAGGTTCACAACTGTGCTGGGCTCAGAGAGCGTGGGCACAATGAAATGATGGTGAAAAAATGACATAGCTGCTGCTTCAAAAGCACAAGCAAGACTTCAGGCTTATTACCCGAAACTGCACTGAGCACAAGGACACGAAATGCTTCCTATTTAATATAAAGGCAGTCGGGGAAGAACTTACAGATTATTTATAAAGTCAGCTGTAAACATCGACACGTTATTACTTCAGTTCTTCGCTGAAGTATGCAGATCAAATTAAATTAGCGAGAGCAAGTGGGGAAGAGAGTAAGAACAAGAGGGAGAAATACCAAAAAGGAAAGCAACATAAAAACCTGAGAGGAAGCAGCCTTTATAAAAGCAACTCTTACAGGAAATTCTGCCAGCTTTGGGGAGACCAGAGGTTAGCACTATCACCTCCCAAAGAGACCTCTTCCAGAAAGATTTTGGGGTTGGAACTGGATGATCTTTAAGGTCTCTTCCAACCCAAACTATTTGATGAAATTCCCAGCAGTTTTCTGCCCTGCCTCCCACCATGCAGGGGCTTCTCCGGTGCCCCACTGCTTTCCCCAGTGGATGCAATGAAAACAACAGTAATCGCAGCAGACATCCACTTCCCCGGCACCAAATAACCAAAAACACTTAAAAGAAAACAAGTGAGTTGGCCGATACACCAAAGACTCTGTACAAAAGGGTCAAAATTCAAATGCTTTTACAGTTGGATGTGAAAAAACCCCACGCTGCAGCCTCCAGTAGCGCACTGGGGAACACAGAAAGCTGCTCTGAACCGTTTCTTTTTATGAAGATAAAAGCTAAGCTTTAGGAGATACCATCCCAGCTGGGACTCTGAGTCAGAATATTTAATCCAACCGATTAATTTAATCCAATTGTACCGAGTTGGATTAAATATTCTGACTCGGAGTCCCAGCTGGGATGGTATCTGTGATCCCACTGAGGCACAACCGCAATTTTTAATCAACTGCTCTGAAACACCTTTCCCAGTGCCCAAAGGGAAATGATCAAAGCAAGGTGGGATTTCCACCCAGTTCTTACCAGCTGGGCGCTGCTGCAGCTTAGTGTCAATGACGATGATGACGACGAAGCTTGATTTCTCCAGGTAATATCCTACCGGCACGTCTAAAACCGGAGAAAAAAGCAGAAGCAAAGCCTCTTGCATTTTATTTCAACAGAAACTGCAGATGGAAGGATGAGATTCAGGATCTAACGATCTCTTTCTGCATAGGATACAACCAAGGCAGCTTAGTGGTAATGTCACAGAAGTACACAGAAATGCATTCCGGTATTAAACAATGGTTTTAAGCCATCCTGTTTAGAGAGGTTCTTCCACAGCCAAGGAGAGGGGCGCAGAGAATGTGAATTAGCTGGGTAAATGTCTGAGGTATCCGCTGTCAGTAAAAGTACGGAGTAAATGAGAGAACCATGCTAGTAACTATATATTCACACCTCTCTCAAACTCTGGAAGCAGAGAGTTAGTGCCGTCTTATAAACAGAATTGAAAAAAGAGAGCTAATAGCCGTGAAAGCAGAAGGTGTTTCATAAACTGATTTATTTCAGTGTGACTTTCTTAGTCGCATTTTTGCAGATTATCCTAAATAATCCTGTACAGCCACTACGGGCAGGTGAATCAAAAACCACCTCTAAGATCATAAGAGGTAATCTGCTGCTTACAAGTTTCTGCAGACCCAGGAGTAATGAAAGACGTAAGCTGATTATTTTATCTCTTTTCTGAAGTGGGTCTGGGATGCATCCTCACTTTTTCTCCTGAAGACTGTAATGCTGGAAAGAAATAGGCTAAAACAAAAAAAAAACATGAAAGGACTGTGCCGCTTTTCATCTTCCCACTGTGGATTCAAACACAGCCCATCCTCTTAACCAAAACCCATTTGAGTTAACGGATGTCTGGTGGTGTATGCAAAATGAATTTGTAATCTTTGGTTCCTAGCAGATAAGATTTTTATCTGTACTCCGTTCTTTATTATTCTGTGGTGTAGCCCTGTGCTGAATGTAAGCAACCACATCTCACAGGTGTTAGACTGCGGCAGTAACATCAGAAGGATCTGAACCAGCCCTGACAATATATTCTTCCCCTCTCCAAGACCTCCACTCACCCGTCCCATAGCACCACTGCAAAGCCCACTGACAGCAGCGTGGGGAAAGGGACACACATCGATGGCTGCGTTCAGCCTGGAATCATCTAGTGGGCTTCTCCTTCCCTTCCAGCACTGCCAATCTCGACCAATACACAGATAAGGCGCGTCAGTGCTACAGACTAGGAGAAGTCTGGCTGGAGAGCTGCCTGGAGGAGAAAGACCTGGGGGTGTTGGTTGACGGGGACTGAACATGAGCCAGCAGTGGCCCAGGTGGCCAAGAAGGCCAATGGCATCTTGGCTTGGATCAGACACAGTGTGACCAGCAGGTCCAGGGAGGTTCTTCTCCCTCTGTACTCGGCACTGGTGAGACTGCTCCTTGAATCCTGTGTTCAGTTCTGGGCCCCTCACCTCAAGAAGGATGTTGAGGCTCTGGAGCGAGTCCAGAGAAGAGCAACGAAGCTGGTGAAGGGGCTGGAGAACAGGCCTTATGAGGAACGACTGAGAGAGCTGGGGGTGTTTAGCCTGGAGAAGAGGAGGCTGAGGGGAGACCTCATTGCTCTCTACAACTACCTGAAAGGAGGTTGTGGAGAGGAGGGCGCTGGGCTCTTCTCCCAAGTGACAGGAGACAGGACAAGAGGGAATGGCCTCAAGCTCCACCAGGGGAGGTTTAGGCTGAACATTAGGAAAAAATTTTTCAGAGAAAGGGTCATTGGGCACTGGCAGAGGCTGCCCAGGGAGGTGGTTGAGTCACCTTCCCTGGAGGGGTTTAAGGGACAGGTGGACGAGGTGCTGAGGGACATGGTTTAGTGTTTGATAGGAATGGTTGGACTTGATGATCTGGTGGGTCTTTTCCAACCTGGTGGTGGTCAGATGAATTAATTCCATCAATTTCTGCATGGCACTACGTCTGTAGTACATAGGCACCAATTTCAAGGAGAATACGCTCAAGCTCAGTGTCACCTTCACTCTTGTGCTACAGGGTCCACTGATGGATGCTCTGCCACCAAAGAATTCCAGCAATATTTAGGCTTCCAATGCACTGATGGAAGTTTTTTTCTGCATTGTTTACCCAGATCCATTTGTTCTGAGTCGTGTTCTTCACTGCCTCGCACACCTATGCAAGTCCCTCACACGCGTGAGCTGGGGCTGTGCACACTAACTGCAAAACATTCCCAGGGGGACTATGTTCCAAGCCTGGTAAAATGCCATCCCAGCAGTGTATGTCTTGGCGGTGGTCATGGATATCTTACCACGAAGAGTGTTGACCCGTGTGACTACAATGAAGCTGTTTAATGAATACCTTTCCTGCAATTCCAGCAGAATTTCCAAGACTGTTTTCAACAGAACGTTGGAGAATTTACTTTGCTCAGTGCCAACAGGGCTGAAATTTTCTTCCCAGTTAATTCTTAACTATCATTTATGGTCACAACCTGGGTTTTGTTTTATAGCACAGTCTGCCCATCAGTCTTCCCATGATCACTATTTTATTGATAGTTAAACACATCGCTGCTTTATCATTTGCAAACCCTTTATTATCCTCCTACAAGATGGCCACTGAGAGCTTCAAGAAGATTGTCTTGACAAGGACCCTGCACTGTGATTCGCTGTTAGGCCAGAAGGGGCATACCTGGATGCCCACCTGGAGGATGGCAACACTAGCATGTAATTTTGGGATCTGGAGATTCACCGGTCTCCCTCAACTTCTCGTTTCTCCCCCTGAAGCTCCTCAGCAACCTGTTTCTGCTCCCACACGGACAGAGCTGCTTCTCCTTTGCGTGACTTGGAGCCTGCAGGCAATGGTGAGGAGCTACAAGGAGCCCGACACGCAGAGGTGCCTGCGGGGCACCTACCCACACCTGCCCTTGGCTGGCTGGTAGTGTGCCCTGTTGCTAGTCCTGGTACCCCCCAGCTCACTATATTCTCCCCTGCTTTGCCTGTTGACGGACACAGACCAGCTGAGAAGACAGAAGAGACATTCTCTGTCCTCAGAGCCCCCTGCCGCCAATGACTAAATAGAAGAATCCATTCAGGGAAAATCTGTTCAGCCTTTGTAGCAAAAAATCACACTTGGAATGAACAGAATCTTCTGGAAGTAGAGCCATTAAGCTGTGCAAAGTCTCTAAGCTCTCAAAGCTACACGAACTACAATTTTCAGAGGCTGGTAACTCAGCCATCTTTAGGTAGATGTTTGCAAGGACACAACAGCTTGGGTTTGGTATCAGGACTGTTTCCCTGTCAAACATCAAAACCTTGATCTACTGTTCAGAAAGAACAGTGTCACCATGAACTACAAGTGGCTTTGATATAAATTGCACACTGCATTATTCCCTAATGCTTTTGTTTGATCCAAATCACACTCAGCTAAAAATGAACACACAAAACCTCCACCAGCACAATGATAATGAGACACACGCCACAGGCAGGTTCGGTGGGGAAAAAAAGAGTCAGTTTTGCAAAATCACAAACAGTGGAAAAGTCAAGGTTGACAACGCTACGTGTTTGACAATGCTACCAGCTTTGTTTAAAGCAAAATAAGGAATGCTGATTTTTTTTTAGCAGAAAAGAGGTCTAGTGGTTTGACCTTCTTACCAGCATCATGACAGGTAGCAGACTTTTTTCCTCTTCCTTGGCAGAGCACTTAAACATTCCTTCCTGACTATAAAAATATCTAATGCCTGCCCATTAACATATCACTGTGCCTGCTAATCAAATCAAACTTGCTGTTCTCCATGGTCTGCCACGTCTATTGAGACTGAACTTTTCCAGGATGTCTTTACCTCCGCTTCATAGAATAGTTTGGGTTGGAAGGGACATTAAAGCCCATCCAGTACCAACCCCCCTGCCATGGGCAGGGACACCTCCCACTGGATCAAGCTGCCCAAGGCCCATCCAACCTGGCCTTGAACACCTCCAGGGATGGGGCAGCCACAGCTTCCCTGGGCAACCTGGGCCAGGGCCTCACCACTCTTATAATAAAGAAATTCCTCCTTCTGTCAAGTCTAAATCTGCCTCTCAGTTTAAATCTGCCCCTCTCCAGTTTATCCCCATTGCCCCTCATCCTATCACCACAAGCCTTTGTGAACAGCCCCTCCCCAGCTTTTCTGTAGCCCCTTCAGGTACTGCAAGGTCTCTCTAAGGTCTCCTTGGAGCCTTCCCTTCTCCAGGCTGAACAACCACATCTCTCTCAGCCTGTCCTCATATGGGAGGTGCTCCAGCTTCAGTAGCTGGTGGCCAGAAGATGGTCCATCTTGGTGGGATAACACAGTACCATTACCGACTTAACGTTACTTTATTGTTTTCTTCTTTTTCTCTCTCTGACTCTAGGCTGTCAGGATTTATGAATCCTCTCTCTTGTACAATTGAGAAGCCTCCTGTTGATGCTAAATAAATAAATAGCAGGTAGCTCTGGGTCTAGTCAGCTTCTGAAGAGCACCCAAAGAGCTGGAAGAAATGCCAGCACTCTGATGTCCCACTCTTTGTCACCTTTTCTTTGAGTCAACAAAAGATTCTCCAAAGACCCAGAAGACTGGGACTTGTGGGAAAGTCTGCAAAGGCTCGAGGTTTTGGCCAGGGCTGTGTCTACCTTATCAGGTCACCAAGAAGCCACACCACCGCTTCTTGGGAGCATTAAGTCCTACGATATTGCAGTCAGAAAAGGAACTGGGATGGATATAAGCACACAACAAGCAGGGGCTTGTTCTGTCACTCATAGGTGTCATGGGACTGGAAGACACTGATTTTGCAGGGACTGCAGATTAATTCTGATCCATAACGCAAAGCATGAGATCCTCATTCATCAGCAAGAACCGAATTCCCGTTTCCTTCTGGGTCCATAATTTTTGACTAATAAGAGAATTTATCTTCCTAGCTTGAAGCATGTAAAATGCTTTGTAAACACTCACACAGCTACTTACAGATCATCAAAGCAAAAGGAAAAATTAAGATGGTTAGGGAAGGAAATGACATTTTTAAACTCATCAGTAGATACCATAAACAATGGGGAAAAGTCTAAAATGCCTTATAAATAGATTGTTTCCTGCTAAACGTCTCCTGGTTTTGCTTTTTGAAGTAGCTGTAGCAAGGTACCTAAAGAGAACATTTGAAGTTATATTAAAATAAGAGCTCATTAAGTGAGAAAAAACATAGTTTTCATAGCTGTAAGCTGCATTTTGCTTCTGGAAGCCTCCACATATTACCCACATTTTCATCCCTGACACTCAGTTCACAGAAATACCAGAAAGGCAAAGTCAACTGCTCAGAAAAAAAGCAGTGATTGCAAAGGCATGGGAAGCCCTGAGTCCTGTTCTTTCACTTGTCAGATCTTTGAAGAACAGGAAATGTATGCTCTTTTCTACTGTTATTCATTTCTTCAATTTTGGAGCTCAGGAAAATCATTACATCAGAGAATTTAACTACCTTAAAAGCATTTATCTGAGCAGATCAACTGCAACGCTTATGTGACAATTCATTTTTGATCCGTTGCCTCTGGCTATAAACACGTTATTGAAAATTCACGTGAAGTTAAAGTCAAGATTGGGCGTGCTGAGTTATTAACGACCTGTAATTAATTGCTTGCAATTATTGGTTAAGCATTATTATAAGCACCAGGAGAGGGTAGAGAGGACAGGCCCCATGTTTACGGGTGGTGGTGTTGATCCCTCCTGCTCCTGTGCTCTCACGCAGACAGAGATGCCTGTCGGGGAGAGCCTGCTCTACTTTCATTAGCACTGAACTGACATCAGAGATTTAGACACCAGAATGTGCTTCTCATAAGCTATTTGTTGATGATTTTAAATCACTGAATGCTCTTTAAAACAGCACCTCGTTGTGTTTTTTTAACTAGAAGGTCCACTTTTTGGCTTGAGTCATTCTCCAAACACATTTCACACCTCCCCGTCACCCACTGGCTTGTGGCAACCAAGATTTTGCCACCCGAACTGTTTAACTTCAAAGGTTAAGAAAACAAAATGGGTCCAGAACATAAACATCTTTACGCAGCAATACATACCTCGCATACCATTTTCACCAACGCTTCAGTGCAGCTCCCAGAGCTCTGAAATAGTGCTGTACAAGTTTGTTCACTCTGGCGTTTTGCTATATTTAAAACTAAGAAGCACCCCTGGTTATGACATTTTGATGGCTTTAATACCCTTGTTTGAGGGTATACAAATCCACAGACATATTCAGCTTCTTTTGCATCTTTCTAAACCACCTGTTTCTCATCGCGAAGCTGGTCGAATAATGGGTGAAAGGGCTTTCATGAGTTTCACCAGATGGGTGCCCCTCTGGGGAACTCCCTCCCAAGTCACGGATGCAAGTATAAATGTAACTCCCCACAGTCCCTGAAAGTGTGGTAAGCTTCCAGATAATCACTAGGAGTTCTTTTCAGCTTACTCTGATTTGGGAAAGCATTGAAAGTTGTTGTCTTCCCCTCCCTCACATTTATGTCTTCTAGATATTCCTTGCCCTACTGGATCTAAGGCTGTAAGACCCAAAGCAGCCAAGCTGTAGGAGACCTCCCTGCTGTTTCAACCGGTAGAAAAAGTCAAGCTTGAAAGCCTTTTCTTGTATTCACCTCAGCTCTAGCTCAACTAGGGCACCCACAGTGCCCAGCCAAGTGCCTATGGTTCTAACAAATCCCATCTCTCAGATCAGAGGCAACACCAACAATTCAACCACTGGAAGCCACACGGCAAAGTCTGTTTGGCAACATCTGGCTTTGAAAACAGAGAAAACAGACTGAACAATGCTGCACAAACAAGAAGATACTTAACCTCATCAGCCCTCTGAGGTGTACAACGGACAGTTAGCATTTTTCTCATGCTGAACCCGAGCACTCACAGTCAACTCTCCTTCCAGGTCACAGTTGGGACAGCAGATGTTCTCCCAGTGTGTTGTTCTCCTTGCATCCTGCAGTCAGGATTGCCAATTTATTCAGGTTCCAGAGCACAAACAGGAGTTAGGCTCAATGAAACAATTGTTCATCCTGCTACAAATTATGTGAGAGAGTTTTGCAGGCTCCTCTTGCATTCCTGCTTCACGGAGCTAAACGCGAAGGGGTGAGGAGCAGACCTGGCAGCACAATGCAAGAGGGGCTTGAAGTTGCTCTTAGCAAGAAGAGAAACTCTTGCTGTCCTGCATGGCTGGAAGGCGCTGGAAAAAACATTTCATGTTCATCATGAGGTCATTAACATGCCATTCATTTTTCTTTTGCTATATATCTGGAGCATTTGTGGACTCGTCAGTGCTAGTTCTCCATAAACTGACTGGTGTTATCAACAACAACAGACAAATTCTGTGTTCACTGGGAGATAAGACGCATACAGGCTTATCCTGTGACATTACAAAATGGTTTTAATAGGTTGTAATAGAAAGAACAGATTTGATGAAATGTACTGATAACAGCTGCTGTCATTCAGCTGAATCTCTTGAGCAATGAAGACTCTGTGTTGTAGAACGCAGAGACTTAGAACAGGAGAAAAAGAGATGAGGACATAGGCTGTGGTGAAGGCAGCACCCCGCTTCGTGCCCTCGTGCTGACTGCCCTGGATGGAAAGATTGCCAGTCTTGACGAGGACAGAGAGCCAGCTGTCTGTGTTGATGTTCCAGCCTGAACTGTAAATGGTCCTTCAGACCAGGGCAATGTATAGCGCCAAGAAAACTCTTCCAAGCATGTTACGGTTTCTGGAGCCGTACACCATAACTTCCTGCATTTCTCACATTTCCTGCAGTTTGTGGAGTTGGAATTCCCCAGTAAATGGCTCGTTTGAGTAAAGATTACCAGTGACAGCACAGAACAAGCACCTTTGTGAGGTATGTGCAGCCCCAGAGCTGCCAAGAGCAGCTTTGCACCAGTCTTAAAAGGGCAAGATACCACATGGTTATATGACAGCAGAGCAGAGGATGACATTCTATAGGCAGAGGGTGCCAGCAATGCGATGGACAAATACCTTTTGGAAACACTGAAGATGAATGAAAACAACTGGCTCGGGATCAGCAAGACCAGACCAGAGTATTTCATTGGCAATTCAGAAGATGTTATTACTCCTTCTGCTGGAATACTTGTTGAAATGAGCTCTCTGGCCACCTGTCTCAGATATCCTTGACACTATCCATGATGACGTGCACCCTGAGGATGCATAAAAACTGATGTTAAAATCAATACGCTGATGACCTATATAGCATATTTAACAGAATTAAACCAAGAGTCTCTGGTGGTGCAGGAAGTTATCTTTCCGTGGGATAAAATAAGCATAACTAAGCGCAGTGCATTTTCATTAGAGATTGCTTTTTTTCTTAGAAAGACAGTTCTTTTAAGACTTTTCTTAACACTTTCAGCTCAAGATGAAGTTCCCAGCCTTCTCTTGGAGAAGTTGAGGTCTTTTCCTTAGACCTATTTTTGGCCTTGGATACTTTGCACTCGCTTTGAACTCTCTCCAAATGTTTAACACTAAAAAAGCTGGATGTGAAAATTGAGTATATTTTAGAAGTGACCTCTCTGTTAGCATATGCACAGCTAGTGTAAATGATTTTATACACACATGCCTTTGCACCCACCACACATTCACATCTTTTTCTTCACTTACTTATTTACAGCAAATTTTAACTCCTCTGAGGTCCTTTTCCACACAGTCAGCTGTGCAGATCTGGTTTTACTAAACTTGCTTTCCTGAAAGAAATCATGTACCTGGGACAAAAGAAACCAGACCTGAGTCTGTCATTTTATGGTAGCTCTTCCTGCTTTGGTCTCTGTTAGAGAGACTCCACATAGCCTGAAGGTCACCTCTGCCAAAGGTGAACCTGGAAAGTTTCGGTCTGAAAACGAAGGCTCCATCGAAGATGGAAGCAACCCAAAATAAGTTATATAGTGTGGGAAAGCTAAGTAAGTCCCTTGCATCGTTTAGATAACTTTGAATATATGAATCACAGGCAATGAAGAAAGGAACCATCCTTTAAAATGTGAAGTCAGAAATCAGCACTTAGGACAGCTTAAATCTGCTTCTGTTGCTTGTTTGTACATGTTGGTTCCTACAGCTACTTGATGTAGCCAACTTTTTTGATATATATTGCACATGGACTCAAAAATATTCTGTCTGGAAAGAACTACAGGAAGAGAAGATGCTGCTCTAACAAATACTGATTTTCAGTTTAATCACAGAGTCACAGAATCACCAAGTCGGAAAAGACCATCGAGATCATTGAGTCCAACCATACGTAACCAAACCATATCCTTAAGTGTGTCATCGACCCATCTTTTAGATACCTCTAGTGATGGTGACTCAACACCTCGCCAGGCAGCCTCTGCTAGGGCCTGGGAACCTCTCGGGACATCAAAGCTGCGCCCAAGGCTGACGGCCTCTCCAGTGCCTCTCCTGAAACAGTTGGATGTTCCTTTAGTGAGTCCTCTTTCTCTCTGCTGTGGGAAGGACTGGGGCAGGATAAAGATGCTATTTGCAGTCTGTTTTTTTTGCTTAGCATGGCTTAACCCATCTGTTATTTCATCGCCTCTGCTCATCTTCTTTACCAGTGTAGTAAAGCCACCTGGCTCATGTTGGGCTAAAGCACACACCTGTCTCGAGTTCACCAGACGTACGCACACAAAGGTGGGATGGTTTTTTAACCCTCTTCTCTTTCTCTTCTTTTGTGGCCGGCTGCTGCCTTGCCCAACCAATGAGCAAAGCCAAACTCCATTCCAGAAGCATTGCTGAGCCTCTGGCTAGTCCTGCGAGCAGCCTGCCAGCTCCGCTCGCCAAACCAAACGTCTGCATTAGCCCTAAGGGAGGAGGATGAACCATTTTATGGCAGCTGTAAAAGGTCACACAATAAACTCATCTGTTGTCCCAACTGATCCAAGTAGTTTGGATGCGAGCGTGGTATGCGTGTGAGCAAGTGGTTCAGAGCTCACTCCTGGCTCTTTGAGACTCAGGTTACAACCTAGAGAATTAACAAAACTTAGCTGATTAATCTGGGTTTATTCCATCTAGTTTGGGGCTGGTCATTCAATGAGATGGGTCTCAAGACCTGTAACACTTGAAAACGCCCTCATGAGAGCTTTGAGGTACCAAAAGCCCAAATTCCAAACCTAATGCACCTTAGGCGTTACACTACACTTGATATTAAACCCCAGACAAATATTTTTAAGCAATATTTTCACACTTGATGCTCCTGAAAACACCAAGCACACAGACAAAAACCAGCCAAGGTATAATTTGTAGGTGCTCGATAGTCCAGGTCACCTTCCCCCTCCACAGCCTGCAACCTGAGCAGCCCTCAGGTCTGGGTGTCCTTGCGAGATCCATCCCACCAGTGACGAGCAGCATCACATCAGTCCTGAAAAAGGTATTCCACATTCCCACATTATCCGGATCAGCCGAAGAGCTCAGTGGCTGCTGTGCCAGGACGTGTAACACAGAAAGCAGTAGGGCAGGGCCTGGCTGCAAAGGAACCAAGTGCTGCCTGGCGTAGACAGAAAACCACTGCAGCAAGGCCTCTTTTAATAGTTTATTCGACAACAAAGAAAAATCTTGACTGGGTCCAAGTTCTGTAATTTGAAATTTGTTTGGCAGAGGATGGTTTTAGACACTGAAAAGGTTTCTTCCGAATGCGCATAACTCCCTATAACCAAAACTTACAACGAACGGCTTCAAAATCTAAATCCAAATCCAAAATTAAACATATAGAGTAAGTCTCTAAAAACAACTCTTTATTAGGAATAAAATAACACAAGTTGCAGTAAATTCCCTAAGGGCACGATATGATACAGAGCTGTACTTGTACAAAGAAACTGAAATGGCAAAACAGACTGGTAACAACAAGAAAGGAATTTAGGAGAAAAACACTCTTTTCTCAAAGTGGAAAGACTTCACTAAATTCCTGTAACTACCACCTGCCCCTCCCTGAATCCCCATAGCCTCCCCTGTAGCCGCTGCCTCCTCCTGGATACCCTCCTCCTTGATGATAGCCCCCCCTCCCTCCGTAGCCTCTCCCCGGACTACCTTGGTATCCTCCCGCACGCCGGCTGGAGTATCTGTAGCCACCATACCCTCGGCCCCGGTAGCCGGAGCCCCGCGGGTAACCACCGCCCCAGCCGCCTCCGCTGTCGTAGCGAGCCATTTTGGGGGGGCGAGGACCATCTCCGAACCTGGCAAAGAGAAACATTATGTACTCGATGCAATCTTATGGATTCCATTCTTTAAAATATTACAGGAATAACAAATTGCCAAGATCCTTGGTTAAGATGCCTCTATTTTCTGTTAACGGAATCACAGAAACCCTAGGTTGGAAAAGACCTTTGAGATCGAGTCCAACCGCACCTGTCCACTACTAAATCAAATCCCTAAGCACTTCATCTGTTTGTCTTTTAAACCCTTCCAGGGATGGGGACTCCACCACTTCCCTGGGCAGCCTCTGCCAGGGCCCGAGAACCCTTTCAGTGAAGAAATTTTTCCTGATGTCCAATCTGAACCTGCCCTGGTGCAGCTTGAGGTCATTCCCTCTGGTCCTGTCACCTGGGAGAAGAGACAAGCACCCACCTCAGTACAGCCTCTGAGGTCTCCCCTCAGCCTCCTCTTCTCCAGGCTGAACAACCCCAGCTCTCTCAGCTGCTCCTCATAAGACAATTTGGGAATTACAGTTTCACGTGTGCACCTTTTCCACTTCAGGAAAGCTGGGGATGGCCTGCTGTGCTACATAAGCAGTCCCTCTGCTACATCTCAGGCAAGCTTATACCCAGAACGGAAAGCTTTCCCCTCAATCCCACTTCTCCAGCTCACACAAACATGTAGGGAGCCTGGTTCTTGTCTATGTGAGCATGATGGTCCTTATTTTCCTCCTCAAAAACACCATCAAGTGTACAGTGAAGCCACTCTTTGTCTCTTGAATTACTCTGAGCTTCGCAGGTGTTTTCATTTCTCCTTGCTTCAGAAGCAAGATACGAAAACCAGGGGCAACTGGGAGGTGCAAGCACAGCTCAATATCCAGTTTATTTCCAGAGACAAAGATGAGTAAGTGTGGATTATATAAATTCGGTTTATATTTTCTGTAAAAGTCGCTGTGTTTTGGAAGAGAGGATGACAGATTTTATTCCTGGGAGACCCTTGTCCTTCCTGTGGAAACAGGCCGCGATCTGTCCATGTCAGAATCTGAAAACAACAATTTTCCCTACAGATTACTGACTTGGAAAGCCCGGGGCTCCTGTCCACTCGGGACAAGGCTCTCCTAGTGATTTTAGCTCTGGGCAACCACTGTGCAAGGAGGGAGCAGTGGAGCCGACAGCTGCGACCTGCTCCGTTGAAGCTCCCGCTGGCCTCAGGGGCAGCGGTGGCCCCAGAGCTCCAGTGGCACAAGCCCAGGGAAGCTGAGCTAACCTGGCATTGGCAGCCATGAGGCGGACGCCTGCGGCAGACGGCCTGGAGATCTGACGGATCACATTTAGCATTCGCTCATGTGCTGGGTCCAGCTGCCGAATGATCTCTGGATCTTTAGTCACTTCCACCACAAGAGCCTCCATCGCAGCACGCAGAGCGGTGATGCAGGCAGCCGCGTTGTGGGGCATCTTCAGCTTGATCCTAGAGCACAAAGAAAGATATTAGATGTATGGTGACTTCTAGGAGAGAATGTGCGTGTTCTGTGTGAAGTCTGTATTCTCATCTTTGAAATTCTTATTTGTCAATGAAGGGACATGAAATTCAGGAGGCAAATCTGCAAGATCCCTAAAATCGGACATCCCTAAAATTTAACTATGATTCTGTTTAAATGTGGTCTTGAGATCTAACACACTCAGACAATACCAATACGTAATTCCCTAGCACCGAAGAGATAAAGAAAAATTAAGTAAACTAAAAACATGAGGTTCCTCAAGATTTTGAAAATTCCAGGCCACTCTCAAAAATATTACTGAATTAAGCTTTAGCAATTCTTCACCTCCATTTAACTGACCTGGAGGAGTGGGAGGAGTAAAAACAGACATCCAGATGGTATTTGGTCATGGCCATAAAATGTAAGCTGCCAGAGGCAACCAACAAATCCCTAGCATTTTTCTTCTTATGCTGTGATTCTGAGACTTAAAAACAAGGTTTTCTCAGCCTCTGTCTGAGGAGGAGGTCTGAAATACAGAGTACCTCTTACTCCCTCTCCAGTTAAAGGGAAAGAAACAGCAGCTTTTATGGAAAATGCCTGGTATCGTGTTTTCAATTTAAGCAGATAATCTGCATGAAGCAGTGCTGCCAATATGAACCCCTCCCTTCCTCCTAGGAAACAAAGGGAACGCCCTCACAATTAACCTGCAGTGCACGGCTTGCTCTAGGGCTCCTGTTCTATGGAGATTTATGTCTGTGTCAGCAGCCACTCCCCCTCAGCCTGTGTTTGTTCACAGACCAGAATGTCAGAGCACCCAGGAGGCCTGTACCAGTCATCGACCAGAACGATCTCCCCATCCGACAGGACCTTCTTGGAGGCGAAGAGAAGCAGCTGCAGTGGGCTCACCAAGGTCATCGCTTTGGCAGAGATGGCTCGCGTTCGAATCTGCAGGTGGAAGAGGAATGCGACTCTTGAAACAGAAAACAGAGCCCCACACCTTCTGCTGGCCACTGCAACCAAAGGATTGTGTAAAACAAAAAAAAGCTGCACCCAAAGGTGGAAGTACAGTGTCAGGAAATCACAAGAACACACAGGCGTAGAGAACTGAATGCTGGGGGATTTTACAGGGATTCAGCACTGGCTAATGTAAAAAACAATAAAACTACCTGCCGTTTAACAGTAGGCATTTTTCCACAAGTGCATGTCTGCAATTATACAGCTGACATCCTGCAAGAGCCACCTCCTGTTTTGTCACCACGGAGATGACCAAGGCATAGATGAATTCCCTTCCAACATTCTGCATTACTGGGGCTGGGATGAAAAGCTCATGTTGCTTCTTTAGCAGTGTCCTACACGTGCCGATTTGGAAGTTGGTCCATGTTCATGCAGCCCACTTTGTCAATTTATAGAAACAAGACTGTAAGCTTGAACTTGAAGTGAGCGCTTTAACGGTAACGAGCTGTCTGACCTGAGCCAGAGATAACAGCACTGACTACACGTGTCACTGCCCTGCACTCTGAAGAGCAGCACTTGGGATGTCAGCCTCCTACCCCGACAGCTGCCTCTCTCCCTGCTTTCTGTTCTTCTTCACACAGGAGCACGATGGGCAGAATCCATTGTACTTGTTAGTTCTCACAGAGAAGCTTTGCTCCTGCCTGGAAGTTACAGCTCATGCTCAAAAGAAAAACTCCCAGAGCAGAAATTGTAGCAGAAAACCAGCCAGTGCAAGGAGCAGGGAAATTGCAGGTCTGAGAGACTGCCACATGCAGCCAGGAACAACCAGACCTCAGAGAGAAGCTCTCTTTCAGCAGGTATGGAATGGGTAGGGAGAGAGCTGCATATAAACCCTTCCCTCACCCTAACCTCACTCAGGTGCCGTCTCAGCCACTCTTAAGCCATCTTAGTGACTCTGAGTTTCCCACATGTATTTTGATTTAATAAAGCACAGCTTTTTCATAGAATCATAGAACAACCAGGTTGGAAGAGACCCACCGGATCATCGAGTCCAGCCATTCCTATCAAACACTAAACCATGTCCCTCAGCACCTCGTCCACCTGTCCCTTAAACACCTCCAGGAAAGGTGATTCAACCTCCTCCCTGGGCAGCCTCTGCCAGTGCCCAATGACCCTTTCTGTGAAAAATTTTTCCTAATATTCAACCTAAACCTCCCCTGGTGGAGCTTGAGGCCATTTCCTCTCGTCCTGTCCCCTGTCACTTGGGACAAAAGTCTTCTAGTGTTTTTAGGGGAGCTCACTGCACAGAGATGGTCAAGGAAGACCAGAGATCTGTCCCATTTGGGATCCTGACATAAAGGCTGAAGAAGAGGTCAAGCCTCATCACAGCTCTGTGCTGGGTCTGTGGGAATCAAGCGTCAAGCAGAACCCCCAGCCAGTGTCCAGAGGAGACAAAATTCCATTTATTACCAATGAAAGCATTTATGTGCCTTTACTAAAACAAGCTGCATGTCAGCAGAAAGGACTGGGAATACAAAAATCAGCATAAATAAACTGTAATTCTGAACTAACCAGTGTAGACAAGGTGACAAAAAAAGAAACCCCTGCAGCATCCCCTCTGCTATGATTTTAAGAGGCTATCTTTACAGCAAAAGGGGTTGCTAATTTGATATCTATCCTCAAAAACATCTTTACAGCACTTCCCAGGCAGCAGGAAGGTCGGTGCTGCACACGGTTGCTTTCAACAACAGGCGTCAGAGCGCGTCAGGGCCTCCCCATCGCTGCGCTGGAGGAACTGACCCAGCAGCACAAGCAGCGGGAAGTCCAAGGACCATCTCAGGGCTACATCCAACACAAAGGCATCGCCTTCATTTGCTCCTTGAAAGAAGGGAGAGCAGGAGCAGCTGCATTGCCATTGCCGGAGCGCACGAGACCGCACAGGGGTTGAAGCGGAGGTGCACACTAAGCATCGAGTCCACACCACTCGTGAAACGGAGGAAAGGGTCATGGGGAAAGCACCTCAGAGTTTTTATCAGATGCTTGGGAACTGGGAGTTGTCCTCGGGAGATGACAAACTACCAGCATGCCAGAAAGGGAGCACCCCATTGCTATAATATTACATGTTCCTGTTTTCTCTCTGGATTCATAAGTAGCAGAAGGAATGAGGGCAAAAATTCTCTGATGTCTGATTCATATGAAAGAGTTCCTAAAGCAATCTCCTAGAGAATGATCTAAATTATTATTTTCTTTATGACCTGGCCGTTCTCACAAAGCTCGGAAGAACTTCTTGTGCAGCTCTGCTTCTACTGAATCTAATTGACCGGAAACTACTGGGAGGCTGAATGACATCATGACCACGTGAGGTTCGTTTTCTGAAAAAAAACCCAAACCCCACAACAAAAACAACAAACGAAAAAATCCCTTAAACCAAAACCAAGCTAAATATTGCACAATGTAGTTTTTTACTTATGGCTTCTTCATTAAAAGCCTTTTAGACAACTTGGTAGCACATGAACAAGAACAAATCCTAAGTCTTTACCTTTTCTCCAAAAACAAAAAAAGGTGATGGGTACTTGATGTCCTGGCTGCTGAAAGGACAGTTGACAGAGGACTTGTGGATGAGTGCACTGTGCCCCTCAGTGGTAAGAATCTTCCTCTTCTCCTTGTGGTAGCAGACATTGGGGTAGACCCCAAAAGCAAGCAGGGAGATTACAACATCCAGATTGTTATCTGGTCCAGTGTTGTTAAACGGCTGAGTCGTCAAACATTCTGTTGACAGAGAACAGAAGACTGGCTCGCATCCACCGTCACGTAGGACGGCACAGCAGAGTTGTTTAGGGTGCTGCATCAATCAATTTTCTGACTCAATCAACTGGCAGACGTGCATCTGCTCTCAAATGACCTGGGCACTCAAAGCACTTCAAGTTCTACATTCAATTTATTCGCAGAGACCAAAATGCTGAAAAACACTACTGCAAAGAGATATTTTTCTCTCCTGAGCTCTTAAAAAACAAGGAGAGAGGGGCTTGCCCGGAATGTGCTGTACCACAGTGTGTTTCCTGTCATCTGTTTTGGATACAGACCTTCTGGGGAGGTCAGAATGGATGTTTCATTAGTTTATTTGTTACAAACCTCCCCAGAGTCCCTGGTGGCTTGGTTTCAGGTCAACTTGCCCAGAAGTAAAGTTAAGGATAAATGCAACGATGATCCAAACAGCACAAGGAGAAAGAAATTACAGGAATTTTAACAAAACAAAACAAAAGTAAGGAGGGGGAGATGAACATCTGCTGAATCCAGGCAGCCATGCCATTTAACTGAGCGAGCGCCTCAGGAATATTAGGCAAATTCAGAACCCAGTCAACTTGAAGATTTATTTTCCCTTAGAAAATTGAGTAATATACCACACTACAGTACATCCCTCTTATGGCACACACCCAGAAAATGGAGATGCCACTACTGAAGAAGGAGGAAAGCCCAGGAAGTATTTATCTGAGGACAATTGCTCAATAGATTTTGAATCCTGCAGCCCTAACCTCAGCTTCCGAAATCTCTCTACGTTGCACCACAGCCACTACAACTGCTCTGGTTTAGACAACAACAAGAGAATGAGAGCGCACTAAAACTTCATCTGAACACATCTCTAAAAGTGGAACAGCTTTATGGCAAACCCACTAGAGGCCTCTGTGCTTGTGTCTTCATCATAGTTTATCTTGTTTATAGAATGAGAAATGAAATCATTAAATTACTATGTCCAAGGAGAATTACCTTCAGGGAAGCCAGAGCTTACAAGTATTTCCTTCAGCTGGACTTTTGCTTCCCAGGTCATTCGAAGAGTAGACATGCTGAGCCTTTTGTGTTCACAAAACCTTTTTTCTGCTTCTTCACCACCCATTCTGCAAAACAAACAGAGTGAATTAGAAATTTGTTCAAGAAAAGATGAAGTGCAACAGTCTGACTATTGCAGCACCAATTGTCATATCCAGTCTGGTCACAAAACTGCCCACCCTGTGTCACCCATAGCTTCTTATCCCATTTTTTGGCCAAGACAATATACCTTGCATCATCCCAGGCTTGGAAGACTGACAGCAAAGCAACATGGTCTGAAAACCTGGTCCCAGCAAAATTCCTATGGACATAACCCAGGCGTTTGCCTTCACTGATGAAAGGTTCAGGGAAACAGGTGGCGGCAGAGATGGTACAAACAGCATCTCCCACACTGGAAGAAACCACAAAAGGCATCAGGATAGGGTTTATTCAAAATATTGCTGCCAGCAGTTGCTACAGGCTGTTGATTCTAGTAAAAACTTCTTTGCTAGAGACCTTAGTAACGTGGCCCTTACATCCCAGAGTTCTTCACGCGAACACTTTCTGGAAGCGGGTGTTCAATTAGCTCCAATTCCAGTACTTTCCCAACAGCAAGTGTTTGCTAGCCCTTTGTCTGTCTTCTCCCCGCTTTCCCCCATCCACATAACCATCTTCATCTGGTGAAAAGGCCCCTATAGCCACCACAATTACAAATAACACATCTTCACAAACATGTGGATACATTTTTCTTCTGATCTAGGTGTCAAATTTCACATCTCCCCGCCTCTGGCTCACTGCTCTACTTCAGTATTTAAAGTCCTACTCTTAATTCACAAGTATTCAGACTCTACTGGTTCCTTGCAGTTAACCCTGAATTCCATCACTACTTTATCCCCTATACTCTAAGTTATTTATCCTTTGCTCTCATGAATATTCAGATTCTCATGCCCAGTTGTAGCATCTACTGCTCATCTAGATGTACTGGTTTCCCTCTGTAGACTGCACATCTAGAGGCTCAGGAACTCAGAGAAACAAGAAAAAGGCTGCTGAGACTTCTAAACTTACTAAAAAATACAGCCCATGATCATCATCTTGCCAAGACGAGGTTCAATGGGGAGTTTGGCTAGGATTCTTCCAAGAGGTGTCAACTCATCATTGGAGTCCAGGGCATCAAGCTCTGAAACAAGACCTCTTATTATTAAAGAAGATTTGCTAGTCCCAGAAATCCTTAGATAAGAAATCATGGATTTTAATAGTTGTGTTTAAATGGAACCCCACCTATTTTTAAGTTTAATGTTGTTTACAATATTGCCAACCTGACTTTCAAAACTAGCCTGAAGTCAAATAAACAAATATACTTTAGCTTTACAGGTGTTCTACTACCTCCTCCACAATGAAAATAACTGCTATTTAATTCACAGTCATATTTTTCCATTTCTTCTTAGTCTGCTTCTACACAAACCGCTTTTTCCCTTTTCTCAAGTCCCTATATTTGATCTAATTAATCTAACCTAATTTCTGCCTCACAGAAATCGAAGCAGCAACAGGCAACTCTAGAGTCTTCACTGCAATCACCAAAACACAGAACCCTCTGGTCATCAAAAAGAGAACAACACAAACTCTCTCCTCCACGAGGCTTTGCTTGCCTTTCTTTCCTTCCATTACCTGAAAACTATCCTCAGAGCTATTAAACCACTGTCAACACTGAAGTCTAACAAGTGCCTGTGGCTGATTCAGACTGAAGGGTCTAGTGACTCTCCTTATTTTTCTAGCCATTTGGCCAGAAAGGGCAAACAAAGAGAAGGGCCACAAAGCTGGGGAAGGTCTTAGAGTACAAGCTGTACGAGGAGCAGCTGAGGGAACTGAGGTCATTCAGTCCCGAGAGAAGAGAGTACGGGGAGAGCTCATCACTCTCTACAACTGCCCAAAAGGAGGTTGCAGTGAGGTGGCAGCTGGTCTCTTCTCCCTGCTGTTCAGAAACTGGACAGGGGAGAGGGCTTTGAGATGTGCCAGCGGAGATTCGAGTTGGATATTAGGAGGAATTTCTCTCCTGAAAAAGTTGTACTGATAGAGGCTGCCCAGGGAGGGGGTTAAGTTACCACCCCTGGAGGAGTTTAAAAGATGAGCAGATGTCGTACTTGGGGACATGGCCCAGTGGCAGGCTTAGCAGGGCTGATCAATGATCAGACTCCATCACCTTAAAGGTAGTTTCCAACTGAAACCATTCTATGATTAAATTCTGCTTCATAAAGCTCTTTTTAAGTTTGTGTGACAAAGAAAAGCAATATCAGTTCCAGCTTTAAAAACCCAAATGAAAAATGGAAACTTATAGCTCACATGCTCCATTTACAAACTCCTGTGCAAAACTTCAGCATAAGTAAATGCTTTACATCTAAAAAAAACCCAACAACTTTGTAGGGCCAGAAATTAAATGGGAAAGCGAAGAAATAAAGGACTTCTTAGCAACTATCAAATCCATTTTTCTTGATATCTATCAAATCCCTCAAGACTACTTTGAAGAACACCCTAAACACATACTAGTAGTACATATGCACTGGAAAATCACAGGTCATCCAGGCAATGGAATTACACGCAGAAACATCTGTCTGGTGTTGGGGCTGAAAACGGTTGCTTTTTCCCCTGGCTTTGCAGTTCTCACCCGCAGCGTAAGAAAAGCACTAACAATTTTTAGAGCAGAAAGTCATGATAGTTGAATACACAACCCTAGCAATGTTTTTCAACCTCACCTCCCTTCTGCACACCAGCAGCACAGGCTTGTGTCACAAGATTTTCAACAGTCAAACAGATATTTCAGTTCTTAGAAATTTTAAGAAGTGCTTTTTTAGTGACATTTGCAAAGCACAGAGGCTCAAGATCACTGCTTTAAATATAAAGCATAAATGCAGGGATCCTCCCTGCTCCATTTTACTCATTCCAGTTAATTCCTTGAAGAAACTCGGGAGACAGCCTAACCTCCACCTCCGTTTCTCCCGTTTTAGGAAGATACTGATGCTCGCATATTCATAAACTGCAGCTTTAATTACTTCATAAAACACTGAGATCTTGTGTCAGCAAATTGTACAAAGTGGTGATTACACAACAAACCACTAATGTCTCTTTTTCAGTACTTTTATAGTGGTTTTGTAAATGCCTTAGGCACTGGACCGAGCCTGTGTCACACGCAACAGTGCCACAGCTGGAAAACAGGAAGCTGGAAGCTCGCAGTAGTTACTGGTAAAATAACAAAACAAGCATTAAGTTTGGAGGCTCAAGTTTCTTAAAGGAATGACACTCCACTCGGGAATTCGAGTATTTCTTCAGCTGCAAAAGCCACTGCCACCCACACGATGCATCCAGGAAACACCTTGCTGTTTCAGACAGCATGCTGCCACACAAACAATCTCATCAGAGATTTTAAAGCTGTTTGTGAGTGATCGTTACACGTGGGAAATCAGTTTCACGAACATAGAACCCTGGGGACAAAAAGCGATACCTTTTAGCGTGCGTTCTGCTTCAATCACTGCATCCAAAGGTGGTGGTTCTATTGCTTTGGCCAAAAATTGACCAATTCCTCCCAGCCGCAGTAATTTGATGCTCAAAGCAATTTCGTGAAGTGGTGTTCGAAACATTTCGGGTGTCATATGAGTTTGAAGTCTGGAATGAGATGAGAACAAAAAAGCCCACAGGCTCTGACTACCATCATGGGTCATTCCATCAGCACAAACTACCTCCCTCCATAGCAAATACTGCCAGCCAGCCAACCCACCGACTCTCAATTTGCTCCTGCAACTGAGGCTCTTCTACCAGTACTTATCTTCTGTGCTTCAATCTTCACCTCAGAGTAAATTTACAATGGAAACACAGAGAGGGTATAGCCCTCACGTCACCGCTACCCAGTGTGCTTTCCAGCACGAGCTGACCACCCATAGAGTCTGCACAGCTGAAGTACGACTTACAGCATGGCTGTGTCCCCACACTTGCCGCTTTACAATCATCTCCTACATTGCTAGGGAAGGTCTCCCACTCTCAAGAGAGACAACCTGCTTTCGGCCTGCCTTACGTACTCTGCTTGACTTCCTATTAACTCCAAACCACTCAGCTCCTCCTAAACATTTCTGCTTTGATCCCAAAGAGTAAGTGTTTTTGCTAGATGCTTTCTAAATGTGAGTTTCTGGTAGGAAAAAGATCTGTTGGAAACAGGTGGAGCTCTTAAAGACTTTAACAGAGTATTGTCAGCCATCTTTTAGCTTGCCAGTTGAAATATGAATTCTTAGGAATCACTGCAGTGAGCAACACACAGCTGGAAAAGGTTTCACCTTGAGCAGACATCCAAATTCAGCTGGCACCAGGTTTAGATGGTATCTCTCAAGATTCTCTGCACAAACACTCTTTCCTTCCTAGGCACCATGGAGCTACTATATTTTTTAAAGTTATGTTACACATATATATTATACCTTTGGAGGAAGGTAACCTTCGTTACTTCAATAGCCTAAAATCAGTTCACTGTCAAAAATTCTTAATTAAAATCAGTCCACTGTACTGGACTGCAGATCTATATACATCTGAACAATTTCAGGAAAGGTTTTGATCAACTGATGCTTTCAGAGGTTACAAAAAGTTGAACATCATAACACAGCTATGCTCTAACTGCTGCCTGAGAAAGGGGCACCGAAACTTTCATGAGGGAGATCAAACACCAATTGTAACAGCTGTGTAGCCTTCTGCAACCAGCAAAGAGATTTCCTAGGCTCTGGTCACCGAGAAACTGCTTGACAGGCAGAAGGGGTCAGAAGTTTCAGCAGCAGGGAAGGTGCTAGAGTAGCATTTCAGCAGCATGAAGGGGCTTCCTGGCCACAAAATGAGTATGGAGGGAAATGTAGCATCTGTTTTCCCTGCTTCTTACCACTTTCATGATAAAATTGCCTGCTGCGTGAAGATGCCAGGTGCCTGCAATGTTTCAAGGCAAATCAGAACCTTATCCTCATTACAAAGCTCCTTTTTGCCTTGCCTCAACTCCCAAACAGGATTACTACTCTCCTGAGAGGTTCCACAGGTTGCAGTGAGGTTCTTAATAAGAAAATCATAAATTATTTAAATCCCTCATACCATGGATAAAAGCATATAAACATATGTACATTTTTTTAAGCAAAAGAACTAAGATATTTCAGTGTGAAGTGGCTTCATGCCTCTCCTCTGTGCCTTCTGAAATCCTTTACCTAGCTTGATCAGAAATAGCACAAAAAACTTCTGGGAGGAGCATACCAGGTTGTTTTATTCCTGAAGAGTACAGCCTCACCTTTCAAAGCGAGCTCTGCTGCACAAATGGAAACAAAATCCAGGGCGCACACGTCCAGCTCTTCCTTTCCGCTGCTCCAAATTAGTTTTTGATGCCCAGACGGTGGCATAGTTTGTCATGTTATTATGAGCAGTGAACAGCTTCACTTTTTGCCTGTTAAGGGGAAAAAAACCCAAATCCTCAAGATCAGATGTTCTTTCTCCAAAGTCCTGCCAAATCATAGAATTCATACAATCACCAGGTTGGAAGAGACCCACTGGATCATCGAGTCCAACCATTCCTATCAAACACTAAACCAGCGTCCCTCAGCGCCTCGTCCCTTAAACACCTCCAGGGAAGGTGAATCAATCATCTCCCTAGGCAGTCTGTTCCAGTGCCCAATGACCCCTTCCGTGAAATATTTTTTCCTAATGTCCAGCCACGCTGCTTTTAAGAAGCAAACCACCTCTGCTTGACTAGCTAAGCTTTGGCTAGTTAGCCATCTATCTGGAAGCTAAAGTACCATCCCCTTTATAAAGCAGCGCCCTGAGCTATCCAGAGAACTAAGTTTTCACAGTTGCCTCAAAAGCTTGTAATTCCCTTGGAGTGAACAAGATCCCAATATGTAATTCACTCAGAACGCGCACAGCAAGACAGGATCGGTAACAGACTACAAAACCCTTCCTGTTTCCCATCGGCTACACACTGAGTGTTTGTAACATTCATTTGGCAGACGACATATTTCAAATAGGCACAGAGACCCCGTGACACCTCACGTGAATAGCGCCAGCGTGAACGCCGCTGACCCAAAGCAGCCCACTGAAAGGCCAGCACGGTCTGTAACCGTGCCAAGCGGCTAGAGACAATGCAAAGTTGTCTTGCGTGAGTTCAAGTCCTCAAATTCAGCTCTGTGACAGTGGGAACACAAGGCAGCTCTGTGCATCCAGAATCCTTTCGTTGCATTCCAAAGATTAGGATGTACAAAACAAAAAGCTACTTCATGAACTTACTTGCAGGAGTCTATAACGTAGACCACATCGTTGATGGTAATGCTGGTCTCGGCAATGCTGGTAGATAAAATAACCTATGAAGACAGGAAATGTATGTTGAAATATATTTGGTCAGAAAAAGTTAAGAATGGACTGCAACACAAACTGCATAGACTCTACAAACACAAGTCAGCAGTACATTCCACAAAAGCACAACAGAACAAAGTATGTTACACTCCACCCAGAGAAGGCTCTCATACTTTTGTTACTCCAGAAGGCACCGGATCAAACACCCGACGCTGTTCTTCCAGAGGAATTTGTGAATGCAGAGGTAAAATTCTATACTGGTGGCCCCCTACAATATGAACAGAAGAAAGTCAGTAACTATTACTGCATAAATCTCATTTCTTCTTTGCACAACATAAGACATGTCTACCCATTCATTCTCACAGCAAATCAATCCAGCTTTCTCAACCACTCAGCCAGTTCTCATCTTTACGTAGACAGTAGTTTCATTTGGAAAAGTAGATGAAATATAATAGAACACAGTTGCTTGTACCAAAGCGTGGATTCATTTCTAGATGCTTCTGCATTGTATATATCAAGTTCCAGCCAGGCAAGAATACAAGTACAGCTCCCGGGACATTCAGAGTCTTGATATATATTAGCAGGGCCTCAATGAGCTCAAAAGAAGTTTCTCTCTCACTCAGCTGAGCCATGGAGTTCTTTGTTTCTGGGCCATAGTCATCATTGCAAATAAGGTTGCAATTGGTCTACAAGAAAACAAACAAACAAAAATACTAAAAAAGAACAAACCGCCAAAGAAATCATAGAAATTAATTTACACAACCTGTGGAGACTGCCTGGCCAGGCAAACAGGAATGCCAGATGTGCAGACAGGGAAAATCTTTTCAGATAGCTTATGGAACAACTCATAATAAGCAGTCTGAGTCCTGCTTCCCCAGATGTCCATACAAGAATGGAATTAGAATGTGATTGCATTGAGTTATAATTGAATACAAATTTGCAGCAGGAAGCTATCAAACGAATTTAACTTCTGCTCAGACGAATGAGGATGACATCATAAGAAGCAGAAGAAAATACTTCCCTCAAGAAAAACTAATCATTTTTTAAATTCCAAATAACTGGGCTAAACAGTAGTTTCAGACCCACAAATCAAAAGCTGTATCGTGAAAGTGACAGTTTCTTGACCATGTATGTAAGCACTAACACCACCTGCAAGAGAAGGGAGAGAATCTGAAGTTTCTCTCTGAAAAGGTATCACCAAGCTCATATTTCTGTATCTATTTCTTCTTCCAAAGTCACCAGTGTTTTCATGGTTAAAAGCATTCCAGTTCCATCTTTAAAGAGAAGCAGGCGGACAAATGAGAATTTTAGCTTCAACAGAAGAAGAAATTCTTCGGTTTACAAGGGTCATGAGAAAACACAACTCTATTTCTGAAGCAAACAGCAACCTGGATCTTAAAAATATGGAAGCTGCTAAAAATGTTCAAATATGACAATACCAAATTAATTACAATTGAGCTGGAGTCCTAACTGGCACTTGATTAATTCTTTCATATTAAAAAAGTCAAACATACGTCCTCTTCTTCACCATTTTCTTCATCCTTCTCTTTCTTCTTCTTTTCCTTTGGAGGAGGAACGAACTGAGTTAGTTGAATGCAATCTTCCAGAAAATAATCTGCAAGGATAGAGAGACATCAGTTATCAAGACCAACCGCTCAAAGCCTCTAGAAAGGAACACAATTCTTATCACCTTCTCCTGAATCTCTTCTGAAGTAATCATGATGTTTCAGAGTACAAAGCCATGACTGGAGAAAACTCCTTGGCTGTCAGCTAGGGTAAAAGAACTAATTCCACACTAGTTTGATGATTATTCCTCTATTCAATACACTAACACAACATTTTTACTGGGGTTTGCTTCTAGTACTGGCTAATTTAAAGCTACCTCCATTATTCCCAACATCAGAGACGGCTGATCTGAAACACCACAGCTTGACTATTACCGTCTCATTCTCCAATGGAAACTGCTGCAAGCAGTGGTACTTTGCCGGGTGACGAGTAGCATTATTGGTTTGTGTTTCCAACAAAACACTGCTATAAAATAGTTCCCTGTTTGCCCAGGATAACCCATATTCTGTAAGACATGACAATCTAAAATCCCCATGTATCTTGCCATACCCATAACCTTAAAGCACATGACTGATAAAATAAAAACAAAAGCAGTTCCTGGAAGCTCAGTCAGTGATTTACCTTGGACAGGGTAGGTTCTACCATAGACCTCAATGATAGGACAGTTGAAGAAGTATTCACAAAACATACTGGTATCGATGGTGGCAGACATGAGGACAACCCTGATTTCAGGATATGCCTGAACCACATCTCTCAGCACCACCAAGAGAAAGTCGGTCTGCATATAAAGAGGAAAAAAAAGCATGATTAATTTCCTTCTCATGATAAGCAATGTCTTCCCAAGAGACCAGAAAGAATTACACAAATACATCTGTTGAGCAGGAGCTTCACCAGGCAAGAGAATTAACAATTATCATGACATTCTAGAGCCAGAAACAGCTGCCAGTGCTTTATTTTGCAAATACTGCAACCCCTGGGATAAGTGAATTTCAGGATCTGCAGTACAAAATAAGAGTTATTCTTCTATCAGAATGTTACAAACTAAAAGAAAAGCATTCACAAGTAGTTTTCTTCCTGCTGAAGCATCATGTCAGAACCTAGCATTTCCCTCACTTGGTGTGGCACAGCCGAAAACTACAGAAGAATCAAGGGGACAGAAAATGTTTCCCATTTTTTCAGATACACACAATCACTCTCCTGATTCTGTTTTCAATTTGCCGCATTTTCCTTTGTGTCAAAACCAAACGGAAACGTGCCACTATCAAGGCAGCAGCTTCCGTAAACAGCGCTGTTGTTCCGTTACAGGGATATAACGTGGTCAGTAGAAAAAGCACTCCAAAAATAAGAGTGACATTCAACAACACACTCCCACATTGGGACAAGAAGTGCTCCATTTTCCATAGAGAAACAGGACACAGAAGGATATCCTAATTGGCTAAAGAGGCAGGGTAGCAAGTCAGCACAAGTCCTTAGGTAATCAGGTAAGGAATAATTAAGAGAACAATTCCTAAAAATCTTATTGAAGATTGAAAACTCGCATATATTGGCCATCACTAAAGTGCAGCTTCCTTTCCCATGTTCACCATTACACAAGAACACAAGCAAAGTTAAACAGAAGCCCAGAGATACAAGAACGTAATCACCGACTGACTCACATTGATGTCTCTCTCATGGATCTCATCAACGATAACATGACTAATGCCACGGATGCCCGTCTCCACCTTTCTCAGAAGAACACCTTCAACAGATATGATAGTTAAATGTTCACACAGGTAACAGCTCATCCTCTCCATTCACTCCCTGTGCCCAGCACCTTTCCCAGCCCCATCTCTAATGGCCATGCTTTCACTGGTACAAATGAGGGTAGAAAGTAATGCTGCTAAACAGACTCTCTCTTTTTTCCCACCCAGTATTGCTTCCACTTCTGTCTTTTAAGGACAATCAATATATGGCAATTGTAGCTCTTCAAGTGATTATTTCTGCGAGGTATCAGACCTGTTTTCTACTTCTGAACGACAGTCTTCATCTTTCTCTACATAACAGTGTGTCAGTAAACTTGTTCTATCCAAAATAGATGTTAATCTTTACAAGTTTTAGAAAATCTGTTTAAATGTAACCACATTTCTGCTTTTGCTGCTCACTCAAATATTGAGACCCATCATTAATGAGTTTCAAACATAAACAAACCAATACAGACCTACAGTGCAGAACATCATGCTGGCATGTGGCCGAGGAAGCACAGATTCAAATCGAACGCTATATCCACAGCTTTGTCCAGGTTCTTCTCCTCTCTCATATGACACACGCTCCGCTACAGAAACTGCACTAATCCTCCGAGGCTGAGGGAGGAAAAAGTCCTCTCTGACTCAATGATGAAAGGGTTTAAGTTCATCAGAATGCCATCAGAAACAAGAAAGTAAATTATAAAAGCTACAAGTGTCCTAAGATTGCTTTATAGAATAGTCATTAAACAGTAATATCTGTAACAGCAGGTTTTCTTAGCTTTGAAATGGTCAATTCTGCACATGAAATTCCAGAGTAGGGACATAAGGATATATGGCAACTACCAGCTGGCATTTGCCAAACCGCTTCTCCTCTTTCTGCCAAAAAGGTTTCACCTGGGCAGGGTACAAGCCAGATTATCCCAACTGTAGGTACAAGAAATAACAACACTCTAAATGCAAGCACACGTGATGCTGAAGTTTCTCCTAGTGTAGTACTGAGGAGATACTTCTAAGAACTATGTCCTGTAATGCTAATCAGGTTTCTCAACACATGCTAACGGGCAATTCCTAGCATCTGATCAGAAACATCAGGGGTTGCATGTGTAACTCATTCCTCACCTGTGTCACCACGATGTTGCACTCCGCAGCTCTGTCGGTTCGGATGAACTCATCCAGGATGTACTGCGGCACTTGGGTGGTTTTGCCACAACCTGTGGCACCACGAATTACAACAACTGAATTGTGACGGACTGCATCCAGAATTTCAGTTTCAAAATTTTTCACAGGTAAGGCCTCTCTCTCTTCTTGGATCTGGCGGGGTGGGGGTGGGGGGTGGGGGGAAAGCAACACATTTACAAAAATCTCAAAAAATCCTGGAATCATGGGATGGCTTGGGTGGGAAGGGGCCGTAAAGCACATCCAGTTCCAACCCTCCACCACATGCAGGGACACTGGATCAGGCTGCTCCAAGCCCCATCCAACCTGGCCTTCAACACCTCCAGGGATGGGGCAGCCACCACTGCTCTGGGCAACCTGGGCCAGGGCCTTTCCATCCTCATCATAAAGAATTTCTTCCTTATATCTAGTCTAAATCTGCTCCTCTCCAGTTCATATCCAATGCCCCTCATCTTATCACTCCACGCCTTCGTAAAAAGTCCCTCCCCAGCTTTCCTGTAGCCCCTGCAGGTACTGCAAGGTATGCTCTAAGGTCCCCCTAGAGCCTTCTCTTCTCCAGGCTGAAATCAACCTATGCTGCTCCACACCTATGCTCTGTCTCACTCTTCTGCCCAGATTTCACTTACACAAAGGAAAAGCTGTGTAAGAACAGACCAGTTTGATTTTTTTTCTTACAGAGCGCAACACATCCCCATATCCATCCAGCAGTTCTGAAAACTTAGTGAGTAAAGCTATCCAGTCTTATGCACGTTGTATACGGTACGTTCAACCTCTTTTGGAAAAGAAAAAGATAGCGCAAGCACGCCACATTACAGGAACTACTCTTACCCTCTGTAATTCTTCATCGTGCTCCAAACGGTACAAGAAATCACTTTTCAAATCCGTGCTTATTTGCTCTGGAGTGAGCTGTAAATACAAGACATTGTTTGGAGGCTTTTTGATCCCTCTGCTATCTTTACTGTAGCTTCAACATAGAAACCGACACACCAACATTAAGATTCCAAATAGCAATAAAGGAATAAAGGATCTTCCCTATGTAACTCTATGAAGTTTCTTACGCCCATGAGCTATTTTATTTCAGTGTGTTAAAACTAAATGGTCATCCTCAAAGAGGTTTCGCAGAGAGATCCTGAATACTGAAGAAGAAGAACGACTGGTTAAATGTAAAGACTCAAACTGTTTGAGAAACACTCTCCATTCAGCAGGGAGCTGAGATACTTAAATGACTGATCAGACAGGAGTTTCTAATGTAAGAAATGAGGTAACATAAGCACATAACCACCCACAGAACAGGAGCTGAAAAAGGAAAAAGTCAGCAGAGGGGGAAGTTAATCAGGCAACACTTTTATTCCATCTAAGAAAGAAATCTAGATAAACTGAAATTTGTTACCAAAGGGCCAAATTGGATTTACTGAAAATAAGTTAGCTGCACCATGGCTAGCATGCAGAAATCCTAATGAGACTTCAAGCCAGCTCAGTTCGCAATGTCTGTAAATACACTGACTGTGTGTCTGAAGCAGCAACACTCAAATTTAGATCAGTTCTATATTCTTTAAATCTATATACAATGATCAATGTTAAATTATTATCATTTACTGAAAAGAAGCTGCAGTTGAAATTCGCATTAAATTATTATTTTGGTCATTAAGTATTCTGGTTCAGTTGTAGCAAACTGAAGTTCCCACCCTGAAAGTCTTTTCTGACCAGGTTATATCAGTGGACAAATTATGCCCCTGAACTTAGCAGCCTAGTATTTCTTCCCTTCTTTGTTTTATCATAGAATCATAGAATAACAAGGTTGGAAAAGACCCACTGGATCATCGAGTCCAACCATTCCTATCAAACACTAAACCATGTCCCTCAGCACCTTGTCCACCTGTCCCTTAAACACCCTCAGGGAAGGTGACTCAACCCTCTCCCTGGGCAGCCTCTGTCACAGCCCAATAACCCTTTCTGTGAAAAATATTTTCCTTATGTTCAGCCTAAACCTCCCCTGGTGGAGCTTGAGGCCATTCCCTCTCGTCCTGTCCCCAGTCACTTGGGAGAAGAACCCAGCTCCCTCCTCTCCACAACCTCCTTTCAGGTAGTTCCAGAGAGCAATAAGGTCTCCCCTCAGCCTCCTCTTCTCCAGGATAAACACCCCCAGCTCTCTCAGCCGCTCCTCATAAGGCCTGTTCTCCAGCCCCTTCACCAGCTTTGTTGCTCTTCTCTGGACTCGCTCCAGAGCCTCAACATCCTTCTTGTGGTGAGGGGCCCAGAATTGAACACAGGATTCGAGGTGAGGTCTCACCAGTGCCGAGTCCAGAGGGAGAATAACCTCCCTTGACCTGCTGGTCACTCCATTTCTGGTCCAAGCCAAGATGCCATTGGCCTTCTTGGCCACCTGGGCCACTGCTGGCTCATGTTCAGTCCCTGTCAACCAACACCACCAGCTCCCTCTCCTCCAGGCAGCTTTCTAGCCAGGCTTCTCCTAGTCTGTAGCTGCACAGGGTTGTTGTGCCCCAAGTGCAGGACCCGGCGTTTGGCCTTGTTAAACCTCATGCCGTTGGACTCTGCCCAGCAGTCCAGCCTGTTCAGATCCCTTTGGAGCCTCCCTACCCTCCAGCAGATCCACACTTCCACTCAGCTTAGTGTCATCTGCAAATTTGCTAAGGGTGCACTCGATGCCTTCATCCAGGTCATTGATAAAGACATTGAACAGGGCTGCACCCAGCACTGAGCCCTGGGGAACCCCACTTATAACTGGCCTCCAGCTGGATTTAACTCCATTTCCCACCACTCTCTGGGCCTAGTCAGCCAACCAGGTTTCCACTCAGGACAGTGTGCACCCGTCCAGGCCAGAGGTGACAGTTTCTGAAGCAGAATGCTGTGAGAAACTGTGTCAAAGGCTTTACTGAAATCTAGGAAGATACATCCACAGCCTTTCCCTCGTCCAGCAGCCGAGTCACTTTGTCATAGAAGGCGATCAGGTTAGTTTGGCAATTGCTGCTTTTGATTCGTTCTGTGGTGAACGAGAGTAGGAATGACAAAAAAAACCCAAGCAGGCTGATTGTGTAACTGACACTGGCATAGAGCAGTTTCTCCTCCCAGAAAAGAAAGCTCCAGCGTGGAAATACGGGAAACAGAGGCTAGTGAATTATAAACAACATGCCCTTATGCTTACCTCATAATTTCCATTAGAGCTTTGTATGGGCTGCCCCATATCAGGCAAAAAGTAACAAAGCAATGGATTGGGACATCCAAGACACTGCTGCTTAAGAATCTAAAAAAAAGTGCACTAAATACAAGGAACGCCTACCAAATAAAAGAAATTTTCTAAGTGACTTGGGTTTTTTTGGAATAGCTCACACTTTAAACCCTGGGGGGGCAAAAGCTTTTAAAAGTTCTGGAAGCACAGGGGAAAACAAACAAGAAATGAATTTTTTAAGCTATCTTACATTTGCCAGAGGACCCTCATCAATATTGCAGCTGGTCCAAGGGTTCCAGTTGGCATAAGGTGGTGACCATGGAACAACTCCTGTATGATTCTGTCTCTGCGATGGTTCGAAATGGGCCAGCTTCCCAACATTAATCAGAACTGGATTACTAGGATCTTCAGGCTATAAATCCAAAAGCAAAGTGGACAAAGAAAGAGAAATGTATTAAACGAGCAGACCTGATGTTAAATACCACAGTATCTGAGCCACATACTCACCAAAGGCACAGTCTCCAGAGACAGCTCCCGTACAGTCTTCTGCAGCTGATTTTCTAAGTCAGAAGACAGCGACACCTCGTAGGGTTCCATCTATTAAATGGTTAAAAACTACACGTTGATATACAGAAAGAGACTCACAATGGAAGCTAGAACTGCAGGGTACTAGAGACAATAGTGAACCATCACACAGTGCCTTGTGAAACAAGGCTGAAGAGTTCCATCGCTTCAAAATCCACACTCTTGAAGCATTTTGCCCGATTTTCATACAAGAACCTGTAGAATATTTTTAAACATCCAAGTTTCGTTTCAGAGGAAAACATTCCCAAATGCATAATCAAATAACCAAAAAATGCTGATGTGTCAGAAAACGAAAACAAATAGCCAAGAACTGCATGTAGCACAAACAAAGAATTTTAAGTTTATAGAAAATTTATACTGAAAAAAGCATTTACTACAAAACCTTTTTCATTTAACATGCTGTAAAACTAGTGTACTGCTCCATTCACAGACACGTGGAGTTGTAGTTCTGATCCAAATCACTGGCCAGAACAAAAACAGTTGCTGGTCTAAAGAACCATTATCACCATTATTATCTCGTAAGCTCTAAAATATTGAGAGCAAACTCTAAGTGGCTCATCTTCATCAGACAACACTTCTGTGCTATTAAAATGAAAGCAACAATTTCTGCCCCTCCGACCACACTCACCGATTCGCCTTTTTTCTTTGTCTGCCCAGAGTAAGGTTCTATGACACCGAGATGGTAGAGCTGTCTAACCAAGGAAAGGGCACAGGCCTGTGCTGCCAGCTTTTTGTTTGATCCGTGCTCACGACTGAAAATCCCTGCGGCACACAAAGGTCAGAGCTGTAGCCACCAATAGGTCAAACATTTTCCACAGAAGGCGCTACTCTGGGATGGATTTTCTCATTGTATGCACAGCCCGGGTTTCACAACGTTTCAAATCTTGATGAATCCAGAGTTTCATCACAAAATCCAAGCAGATCCCTTCACCAGCTGACTCACTCTAGCTGTGTAATGTTACTTACTGACTTCTTGGGGAACGGCTGTAAAGTTTTGTCTGCATTCAGCATCTCAGAAATTATGCTTATCCTACACAACCCAACCATATCGCACAAATTTCACAGCCCTATGCAAACAGGCATGGTATGGAGCACACACCCATTGCCCGGGAACATGTTAAACACTTGCATGTCTCAGATATGTGAAGAACAAGTAATTAAGACAAGTCAAACCTTCTGTATCTCTTGAACATTTCTTTGTACTGAGAAAAAAAAGGTTACTGGAAGCATGTAATGGACGAGCAGCAGAACACAAAAACAGTCCACAGAAAAAAGATTTCATACTGGGGTACAAACATGAACCTGCACTCTGGAAGCAGCTCCAACACAGAACTGTTAATATGACCCCTGAATACGACCTGTTTCTCTGTACCAACATGGATCTCTTGCTAAGATAAAAAATAAATGGGAACACTTACTTCTGCACAACTGCTTCACATAGATGTTCATTTCTGCAATAAAGCTCCTGTAAGAGAAACAATGAACACAAAATGGTACAATTTTTGGATTAACACCAGACGCTGACACAGCAAAAATATCCGCTCTTTCCAATTTTTCTAAGCAAAGATCTGCGTCCTCAAACTCTCAGCTCACCAGTGGCTGAGGTAAAATATTACTGCTTTCTGTCCTTTAACCCCAAGCTAGTAAGTAACAGATGTACCATCAATAGAACCAGAAGATCTGTAAGAAGAGCCCTGCAAATGCCACCATTCAGCATTGAAATTTAAAGCAACGTTATCAGGAAATATGCTCTGAGCCATCTAAGTTTAAGGCAACAATTATAAAGCAGACAGCACGTTAACGTAACGTTAGCTGCATTTCACGTTATACTTGTGTGAGCCACTAGTAGCCTGGGTTTATTAGCTCAGATGCAACATTTAATAATACAGTTACCCTGGGGTTTCGCCACACAACGGGGCAGCTCAGAGCACCGACAAAACTAGACCAGGTCACTTTGTCAAAGATAATTGAACATTTCTGCACAGGAGGTGGCAGAATACTTGAATTTTCCTGATGGCCTTATTGACATACTCTGGAAACAGAATACAGTCAAAGGAATTCTGTGCAGCAAATGTAATAGTTTGCCTAATGGGCATGTAATCAACTCATTTAAAAGGTCAACTGGCATATTAATTTAGGCTTAAAAAAAATGAGAAAGCCACGTGCCAACAAAGGATAATGGAAACCAAGATCCATGTTCTTAGGAATCACAAACCAAAGGCTGCATTTGGACAGATAAAAAATTAAAGCCGAATTCTTATAAGACAGGATTTTAAACCGGCAAATGTGACTTAAGATATATGACTGGGCTTCACTGGATTGAGATCCTCTTTGAAAACTATGCTGTGGTACTAGCACAGCTGCAGGCAGAGCCTTGCACCTGTGTCCTTCATTTCTTACTGTAAACAAACAAACAAATAAAGGTTAAGTGAGGGATTTAAATTCCAAGTTAGAACTCCTTCCTGTACTACCAGTGAACTGACCTTAAGGCACAGTGGCTTCATGGGTCGAAGGCCACTGGCTGTCAGGGACACAACAGCCAACTAAGGCACCGATGACAGTATGTTTCTCAGCCAGGCCTATAAGTCAGCATTCAATCTCATTCTCCTCCACCTAAGGGGAGAACAGCAACACCAGAAATCAGTTTGCAGCAGCATCCCGTGTGATTGCGTAGCACAGCCTCAGCAGCCCCTGGGTGAACACGCACAGATCTTTGGTGCCGCTCGCTGCTACCATCTTCAGCGGGAACACAAGGAGGCAAAGGCATCCCACGCTACATATGGCATCCCAAAAGAGAAAAGCCACATCCCATCCCTCAATATTTAGCTTAGACTTTGTGCAGTAGGAGAGTCACATTTATATTTACAGTTTATACCCTCCTGTTGTAATCAAAACAAAGTTTCCGAATCCAAATTTTTCAGCTATTACTAAGTTCTTAAACCACGTGACTATGCTTAATTGATAACAAAAACATCTCTCCTTTATAAACCTCTGAGCACAAGGCTGACACCTCTACATAAGACCATTACTTTATTAAAAAAACAGATTGGTGAGATACATGGCAAATGGTATTTCTTAAAAAATAAACCAAACCACATCACTGTCCTCAAAACTCAAAAAACTTCAGAAATCATTCCCCTCTGGTTACTCGCACCAAAAGGTTTACACCCAATAGTTTGCCCTGTCTCAGTGAACACTAGAGCACATTACGATGATTTCAGGCCTGTTTGATCACTCGTAGCAGATCATGAGTTCCCCCTTCTGCCACTCCATCCAGGGCAACTCACACAAGCTTCCCTGGATGTAGTAAATAGGAAACTCTGAAATGCTCTCTGGAAGAACAGCAAGTAGGCTGAGAAACATACTGTCATCTATGCCACCTCGTTCTGCTCAAGATTATATGCATCTAAATACTCAGGGCTTAATGCTGCACAAATAACCTGCACATTACAGAATGAAAGTGTTCAAGAGCTACATCTGCAATGACCATATTTAAAATTCCTAGTACTAAAAAACCTGACTTTATGTTTATCCATTTAAGGGAAAGAAATGTCTTTGCTTGAAAACATAAATGGAGATGAGTGACTTGAAGGCAAGTCTTAAATGGGAATTTACAACTCTCTGACACCAAGACACATATTTTAGATGTTCTAAATGCTTGAAAGACATAACAACAAAAGAATACCAGAAGTCCTGCAAGTAAGACTCTCAAAGAAGAAGAAAATTCACTTGCCTTTCTAAAAAAAAAACCAAAAAAAACTCTCATAGCAAATAAATTTATATAATGCAAAAAAAATCCACCATCAACAAGAATCCAGCAGCAGCAACATGCGATCGTTTCTGACCACAAAACATCATTATCATCATGATGTCCTGAGGTTTTGATCATTTGTTAAGACTATTTCAAACAAGGTAAAAAAAATGACAGTCATCAATTCTTTACACGCGATCTGTGTTATTTTCATAACTGGGAGAAGCACATGTGAATTTTCTTATGAAATGGGCAAAAAGTCAAAAAGAATAATACCCAGCTCCTTTCAAGTGAAATTTAAGACCCTCAAAATTCCTTTGGGAAGATTCTGTCTATCTAATTTTTCAGTAGAAGATTCCGCTGCCAAAAAAAAAATTAGATTATAATACAAATAGAAATAAAACATTCTTAATGCACATCTCTACGTGAGCGTATTTAAGATCTCCTCCAAATGCAGAGAGGCAACTGCAATCATCCAAACAATCACTGCATACAAGCAAGGCCTCTTCCCACTCAATCCGACACCTCAGCACAGCAATCGTTCCAAAAGTTGACCATCCATGAAAACCACTAGACAGAAATTCCTTCAGAGTCGCTCAGATCTCAGCCTCAAGGCTCATCCCCCCATTTCAAGACTGAGCGGTGGTGTTGGTCCTGGTAAAGAAGACTTTCTCCACTATGGAGCACTGCAAACAAGCGGCATCAGCCACTGCCCCGAAAATGTTTTAACCCTTCATATGCAGAAGGTGACTAGAACTACCAAACCTGTTGTGATCAGGCCCCATTTCAGTGTATTTATATTCTTCCTGAATCTTCTCCTTTTGGAAAAACTGGTTCAGACGTGCCTTGGCATTTTCCAAGGTCCAGCCCCCGTGAAGATCAGCATCTAATTCCACTTCTGACTGTGAGGTCTAATATTGAGGAAAAAAAAGTATCATTTTCTCGTTTCTGATTTCAGTTTTAAACGCTCTTACAAGTCTTTGAAATAACTTATCTAGATTCTATAAAGTAATTAAGACTTCATTACAGAAAATGCTAAAAATTCCTCAGCGTATGTTTATTTTCACATCAAAATGTCTATACTGTTGGATACTCACAGTACCCACAGTGCTCTATTTCATTCTTAGCTTCAGCAAGTTACCTTTGTTAAAAGCCAGCAGGGAAATCTGCAGCTTAAGTTGAAACCCACCGCAAAATATCAAATGAAAACTGCAAGCTGGATTATAAATGCTAGTAAAAATGAAAGGGAGTGAAGGATATCAATTTTAAGGAGAATTACATAGCATGACTTACTACCTGCGCTTCTTGCTCTTCTTTCTTTGAATAATAATCTTTCAGGTTTGCACCCCGATCCCACTGAGCTCCACTACTGCCAGAGTTTCCAGATGCCGCATCTGGGCCATTGCCTGCCACACGGAAAAAGAAAACCACCAAAACAAAACTAACTCTCCCAAACGACCTACTTAGCGATGGAGAGGTGTTGCCTAGCAATCTCGATAGGACTCAAGTCCTCAGATCTCATGCAGGCATTCACACCTCTGCCTCAAAACTACAACAATTTCTAACAGTCCTCTGCCTGCAGAATTATGCTCTTTGGGAGAAAAAAAAAACAAAAGCTATGGACACATATTATATCCACACATAAAAACGACAGTTTTCATTGCCTTACCTATTTTAGCCTGTTCAGCCGCTATAATCAAATGCGGAGGAAGAGGTCCACCTAGAGTAGAACTAGAACCAGTAACATCTTTAGCTGCTTCGTGTCCATCAGGGGCATCACCAGTTGGCGGCTAGCAGAGAGAGTGAAGGGAAGTATCAGCACATCTGTACAAAGTCTTGTTACTATTTATCTAGAACACTTTAAAGAGACCATGTGCCCTTACACAACAGCTACACCAACAGTAACACCCTTTTAAAAACTGAAAGGCATAAAACCACTGAGTATTTGGCTTGCTGTGGGTGTTCTATACAAGGAATTCCAGCCAACAAGTAGCCCTGACTTACTACATTTAGGAATAATATCAACTGTTTCAGCATCCAGGTTAAAATAACAGGTACTTGTCTCTATCCAGAGGAACTCAAAACACAATTCATGAACATGCCATAAGCAAGCAATAATACCTTTAAGAAATGACAAAATGGCGGTTAATCGTTGCCACTTGAATTCTTTCCATTTTGAGATGCTTAGCTAAATGATCACACCACCTCTGCTTGATTCACCCTGATACTTGCACAGCACATAAAATATCATAAAAAGCGGTGATCCTGTTACACACGTGAGGAGCCACAGTTAAAAAATGCCAAATTTTCAGTACCTTGTTTGAGAAGTCTGTGCTATTTTTAGTCTTATTCTATTTTTGTGAAGCACACAGTATTCTATATCCTACTATGGATTTAAAACCATTCCGAGTGTCACATGTGACACTGTGCCTCACAGTGGCTCTGATTGCTCCCCAGCCTCATCAGTCCTGCAAATCAACAAGAAGCTGGTTTTACATCATCATCCTACAACATTCCCTGCATATATGACTGCACTGCACAAAGAAGTCCTGCACCTTCAGCCTTATTCATCGCACGCGGGTGCCAGACTGAACCCCAGGGATGGGACGCAACGGGTGCACAGCGCTGCAATTCAAGATTTTGGTGGGAGGAGAAAGAGTAGCTTACTCCAAAAGAAGGAACTTCCTCTCTCTTCATCTCATTGACCCGCACTAAGTAGTTGACAAAGTCTCGAGCAGCGTTACTCTGCGCATCCTTCTTGTTGGTGGAGCTGCCCATGCCAATGTAGTTAAAGCCCTCCACTCGCACCTGCAAATACAAACACAGCTCTGTGGCTGAGGCAAGCAAAAGGGCCTTGAAAACCAAGAGTACTGGCTGAAACCCCAAATTCCAGTTGCTAATAAGCACGGGAGAAACGTTATTACTAAGTATTGTTTCGCATCATTAAACATATATGTAGTTTGGTAGCTTTTGATTGTATGCTTTATATCTGTTAAAGAAAATACCCAAAGTCCATGCTCAGCGAGCATGTTGGCCAGAACCTTGTTGATGAAAGCACCTCGGTATAGGAAGAGATCCTGGCAAACTCTGCCCAGCTCCACTTTTCTTTAATCCCAAACCCTCAGACAACAGGGCCAGGAGGGAGCTCGCCTGTCCTCTACTGTAACTTCATGCTATTGCAGCTAGTGAGATACGATGTATTTCAATAACTTAAGAGAAAAACCTTTAGAGCAGCAATTCCCGTTTGCTGGACCCACAGCCTCTCCATGACACCAGCCTGAACCCAAATCTGTTTGCTGGATCCAAAGACTCTCTTGTGAGACAAGCCGGACCCCAAGCCTCTCTGCTGGACCCACAACCTGTGCACCAGATCAACCTGAACCCAAACCTCTCTGCTGGTCCCACAACTTTCGCACCAGACCGGGCTGAACCCAAACCTCTCTGCTGGACCCACAACCTCTGCACCAGACCAGCCTGACCCCAAACCTCTCTGCTGGACCCACAACCTGTGCACCAGACCAACCTGAACCCAAACCTCTCTGCTGGTCCCACAACTTTCGCACCAGACCGGGCTGAACCCAAACCTCTCTGCTGGACCCACAACCTCTGCACCAGACCAGCCTGAAGTCACATGACTCCACTGGACCCACAGCCTCTCCAGGACAGCAGTTTGAACCCTAATCTCTTCGCTGGACCCACAACCTGTGCACAACATCAACCTAAATACAAACCTCTCTGCTGGATCCACCACCTCTCCAGAGGACCGCCCTCAACCCAAAGCTCTCTGCTGGACCCACAGCCTCTCCATGACACCAGCCTGAACCCCAAGGTCTCTGCTGTATCCAAAGCATCTCTCCAAAACCAGCCTAAACCCAAATCTCTCTGCTGGTCCCACAACCTCTCCATGACACCAGCCTGAACTCAAATCTCTCTGCTGGTCCCACAACCTCTCCATGACACCAGCCTGAACCCAAACCTCTCTGCTGGACCCAAACCCTCCCAACGAGAGCAGCCTGAGCCCAAACCTCTCTACTGGATCCACAGCTTTTGCATCAGACCAGCCTGACCCCACACGTCTCTTTATGACCCACAACCTCCCCATAAGATCAGTCCAAATCCAAACCCCTCTGCTCCATCTACACCCTTTCTGTTGGACCCGCAACCTCTCCAGAGCGCCAGCCTGAACCCGAATCTCTCTCCCGGAGCGCCAAGCTCTGCGCCGGCCCAGCCTGAAGCCCCAGGACGCCGCCCGCCCCGCACCTCGCAGCGGAATCCGGGGCGGCCGCGGGTGCCGCCGGCGCGGATCTCGTAGGCGGGACTGAGCCGCCGCCGCCCGCACCACGCGTACAGAAAGTTCTTCACGTCCCCCATGGCTCCGCGGGGCCCCAGCACCGGCGCCGCGCCGGAAGTCGGGGAGGGCGGAAGTCGGGGAGGGCGGAAGTCGGGGAGGGCGGAAGTCGGGGAGGGCGGAAGTCAGAGAAACAGAACCAGAGAAGCACAGAATCACCCGGTTGGAAAAGGCCCATTCGATCATCGAGTCCAACCACTCCTATAAACCACTAAACCATGTCTCTCAGCTCCTCGTCCACCCGTCCCTTAAACACCTCCAGGGAAGGTGAATCAACCCCCTCCCTGGGCAGCCTGTTCTAGGGCCCAATGACCTTTCCTGTGAAATTTTTTTTCCGAATGTTCAGCCTAAACCTCCCCTGGCGGAGCTTCAGGCCATTCCCTCTCATCCTGTCCCCTGTCACTTGGGAGAAGAGCCCAGCTCCCTCCTCTCCACAATCTCCTTTCAGGTAGTTCCAGAGAGCAATGAGGTCTCCCCTCAGCCTCCTCTTCTCCAGGCTGAACACCCCCAGCTCTCTCAGCCGTTCCTCATAAGGCCTGTTCTCTAGCCCCCTCACCAGCTTCCTTGCTCATCTCTGGACTCGCTCCAGAGCCTCAACATCCTTCTTGTGGTGAGGGGCCCAGAACTGAACACAGGATTCGAGGTGCAGTCTCACCAGTGCTGAGTGCAGAGGGAGAAGAACTTCCCTGGACCTGCTGGTCACACTGTTTCTGATCCAAGCCAAGATGCCATTGGCCTTCGTGGCCACCTGGGCCACTGCTGGCTCATGTTCAGTCCCTGTCAACCAACACCACCAGCTCCCTCTCCTCCAGGCGGCTTTCTAGCCAGGCTTCTCCTAGTCTGTAGCTGCTCAGGCTTGTTGTGCCCCAAGTGCAGGACGCGGCATTTGGCCTTGTTAGACCTCATGCCATTGGACTCAGCCCAGCAGTCCAGCCTGTTCAGATCCCTTTGCAGAGCCTCCCGACCCTCCAGCAGATCCACACTTCCACTCATTTTAGTGTTGTCTGCAAACTTGCTAAGCGTGCACTCGATGCCTTCATCCAGGTCATTGATAAAGACATTGAACAGGACTGGACCCAGCACTAAGCCTTGGGGATCCCCACTTGTAACTGGCCTCCAGCTGGATTTAACTCCATTTCCCACCACTCTCTGGGCCCGGCCATCCAACCAGTTTTCCACCCAGGACAGTGTGCGCCTGTCCAGGCCAGATGCTGACTGTTTCCGAAGCAGAATGCTGTGAAAAACTGTGTCAAAGTCTTTACTGAGGTCCAGAAAGACACATCCATAGCCCTTCCCTCATCCAGCAGCTGAGTCACTTTGTCATAGAAGTTGATCAGGTTAGTTTGGCAAGACCTACCTTTTGTGAACCTGTGTTGACTGGGCCTGATCCCCCGGTTCTCTTGCATGTGATTCATGATCACACTCAAGATCACCTGTTCCATGACTTTCCCTGGCAGTGTAGTCGGACTGACAGGCCTGTAGTTCCCTGGATCCTCCCTGTGACTCTTCTTGTAGATGGGCACAACAACATCCAGCCTCCAGTCCAGTGGAACTTCCCCAGTCATCCAGGACTGCTGGGCCTCCCCAGCACCGAGAAGTGGCACCGAGAAGGGTGGAAGTGGTGGGAGAAAGGTGTGGAGGGCAGCGGGAGGAGGTAGAAATGGTGGGAGGGGGTGGAAGTGGAGGGGAAATGCGGAGATGGAGGGAAGAGGTCAGGGAGGGAGGAAGGAGTTTGGGTGCTGGGGGATGAGAAGCTTGGCATGCAGCCCAGAAACCAGCCATGCCCAGGGCTGCATCCAAAGCAGCCTGGCCAGCAGGGCGAGGGAGGAGATTCTGCTCCTCTTTTCCTCTCCTGGGAGACCTTATCTGGAGGATTGTGTCCAGTTCTGGAATCCTCAACATAAGAAGGAAATGGAGCTGTTGGAACGGATCCAGAGGAGGCTACAAAGATGATCCAAGGGCTGGAGCCCCTCCTGTACGAGGACAGGCTGAGAAAGTTGTTCAGCTTGGAGAAGGCTCCAAGGAGAACTTAGAGAGACCTTCCAGTACCTGAAGGGGCTACAAGCAAGCTGGGGAGGGACTGTCTACAAAGGCTTGTGGTGACAGGACAAGGAGCAATGGGTGTAAACTGGAGAGGGGCAGATTTAGAGTAGACAGAAAGAGGAATTTCTTCGTGATGAGGGTGGGGAGGCCCTGGCCCAATTTGCCCAGGGAAGCTGTGGCTGCCCCATCCCTGGAGGTGTTCAAGGCCAGGTTGGATGGGCCTTGGGCAGCCTGATCCAGTGGGAGGTGTCCCTGCCCATAGCAGGGGGTGGAACTGGATGGGCTTTAAGGTCCCTTCCAAATCAAACCATTTTATGATTCTAAATGGCTGGGGAGGATAGGGAGAGGTGGAGATGGGAAGACCTGGAAATGATGGGAGGGGGCAGAATTGCTGAGGTGGATGGAAGTGGTGGGATGTGCCCAGGGAGGGAGGTCAGGTTGGACATTAGAAAAAGGCTCTGCCCCCGGAGGGTAGCGGAGCACTGGAACAGGTCCCCAGGAAGCAGTCATGGCACCAAGCCTGACAATATTCCAGAAGCTTTTGGCCAACACCCTTTGACACACGGTGTGAATGTTGGGGTGTCCTGTGCCAGGAGAGGAGTTGAACTTGATGATCCTTGTGGGTCCCTTGCAACTCAGGACATTCTATGATTCTATGATGTTTGTCATAAGGAAAAAGAGGGAGAAATTCCTGCTTATGAGAGAGCCAAAAGCTTTCGGTTGCAAAAGGTTGTTTGTTTTTTATAATTTTGCATGAAGTAAAGGTGTACAAGGAGATCAAACAAAAGCAGGATGTTATGTACACAGTCAGTGTCCTAATGACTTCATAACAAACAGTAAGATACCAGTCTGAGCAACCAGGTAGTGTGATACCTGTGTCTAAGATCACAGTGTCCTGCTGGAAATGCTCGTGAAGGGAGAGGACAAAGTATGATCTAGCTGGAGGGAGGGTGGAGACAGATCTTCCCCTTTCCTAGACAAAAGAAGTCAGGATCCTTCAAATGGGGAAAATTCGCTATTTTAATTTCATATTAAAAGATACCAGCTGGTCCTGGGATGTGCAGAGCCCCTGAGGAGCAGAGTGAAGCTGCACAAGAAGGTGGCTACACATGTGCAAGCAAGGCCAGCCCTAGCAGGAAGGGGCTCAGGCACACAGCCAGTTCCCTGAAAGAAATCTCAGCCCATCACATGGGGAATGTGCCAAGTGGCAGCGAATCCCAGAAAAGGAGCTGCCAATTCCAGGTCGACATGGAAGTGAACATCAGTCTCCATCAGGCCACACAATGCTGTCCAGCTTGGCTTTGGCCTTAACAACGAACTCCTCGGAGGCGTCAACAAGCGGAAGCCGTGGAGGTCCCATGGGAATGCCAGAAACAAAAGTCATCACAGCTTTAGTCTGTGCAACACCAAAACCTGGGTGGACAAAAGTCACCGACAGGTTATTTTGCTTAGAACAGTCTCTGTAGAGGTGTCCAAAACAGCACAGAGTTCCTGCATAATCCGGCATAAACCAGGCTTAAAGCCCTTCTCAGAAACAAGAACAGCATAACTAAGACACCACAGTAACAAAATGATATCATTATTGTTTCCCTATTACACATCCTAAACAGAGTATTTTCTTAAATGTGCACTTCCCAAACTGCTGTGTCAGTCTGACAGACAGCTGGGCCTGTGTGTGCTCCTTTCCCCTTGCCAGAATGGAGGTGTAAGAGTCCTCCATAGGCAAACCAAGCACAAAGAGGGCTGCTTCAAATTTACCTTCACCAGAGCTCAAGCCTCTTTAGGCACCTCTGGGAACTGAGTCTTTACCCTCAAGACTAAATCACGATGCATTTCCTCTGACTTTTAACCCAAGTAAGACAACCACGCGCTAAAGCTCAGCTAGATTCATTTGGGCTTACATGTGTACAACAAAAACACAGTGAACAGTTCTCTTCTTTAAGTGAAAACCACGAAATGTCTGATTCAGTTTCCTTGCGCTACTCTGAACTGCGTGGCTTTAATTGCTTTTTATATCAAAACTTGGTTTTGTTTATAAAAGTCAGTCCACTTATGGATGCTTTGGTCTTCTGCAGTCTTAACGGAGCTACTGTTAAATTATAGCAAGGCAGGAGAGACAAGGATCAGAGCTGTGTTCCTACAGGAGCGCCACCGTTCCTGAAAAATGATTCTATAGAAACCAGCTGGAAATGAGCTTTGGAGACAGAACAAAACAGCCCATGGAAAGAGTGAGGATAAGAAAAAAGTTAAATCACAGAGAGTCACAGCTTTAAGGCTGTGAGATTTCAAGGAAGAGGGAAGCGCGTGAGAGCGGAATCTGTCAGGGATGCTTGGTCAGCTCTCTTTGTTGAGTTCCCAGCTGCTACTAACTTGGGAAATGGCACACGCAACATTTTCTCACTGCACAATCTTTCAGGAAGGAAGTTCTGAGAGTACAGCAACCTGAGAGCTTGGAGCACCAAGTTTGCACTTTTAAACATAACAAGGGCCACGTGTGGTGTAGGACTCACCTAGTTTGATGACAAAGTTGAGAAATTCCCCAGTCAGAAACTAGAATAGAGACAGATAGTAGTTTATTCACTCTTTCCGATTTTAAGATGCAAAACCATCTAGAGCTATATCTTTACATCTTACACAACTCCTGCACAGTGTTGAGAAAAGCCCTTGCCCACCTGGCTGGTCTACAGGAAATACTAACTGAATTCCATTGGAATAGGAGAGATAAGAAAACTATCACTCCCTCAGTCGGTCACTCTTGTTCATGCCAACTCTCACTTCAAACAGTCTGAGAACACTCCTAAGTCTCACATCAGGCTCTAAAGGTTTACAAATCTGAATATCCACTGCCTAGTGAAGAGATTTCCCAGAGCTGGTCATCCTTCAGGCATCTTTTTAAACATTAATCCAGAAGTCCCTTCTATTTTAAGGCAAAAGAAGGATGCCTCAGATCTCACAGTGGGACATCAAACCATTGAGTATAGTTTGTATACCGCTTGCTCAGAGCTGCTCACAAATCTTCACACAGCACGGCAACAACCGGGGTCAAGGCTGAGCTCATTTTGGGATGGCTTTCTGCCCTGTATCAGGGAATATTCTCAGCCAAGAGGCTTGGCCACTATGGGCTTGTTCAAGGGAAAAGGCCAGGCCATTGCTCACTCTGCACAGATGAGATTAGAGGGCTGAAGTAAAGCAGATCTTGGTTAAAAGGTAGTAAGGACTAGTCAAAAAGGGAGGAGAGAAGATTAACAAGCAGGGGGGGTTGGATCTGATGGAAGTTGGCTTTAATAAAGCTACCTCACGATACAGATGGCATGGAAAAAAGCCCCAGTAAAGCTGGCAGAAAGAAGACTGAAGATATTGTGATGATACTGCACCTGGTACTTCTGAGCTAATGCAAGGTCTGGCTTTGCAAAGGCTTCCAACATCAAATTGGTTTTTTGGCCCAAATAGTTGTAGGTGCTGCCAAAGAAAACCAAACCAGAAATAGAATCAGTAATGCAAAGGGGGAGCTTACAACCACTGAAACAAAAGATGCAGCCACAGGCTTTCACTGTTGACGTTACAAGAATGCCATTATTATGTTAGAGATTCATGCCGCCTATGCACGGTTTATACTGTCAAGCATCTGAAGTCTGTAAAGCCCTACGGAAGAGTTTAGAGTGCAGATTTCTCTTCCTTTCCAAATAGAACTGCTTTTCCAATTTGAAAATAAAAAGAAACAATTAGGCAACACAGCAAGTCAATCAGTTAATTTTCCAGTTGCTTGTTCATTTAATGGACCATCTCTCAAGAATGCAGATATTACACAGTAATTCAGCTAAGCGGCCTGGTGTGAGAGGCAGAAGACAAATCGGAAATTAAACTCAACAGAGCCCTATTCCTCCCAGACTTCTCATGTGAACTAAGGTAAACGACTTTAACCTCTTTGGGTTTTGGTTCCTGATCCACATAATGAAGATAAAAATGATTCCTCATATTAAAAAGTTGCTGTGAGGATAAAGAAATGTTTTTAAACCTTTGGGTCAGCTTAAAGACTGCCACAATAATCACCCAAAGGAACAAACTCCAAAATCCCAGCTTATACGCCTGTCACATTGCTAGCGCTGGAGCTAGCTTGCCTGTCTGCTTTGTACCGTATGGCTTTACCTTGCTATGCAGAAGAGATTTAGAGAGATACTGGGTAGGGAGTGGAAGATAAATACTGGGTAAGGAGTGGAAGACACAAGAACAAGGTGTGTGTGTCAAGGGGAAGGAGTTCGAGCCATACTGACCTTCCAACTGCTCCATCTGCCCCTATTGCCAGTGCACTCAACAGTTGCTAGTTTGGGGTGGGGGGAGAAAAAAAAAAACATTTTTACTTCATGTAAAATAAAAATTAAACTAAAAAGGATGGTGGGAGGGAGCAGCAAAACTACCTGGCACTGAATGTCCAGGGTTACTTTTTTCCCCCAAGGCTGAAGCAAGAGAACACCATAGAAAAAAAAAAGTTTTTAAGAAGAGCCTTTTACCTCATCCACGCCATAAAGAAATGCCAGCTGTTCCCTCTCATACTTGTGTATACACTGTGCAAAGTCCAAGAGGTCTGTATCACTGAACTTCACACCCTGGAAGGTGGGGATCTGCTCTTTTATTCCATCCAGCAACTCTTCAACGCGAACTGTGCAGAACATAGGAAAAAACACACCCTGTTCTGGGAAATTTCCCCATCTCCTCCCCAAGAGGGAGACCTGCTGTTTTAACAAATTGTTCGCTTTTGGCCTAAGCCTAGTGAGCTATACAGCTCTCAAACAACCAGTAAGACAACTTCAGCATGATTATTTCCCAGAGTTATACAAAAGTCATCTTTCCACCCTCTCTGAAGCGTTCCTTTCAACTGATCAGAAGGGAAGAACCCCTGGGTAAGTGAAAATTTAGCAATGAACTGGCAACAACCTATTTAAGAATAACTGTAATTTCAGACATCCAGAAACAGCACATAACCTGCTGTCTAGAGCAAATATGCAACGATCTCTGTTCTGTTCTTCTGCTAAATAGTAAGACTTGAGCAGCATTGTGGTCTCACATGTAATTTACTAGCCAACACAACTAGCAGTCAGTATTTACCAAGAGAGATGGTGGTAACTACCCTGCAAAAATCGGCATTCAGCTCCGGTTATTCAAGGCAATTACCTATCCTGGTCCACACTGATTGCAGAGCCATGGTCAGTGTCACCTCCTCCATCCCAGTGGTACAGTATTAATAAGCCATGACTTTGTACTAATGAAGAGGAATCCACTCTGTTTTCCAGTCTTGGTTGCTGTGAGCCCAGGAAGAGCTGACTGAGCAGTGCTACTTACTTTTCACGCCCGTCAGAGGAGGAATGTGATAGTAATAAAATGGAACTGCAGGGGCTTCAGATGCCACCTTCTGTAAGAAAGCAATCAGCTCATCTGGAAGAAAACAATCAAGAAGGAAACTATCCATAGTTAAAGGCAGTTTGGATTCCCAGCAGCCACGGTCTGTGGAGAGGCCATCTACAGCCTGCATACCATACAGAGCCAAGCTTATAAGAACCTGGAGGCATCATCAAAATGAAACATAACAAAACTCACCGGAAGACCTAGAGGAAGGCAAAGATGATATTTATTTTAAACCAAACCCATTTCTGTAACTTGCATTCACTGTTTTAACAGATACACCTCATGCTCTCACAGATGCAAACTACAAGACCTGTGTGTCCATGAGGTCCAAACGGCATCACTTGAGTGCAACACAGAGCACAAAACATCAAGTTCACATTCACCTCCCGGGGGCACTGCTTGACAGTGGTGATTAACGGATTATTTGATAACTTTTTGGTAACATTTTAGGAATCAAAAGAGTTATTATGGTTGAGATTCTTCCAGAGAATCTTGTTCGCTGCATCCTTCATAGATCTTAGGCAGCCTTCACATTGGCATAGCAGGAACAGCTGTGTGCTGAGACCTCGCTGCCAACCTGCTACAGTCAGTGAAGGTTTTCTGCTGATCTTCCTGCTGTTCCTCTGCGCTTACCGGTTTGATCATCAATGGTTGTGTCCTTGGCTGTCAATACCAGCCATTCTGGCAATCTACTCTGGTTCCTTCTGGTGCTTCTGTATGAACATTTCCATTCCTAATTAATTCAGACAACCCCAATTCATGTGCTTCTTTTATGTTATGTTCATCGTATTAAAAGCAAAATGCTTAAGTTATAAGCACTGAGGTAGCCTTAGGTGCTCAGAACCAAACCAGATCACCTCAGTAACAAGCGGCACACCTAGGTACCAGTAGTTTATCCACTTGGTCAGCGTCCAGCATGGAACCAACTGCTTCCTAGCACGGCCCAGATCAAATGTACTCCATCCTACCTGTTCAGAAGACAGACTAGTTAACTACACTTTCCATGAGCAGCTCTTCTTTCTACAAAACCCCAAAAGACATCCTTCTCACTCCTCACTGGGAGACTCTGACATCTCCCGTCTTTAAAAAACGCTTCTTCTAGATTTTGTTTTTGCATGACGCCAAACATGCAAATACTGTCATCAGAATGCTTTCCAAAGGAAGAAGATGCCATTAATCCTTTATCCATGATGAAGGTTTGGAGGGCAATATATAAAGGCCTCAGCAGGCCTGGCAGTCACATCTACTCACCTTTATTTGTGGGTTTGAACAAGAAGGGGGCTATTACAGCAATGCCACTAGCACCTATAGCTGCTGCGTGTCTCGCCTGTAAAAGAAAGAATGGAAAGCATCTGCAAGCACATCTGGTTTCTACATATTACACACCTAGTGAAAAGGAAACGTATCTAGTACACACCAGCTCCTGGGACTCTGGCAGACTCAGTGCCCCCACATGAACAATCACGTGGTCCAATCTGCACAAGAAAAAAATCAGAAGGTTTGGGGACGTTTCAGTGGCGGTAAAACATAGCAGACTGACAAAGTGAATCACTTCTGATCAGGGAGCTGCGGCCCAAGGCCTTCACTGGGCTAGATTAGACCTAAAAGGGAGCTGAATAGGTGTTGACCTGAAGAGCAGACACACAGAGAAAATGCCGACAGTGGCAAGCAGCTGGTGGTGGAAAAAAGAAAACACGTGTGGAAACACAAATCATGAAGACAAATCTTAGCATGTTATTCTCACTCAAAACACCTCCTCCTCCTGCATCCTCTGGCATAGCAACTGAGGTGGCAGCAGTGGTGAGTGAGACAAGACTGTGACAGGTAGAAGAGATGGAAAATGGAGCTGGCAATTGGATACCCAACTGCAGATCCCGGTTGAATTCCTTCTTCTGCCACTGACTTTATGCCTTTAGGGAAGCCCTAAAACATGTTAGAGCGCAGCTTTCCCCATACCAAATCCTTTGATATATTACAAGGTTCAGAAATGCTCATAGGGCATAAACAGGCAGACTGCTCTTTACTTTCATCTCTCTCTCAATAAGCAAAGGATGTGGCCCTTTTGTTCCCTGGAGCCCTTTCTTGTCTCCCTACCCCTCAGTGTACAGAAGGGAAGGCCTCTTAGAAGCTCTCAAAGAACCAGGAATGGACACCAGCTAACTGGCAGTGACAAAAACACCAACCTCTATGATAAAGGAGCTGGGGAACAAAGGCCAACAACAAAATACTCCAAAAAAAACCCCATCAACAGATGTGGCTTTGCCATCATGCATGCCTATACGGTAAGATGAGATCTAGCATCCCCTGTTCACTCCCAGCTACTCACTTGTCTTTTCCTTGGCAGACCCATTCTTCCGCCAACTGCTTCCTCTCCTGGATGTTAAGGGACAGTCCTTCTCCTGTCGTGCCATTCACTGTTTCAACACAACACAACACACTTGCTAAGGTCTGGCCCACAAGCACTGGGTTACTGAAGAGAAGAATTGACACTTTTCATTCTATTCACCACAAGAAGGATGTTGAGGCTCTGGAGCGAGTCCAGAGAAGAGCAACGAAGCTGTTGAAGGGGCTGGAGAACAGGCCTGATGAGGAGCAGCTGAGAGAGCTGGAGGTGTTTAGCCTGGAGAAGAGGAGGCTGAGGGGAGACCTCATTGCTCTCTACAACTACCTAAAAGGAAGTTGTGGAGAGGCAGGGGACAGGACAAGAGGGAATGGCCTCAAACTCCATCAGGGGAGGTTTAAGCTGAACAGTAGGAAGAAATTTTTCACAGAAAGGGTCATTGGGCACTGGAACAGGCTGCCCAGGGAGGGGGTTGAGTCACCTTCCCTGGAGGTGTTTAAGGCACAGGTGGACGAGGTGCTGAGGGACACGGTTTAGTGTTTGATAGGAATGGTTGGACTTGATGATCCAGTGGGTCTCTTCCACCTGGTAATTCTATGATTCTGTTACATAGAAATATTTTTACCCCAACTCATTTTAAGACAGAAATTGTCCACAGCAACATCTGCATAGGGATTGCAGTGTTATTATCACTAAATGCTTGTGTCAGAAACCTGAGTGTTTCGGGATGAGCAGTAGCGGGACAGAGGAAGCAGAATCAGCTGCTGACACTGGGAAGCTTCCCTCAAGAACCTCGTCCTCAGCTGGTGCTACGTCCTTCTACCTGCACAGTGAGTCAGGCCATGACAAATGCACCAAGGAACACACCACCAGCCAGGCAGAGCAACTGCCTCTCCTCCACCCCAAGGGCAGAGCCTGGCCTGAAAACTGGTATCTCTGTTGTGAGAGGAACCACACGCCCTACCTGGCCTAAAGCACTCCTGGAAAACAAGGAGATATCAGTCTGTTTTATCACAAACAACAGATTAAACGGGGATAACTGAAGTCACTGCCAAACTTTTCTTTATTGTCTTGGCACTCTTTCTACATAAGTTTTGAACCAAAACCTTATCACTGACTTCTGCTTACTTAACTAGGCCAGGCTGCTAACAAAGAGGTTTAGAAGGCGCTGTTTTCTCTACCAGCCATCCCTATTGCCCCTGCAGTGGAGCTTGAGACAGAGGCAGAACAGAGAGGGATGGGAGTAGCGACCACCTTGGAATTCCCCAGCGCACCACAGGTCTCCAAAAGAAGCCGATGGGGCTTTGCTGAGTTCATTGAATTCCCTGGATTCCTGAGCTGAGCTGAGATTTTAGTCAGAGGATTGTATCTTGCCCAGGCAAAGGGGAGAATCATTTAGTTTAGTCTTCTCTGCCAAGACAGCATTAACCACCCATGCCTGGAAATGTCACTGTATGAGGGCAAATGCTTCTTTTATCCCATATGGAAAAGGGCTGCAGGCAAAAGCAGATGCGCTATCACTTACACACTTTCCACTGGTCAATATGAATGTCTAGGATGATCCCAAATCCACAGTCCCTCCTACTACTGCTCTTATCAGGCAGTATCACTTATCACTACTGCTGTTATCATAGCACTGTGATCTGGGCAAAAGAAGCATAACACAGTTACTGTCGAAAAAAAACACTTACCAAAAACGTTCTTCACATTCTGCTTGTTTATCAGATAATCCACATATTGACGAATCACCGAGAGGTTAATTTGGCTGAAATGAAAGGAACCACAGCAACCTTAGGAGCCCCAGCAACCATAAGTCTCCATCCACAGATATCTTAAACACTAAAAATACAAAAAAACCCACTACATATTTTTGAAGCCTTGCATTTGCACACACACAAATTACCCCGAAGTACAATACCCTCAGCACGTGTTTAACATTTAAGGTAACAGTTCAGTTCTGAATTCTTTCTTCCAGTTTCTCTTCTTCACAAATAGTTCACTGTTCTAACCTCTAATTACTGCAGGTTTGTCACAGCAAAGTGCTTTTTGGTGGGAGATATGAGAGAAAAAGAGGGTCTCAAACCCTTTTACTCTTGAGGGGAACAGGTGTCACCCTGAGAGCAAAAAAGATATTTGTGCAAGTGCTGGCAAATAGTTAAACTATACTTTTAACTGCTGGACACAGACCATGAAACAGCATCTGTTGGATGTGACTTTGACCTCTCTCTCACATGAAAGGATGAGGAAAGCAACAGATTTCCCTGACAAACAGGGGAAACTGCTTTCTACATTTATCTTCTCTGCATGACAAACTTGTTTTGTTTATCAGTGTATAATATTTCACTATAGCCTGGAAGTGGGTTCTGGGACCTTGACTGGGTTCAGACATCACCCAAAATTTCATAGCTGCTTTCACAGAATGTATCTTCTAATGGCTGGGCACTCCAAGAAGCAGCCCCACATCGCTCTCCAAGTACCACATTGCAATAAATTTGAGTAGTAATAAACAATTAAATCAGAAATGTTTCCTTTAAAGCAAGAAATGAAGCAGTGCCTGCAATGCACATGAGCTCTCTGACTGAGAGAGTACCATGTCCCTGAGCACCTTGTCTACCCGTCCTTTAAACCCCTCCAGGGATGGTGACTGAATCACCTCCCTAGGCAGCCTGTTCCAGTGCCCAGTGACCCTTTTCTTGAAAAAATTTCCTTCTGATAGCCAGTCTGAACCTCCCCTGGAGCAGTTCGAGGCCATTTCCCCTTGTCCTGTCCCCTGTCACTGGGGAGAAGAGGCCAGCTCCCTCCTCTCCACAACCTCCTTTCAGGTAATTGTAGAGAGCAATGAGGTCTCGTCTCAGCCTCCTCTCCTCCAGGCTAGACAAACCCAGTTTCCTCAGCTGCTTCTCATAGGACTTTTTCTCCAGCCCCTCCACCAGCTTCGTTGCTCTTACTGGTTGGACTAAATGATCCAAGAGGTCTTTTCCAGCCTGGTGAGTCTATGATTCTATGCTTTATAAAGCAAAGGCTCCCATTCAGAGGGCTGTGCTAGCAAATCTTCACCGCCTTCCTCAGAAACACGTGCAGATCTTGACACAAGCCCCAGAGGAGATGCTCAGGGTCCTTTGCTGACTCCAGAGAACTGTCTTGCAACATCAGAATGCAGCAGGGAGGACATCTGTTTACCATCGCTGTTTTGAGGAAGGTTGAATTTCAACTTTTGATATGATGTTATTTTCAGAACCGTTCAGTTCTTGAACACAAATGCGTGCATGGGTTAGCTACCGGAAAGAAAAATCTAAAAGGCCTTCAGATTGTGAAAATTGCTTTCTAGCTCTGAAGAGCTCTTTTCAGCTGGGATTGTGATTTTCCTTAACACATGTGAAAATACCACAATACTCTACATATATAACCTTACTGTGATATAACTGCCATCTACAAACGCAGCAGAAAGACACGTGACACCGATCCAAACTCTCTAAACCCAGACCTACAGCTCCCACTGGGGAACAGGAAGATGCAGAGGCTAAAGGATCTCACTCCAGTCCTAGTGGGACCAACCCAAGAGTTTCCCCATCCCACCAGAGATCTGATTTTAAAAACAAAACGAAATAAATTGGTTCCAAATAAGAAAGAAGGAAAACAGGGCTGTAAAGTAACAGTAATCAGTGAAACTTGAAGGACTCACCCATCAGGAGTCATTGGAGTGATTGTAGCCGCGACAAGACCCTGTAACTTCTTTCTGGGTGTCATTGAGCTGCTTGGAAAAGAAAGAGATAAAAATAAGTACCATCTTTAGCTCGGTATAGTCCAACTTCTGTTAAAATCAAACCAGGCCAGGCAAAGTTTGGATAAAGTGGACTTTGCAAGGCTGTTGAAGAGAACTGCCTTTTTGTTGCTTGGAAGGGAGCAACCAGCTGACCAGCTGCAGGGAGGTTTTAGCAACACTTTACGCTTTACCCGCCTTTTCTCCAGGCAGGCTGTGGTCTAGAACACACCTGGTAATGCTGGCAGCCCCGGAGGGAGATGGAGGTTGCAGAGACCCGGGCTGAAAGCCCCTTCCCAAAGGACAGCAGCCTCCCACCGGACCCCCAGCCCACCAGCTGAGGCCCCCACTTTCCTCACTCCGGCTGCGGCTGCTCCCAGCTCCACTCCCCAGGCTTCCCGCACGATGTCTAAACACTAGGATATGAAAAATCGCTGAGCAGGCAGGAGGCGGGCAGCAGCCGGGCCGATCAGCTGACAGCTCTCCGCTGAAAGCATCGCTGCATCGCCCTCTGCTCTCCTCCCAGCTTCCTCTGACGTCCCTGCAAAACAGTTCCCCATAATCGGCACTCTACAAGCCACATGTAAAAGCGAAGGCTTGTTTGGATCGAGAATCACCACTTGCAGACTTTAGGAAGGATTACACCACCATCTGGGCTGGCTGGACGGCTGGAGAGATGCCGGACTCTATCCCAGGCCTTGCTGGAGGAATGGAACGTCATAGCCAACATGGACAGCAGCACGGCAAAGCATCCACATTGGAGATCTGGGAACGTCTCGTTAACAGCTCTATGGATTTCAGCAGGGATTTCTGTCCAGGCACAAGTTCTGGGCCCCCCACCACAATAAGCAGGTTGAGGCTCTGGAGTGAGTCCAGAGAAGAGCAACAAAGCTGGTGAAGAGGCCGGAGAACAGGCCTTATGAGGAGTGGCTGAGAGAGCTGGGGGTGTTTAGCCTGGAGAAGAGGAGGCTGAGGGGAGACCTCATTGCTCTCTACAACTACCTGAAAGGAGGTTGTGGAGAGGAGGGACCTGGGCTCTTCTCCCACGTGACAGGGGACAGGACAAGAGGGAATGGCCTCAAACTCCATCAGGGGAGGTTTAGACTGAACACTAGGAAAAAATTTTTCACAGAAAGGGTCATTGGGCACTGGCAGAGGCTGCCCAGGGAGGGGGTTGAGTCACCTTCCCTGGAGGTGTTTAAGGGACAGGTGGACGAGGTGCTGAGGGGCATGGTTTAGTGTTTGATAGGAATGGTTGGACTTGATGATCCGGTGGGTCTCTTCCAACCTGGTGATTCTATGATTCTAAGTCACTGTTGGGAAAAAAAAGGGGAGGATATCTTTTTGCTGATGGTTGAAAATAATGAGCAAAGGGTGTTTGTAGCAGAAGAAACTCAGACAAGATCAGCTCCCCTCTGGTTGTCTACCCATGTGCCCCAAAGCTGCACAAGAGACAGAAGTTCATCCTTCCGCTGTAATGAACAGCATCAAAGCTCCTGAAGCTAAAGAGACATATCCTCTGCACATTGTAATAGTGATACAATATGTGGAATATATCAAAGTGGAATGTTTTGATTTAAGCTAAAGTACAGTTAAAGTTCATCTAAGCAGTTGTGCGTATGGAAAGTCTGACAGAATGTCCCTCTGAGAGCAGGTTTTCTTTAAACGATGTTTTGCAGACACTGCTCTTTCTTTGAAAATGATAATATCTTGTGTGAAGTGTGATCTGTGCTGAACAGAGGGGTCTGCTGCTGTAATCGCCTCTCTTTGGAGTTTTTGTCTTATCCGAAGAGGCAAGGTCAGACAGAGCTGGAGCCAGCTCCAAATTAGCAAGAGTTTTGACTGTTGTGAAGTTTCATAACACTAAAATTAGACCTTGGAAAATAATAGAATATGCCTAAGATTTCTGGGAAAATGTATCCATGTGCATGTAAGTGAGAAAACTATTCTGTCCCAGCTTTTGTCTCGCTGCATGTGATTGATGGAGATCCCAGGCCTGATAAAGGATGCTTGTTTTCTAAAACTCCAAAACTAATCTTGGAGAGTTTTATTTGCCAGCATTTTCAGTATCAATAGAAAACCAGATTTCCTGCAATACAGTGCCACTGAACAACAAGGATTTTGAAAGGCTCGTGGTGGTAGCTGAGGCAACAAACCCACACTGCCTTGTCATAAAGGAAATGAGCACCAGAGGGCACGTCAAAAGCTAGCGAAGGCCTGAGAATTGTGATAAAACAGCCTCTCTTATTAAAAGATTTTTTTTCCCAGCCAAATTTGTCAATTTTTGTGTTTTCTCTGTTCATAAAAAACAGAGGTGCAACTGGAGAGGAAACCTTGAACTACAGCTCAGTAATTTCAGGGTAAGCATCAATGTATTATCATTATCATAAAATCCTGTACACCCAAAAAACTCATCATCGTTCCTACTCATCTTACACCTCTGCTTTTCTTTTAAGAGACAAATGTGCACCTTTCATCCTCAGGGTCTCAAATCTGTACTCAGCATCACATTTAAAAGTTGTGGCATCGAAGAAATGAACCAGCCATTAATCTCTGTGCTTTAGTCCCACTTTGGTAAAGCAGAGGTGGTATTTAGCTCTTCTCTTCCTTGCCATGGTTAGCTACCTGCAAGCTCTGCAGATATTCATTATTTCTGATGGATGCCTGCTGTGGTGGGGACCTCCTATTACATAGTGCCTCTAATTCGCAGTTCTTCTACTAATTATCACTATTTGGATAAAAGAACCTCAACCAATAACATATAAAGGTATAATGTCTAAAAGTAAAACCATGCCATGCACCAAAAGTCACAAGATGCACAGAAAATAGAGAGGAATGGGAGACCTGGGCCCAGCTCATGCTGTGGAGTATGCAGGACAGCACAAGGACTTAGAATCATAGAATCATCAGGTTGGAAGTGACCCATCGGATCATTGAGTCCAACCATTCCTGTCAAACACCCTCAGCACCTCATCCACCCGTGCCTTAAACACCTCCAGGGAAGGTGACTCAACCCCCTCCCTGGGCAGCCTCTGCCAGTGCCCAATGACCCTTTATGTGAAAATTTTTTTCCTAATGTTCAGCCTAAACCTCCTCTGGCAGAGCTTGAGGCCATTCCCTCTCGTCCTGTCCCCTGTTACTTGGGAGAAGAGCCCAGCTCCCTCCTCTCCACAACCTCCTTTCAGGTAGTTATAGGGAGCAATGAGGCCTCCCCTCAGCCTCCTCCTCTCCAGGCTAAACACCCCCAGCTCTCTCAGCCGTTCCTCATAAGGCCTGTTCTCCAGCCCCTTCACCAGCTTCGTTGCTCTTCTCTGGACTCACTCCAGAGCCTCAACATCCTTCTTGTGGTGAGGGGCCCAGAACTGAACACAGTACTCGAGGAGCGGTCTCACCAGTGCCGAGTACAGGCGGGGAGAATAACCTCCCTGGACCTGCTGGCCACGCCGTTTCTGATCCAAGCCAAGATGCCATTGGCCTTCTTGGCCACCTGGGCCACTGCTGGCTCATGTTCAGTCTCTGTCAACCAACTCCCCCAGGTCTTTCCCTCCAGGCAGCTTTCCAGCCAGGCTTTTCCTAGTCTGGAGCTGCTCAGGGTTGTTGTGCCTCAAGTGCAGGACCTGACATTTGGCTTTGTTAAACCTCCTGCCATTGGACTCAATCAGGAGGGGCTTTGGCTCCACATTTCCTCATTTGCCACACTTCCAACAGCCTGGTTTTTGTTGTTGTGTGGTGCTGGAAGCGCTCCCAACATCAGTGCAATGCCCTGGCTCTGGGACACGCAGTGTGGGGAGCTGAGAGCATCCATGCTGCTGTGTGAGAAAGGCAAATAGACATCAGGCTACGACAAGTGAGTGGAAAACAATGGCTTGTGGGGAGCTAAAACCTCTTCTCACATGCAGCCCATGTGGCTCCCGTTTCCTTCTTTAACATGTGGTTTTACCAGATGCGAATCACATGCAGCAGCGCAGAGTCTGGGCCCCATGGCAGAGATCCAGCTGTGCACAGCACCGTCCTCCTCTGTCCTACCACAACCTCACCTGCTCTGGAAACCAAATCATCTCCAGGCAAATCTGATCACCAGACCGCCAGCACCTGCAGACAAGGCAGAGCCCTGCACACAGTTCTGGCTGACATTTAACAAACTCAGAAGAAAATAGGTTATGAAAGGCCATATAGAGTGTGCATGTGGACTGACCACCAAGCAGCTTCAGTTGGTCTTTCTTGAACACGCTCCAACACCTGCAGCCCGCAGTTATCCTCTGGGCTTGGTTTGCCTCCTGGGGGAAATCATTTGGGTTTTCTACACCCATCCATAGAACAGGTGCAATAAAGCCTTCTGCCTTCTCTGTGTACTTCCAGATATTCCATTAGAGTGTGTTTTGTGAGCATCCAGAGCCTGCAGCAAGGAGAACAATCCCTTGTTGTTGTGGGCGCTGGCAGCACATTTTTCACGTAGTCACATAATAATCTGAGGAGTTTGGGGTTGCGGTACTCCTCCTCCACTCCAAAATATGCTCACTGTAGGCTGTTCACATGCAGAGATGCCTTTCTCTGGGGTTTGTCTCCAACAACTAGGTTCTCACAAAGCACATGTATTTTTCTTTTCTTTGAGGGTCATCTCATTCTTCAGAAATCCCTGCTTCTCCCATTCCTGTGGGTAGTTTCTCTTTTTCCAGGCTGAACAATCCCAATTCTCTCAGCCTCTCCTTGTAATACAGATTCTCCAGTCCCACAATCATCTTAGATGGACTCGCTCTAAGAAGTCCATATCTTTCCCTTTACTGAGGAACCTAGTACTCCAGATGCACCTCACCAGCGCTGAGACCAAGGGAAGAATGACCTGCTGACAAGGATGCTGCAGGGTCACATCGCTGGCTCTTGTTCCGCTTCTTCTGAGGGTGCTCTCTGCTCCATCACTCAGGTCATTAATGGAGAGGTTCAGCAGTACTGGCCCCAGAAGCACAGAGTATTTTGGGAGGTTCCAAAACAGTTCAGTGCTCAATAGTGCAATTTAGTGAACGTTCAGAAGATTTTATCAATATTTTAAGAGCTTTAGAGTTATTTGTGCTGCTGAAGAGATAGCAAATAAGTCTTACTGTACCTTGAAGCAGTGTAGAGCTGCTTAGAAGAGTGTCGCAGTTACAGATTGGTCTCCAATGGGCTTAGAGCTGCTTAGAGCTCTTCAGAGGAATTTTAGAGCCCTGTAGAGCAGTTTAGAGTGGTACAACAGAGATTTGGAGGCATTTTAGATGTATTTAGAGGCACATTAGTGCTGTTAATAGCAACACAGATGGGGTTTTAGATCGGATCAGAGGTGCTCTGAGGTTTTTGGAAGAGGTAGAGGAGTTCAGGGTGTTTTACAGGAGTTTTCACACACTTTACAGGACTTCAGAGCCGCTTAGAACTGTTTACAGGGGCTTTAGAAGAGTTAGCTTGAGTGTGGTTTTTAGAGGATTTCAGAGAATTTTTAGTTGTTTCTCTAAACAGGAGTTTCAGAATTGTAGTAAGAAGTTCTAGAGAGGTCACAAGGAGATTGGGAGGAACATTGAGACATGTTCCAAAGCCTTTTACTGCTGCTTAAATCAGTGTGGAGGAATTTAAGATAATGTTACTCAGAGGAACTTCAGAGTTGTAGAGTGGAGGGTTTTGAGGAATTTTTAGCTTCTCACCATACTTATAGCTGATTAGAAGAGTTTTAGAGATGTCTAGAGGTGTTATAGAGCTGTGTAGCGCATTTTAGAGGTATTCTGGAGCTGCTTAAATTAGTCCATACTGGTTTAGGGGCACCCTAGAGTGTTTTAGAACCAGTTAAATGATTTTAAAAGGTGTAATTGAGGAGGTGTAATTACGGTTCTTTAAGAGCTCATCAGAGGCATTTTGTACCTGTCTGGTGATTTTAGAGGAGTTCAGAGCACCTCAGCGCACATTAAGGGCACTAAAACTCCTTGAAAGGAGTTTAAGAGGCCCAAAGGAAATTCGGGGATCTCCAGATCAATGTAGAGGAGTTCTAGGTAAGATCAGACAAATGCGAAAGCTGCTTAGAGGCGGTTTGTAAAGACTTTAGCTCAATTTAGAGGACCCTAGCCCACTGTAAAGGGATACAACAGCTTCTCAGAACTGCTTTGTGTGCCTTTAGCTGTTTTGGAGGAATCTGGAGTTATTTTTCAGATGTTTCGAGCTCGTTACAGGAAGTTCAAAGGCATTTTAAAGGTGTTGGTAAATTGTTAGAGGTATTTAGTGGCTGTTGAGAGCTGATTAGAAGAGTTTTTGAGTGGTTTAGAGACCACTTCGAGCTGCATAAATCACAACTGTTTTGAGGCAATTGCCTCTTGCAGCAATACAGAGCTTTAGATCACATTCAAGGACTTTTACAGCAATTTAAAAGAGGTATACAGAGAGCTGGGTGGAGGAGTAAAATCTTAGAGTAGTTTAGAGACATTTTAGAGGTGACCTGGCCCATCGCTCCCCGGTTCAGGGCAGGGTTCAGGGCTGCGACCTTTTCATCAGTGAAAACAACAAAAATCAGTTGCTGTCTTTCAAAAAAACCTTTCTGAAAAAAAAAAAGATTCATTTAGGATTAGTTCTCCGAACCTAGAATGATTCCAAACCGTGACCTTCAGCAGAGAAGTCTCATAAGATGCCAAGTCAAGAGTGCTCTGAGTGGTGTTGGATGTTCCATGCAATCTCTGATGAACGCAGCGAGAAGTCACTCATGTGGAGAGATCTTAGGTAATGCTGTCATTGAGTCAGATGCAAGGCAGAAGGGAGATGTGAGAGTTTCATGTGTCATTTGTAACAAATTAGCTGAAATCAGGCAAAAAGCAGGCAGACAAAATCCACATATGAATTTCCAGAAAGCGAATGACTTCTCCAATCCAATGGTAACAAACTGGTGTGTTGACATAAAATGCATAGGTTAGAGCATAAGGTCTCACCTGACAGTTATGGCAGTGATTTCATTTCCACACAGTGCAAAGTATAACATGGAATTTCCTTAGAACTGTACTACAGTACATTCAACTGCTTCTTTACAAGAAGATACGCTTATGCTTCTTAATTTGCTTTGCTGTAAGTGAGAATAAGATACAAAATGGAATCTGCTAGTAGGCTTTCGCTTTCTTTAGAGCAAGAAGATAAGTGGCTTCTTTTGGGAGATGAATTTAGGCTACAGACTTGCCAGTGATAAGAACACAACTCCAAGTTACCATTAACCATACCAAGACAAAACATTTTTGCCAGGTTTCTCCAATCCTGACACAATTAGGTCAGTGGAAAGACTCACCTTTTTTGTGCAAAGCGGTCTGTGCTTGCCTGTGGGGATAAAGGCAACTTACAACACACTCGCATCAACCTGACAGCAGCTCTTGTCACGTTGCCACAGAGCAGATGTAACCATTTTTGCTTCACACCACGTTGCTTAAGCATTGTGTCTGGGCTTGTTAGAGGCAAGTGTAGATAAAGTCTACAGAGAGAAAAATGGAAATCATGAGGGATTGTATCACAGGCTTGTCCTTATGCTTCTCCAATAGAAGCTGCTAAACTGAAAAGCCATTAATTAAGTACAAGTTCATTATGGTGTCCTGCCCAGAAGAAACTGCTGAAAATACTAAAATTGAACTACAAACCACATCTTCTTATGTACCTTAGCCCTCAGCTCTATTCCTTGAGTTTACGGCAACAGTACATTAAAAACAGTGCTTTGTCATCTATTCCATAAAACACCAGCCAAGGCCCAGACACACATACTTATAAAATATTATACAGAGGTGTCACAGGCTACACCTTTGAGGTTTAATTAGTGCACGTAGGGCTCCTCTGTGGGCAGTGACTCTTTGCATTAGAGTGTCCAAGGAAAACTTGGTATTTAGATAAGCAGTATGAGACTTTATTAATGTCTGGTTTTGCTTTTCCCCGTGCAGTACAACCAGGCAAACCAGCAGTAAACATACGCTCTTGAGCTTCTCCAGAATACGTTCTGCAAACCACTGGGACCTCAAGGTGCTAGAACAGTTCTTCCACATTATTTTCCTGTGTAAAGGGCAAGGGATACAAAGTTAGTGTACACAGATGTTCCCCTATCTGGATACACCAGTGAGACTCTGGGTCAGCTTCCATCATTCCTTTCCCATCTGCCTAATTATATACAGTTTGTGTATGTATAGAATTATGGACAGAAGGCGTGTCCTCACGCTTGCTCTACTGTCTCATCCAACTGTTGACATGTTCTCTGAACTCATGTGTGAAAAACAAGGGCGTTGGAAAACAGCCTCTCAGGAAAACACTGAGGATTGTTCTCCCACCTCAGGCTACGCCACCAGGAACAGTTAGCTCTTTGTCGGAGACAGAAACATCAGCTGGACACATACAGACTGACTGGGGGTTTGTTCTGGGCCCCTATGCTTCAGAAACAAAATGAGAATCCACAATGGGCTTGCAGTTACCTACAGATTAATTGCCCCTCTTTCAAGGCAATACTTTCCCATGCTCCTGTTTGTGGTGTATTTGTCAAGATTGGCCATATTGTTGTGCCTGGGTATAGTTTTTCACTTCTCTACTCCGGAGAAAATAATTATTAGTACACACTTGAAAGGAACGTTAGGGTGACGGATACTAACAGCTAACCTTACATCTTTGCATGCCTGCAGCTCCTGAGCAAAGACCTTGAAGTAGCAGCTTCTCCTTCTTCAAAACACCCTGCTGATTTTCCTGTTTGAGCGAAGCAGAAGATGGGTAAAACTGAAAGAATACTCCCCAAATTAAAAGTACAAAGCATGCAAAGAACTGGTTCTGTATTTCAGGCCTCAGCATGTTCCAACAGGCTCCATGAGTAAATCAGGTACAGAGTGGCTTTAGAAAGCTTTCTGGCTTTACAGCTAAGTTTGCAGTTTGGCATGGGTTTGGGTTTTTCATTCCCTGTTTCCGAATAGGAGGGGATTACACAGCATCCTGATGAAGTTCTCTGCAAGTGAAGCGTGTTTCCTGTTAAAAGTCATTCTCAGCTATTGATTTCAAATGTCCCAGAGAGCTCAGCTGAATTTGGCTGCAAGGAATTTGCAGAAACCATGACAAAGATAGGAGTTGTTCTCCAAATTAAACTGGAGTTTACTCGGCCCTATTGTGCTGGTACCCAACTACGCCTGGAGCTGCAGCTGTTTATACGAAGAGCCCAGCTACGCATTGTGTACTACAGGCAGGAGAGAGTTTCACAATAGCTTTGTATAACCTCTTTGTGCAGATATCCAAGGGCTAAGGGGGATGATTAATCTCAAATACCACCCAAACCAGACACAGCCATTATAGAACACTGTCTGCCTTTCATAACATGCCAAAAGCATCTCATAAGGATGGTCTTAGCTTAGTTTGCAGCCAGGATTTTTACCTACTGTCATACCCCAAGGGTAAAGGAAAAGCTGCCATTCTGTGCCATCGCTCTAGTGTGATCCAAGCCTGGGGGGAACCTCATTTATGTGAAATTCTTTCCTCCGAGAGCTCAAAAACTGCTGCTGAACCTGACATAAACAGGCACAAAGCCATGAAAACTGGGGGAAGTTACACAAGCGTGCAAAACTCTTTACAGAGCCTGATCACACACTGGACCCAGCGCTGCCTCGTGGGCAGGAGGTGGGGCTTTCGGTATTTGCGTGGGAGCTCGCCAATGGGACCCCGAGCAGGACCAGGTTACAACCCTCCGGTTTTCATAACAGCATCTCCCTCCAGTGGGGCTGAGCATGGGTGGAGCTTGAGGAATCTAACATAAATGCTGACACGCAGCAACTTGTGAGTATTTGCATCCTCAGAAGGATAGACTGCTATAGCTAGGAGGGTAAGGACAGCTTAAAATGTAAGTACGTCTACTTTCTCTATTTTCTTAACATAGTTAGTGGCTTGTGGAATGGCACATTCTGGCTACACTTACTCGCAGCACCAGTGTAACCTGTGAAGACACCTGCTATGTTTTCTGTGCCTTTGACCCACATGTCAACAGCTACAGAAAAAGCCTAGACACCCTATGGTAATATTAATAAGAACAGATGGAAACGTCAAAACTCAGCTGTCCTGTAGTTGTAAAAATGAATTAAACTGTAAATACTTGGAGGATTTCTCTCAGTATGTCACCACCTGCCAAAAGCATTGTTAATTCAAAAACATTTCAGAGTACTGGCCTCCAAATTATAAAGGACAGAGCTAGAGCTGTAAGAGATCTAACCAGTAGCTGAAGTGTGTCGGGGAGGGGCTGGCATTGACAAGTACAGAGACAAGCCAGCTCACACAGCAGCACGGGTGGAAACAGAGGAACATGTGCTCCTCCGCTTGCCAACACACCCAGAGAGCACGCAAAGGGAGCAGTGCTTTTCTATTAAGTTACAGCAACGAGAAACGGAAAGTGAAATGCCAGCAAAGCAGCATCATCCTTGCCTTTGAAACCACAATGGTTAAATCACTGCTGGAATTTGCAGCATAATTACTCACATTTGCTTCTAACAAAATGATGGAATTCCTGCTTTACTGTTACACTTTGATCATTTGTAAATGCCACCGCCAAAAAGTGCACTGGAGTACAAAAGGGACCAGTCACCCCAGTAAAGGCTGCTGGAGGTGATACCCCCTCAGGCTGGGACAGGGAGGGGGACAAGGCTTCCTCTTACCCACTGGTTCCCATCTCCTCCTGCATGGTTCTGATCTTCCCTTGCTCTAGGGTGACAACTGAAGGAGCTGCTACAAAAAGCTCAAGACATGAGTGCTCTGTACACTACTTATTTTAGGGATTCTAAGCAAAAACAGTCCAGCGGGTTATTTCCAGTGTTGCTTTTCTGATAAAAGCTTTTCAACCTGATAGGTTGCAAAGAGAAAGCCACTTGTAGTCACCTTGGAACCAAAGTACAGGATAGTATTTAGTATTCAGCAGAGACCTACATGTCATAAGAAAACGGCAACAGCGAAGGCAGCAGTTGGGTAGCTCCGGGCAGTTCTGGATTGTACAGAACCATCATTTGCAAATGTCGTGTTAAAGATGACACATCCTAAAGACCTCACCACCAGAGGTGGGAGATGCGCTGAATTGCATCAGTGCACCTTTAATACTAAAAGCCCATTAAAAAACTAGAGCCACGAGTGACAGAGCAGGGGCTTCTTTATAAACATTTGAGGGTGTGGAGAAGTGAAAAATACTCCAACTTTGCTGTGTTACCCAAAAAACATGCAATTTGCACCCTGAGAGGACAATACACCATGATCTAAGAAATCAAGATAACTGCGTAAATAGCTACATATTGTCTTTGCAATGTGAAAAGCAAAGGACATCGTAATGCAATAGAAAGCTGTTCTTAGGATGCAGGTTACACACTGCGATCTGCCTGTGGGGCCGAAGGCCTTAAGAAAGGCATCAGCTATTACCAGAGGCCCAATAAAAGTAATGGGCACAGCCAATACCAGAGTTCCCATCATCACCAGTACCTTTTCATGCAGGAGCAAAGTGGCTGAATTTCTCAAGCCCCATTTACTTATACATTTCCCCAAACCTGCCACTTAGAGAACTGTAGCCTTCTGTCTGGCAGCCAGGAAACGCCTTCCCTTCATGGAGCAGTGAAGGCAGCATGTCCTGGAAGATGAACATTTCTTGAAGACAGCTTCTTGATCAGGGTTGTCTGCTGGTTCCTGCAGGGCTAAAAGGATTCTAGCCCTTGTTGAATCGTTGGGTATAAGCAGCGAAACCCAGGCCTTACACCATTTCAGAAACACATGCTCTTTAGAAAGCACGTGTTTTGCATGAACTTTTCCCATCACTTCTCAGTGCAGCAAGGTTAAGAGACCAGAGGTTAAGGAAAAGCTCTTTGACATTAGGCAGAAACGCCCTAGTGTTTTCCTTTTGCCCAACTATACTGCATAAAATGGTAAGAGGCCAATGGAATTGTCTCTGCCTTTCAGCTCTGGCAAGATGATCAAGTCCTTCAAGCAAATGTTTCTGTCCCTGGATCTTCAGTCCCCTCGGTGGAGCACAGCAGAGACCATGGTAACCACTAAGGGCCCAGGGAACAGAGCTTTCTGTAGTCAGGGTGCTGCAGAGCCAAGGCATACTTGGGATTATCTGAGGACTGTGGAGGATCTGGGAAGTAGTACCACTGACACAAAATTGCCAAGAGAGAACACCTCTTTAGAAGGTCTAGGGAGCTCAGCCTAAGGCAGAGTAGAATGGTTTCACAAGGGAGGCATCAAGCTGTTTGACACCAGGGTAACACCTAGGGTCTGCAGCTAAGAGGGTGCCCACCACTACCCATTGCAACACCCCTGTCATACTGATTTGGTAAGAGAAGCTACTAATCTGTCACCTGCACTATTCACCTCATGGTTACTATGATTTTTACTGCCTTTCAGGCAAAAGAGTATGAGCTGCGTCAGTATGAGACCACCAAGTGGGTCAGCACAGTCATTAGGGGAGAGACGCAGAAGGAGGCGCTGCGCCAAGGCTTCTGGAAACTCTTCCACTACATCCAAGGGAAGAATGAAAAAGGTACAGTGTGCTGGTTGTGAAATGGAAGATGCACAAATGAAATGCAAACCCACATAGTACAAGACAGATGAGACACAGGAGATTCACTTTCCCACTTTTCCAATACCCTTGTGACTCTAGTGTAGAACATTGTAAGCCAAGGCTGCTTTCATTTCTGCCCTTAGGATAAATCTGCCTGACACTTTAAAGCAGCATTTAGGCACTGCCTCTTGCAGCTTAACCTTTTTCTCTCCTCTAGAGATGAAAATTGATATGACTGTGCCAGTGACATGCCTGATAAAATCTGGCTGCACAGACTTCAAGATTTCCTTCTTCGTGCCACACGAACACCACGACTCTCCTCCACAGCCCACAGACTCAGATGTGTTCATTGAAGAGCGGAAGGCAGCAGCTGTCTTTGTCCGGTAAGCAGCAGCAGCACCGCTGACAAAGGCAGTGACTAAGAGGGTCACCTGCCAGGAATCTGGAGCACTCCTCCTCACACATCTTTAACTGTGGGTATATCCCACTCTTCAGCCTCCATTTCCAAAAGCTCCAGTTGTCACTTTAAGCTTAGGTGTCTTACCAGAAGCAAAGAGAAACTACCAAGTTTTGTAACATTCATAGAATCACAGAATCTCCAGGTTGGAAGAGACCCACTGGATCATCGAGCCTAACTATTCCTATCAAACACTAAACCATGCCCCTTAGCACCTCATCCACCCTCCCTTAAATACCTCCAAGGTGAATTAAACACCTTCCTGGGTGGCCTGTTCCAGTGCCCAATGACCCTTTCTGTGAAAAATTTTTTCCTGACGTCCAGCCTAAATCTCCCCAGTCAGAGCTTGTGGCCATTCCCTCTCCTCCTGTCTCTCAGGAGAAGAGGCCAACTCCCTCCTCTCTACAACTTCCTTTCAGGTAGTTATAGAGAGCAATGAGGTCTCCTCTTAGCCTCCTCCAGGCTAAACAACCCCATCAGCTAACTCATCAGCAGTCTCAAATATTGCAGTGAGTGGGAACCACACTTCTAGCCTCCTTCATTCGTAGTCAAGAACTCCCATAAAACCTGTATGATGGTTCTTTATTACAGGAAAAGCATCCAAAGCTACACATGCCCTCTCTGCCAGCTAATGCTCTCAAAACTGCAAATTCAGCTAGTTCTGCAGTTTACCCAGCACCTACAAACTGCATCACAAGTGCTTTAACACTGCATGCTTTGCAATTCTGGTTTCTTTCTGTCAAAGTAAAAAGCAGGGGCTTGAACTCTAACAAAAAGCAACCTCATTCCCTTTTCACCAGGTCCTTTGGTGGATTTGCCTCCCCAGAGAAATATGCTGAGGAAGCAGAAGCCTTGGCCAGAATCTTAAGAAACAGAGGCCAACCATTCCATGAAGACTTCTTCTACACTGCAGGTTACAACAGTCCCTTCAAGCTCTTTAACAGGCACAATGAAGTGTGGTATTTCAAAAAGTAATATGGGGAGGGGGTATTAAGAGACTACTAATCAGCTCTGGATGAAAACGGACCTTATTAACAGCTTTTGCTTGCGTGCAGAAAGGATTTAATTTGCACATGGACACAGTATCTTGTCTAATTCATTTTCTCTGGGATTAAATACTTTTCCAAACCTTGGCACTGGTCAGGTCAATGGCAGTGAGTCCCCTAGTAATGTCTGACACTTGCAGGACGAGCATTTAAACTAGTTTTGTCCCTGCTTCAAATCAAGTATTTGAAGTTTCTCTGAAGTAGCCTAGAACTCTTCAAGTCAGAAAGCAGTTCACAATAACAGGTAGAGTTTACACATTTTTATTGGTTCCAATCAGTACCAGACAAACATTACCAGTGCAGTAAAAAAACCCTTGGCTTGTTTAGTGCTGTTCATGCAAGTGTAACCAGTTTTCTGCAATCTTCCACCTATTAAGACAGACATAAGAACCACTATGAAGCACCAAAAGAGCACATGAAGTTTGCTGGGAACAAGTCAGACCTTAGATTTTCATCTCTGCTCAGAGAGAGAGTTCAAGCTGAGGTTATCATCATTTGTTCCAGCAGATACATTTCATTACTCATTAGCTCACCTTCTCAGTTCTTCATATAGTAGTTTAAGTTGCCTCCTCACCTAAAGCAAGAAAACACAATTAACACATGCAGTAGCACAGCTGCTAAAAGCTCCACAGCAGCTTTGTAACCTCAGAGAAAAGTGGAACGGAAAGTTTAAAATCACAGTACTCATTTGGCAGAATCAAATTTCATCAGTGGCTACAAATATTCCCATAAGTTTGTAACAGAATTCATCTGCTGTGTGGTCTTACCTAGTGAGGCTGCAGACAGCAGAGTCCTTTCCTGAGAAAGAGAAAGCTGTTTCAGAATACCAGCCACCACTTTATGCAAGTTTAGTTATGAAATTCTATTCATCAAGTTAATACTTCAGCTGGCAAAAGACAAGCTTCAACTTGCAATACTCACATAGGATACACAGAGCTTACAAACATAAGCTATTTGGGAAATACAAAATTACTAAAGCAGGAACAATCTTGGACAAGTACACAGCTACCCACTGCTTTGTGATACTCTCTCACAACAAAAAGTTATATTCACTGCATTTTGCTACCTAAAACACAAGTCCCATAGAAATCATCTTGAAAACATACGTTTAAAAGTGAGAACCAGTCTGCTGGAGAAAAGTTTGTAAAGCAATCATCTAAAACTTGATTCTAAATTCACACACAGCCAGCATAATCAAAACCAGAAAAACTGAGCAGTGAGAACCATAGCAGGCAGGGCTGGGCTTTGGATTTGTTCAGCTTTTGATTTAAGAGTGTTAAGGGCCAGCTGACAGAATAGCCAGATGCATCAGAATCTAGTTATGACAGTTATGTCTGCTGCTTCATATTCTGCTGTACCACATCAGCAGCACCAGACTGGCTAAGTGGTCTCCACCAATTCAGCTGTTACTATTGCCACTGTGCAAAGACATCCAGCAATAAACCCCAATTTTAAGAGTTACTGAGGTCACATCTTCTGTTCACACAAACAACTCTACATAGAACTCTACAGTTCAGGCATTGTCAGCATACCTGCTCAGAGAGCCCTTCCTTTTAAAGTCAAATTCAGAACTACACAGAAGTGCCTTCTTGCTTCAAGCACATCACATTTATTCCCACTGTAGCAGAGACTGGGAGAATCAGAATACATTAAAGGAACACAAATTGGATCTGCTCTAGGATAATTTTAGGCACCACTACCCAGGCACTTAGCATAAAGACAATATTCCAGTAATTATGAAACCCCAGGTTTTCTACACTTACCTCAGATGTAAGTTAGTCTTGTTTCACACAAACTCCCCATGAGCTTCACTCTGCAACAAGTGAAGTTTTATTAACACTCTCCTTGGCAGCGCTGCAAGTTAGCTTGAATGCGTGTACTGTTTCAGTGCAAGAGTCCTCCTCAGCCTTTTTCAGAGAGATTCCCATTGCTCAGAATTAATCATCACCAACAGTACACCCTTAGAGAAGCTTCACGTTGTTACTTTTGTTTCTCTTTGGCTAAGAATGACCTCAGCTTTTTGACCTTACCTCCAATCACATCTTCATTCACATCACATACAAGCTCTTATCTAGCCATCACAATAAGTAATGTACCACACTCCTTAGAACTATTTAAGGTCAGTGCTACTCCCCACTAAATTTAGCTTGCAAAAGTTAAATAGCAAATAATTCCACTGGTTTTGGTTAGCACAAGCTCTGCTCTGCCAGGATACCACACATCCTCTCTCACCAAATACAGACTTGGGGAGTTCACAGCAATTATATTTCAACCAGTATATACTATTCCTTTTCATTTACAGGAAGTAGTTAACATTCTTTAGTAAAGTAGTCTGCAGAAACTGCAGAAGAAGCAGCTTCCCAAGTAAGAAGCACTTGTTAAAGTAGAAAACAGTTCTCCCGTTTCCAAATCTAGGAGATAGACTTAAGAAAATGAAATATCAGTCCAGTGCTGGTGCTACTCTAGAGCCTCATATTAAGAATTCCAGAAACTCCTTTGTCCACTACTGTTACAATCACTATATTAACAGTTGTCTTTGGTCACAAAGCACAAGATTCATCCCTAGCACCCTGGGCAAGTGAACCCAGCATTTGCTGGCAACTTACCTTAGCCGGCACCACTACTGACTGCGCCACTTCACAGCTCCACCGTACCAGCCCTGGAACAGAGCAAAGCATCAGGACAGCACACCAGAAAGCAGATGAGGATGAAACCTAGACCAGTGCCTGAAGTCAGATAGAGCTAATTGCAGACCTCCATGGCTGAAGTCAAGGCAGTTACATCTCATCACACAGGCAGCTCACATTGTCAGTCACTGAGAGCTATCGTTTTAGGCTAAGGCTGCTGTGGGGAACAAGGAACATAAACGGTGCTATCCAAGCAATTTCATGAGCTCTCAGGCAGTGTTAAGCACAAACCAGCCGGGCAAGACCAGGCCTTAATCAGCAGTTCACCCTTTGTGCATCTTTACCTTTTCAACAAGATGCAAGCAGCCACCAACACTGGGCCTTTGAATCTCCCACTCAGCTCACAGGCAGTTAAACACTCCACTTTTAGGCATTTTTTTTAGGCTAATACTTCCTAAGTTGAAACATGTACTTACATCACAATGAGAAATGCCCTGGAAGCCTGTAAATGAAAACTTCCATTAGATAGGGTTCAGCAGAAAGTTTTAGCACTAACCCATCAAAATACTGTATCAGTGTTTAGTCAAGTTTTATCCTCATTGGGATCAGAGACCTGATTCAACATCATCTACAGCAGATTGCAGCACTGCCACCTCCTTGAACAAGGCGGGGCCTAAAGCCATCTCCCAGCACTCTTTAAAACCCTCCAGAGCAATTCCTCAGCTCCATGCACTGAAACTGCAGGAGAGCAAAGCTCTGAACTGCAAAGCTCGACAACATTTTGTGTGGACATTCAAGTTGGTCTTAACCAGGAGAAGCATTTCAGCTCCAAAATACATAGCACTACCACTTCCCCTTTTAGTCCCCATTATCCTAAAAATCAACACTGTAAAACAATTACGTAATGCTTTCATTGTGAAGCACAGGGGACCCAAAGGCAGGCCCTGGGTACCAGCATCTTTGCTTCAGATTTTCCACAAACAAAATGGATTTGCAGATCCTCTTATCCCCAAAAGCAAAATCCCAAGCTCAAATGCAGCACACATCCAAAAACCGGTTTTAAATTACCTTCAATCAGGAAGGTCATGTTTTCAACACCAGTAACAGGTGAAAGTTGCTCACACTGGAGGGATGGGTGTCCTGCTTAGGACAGCCTGCGAAGCAACAGAAAACCTATAGCAACCAGAGCACTAACAACAGATCCTGTTACTGAAATAACAAATTTATTCTGCTCTACTTGTGCTTACATTTCACCAGCACAATATACCTTCTGCCCTTCTATTCATCCTACAGAATTTTTAATTTTGAGCCCATTTACTGATCTCCCAAGATAAATTTTCAAAACACATTTGTTTTGCACTCCCAGTTTCCCACAGGAATTCTGTCCCACTCAGGCTAAGGCACAGGAGGCTGCATCAGATAGGGGCGAACTTTAACAGCACTATCACCACAGATTGTCTGCTGAACTATGCAATCATCATCACAGCCTTTTCTACACCACGCATATAAATTCATGTTTTATACAATATTTACCTTGCACAGCTTAAAGCTCCATCTCCCTGTGCCTGCAAAAGAAAAAAATCAGACTCAGTCTTCATGGCCAAGCCTATACCTCCTGGCAAGAGGTCACAAGAGCAAGATACATCAGATAAGAATGAAAAACAAATGTTCTTCACAGGATATTCTGCTGAACTATGCCATCATCACTGTATCTGCTCTAGGATAACAGTACCAAGCCATCACCTCTTGCAACAGCTTTGAAAAACTGAATTTAATCAAGTAAAACACAGAAATATGCTAGAGTTTAACACCAGCAAGTACCAACTGTTTCTGTATATCAATGGACATGAACTCTAAAGTACATTCCTCCCATGTTACACATCTACCTCTCCTCCTGCAGCAAAGAAACCTCTAGACAGGCTATATGTTTCTCACCAGGCTATGTTTCTCCTTCCAGTCCTCCAAGTGTACAACTCGAATCCTGAAAGGAAAAAAGCTTATGAACAGTATATTCAGAAGTCAAAACATCAAGGAGAAATCTAAGTTGTTGTGCCTCAGAGAAAAAACTATGGTGGTGTTATGTGCTCATCATCCTCTTCATCAAGAGTAGCAACCTAGTGTCATCATTGTGGCACAGAGGGAAGACTCAACTCAGGGAATGCACTCTGCCTACTGATGTTATGAGAACAGAAGATACTGTCTAGACAAACACTAAGGACCATTGTACATTGATTTTTCAAGAAGCACATCTTACCTTGTGAAGCAGCATCAATCCTCCATATTCAGCAGCGGTTCTGGAAGAGATAAAATTGTTTTAAACACTGCAGGGTGAGAGAAGTACCTGCGGCAGTGATACCACACACAGAAAAAAGCCTCAGCATTCAGTTTTCAGAAATCACTTCTGTCCACTACTCTGAAACCATCATAGGCTCTCCTCTTCAGTTATCCACCCTGGCAGTTACAGGCTCTTTCTGAAAGAAGTACCAGGCACTTTCCTCCAAACAACAAACTACTACTGTGGATAGAAAAAGAGCAGTAATAAAGGAAAAATTATATTTAGGGTACTACTATAGCCTGGTTAGAGGCAGGACTAGTGGCTCAACACAAGCCTCACACCTGCTTCCCAGTACAAGACAAACACAGCTTCTCCCCATAAAACAGCAAGGACTGCCTCAAGAGACACTGCAAGCAGTTATTGGATTATGAACACTGCTCCTATAATTTCCCAAAATATTCCAGGCTAGTTACTAGAAGCATACCGACACGTTATTTCTCAATTGAAACTCCATATTGAACAAGTAACACCTACCTGTTTTGAAGCCGTAAGAGAGAAGAGCATAGTTGATGCATCCTAAATTGAAGAGATTAGCTGTTAATTTTTGTAAGAACTAAGACCAGGTCAGCACATAGCCAGGAGCTCAGTTTGTGTGCTGAGACAGGCTGGTGCTGTTTCAGCCACGCGCCATTCTGTGCCCAGCTCAGATATGTTGGCATTCATCACCCTCTCAGATGTCCCTACCAACATAGTTTTCATCATGTTCAGGCACATGTGAGCTACCGGAGTATTTTGTTACAGGTTCTTCACTAACACTGAAAAAATACTGCTCAGAACACATCATGGGGGTAAAGCTGTCTCTTCAGTGACCAATAATGTACCCTGCAGGCACAACCTCCTCCTTTCCCAGAACGTAAGGGCTCTCCCCAACCTGGCATCTGCTTCCAGGCACCAGTTTACAAAGAATGAGGCAGTTCTTGACCTTAACATAATCACAGAATGGTTTGGGTTGGAAGGGATCTTAAAACTCTATCCAGTTCCAAGCCCCCCACCATGGGCATGGACATCTCCCACTGGAGCTGGCTGCTCCAAGCCCCATCCAACCCGGCCTGGAACACATTCAGGGATGGGGGAGCCATGGCTTCTCTCAGCAACTGAGGCCAGTACCTTACCACTCTCATTGTGAGAAATTCCTTCCTGATGTCTAGTATAAATCTTCCCCCTTCCAATTCAAAGCCATTTCCCACCCCACCCCCATCCCTACAATCCTTTTCTTTTTGTTGTTTTCTTTCAAAAGCCTTTTCAAAACTCTGTCCCTTCAAAACAGCTTCCCTTATTCCTTGGATAACCAATCTCCCATAATCAGGCACATTATTTCTCCCCCTGACATTGTTCTGATCCTAAACGCATCTAGTGATAGGAAAGGTCTGTTTTCCTGGAACTCCCCCTTGAGCATTGGGGGGATTCTCTCACCGACAGATCCTGTGATTCCAGCCATCCATATGAACTGTCCTTCTTCTAATATAAATAGGGCCACCTGCATTTCATCCCAAGGGTAAAGATTGGGGCCTAAAAGCTAGTCAAGCTCTTCTAACAGCCCCGAAGGGTTTACTAATAACTTCTTCATTTCCTTCTTAAATTCCCCAGACCTCAGCGCTGATCTGGGGTACATCCACAAATCCCAGTTCTTCCGGGGCTCCTGGCATGGGCACTTCCTTAAGAGGAATATCTCCCCTGCAGACAACTTCAAAAAAGGGCAAAGAGAAATTCTGGGTGTTCCTTCAGATCTGGTCCAGTTTTTCGGTTCAAAGTCTCAGTAGTTCCTCTATCAAGGAGGCAGAGGGCCCTGCAAGATCCATCTTCCTCTCCCGCATCATTTTCTTCACTACTTTCTTCTTCCTTACCTTCCCCTACTTCATTCTGATTACTGGGTAACTCCCTGGGATTACATGGAGGTGGTAAATGACCTGGGGTTTCCTGTTTATTCTTTTTCCCATTTGTTTTCCTCAAGATTTCTCATTACATATATAGGGTGGGACCCTTTTCAACATGCAGCCTAATCACTCTCAGCTTATGGTTCTCCACTATTTACATTTAGATTCAGAGCCTGAACCATCCAATCTTCTGTTGACCCAGATTATGGCCAATACAGTGGGTCAGGCCTAATGGGTTCCTTTACCCACTCGAATCATGCAATATTGCATCATCTTTTTCTTCTCCTTTCCCCAGGGTGCAACCTTGCCCCCATTTCTTGGGCAACATCTCTAAAGGGCCATCAGGCAGAATGCCTGAAGAGTGATCTTCAGATCCCTTTTGTATTCTAGAGCCTACAAAGCCTATTTCCCATTATACCTGTTTACCCTGCAGGACATGGGTCACTTGGAACCTCTTCGCTTTGCCCCTTCACCAGCCAGTCTCCTCACAAACATACACAACCATGGTTAGAAGGGGTCCACAGTTGTTTTGCAGGAAGCCCCGCACTGCACTCACACACTTTCAGTCCTATTCTCCTAACCACCCAGGTAACACTTAACACTTTTCTTACCTGGGTCCTATGAGCAATCCAGGTTTGTTAATTCATTAAGATTTTTACTCTCCTCCCTTGCTTTAAGAGTCCCCTATCTGTATAAGGCTCACTGCTCCTCACTGGTCAGGACAGGGCGTGCCTCTCTTGTTTCTACTGAATCGTTCTGCAAAGACAGGAGTAATTAATTTCAGATAAGCCCCGAAAATTGATAGAAACACCCATTCACTGATAGAACAAAAGACTCACTCTTCGAAGCAAAGGCATGTAAGTTTAATAAAATACCCGAGTCAGCCGAGTCAAGTGCATCTCTAAAGGAGAACGCTCCATGTTTACAGAAATGGAGGTATTTATCCTGTTCTCTATCACCTGACTTACCATCACCCTTCCTCACTGGCTTGAGACTCGGGATTTATTTCTACAATCGGTTAACTTAAAAAAGGCTGAGTTCACATTCCTTTCTTCTAAAGAAAGCAAGTATTCTTTTAAGTTCTCTAACCTGCATCGACAGGTTTTAAGAGATTAGTCCTTTGCCTGCATGTCATTTCCTGGCACGCAATGGCTAAATCCCTCAAAGGGGTTAGAACATACAGGATGGCTGAAATAAAAGCTACTAAGAATTCAAAAAACCTACCATAGAGACGAAAAAAAAGTAAATCTAAACATAATCTCTACAGCTTCCACCCAACACATTCTAGGAACGCTTGCACACGGGCCCCCCCAAAGCCGTGACCCCATCGAGTCCGAGCCCAGGTCTCCCCGCGAGGCGGCGGCCCTCAAGGCTCCATAGGGCCCGCCAGCCTCCCCAGCCCACGCGGGGCCTCACGAGATTCCCTTTCCACAGGGAACGAGACTCTCCGCCCCCTCAAGGCCCTAAGGGAGCCCCGGCGGCCTAGGCCGCAGAGCGGGGCCAATCCGCCTCCATCCGCTCCCGGCGGGGCCCATCTGCCTCCATCCGCCCCCGGCGGGGACCATCGGGGCCCACCCTCCACCCACGGAGCTTCACGCTGTCCCTCCTGGCGACATGGGCCCGACAAGCCCCGCTGACACTCGCAGCCCAGGCCGCGCCAGCAGCCCAGGCCGCGCCAGCATCCCTCACCTTCACGCTCTCGCGGGCCAGAAAGGCCGCACCCCCGCCCACGCGCCGCTTAAATAGAGCGGCTGCAGTCACGTGACGACGGAAGGAAGGTGGGGCGGTGCGATCACGTGATGAAGGAGGCGCGGCACTGCTCTACGCGATCACGTGACGCGGGGCAAGGGCGGTCCGCCTGTGCGCAGTCACATGGCGGCGCGGCGGGCGCCCGGGGCGGGGGAGCGGTGATGTTTACTTCCGGTGCGCGGCCCCGCGCGGGGGTTCCACTTCCGGGGCGGTGCTGAAGGGCCCTTCCCACCCCCGCCAGGTAGGAACCGGCGCGGCGCACGGGCCCGCGGGCACGGGCGGGGCCCAGGCCCCGCCTCACTCCCCACCCCCCGGGAAGCCCCTCCCTGCCCGCCCCGGGGCCGCTGTCACCCCCCGCCGGGCGGAGACAGGCCGGGCCGGGGGGTCCCGAGGGTTTGAGCTCACCGCGACCGCCCCCAAGGCCGCCCCTCCAGGTGGGGAAAAACCCGATCCCCGTGCGGGTCTCTGGTTTAGCTGAGGGGGAAGGGTGGGAAGGAAGGTCCTCGCCCCTGGAGGTGTCCGGGACCAGGTTGGATGGGGCTTGGAGCAACCTGGTCCCTAGGAGGTGTCCCTGTCCATGGCAGGGGTGGAACCGGGTGGGCTTTGAGGTCCCTGCCAGCCCAAACCGTTCTGTGGTTCTATGACTCTGTGATTTCCTGTCTCCTTTAAGAGTTACAGCCAGTTTTATCTTCTTAAAGGTCCCACTGTAACTGGAAAGTAGTGGAGTTGTCCAGGCACAGAAAATCTCAGCCCCGAGGGCGAGAATTCCCACCTGCCCTCCAGCTTGACAGGTTTCTGACAAAGGATCTCCTCAGAGAGAGCATTTTCTGCTGCCGACAGCCAGTCCTGGCTTTTTCATAGAATCGTAGAATGCTTTGACTTAGAAAGGAATTTAAAGCCCTTTTGGTTCCAACCCCGCTGCCATGGTCAGGGACACTACATTGCGTTGCTCAAAGCACCATCCAGCCCAGCCTTGAGCACCAGGCCCCTTTGGAGGGCCTAACAGATCAAAGATTCCTCCTGGTCTCAGTAGTTGCTCTTACCTCACAGGGGGAAAGGCATTTTCTGAGATAAGCGAGTCCAAGTCTCAGCTGGTGACACTTCATGTTGCGCTGAAAATAGAGAAGCGTCTCCGTGTGCGCTCCGGGAGAGCGTTGCTCAGCGGGAGATACTGTTCAGCCGCGGGTAAAGGCTGAGCTGATAAACATGCAGTCCAGCCGGGAAAGGCAGAAACCGAGATGTCATTATGCTGCTGGCTGAGGGGGTAAGCTGATGATAGAACCCTGACCCGGGAAGACAGAAACCATCTTCTGACAAGGGTACTTTGGTCTAAAAAGACGTTCCCCCTCACCAGCCTCTGACCAAGGTTCTCCCCAAAGCCTATCAGAAAACGCCGCTTCCTCAATACTGAGGTAAATGAAGCTGTGTGGGTCCTTTCCTCCTGCCACCCGTGGCAGGCAGATTTCTCCCTGCTGGAGCAGAATAGTTTTTCCAGCTCCCTTGGGAGCAGCTGACTCCGAATGGTGCCATGCTCAGCACTTAGCATGTAGTTATATTCTTTTCCCCCTTCGTTTTCCATACGTCCCCAGCTGACCCCCTGGGAAGGGGCTGGCTGGCCTCTGCCCCAGCCCGGCCTCACTGCGTGAACCTCCCTGGGCGCTCGCTGCCTCCGCAGGGGTGTTTCACCTCACAGGAGGTGCCCGCAGCCCCTGCCTTCGCTTCCCTTCCTTCAGGGAATGGTTCGTCGCTTTAGGAACTGGTGGTTTGGGAAGATGATGAGATTCCTGGCTCCCTGTTCCCATAAGCGTTTGCATGCCCTCGGCGTGGTTTCAGCTGTGTGAGTGTTCCCGAGCGAGATGAGGAAAACCCTGCATGTGTTTAAATGCAGCCAGAGATAACAGCCCTGTGAGAGAGGAAATGACTTCTTCGGGTTATTTGCAGTTCCATTTTTTATTTTAATGACCTTTGCTGCAACACAAACCATGCATACAGTGGGGGAAGATTGATTTGATAAGATTCTGTGTTTCCTTGTGGTTTGGGGTGGGACATCGTGTTAGCTAAGCCTGCAAAACAGAGAATGACGAAGCTGCTGGGGAGAACCCTGTTTCTCTCTGCCATGCTTTTTCTTTTCTTTTTTCCTTCTAAAGGGGAAGGGGGAAAAAAGTTTTGGGGCCTTCTTACTACATCAGAAGAAAAAAGGAAAATAAGAAGATACCAGTTCCATTTCTTCCCTTTGCATGTTGCTCATAACGTTACAGGTAAGGCATCATAGTTTCTGTTTCCCCTTGGTTTGTGCGTTTGAAGTCACGCTCCTAACATTGTGTTGATGTGGGCCTAGTTCCTTGATTTTTGTGGGGTTTATTGCTTTCTTCTAAAGACAAGGGAAGGGGTGAAGAACCCTTCAGGTGCAGCGCTGTTAATCTGCGCCTTGTGCTCTGCCCTGCCCCAGCCACTGACCCCTTTTGCAGGGCTTCGCAGATTGACAGGCTGTCCTGCAGCTTCAGGTTTAGTAACATGTTTTGCCAAGTTTGCACAAAGCCTGCTCGGGCGTTCGACTGTGATCTGTCCTGCAGCGTTCATAAACTAATAAAAATAAAGCCCTTCAAAGGCACACGTGCTTTACTGTGTGCTAGCACCTTCGATTCTGAGATTTCTGGGAGCAGGCACTGTGAGCCTCGGTGTTCCCAGCCTGCCTGAAATTGTTTTGATATCTGCAGCACTCTGCTTAATCGGCACTTCAGATGCCATCCAGCTTGGGAGCCATTCATACCACGACTGATCTTTAATAAACTTATTTACTTTGCTTTGGGGAGGGGGGGGCAAGTTTATGTCTAATTTTGGAACATTCCAAATTTTTACCATATATGGTCAGGGCTCTGTTTCAAACTTTGCCAAAATGAAATGTGATGGTTATAGAAAAATGAGTTATGGAAGGGAAACTAGGAGAGCTGGTTTGTTAATCCCCATTGTTCCTAAGCTGTCTTTTGCTGCCTGCAATATCTCAGACCTCCCAAAAGCCAGCTTCTTTTCCTGGGGAGTCAGCTGTGCCCAGCGGACAGCCTGATAAATTGGGGTTTAGAACCGGATTCTCTTCTTTTTCTTTCGCCAGCCTGTTATATATTTTCTGCCATGTGTCAGAAAGACCACATATGATGAATAGCTCGCGTTTAGTAATGTGCTGAATATGCCTTGAGGTCAGTCAGATGTGTGGTGATCAGCTTTTGAAAAGTCTGTCCGGAGGACTGAGGCCCTGGTGTCTCCTTCCCGATTCCTGTTCTATAAAGGAGGAATAACAATATTCTTTTCCCCTTTTCATAGTGCTTAGAAGGTACAGGTGCTAAGTATTTTAATCCATTACGCAATCAATTGTCTATTTTTAGTACATGAACCATTTTTAATGTTCATTCTACAATGCAAATGTGCTTTTATTGAGGCTGATAGAACGAACTGTTTCCAGCACTTAAGCCACAGGGAATGGGGATCTGTCAGGGACTGGCTTAACGTAACTCTTGTGGAAAGTGGTGTACGGCACGTAAAGATCAGAGAACTGCTGCAAAGCGCTTGTAAATTGTACAGTGAGAGAGTTCTTTAAAAATCCCAGTATTTCAAACTGCGAGAAAGTAGGTGAAAAATGTTTTTAAGGGGTTGGAATGTTTGATAGGTGTGGTTGGACTCGATGATCCGGTGGGTCTCTTCCAACCTGGTGATTCTATGATTCTATGAAATGCAAATGATAGGCTAGCTCTGTTAACAATGATATTTTTCCCCTCCTCTCCAGTAGGGTGGCGCACCTGCCAGCGGGACAGCCATGGAGAAGAGTGGGAACATTCAACTGGAGATTCCCGACTTCAGTAACTCTGTCCTGAGCCACCTGAATCAGTTGCGCATGCAGGGTCGCCTTTGCGACATCGTGGTCAACGTGCAGGGCCAAGCTTTCCGTGCTCACAAGGTGGTGCTGGCTGCCAGCTCGCCCTACTTCCGCGACCACATGTCCTTGAACGACATGAGCACCATTTCCATTTCTGTCATCAAGAATCCTTCTGTTTTCGAGCAGCTCCTTTCCTTTTGTTACACCGGTAGGATATGTCTGCAGCTGGCAGACATCATCAGTTACCTAACGGCCGCCAGTTTCTTGCAGATGCAGCACATCATAGACAAATGCACGCAGATCCTCGAGGGAATTCATTTCAAAATTAACGTGGCGGAGGTGGAAGCGGAATTGAGCCAGACCAGGACGAAGCATCAGGAGAGACCGCCCGAGTCTCACCGGGTGACGCCAAATCTGAACCGTTCTCTGAGCCCGCGTCACAACACCCCAAAGGGGAGTCGCCTGGGTCAGGTTAGCACGGTGCTGGACATTCGGGAGCTCAGCCCGCCCGAGGAGTCCACCAGCCCCCAGATAATTGAGCAGAGTTCAGACGTGGAAAGCAGAGAGCCCATCCTACGGATTAACAGAGCGGGACAGTGGTACGTTGAGACAGGAATGGGAGACCGCGGGGGACGGAACGACGACGACGTCCGAGTGCTGGGAGGAGTACGCATTAAAATGGAGAACCTGGAGGAGTGGCTTGGGGCAGAGCATCAGCCATCGGGAGAAGATGGGAGCAGTGCCGAGGAGGTCACTGCGATGGTGATCGACACCACGGGCCACGGCTCGATGGGCCAGGAGGCTTACGCATTAGGATCCTCCGGGGCCAAGGCGGTCAGGCCAACCAGCAGCGAGATTGACAGGTGAGTGTTCTTTAGCTTAATTACTGACCTTAGCTATAAGAGGAGATTGTGCAAGATTTTCACACGGCTGGGTTAGTCTCTTTGGAATGTTTTCCCCCTTATTTCCTGTGGCCATCTTAAGTGTAAGCACTGAAGGAAGTTTAATCCTGGTGTTAGGAAGTGTAGCCAGTTTGGGTTATAGTGTTTTACCTCAGTAGTGATCAGACCAGGGTCTCCAGGTACAGGCTAGCTTAGGAAATGAATTATTTGCACTGAGGTAGGGTTTTTGTCTAAAGAATATATTGCTGTTCAGTCTCAGTAGATATCATGCTCGGCATCGGAATCAACGGGGTCACATGCAATGCATGTTATGCAAAGTGTCATTGTAATGTTGCCTTCTGGCCTGAAACTCTGGAGGTGGTTCTGTTTGAGAAATGAGATGATGACCAGCTGTAGGTCAGGAGGAACTTCTCTTCCTGGTGATCCGGGACAGCGGTGGGTCACGGGGTTTACATCTTCTGAAGCAGCTGAAGTGGGGAGCCCATCGGCCTCCACTGCTGTTTTGATTTATATGGAAGAGCAGAAAGCCTTTAGTGAAAATGGGTGGTGAAATCTGCTGTGTTTTGATTCTCCGTCCATCTGATTGCCCTCCACTCTAGCATTTGTTTTCTTGTCGTTAGCTCAGACCAAAGAATGAATCTGATAAAGGGCAGATCTGTTGTCTTTGGGGAGTTGTATTTGTGGGGTTTCCCTTCACATCTGCCTTCTCTCTTCTAACTTAGTCCCTCTGGTCTGGAAATGCTGCCGGGAAGCAGTGGATGTTCTGTCAGTTGTTCACTTAATAAATCAATCAGCAGGAATGGAGTTGGCCCTTGGGAGAGCAGCCCTTTCCGAGTTCCCTAACTCTTCTCAGTGGGCCATCTAGCCTTGAGCATCTCTTTCTGCACGGTGCTCAATATCCACTGTTTCCCACCTGGAGTCTGTCCCATCATTTTTGTTTCATGCTTTGAAGGTGGAGAAGGGCAAGGGTGGTGAATGAGGAGCCCTTAGAGAAAGGATTTCTTCTCCTGGTGTACAGTTCCTCAGTCAGTTGGGCCCGTATCAATTTACATGCAATAGCAACCAGAAAGGGCTCTTTTACTGAGCTGGAAGCCAAATGACTCAGTTTTATTTTTCAGATGTTGAGACCGAAACCACAGACCAGTATGACTTGTTTTTTCCTTTGTACTTGCACTGTTCCACCTCCTGTGTGTTAGCTGGTGAGGATGAAGAGATGCTATATAGGTGCCTCTATTGCTCACCCATTGTTCTAAACACCACAGTGACCTGATGCCCATTAAAAACTCTGTTTACACTCTTCCCCCACCCCACAGATTTAGCCCTTCTGGCAGCATGGTTGCTGTGACTGAGCGGTACAGATCTAAAAGTGAGTCTCCCGGGCGGATGGATGAGCCCAAGCAGCCCAGTTCCCAGGTAGGCAGATCAAGAAGTTTGCAAGTAAATGTTGAAATTGAAGGTGAAGGGGACTGTGTTGTAATGAAGTGCATAATATTTTATATTTGCAAGCAATACCGTGTATGAAACAAGGACCTTTTACTGTTGCAAAGGGTTTTGTTGCTCACACAGAGGACGTATGCTGTCGGTATGTGATTTAAAACTGATTTTGGCTGTCGTTTGGGATTTAGGCCAGGTACCTGGAAAACATGAGGAGTTTCTCTTGTTTTCTGAGCACATAAATATCAGCCCTAGTTCTGGGCAGGCCACCAGCTCCTGAGGAGAAACCCCATTTGCCTGCAGAGTTGGATCTGCCCTGAAACACTGACAGCAAATGCCTGAGCTGAGGAGGAGCTGTTGGTTGGCTTCTGTGCAGGTCTGAGGGCTGCCAAGAGCTGAGCCTTTCCATCCTAGCGCCAAAACCGTTCCAGAAAGCCCTCCAGGTGCTACACCAGTAAACCTGTAGCGTGGGTGTCAAAGGACTGTGGTTTTCTACAGAGGTCTCTGCCTCTTCCCCAAGTGACTGTGTTACATAGCAGAATTTGCAGTGTTAAGTAGTTCTGAATTCTCTGCTTTCTTGGGTCATGGGCACAGTTTTGGGGTAGGAGGGAGAGAAAGGCAGAAATGCAAGAGGGCAGCAGGCTGTAGGGTGCCATAAACTGGGACACAGCGGTAATATCGGTGCCTTATCATTCTGATCTAGTGTCTTAGTTGTACATAGTCAGTACTGCGATGGCACTACAGTGCGAGCGTGTCACCCGCGGCTGCAGAATGACTCTGGTGTCCTGGCAGATACCGTGTCAGTCAGTTCATAATCAGATGCCTTTGCTGGAGGAGTTACAGGGCTGCTTTGCCTTTGAGTAAGATCAAGTGAAGCAAGGGAGGAAATCATCATGATTGCTGTTTGCTAATTTTGTAACACGCTTCCATAAAACAAAAGATCCTTTTTTGTTCCTGTTGAGCCAAAGCTTTGTTTTGTGTCCTCAGAATACATCTAGAAAATTTCAGGTCAAACTAACCCTCTGAGCAAACGTGACACACAGAGCAATTTTAGCTTTACGTACAGAAAAGCTACTATTATTTCTCCATCGTGAGATGACCTCAAACATGAAACCATAGGGTACCACGTACACAGGGAAGTATCATCACCTTCCACTCTTCAGGTACTACCAGTGCTAAAACTAATTTGCCTATGATCCCTGCCCAGTGACAGCGGTAGAGTGGAAAGAAAGTTGCTCTGTGCATCTCCCTCAGTCCTGAACAGCTCACCAGTGCTTGTACAGTTGGATCCAGTGGCACCTGGCACAGTTACACTGCTGGCTGCGTTGTGGAGGAAGGGCCCTCCTGCTGTTACACTGGTTGCTTGCCTGCATTTGGCATCGTTGGGAAACAGCGTAAGACTGGGAAGCACAAGTACTGTGTCCTCCAGCATGAAGAACTGTGCTCGTCCTTAGCACGGTAGCCAGAAGTGGCTGTCCTAGAGCTGAGCTCGTGGTTCAGAGTCACCGTTGGCTGTTTGACTTTCTGGCGTCAGGAAATAATGAGGATCCAGCGAGTCCTTGTGCGGCTTGGGCCAGGCGTGCCAGCTCTCTGTGCTGCAGATCCTCCCCTGCAGCGCTCTGAGGCTCTGATGGCTCACGCAGCCCTTCTCTCAAACACCATTCGTTACAAAATGAAATCTGAATGGCACCTGAATAAATACACGTGTCAAGTGACACCTGAAGAGCCTCAGCTGTGATTTGTAGTTTATTCCTCCTTCGTTTTACTGCAAGTTCGTTAATTGGCTTCTCTTTTTAACCTTTAGTAAGGAAAACAGGGCGTGGTATATGGTATTTTAATCAAACTGGCTCGATTTTTAAGAAGAATTGACAAGTATTGACAGGTTTGATCCACAGCTCAGTGGGAGGCTCAGTGCCCCCCTGACAAGGGCTGTCTTTTCTTCCCCATATAGCAAATGACTTGGCAGAAGGGGCCTCCATAGCAGAGGTTTCTAATTGATTGCTCATTTGTCTTAAGCCCCAGGGCTCCAGTTAAGCACTTAAATGTGTGCTTGAGGTTGAAGACATTAGTGCTGCCGATTTTGAGGTTTGGCACATGCTCCAGTGCTTTGCTGCCTGACTGGGGCCTGTTCTTCTTTCCTGCTATTTGTTTCAGGCTGCTTGTTTTTTAAAATCTCTGAGAGAGCTGGGGGTGTTTAGCCTGGAGAAGAGGAGGCTGAGGGGAGACCTCATTGCTCTCTGGAACTACCTGAAAGGAGGTTGTGGAGAGGAGGGAGCTGGGCTCTTCTCCCAAGTGACAGGGGACAGGACGAGAGGGAATGGCCCTCCCATCAGGGGAGGTTTAGACTGAACACTAAGAAAAAATTTTTCACAGAAAGGGTCATTGGGCACTGGCAGTGGCTGCCCAGGGAGGGGGTTGAGTCACCTTCCCTGGAGGTGTTTAAGGGACAGGTGGACGAGGCGCTGAGGAACATGAGTTAGTGTTTGATAGGAATGGTTGGACTTGATGATCCGGTGGGTCTCTTCCAACCTGGTGGTTCTATGATTCTATGATTCCTTTGCAGGGGGAAGAATCAGCCATGCTTGGAGTGAGCGGTTATGTGGAATATCTCCGGGAGCAGGAGGTTTCAGAACGCTGGTTCCGGTACAACCCACGGCTCACTTGTATTTACTGCGCCAAATCCTTCAACCAGAAGGGCAGCCTGGACCGGCACATGCGTCTCCACATGGGCATCACGCCTTTTGTCTGCCGCATGTGTGGGAAGAAGTACACCCGCAAGGATCAGCTGGAGTATCACATCCGCAAGCACACGGGCAACAAGCCTTTCCATTGCCACGTCTGCGGCAAAAGCTTCCCTTTCCAGGCCATCCTCAACCAGCACTTTCGCAAGAACCACCCTGGCTGTATGCCCCTGGAGGGGCCGCACAGCATCTCCCCCGAGACTACCGTCACGTCTCGGGGGCAGGCGGAGGAAGAATCTCCTCCTCAGGAGGAAGCTGTTGCTGTGGGCGAGACGGCACAGGGATCTGTGTCCACGACTGGGCCGGATTGAAATGCGGCTACAGAGTCTTGGGGAGAAAGGACCGTCTTCCCGTTTTTGGCTCTAAAGAGTCAGCACCAACCTGGCAGGCTGGTACTGTAATTAGTGCAATGCCACCACTGGACAGAAAGAAGCTCCCAAGATGTTGCCAAATTGCAAAATTTCTCTCTCTCTCTCTCTCTCTCTCCCTCTCTCTCTACCCCCTGCCCTACATCACACACACACACACATAGTGTCAAAAATTTTTCTCCATTATTGCTCCTCCTCTTGGAGAAAAGCAAACCGACTGTGTCAATCAACTTCTTATTCAGGGATCGACAGGATTTTAAATTTTTTTAATGTTCCGTAGCGATCTGGGATGAGCAGTCATTTGTATTTCTTGACAGCACTTTGGCCTAGCTGCTCGGTGCTGTCGACACCAGCCGTGCGGGCACCCGGGGCCGCTCCTCGCCACCTCTGCTGGTCTGGCGTGAGGGGAGAGCAGGGGCAAGGGGCCGTTGCCTTCTTCCGTTCCCCAGGTAGCTGCCACGTTAAAGAAAAAAAGACTGTCCTGGTGGAACCTGCCTTGCCTGAGTCTATTTATCTCTGTCTTATTTTTGGTGCGTCTCTTTCTAAAGTTTTACTTAAGCTATGATTTTAGGGCTTTTGGCTTACCTGTTCCAGGCGCGCAGCCTCAACGCCCTCGGCGTGGGCGTGCCTATAAAGCGATATCCTAGAGGTCAGCAAAATTGGAAGCGTTTCGGCTACTGGAAGTGAAGTTTAGCAGCTGTGAGGTTTGCATTGACCTCTGACGCACTGGGAGAAGGGTTGGAGGGGTCTTTTGGAGGAGATTGTCCTTTGCTGTTGCTGATCTGGAGAGTTCAGGGCACTGTGACAGCCTGAGCGCTGCGCTGCCGTGCTTCAGGTTTGCTGAGCAGTAGGAAATGATTTTCTCTGGACTGGCTGAAAGGCAGAGTTAGAGGCTGGCTACCAAAGTCCTTCACCCCTGCTCCCCCCTTGACACGCACTTGATCTTTTCTAACAGCAATATGGTGTACTGAAATGCTATCGTCCCAGCCAAGCAATCGTGGGTGGTTGCTTTTAAACGTCTTTCTATAGACTAGTTTGATAACTTTTTTATCGATGAAATGCAAAAAGAAATGAAAACCCTACTTTATTTCCTCATAAAGGTTCAGGAAGCTTAAAAGTGAACGGTTCCTAGAGCAATCACGACTCTGTCCCCTTGCATGGACTTAAATTTTTGTATTGTAAGCAGCTCCGATGTTTGGAGCAAGTTAAGCAAACCCAGAGAGACATGCCTGCGTTGTGTATTGTGGGTGTTTGCACGTGCTTACGTGTTTCATAAACGGAAGAGCATGGGACAGGTAGATAAGTGCAAATATCTTGACATCTTTTAAAGAAGTCTTTTAAGAAATATGCAATAATTTAAGAGTTTTCTCTGGTTCTGATGCCGAGTTGTTCATGATAGAGGGGGAAAATGAACAACAGGTCACGCAGATTGGGTTTGGGAGAGGATATTTTGTTGAAGGAGTTGTCTTGAGGAAAGGTGAAGTTCTGATCCTTCAGGTGGTGGGAGGAACAAGGAGACATCGAAAAAGACGTACACTTCATCTTGTTCTGGCAAAGCCAGGCGAGCGGTTAGAGTGTGGTCTTGGTGTGCAGGAGACTCGCCAAGTGAAAATAAAGCTGGCCCTGCAGTCTGACTGCACAAGTTCGGGTGCAGTTCTGGGATGGAAACGTGTCCAGCCCTTGCTTTCCCCACCTGCAAACTGGAACTGGGGATCATTTTCACACCCCTTTAGAGGGAAGAATTTGGAGAAGGGTGATCTATTCTTGCCTCGCTTTTTGTTTTCTCTCTTTCATAAGTGAGAAGTCTCGCTGTTCCTCCCATGTCTCTCTGAAAAAGCAGATGTGGCTCTACTGGGTGTGGAGAAGGGAAGGGCTTGGTGCCAGGATCACGTGTCACGGGGACGTGCTCCTAAGAGAGGAACCTTCGCAGGTCTTCTGAGCCGGGCACCCACAAAGTACGACTTCATTGACCATTTCAAATAGGAAAACCGATATTTCACCTCCGTTTTCCTTCTGTTCCTTCCTCCTCTCCTGTCAAGTGCATCGTCACACAGTGAATGATCTAAGCGACCGCCCGAGGGACCAGCCCCGTCGGGTTTCCTGGCGAAGGTCAAACAGGATTATACTGGAACAAGTAAGGTTGCCAGAGAGCAGTCGCAGAAGATGAGAGATAAGAGAGTGGCTGAGGTAGGTTTCGTTGCAATCGAGGTGTGGGGAGGAGTGGAGCTGGGCAGAGATGCTGCTTTCATCATAGCTTTTGACATTACCAAAAATCCAAAAGAAAAAAGGTTAAAAACTTTGAAATCCTATCCTGTTCACACTAGAGAGCATCAAAAGTTACTTTTAGTTGCTTCAAAGATTTTTAAGTGTTTTAAAATAGAACATTTAAGAGAATACTACCAAACTATAAAAGCATAAAATTATTTATATACATATATTATATATTAATATAGTGGGAAAGTTTCCCTGCTAAGCTTGCTGTGAAGAGAAGGGTGAAGGTGCAGTAACTGCTATACAAGCAACATTTCTCTGAAACAGATGGCAACCAATCCATCGCAGCGTAGTGATGAAGGGCTGACGTGGAACGGCGACCGCCTTGATTCGTATGGCGTAGCTGTGAGGTTTCTGAGCAGGATTTTGTTTTACTGTATCGATACTGTGAAGGGAGGAGCATCCTAACAGCCCAGGATGCCGGCAGTGCGTCCCGTTTTGCTGATTCACTACTTTCAATTGGCCTGGTGAAAATCATGGAAATGGTCCTTTGTATCCCACTAGGCTAGTCTGAAAAACAAGCTTGTGAAAGGTTTTTATTTTTGCTTCTTTTACGTTTATTTTATTTTGGTGCAGAGGTTGCCACTGTATAAACGATCGTTTCTGATTGCATGCTAAAGAGCCAATATTCTTGCCCGGGCCTCACTGAGGTAAAGTTTATAGCTTGTAGCTAGAGTCCGTATAAGGTATGGTAGTGGGAATCATTTTAATATTATTTCTGTGCATTTAATGGATGTGTATGTGTACGTATGTGTGGGAGTCATGCTGTCTCCAATGTTTTCTTGAACCACGCTGAAAGCAGGCGTAGGCTCATCTGCACTGGAAGATGGAACCAGTTTGGAAGGAGTCCTTCATCAAACTTTTCTTCCCATGGTGGGCTTCCTCAGTGCAGATAAGGCCAAGGTTTCAGAAGAAAAGGGGTTGGAGGTTGTGTTCGGTATGGGAAAACCTCATGTGAATTTTGTGGCAGCGGTGTAGCTGCTTGGAGTTGCTTTCCGTAACGGAATGATACCAGCTTTTGCTGCCTCTCCATTGGCAAACCATGTAGCTCTTGATGATTGCGCCGAAGCTGCAGAGGCTCAGATGCCAAGTGCAAATGCTTTTGTGATGGGTTGAGGCACGGCTTTGCATTTCCACGTCCAGCTGCAGCTTTTTCCCCTCTGCCAAAACTGTGATTTCAACTGTGATTTAAGGAGGATGTGAGGAGAACTATGTCATATTTTAATACCTCTGTACGTAACATTTCTGTCTGCTTCAGAGTTAGGGCTTATTGACCTGTTTGTTTGCTTGCCTCAGGCAGCAGGGGGAACACGCTGTATTTCTGCAGGTTTGTTTCTGAGAGGGGGAACACAGTTCTTTGTTCTTTGCTGCAGCAGAGAAACCTTCCAAATGTGAAGTGTTGCTATTATCTCTCTGAGCCTGCAGAAAGCCCTGGTGCCAAGTGCCAGCGGAGCGATCTGACAGTTGCCGTGGCCGTTCCCTGCTGCTGCCAGGTTCCTTGTGAAGAGCTGTGAAAATAGCAAGAATTGTGTCAATACTGTGCTGCTGCTTCGGGGAAAAGCTAAGGTCCTTCCTCTTGGGAAGAGGACCGCTGTGAAGCTGAGAGAGGAAAAAAGCTGAAGGTCTTTTTGCTCTCTCAGAGTGGGAGAATGTGAAAGCAAGCCGTGCTTTGTATTTCCAGCAGCTATATAGGGAAGGATGAATGAAGAGGCTTTATGAAATGTGAATTTATAACAGGAGGCTGAGAACATACTTAGAGCCACATATGAAGATCCAGGGATATCAGCCTGGTAGGAGTCGGAGCAGCCAATGCGGCTGAGCAGTCCCTCGCTTGTCTGCCCAGCGTTGTCCGACCATCAGGTTCAGCCCTTTGCCTTGCCTAGACCTTCTCTGCAATGTGTTCAAGCTGTGATCTGTATAATTTAACTTCCAGAGGTCTGGGTGGCTGAAGGGCAGGAAGAATTGAAAGCATTTTGTGTCTCTGCTGCTGTTTTGAATCCAGCCGAGGTTGGCACTGACTGACTCTGCTCCCATCTGACAGCTATCGAGAGCTGGAATTGCGTTTGGAACAAGCTGTGGTCTTGCTGAAAAGCGTAGCGGGGCAAGCTTGGGAGGGAGGGCACAGGGCCAGGAGATCAAGGTTGAAATAAATGGGCAGGACAGTTCTTGCTTGTCCTGCTCTTGCTTTGTGACAGCGAGGTGACTTTGTTTTCCAGGGCAGGCCGTCCCGTGCATCTGCACAGTGGTAACGTCACTTGTAAGTGTGATCCCCAGCTCAGCAAATGATTCAAAGCACTGTGGTCTTTGAGCAGAGTCCTTTGGGTGATCCAACCGTAAGGAAGCTTTTGCGAGAGCAGAGCTGAAAAGGTGCGCTTTATTTGGGTGGTTTATTTGGGTGGAAGGGAGCTTGTGAGGTAGACCGAGTCGTGCATCTTTAAACCCAACAAAAATGAGCACCCCTTGAACTTACTATTTAAATTTAATGAAATCCTCCTCCTCTATCCATGACGTGCCTGACAACTTAGCTGTACCAGCATCCGAGTGTTCCTGCAGATTGGTGACACCAAGTGCTGTTCTTGCTCTGCTGGAAATATTTTGGGCACGGTAGAAGTCATGTAATTCATCAGACTACTAATTTTTTGTCAAGGTTTGGGCTCTGAGTTTCCCCTGGCAGCTGAGCACGTGACCAGGACTGCAGGCAGAGGGGCTGGGTCCTTGATGGAGCTGCCGCTGGCGTCGACTTGTGTGGCAATAACTGTGTTCTCAGAGATAAGCGTCACTTCTGTCACGAGGTGAGATGCACGTGCAGAACTTTGGCGTCGTCAGCGGAAGTCCTAAAGAGGAGCTAAGTACCTTTATTTTAGTCATTGTCAGTCAAAGGCTATTTTAGTATGAAATACATACGTATAGGTGTATGTACATTTATATACGTACGTGTAACCAAATAAAAGCTAGAACTATGCAAACACTACTGGCTGCTGCTTGAAACTAATGTCTACCAGAACATTATGAAATAGAGAACATTTGGAGTAGATTTGTTGTTGGGCTTTTTTTATTTTTAAATAAAATGCAGCAGACCGAAGTTCTGCTGCAGCTGGTCTTACTAGAAACTGAGGTTGGTCCTAGTCTGGAACCTACTCATTGGGTTCTAAAATTATCTGAAGAGTCCGTCTGTCTCTAAAATATTTCCATCTGCCTTGGTATGATTGCTGAAAGGCTTTCTTTGGCCAAACATAGGAAAAGACAGAGCCTGGGACTAGGAGAGAGCGAATGTGATGTTTAGGGTGATAGAGAGAAGCAGAATCGAGGAAGGACTGGGAGCATTTTCTTTTGGACGTAGGATTGAGTTGGCTTCACAGAATCTTCTTACTTGTGAAAATGCCCGTCGCTGAGATGGAGGCAGCGATCAGAGCGTCACGGGGCTGAATTCTGGCCCCGACGGAGGTACCTGAAACCTTCCTGCTGAATCTGCTGGGAGGAATTTCATGTGGTTTCTACCATTTCTTTGTGTCAGATCCAATCTTTGCTTTTAGGATTAACTTCTAACTGTAACCTTCAGTGACCCTTTCACTTTTTATTCCTGGTGACTGTAGAAAATTCAGGTTTCCTATACCATTATCCTCATCCCAACTGTGAACAAGTAACTACTGCTTCTAATTTATTGTCTTTCGGTTCCTGAACGTCTGTGTGATTGGGCTGTTTGCCAGCACCACCTTCCAGTGCTTCATTAGCTTTTATGCACAGGGAATTGTTGCAATGGATAAGTTGACAGTGCTAGTTGGAAGAGTAGAAGCCTCTGGAGAATGACTTTGCTTCCTCTAGCTGTCACCAGGGAGTGCACACACACATACCTGTATATACATATATACGTAGACATATATAGAGTGTTTCAGTATAAACTCATTTAGCATTATCCTTATTTAATTTATATTTTAATCCAGTTGTAAACCAAAGCATTACAGCTTGTGAAACGATGTGTCTTGGAAAAAGGAGGAACCTTTTTAGATGGGAGCTCTGAAAAGTCTTCACTGACGAAAACATGGATATGAATAAGACTTGGGAACTCGTGCTGCTGACTCCTAGAGACAGGCAGCCTTGGAAGGAGTTAGGACCAACTTGCTGGGTTGAGTTCGGTGCTGGGAAAGCAGTGTGGGTTACTACTTTAAAACACTGCTGTCTTTCTCTTTTCCTCATATAGCCTGGAGGAATCTTTCCCCGAGCAGCACAGTGGGGCGTCTGATGGAGACGAGGCGCATGGTTGGAACTAAGGGCGTGATGTCAGGTAGCGCTGTTTGCTTCCTCACAGATCCGTGGGGAGTTTTGCTGTGTTCAGCTCTGGGCATCTTAGAACCGCCTCGTACGGTGCCCCTGCAGGGAGACGGTCAGTGCCTGGTTTCAAGAAGCACTGTAGAAGCGTGGCGCGGCAGCGCTTCTGCTGCTGGGCTTTTCCAGCAGAATCTCTCGGGAGCCTCTGCCTCCCTGCCGTGCCTGCTGCTCACAAAACCTGGGGCTTCCAGCCTCCCTCTTGAATTGGGATACGTCAAGTGAGCACGAGGACTTGCCTACTAGAATGCCTCGAAGAAATCCCGTGCAAGGGAAAATGAGACAGGAATTCAGGTGCGGATTTGCTGTATGTGCTCTAACATGGATCTAAAGTGATGTCATATGGTCCCCTTCCCAACCCCTTCCTTTCAAATGCAGGCTTTGGGTGCATTTTGGTAAACACATGTAGAAAAGACGGGCCGGGCTGTGTCGGTGCTGGCACCGCTTCTGCCAGCTCCCTCTCTGGCTTTGCTGTTCCAGCGAGGGCTGGAGCCGAGAGGTGTTGGCTGAGCCGGAGGAAGCTGGCGCCGACCAGGGACTCCTGGGCTTGGGCTCATCTCTGCTGTCAGTGTGATTGAAGCAGCCCACGAGAAGGGCTTCAGAACCTTCTGAAGGCTCAGATATTGCAGTGTTTTACATGGTACAGAATGGTTTTGTAGGAAAACGAGTATGTTCTAGGAAGAAAATACAAAGACTCTAGTCTGGTGTAACTGGGAGCTGGAGGGAGGAGACCACAAAACCCACCACTAATGTATGTCATGTCTAATTTACAGTTTTGGAAAATGAGCCTTTGCTACTTAATGTCTAGAGGTCGTTGGAGGTTTCTAAGTAACCTCCATAGAGATGTGTGTTCTGCTGTCCTTGATGGAAAGAAAAAATGAGTCTAAAGATAAAATCTTGCCAATTCCTGTGCGCCAGGGAGTAATTGCCTTTCCAAGGAATTAGCAGAGGCTAAGAACAAATTCCCCTCTAGCAATCTCACACAGGATTGGCAGCGGCTGTGCTTCCTCTTGCTCTTCTGCTCAGCCCATACACTGGAGTCGCTTTTTGTAGAAGGCTTCCCCACATCCCTTATATTGGGCAAGGTGGTGGCCCTTTGCTGATGGAGTGAATTCATTTAATACCGCGTGGCAGGATGAGCATGTGCTCCCAGCCCGTGGTACATCGAGCCTTCTGCCAGCCACACACAGCACAGTTTTTAGCTGCTAGATTTGGCAAATATGAAAAGACCACTAGCAAATCTATTTCTAATTGTAGTCACTGGGTGGACCACAAGACCCCTTCTGCGCCACGTGCTGTACCAGCGCATAGAACATCATCCATCACGTCAAATTCCTTTTGATTGAGGCATCCTGTAGGCGTTCCTTGGGGTAGCTTCCAGGAGAAACTAGTCTGGTACCAGCAGCAGGTCCCCTCTGGCTGCTGCAAGAAAGAGGAATCGCTTCGATAAACCAGGCAAATGAAAAATAGGAAGCAGGTGCAGGAGAAGAGAGGAAGCGTAGATGAAATGCTGGCTGCTGTTTAGGCAGAAAAGAGTTGTTTGATTGAGGTGGGGGGGGAGCTGTCTGTGGAATTGATGTCATTTTATTCAAATAACTGTCAGTCACGTGGAAATTTTCTTTTTTCCCCCCATGAATTCCCCAAGTTGATGATTAAGTTGGACTTGGTGATCTCAAAGGTCTTTTCTAGCCTAGGGATTCTAGGATTCTAAGTAGTGCTGGGGTCAAAATGTTGCATCCAGTGACTGCCTGGTGTTGCGCGTTGGTGATGATGTGTAAGCCGGAGGCTTTGGGTGAGGGCACTGTGAATGCGCTGCTGGCTCTTTCCCTGTAATCATTCTGATGGCTTGGGGATACAGACCAAAAATGCTTCTTTTTTTTTGTTCTAAAGCTTTAATTCTTTTCATGGAAATGTTGACAAATCTTAGATCTCTCCCTAGTTATTTTTGTGTTCCGTGCAGTTGAATTCTCATCCAGTATCCTAAGAACAATTTCTGCAGCACCCATGGGGAGAACTCGCTAGGGCTTCACAGCTCACGAAAGGTTTAAAACCTGCGGCTACATGTAGGAGAATGCTTGCAACGTGGCTTTTGTGCAGCCGTAGAGGTTGGGAGGGATGAGGAAGGGTGTTGGTGGAGAGCTGGTCTCCGTAGATTGAGTCACTGGGTACCGGTGCCTGCTTGCTGAGGTTGGAGGTACGGATTGGATTTCCTTGGGATATTCTCCTCCTGGCTTCCCTCGATGCGAGCGCTCCAGCTGTGGGAACAAAGCTCAGGCTCTGCTGCCTTCGGCCTCAGGGCGCCTGGGGGAATTTTAGGAGGAGAACTGTGCCCCTTTGAGCGCACGAGTTGGAAGGGTTGGACGTGTCGAAGGAGTTAAGCCGTGTGGCAGGGTGGTGGAGCAGGCTTGGGGGAGCGGCTGTTAACAGATATTCAGATCCTTGTTTTTGCAGGGTGAGATGGGCCATTTCAGGAATCTGGGCAAGAGCAGTCGTAGTGTTTGAACCCCGTGTTCCAGGTTCCCACCGAGAACCGCCCCAGGTATGTCGGTGCCATCAAAGGGGTGGAGGGGAGCTGGGCAGCACCCTCTCCCGTGGCTGGGAGAGTGCGCATGTTCCATCAGGAGTGCTGCGGATGCCCCCCGTAAACAGGCACCGTGTGAGACTGATCGGATGGGGAGGCAGTCCCTAACCGTGGTCGGAACTGCCCTGGTCAGGCTTGCAGGCAGATAGTTTCCTGGTGAGCTGGAAGGGCAGGGGGATGCATCTCAGTGCAGGCTCCTTGCACGGGGCTGCTGCAAAGCCTCGAGGCTGCACGTGATAGCAACCTGCTTGCATCGCCTCTTAGCGTGCGATTCACATCACGCCTCTTATAAAGCTGGGTTCATTTCCCCACCTTCCAATCTCCCTACAGCCACAGAGTGGTTGGAAGAGACCCTTTCCCTGTGTGCTGCTGAGTGCTGGGAAGGATTTAGCCCTCAAAGGGATTCTCCCAAGGGACAGGGGACAGGACAAGAGGGAATGGCCTCAAGCTCCACCAGGGGAATTTCAGGCTGAACATTAGGAAAAAATTTTTCATGGAAGGGGTCATTGGGCACTGGAACAAGCTGCCCAGGGAGGGGGTTGAGTCACCTTCCCTGGAGGTGTTTAAAGGACGGGTGGACGAGGTGCTAAGGGACATGGTTTAGTGTTTGATAGGAATGGTTGGACTTGATGATCCGGTGGGTCTCTTCCAATCTGGTGATTCTATGATTCTCCATCCTGGAACCGTGAGTGGGAACGAAGGAAAGGGAGTCAGTCCTAGCGGAGGTGAATTTGATGTGCAGCCTTCAGAAATGCCCTTGGAAGCAGCTGAAGGGTGGCAAGTGACGGCCGGGAACGGGCAGTACCAGACAGACTCAGAGTGGCGCCGGGGCCTTGGGCAGCCTGATCCAGTGGGAGGTGTCCCTGCCCATGGCAGGGGGGTTGGAACTGGATGATCTTTAGGGATCATTCACAAACCATTTAGGGATCAACACAAACCATTCTATGATTCTATGTAGCATTTTCTGGCTGCTAGATTTCCTGGCACGTGTGGGCTGATGTTTGCTTTCGTTTCAGCACTCTCTCCTTTGCCAATGTCACATCTTCTATTTGAACTCAGCAGCCAAGGGGAGAGCGCAGAGGAGATGGAGCCAAACTCTTCAGAGGTGCATGGCGGGAGGAGGAGCAGCGCTAGGCAGAAGCTCACCCAAGGGAGGTTCAGGTTGGGTATTATAAGACCTTTTTTCACCGTGAGTGTAGCCAAACAGTATTGGAAGAGGTTGTCTAAGAGGCTGTGGAATCTTCGTCCCGGGAGATCCACTAAACTCCTCTGGGTGAGACCTGGAGCGACCCGCTGAAGGTAGCCCTGCTTTGAGGGGGTGGCAGCGCTGGTGCCCAGAGGCCTCTCTCCCATATTCCGGGCATCTCCGTCACTCCCCTGCAATATGAAATATTGCCCTGCTGCGCGCTGTGCCATGTAACACAAAACAAGGGCTATTTTAATCCAACCTGTGCATTGCCGGTGATGATTCTTTTAATTTATCAGTGATGAATCCATGAAACAGCACCTTGTCTGCCACAGTGTGGGGAGAAGCCCAGCTGCTCCCTGTGCTTGAGCGCAGCCTCTGCATTCCTGTTTCTGTTAGGCTCTGCCGAGCTCTGGTTTTGTTACCTTTTTATTAGTATTATCACGTAAAAATGGGCAGCTTTACCGGGCTTCCCAGTTCATATCAGTTAAGCTTTTGAAATGTATTCAGGTATCTTTTAAGTACTGCTGTGTGAGGTCCTTGTTTAATCTGACATATCCCTGTTTATTATTTTACCGCAGTTATCTAAAGCTGTACTGCAAAAAATAGATCAGTCCAGTATTTACGGGCGGCTGCGTTAAACCTCTATTTAAACTCCCTATTAGGGAGTTTCTGTCGATGTACTCAACCCTCCTCCCCTCGGAGCTGTGGGTCAATGTCATCCTTACCATTACATTGCAGTGAAGCTTATTTATTTAACCCTTCCCGTTACCCGTGCAGTCAGACCCAAGACCGCTGGCTGTGAGACTAATTAGAAATGATAAAACAAAGCCAGGTTATTTAGTTTAACTGCTAGGGGTCAAACGGAGAACGCAGCATAAAAGGAGAAAAGTACAATTGAAATCACTCAGTCTGGGGTGTGGGGAGGAGTCAGAAACCACAGCTGAGAAACTTCTTGGCAATTAGTTTTAACCTAATGCTGTTGCTTCCCTGGTTCCCCGTTTGGTCACATCCATACGCCATGTCCCGAGTCCGAGAGTTCTGTCTGGGAGCCAGGGCGCTGCTCCGATGGGGGAGTTTGAATGCCTAGGGTGTTGCGTTCGTAGAGTTTACGCGTCTAAAGGAGCTTTGGGTCACTGTGAAGCTTTTGTGTCGCACTCCGTTGCAGTGAGTTGGTAACTGAACACAGCTCTCGGCTTCAAGAGACGAGGGCAGGCGAGGAGGAGGAAGGTGCTCTGGGTCCTGGCGGCTGTGCTGCCAGAGGCTGTTCTCCCTCCGGCAGCGGCGCTTTGGCCAAGAGGGGTGAAGCCTCGTCACCCTGGCGGCTGCCCCGGCCCACGCCTCCGTCCAGCAGAGTCACGCGTAGGTTTGTTCTGTGAGAAGATGAGGGTGTTTGTTCACAGCGGCTGCCACGGTTTGCAGGCTGGAGCTCTGATGGAGATGCAGGTACCTCCCGCAAGGGTGTCCAGAGCCAGGCTGATGCTGTTGGAGGGTGCAGCTGGCCTGCATTAGGGGTGAATTTGCGACCAAGAGCATACTGATTTAATACCCTTGGCTTAAGTCTAATTCCTTTTGGCTCCCAGAAGTTCCTGCCTGGGCAGAAAGCTGACGTGCGACAGCTTCCAGGACAAGTGACCGTGAGAAATGAAGCAAAAAGGGAGCGGTGTTGTTCAAGTAACGCATGTTTCTTTTGTGTTGGTGTATGTGAAAACTCTGACACGCAGGACAGGTCAAGGGGTGTGCGAGGAATCCTTCTTAGTGGGAGTTTTCTCAATAAGCTCTTTGAGAAGCTGAATTAGGAAGAGAACAAGATGCAGGTGGATGTTCCCACAGCAGCACCTTCCTCACCCTGTGCCCCAGCTCTCAAGAGGGGACAGGCAGAGGACGAGAGAAGGCGGAGTCAGGGGTTGGCTCGCAAAAATGGAAGCAGGCGCCTCAGAGCACTGCTTGTGTCCCAAAAGGTGAGAGATGCAGTTTCCCTGCGCCTCCAGTATCATGAACACTAGCTGAAGCTCCCAGGAGCTGTGCCCCAGTTGTCCCCCTTTCCCCTGCTGTCACCCCCTCCTTCCCCATACAACACTGTGAATGTGACAGGAGTAGCTCTTACTAATTGTCTCAATTAAAACTGCTCTGAGCACACAAGGCTGATTGGCGACGCCGCAGCGGGTGAGGCTGAGCAGTACGCGCAGCAGGAGCTGAGGGCGAGCTCTTCCTTGGGGAGTGGCACAAGAGTTAATCATGGAAGTGGCTTTGTAGAGCAATTTGCTGATGAAATTTGATTTCACAACTAAACTGACAATCAATTTCTAAAGTAGAAAAGCCTCTTAGAGGGAATCGTAAGGCGTGTCTTCAACAGAAAGGTTTCCCCTTGAAACCTTTTAATAAAGAGCACAGGATTTTTCCTTTTTTTTTTTTTTTTGAGCAATTACTCCAGAAGTTGAGTTGCGTTGAGCAGCAGAAGATTCACAGGACAGTAACTACCTCTCTCTCTCGGAGTGCTGAGGTTACCACACTACACACTCTAGCAGCAAAGCTATCACTTAAACCAGATTTGTTTTCCTTACCTCTGTGTTTCAGAAATGCAGGTCTGCTCTGTAAAGTGACTCTGAAAATGGCATCTGGCAGGAGCAGGGGAGCCTTGCAGGGCTCCCCCCACCCCTCTTTGCCAGAGTTTCTTGCTGTGAGCCTCGCAGGTTCACTCCGGGGCTGTGACAGGTCAGCGTGGATGCGTTAATTCTCATGTTGTGTCCTAGCGAACTGTCTTGTGGGCCAGAGGCAGCTGCCGGAGCTGCGAGACCGTGGGCTCCGCTTCCTGCACTGGGAAATTAGGTAATGGTGTGGAAGGTGAGAGGAGAATCCATCTCCCTCCTCCCTCCGAGGAGCAGACAACAGTAGAAAAAGCAATAAGATAAAATAACAAACGCTTTTATACGTTGTTCACTACTCAGCAGATCTGACTCTGCAAATTTCTACGTCTACACACACAAACACACACGAGGAGAGCAGATCTCACGTGTGAAAAGGTGCCATTTTTTCTAAGCAGAGTCCCTTTCCAAACTAGAACAGCACTTTAATAGGTTCCTCTAAAAAAAAAAAAAAAAAAGACAAAAAAAAAAAGACAAACCCTTTCCTGCAGAAATGCACTTTAAATCGTCCAGGGAGCGCAGCTGCCACTGGCTTTGGACCCGGCCGTGCAGGAGGGAGCCACCTTGCCAGCCCTGAGCCTCCCGCAGCTCTACCTCCCGCTCCGGCAGCCCTCCCGGCCTGGCACGGCCCCGAGCCGGCTCAGCCCAGCCACGCTGGAGCACTCCCAGGGCTGGCACACGCCGGCCGCTTGGAATACTTCGAAATGGGTCAAGGAAAACCTACCCTTGCCCGGAAAGCCGCTGGGAAGCCCCTGGCTGCAGGGCAGAAGGTACCGCGCAGCAGCTGGCCCAGCACGAGCAGAGCTGGGCGAGCAGAGCCAGGAGAAGGTGTTCCTGGGGCCGGGGGCGGGTTTCGTACTGCGGCTACGGAGCTTTTGTCAGTGCAGTATTGTGTTTTCTTTTCAAGTCCAAGTGTGTCTGTCCCACAGCGATTCTGCTCTGAGCTGGTTTGCAGCGTCACCGTTCGTAAGCAGCATCGTGCCGTCGCCTTCAACTGTTGACCCATAAATCCAAACCGTTTAGGGCAGCTGTCCTAACCCTCAAGACTTACTTTCACAGTTCAGAAATTTCCTGCTGTACTAATTATTCTGTTTTTATCGTTATTATTAATTGTGTTTTTGGTTGCAATCCTTATTTCCAAACGGAAGGTCAGTGTTCCCGCAGGTGCGCGGTGGGCTGAGGTGGGAGCCTGCTGCCTGGAATTGTGGATTTCTGACTGTTGGTCAGCGGTGGGACGAGCTGGTCCCAAGCTGCTCCTTCCCCACTGCTTTCCTCTCCCTCTCGCAGCTGGAAGCTCTTTGGAGGGGCCGCCGGCTCAGCCGGGGCTGCTGGAGGGGGCAGGCGAGAGGAGGAGGAGAACCAGCACTGGGGAAGGGGGAAGAAAATCGAACCAAGGTAGAGGGGACTGTACAATTGCGTCAAAATTTCACAAAAGCGCTCTCGTTGGACAGCTTTAAGAACAATGTGAACGAAAACTTAGCAACTTGGGTAGGAATCCTTGAAAATTCTATAAATGTATACTTGAAATTCTGTTTGTATTAAAAAAAAAAACAAATCGCATTTTCTTCTTTCTTTTAACACTGTGTAAAAGAACATTATGCATGTGAGTGGTTTGAGAATTAAATGGTTTAATACTCAGCTCTTCGTCTGTGTCTTGTAGCTGCCGGGTCCCACCTTGTAGCCACTCTCCCCAGCGTTTTTGCCTCCCCTCTTCTGCAGGCTCAGCCCTTTTCGATCTCACCAGGTGGAGAAGGCACGAGGCTCCATTCCTTTTGGAGCGTTGGTTGGGTTGGAGCCCCCCTCTTCCCGCAGCCTCCAGAGCAGAGGAGGAGATCGTGACTTTTGTAGAGCCACATGCTGTGGCGAGCGAGTGGAGACAGGATCCAGCAAAAAAAGCCAGAGTAGGAGAGGGAGGAGAAGAGCTGTTTGGCTTTCTGAACTCTTAGTCATCTCCAAAATGCTCCCCTTTTAGTCCAGGGCCCAAAGCAGGGGCCCGCGGAGCTGCTTTCAGAGGGGCGGCTCGAGGCAGGCGTGGGCAAGTGTGCTCACACCTAGGGACTGATGGCTGGAGGTCTCTCACTGTCCCCACAGGGAAGCCAGGTGCTCAGACCTTCCTGCTGCAAAACGTGGCTGCTGCCAAAACTGGAGACAGAGCAACCAAACGCCTTTTCATAGCACAACAGGCTTTTCCAAGTCAACTCCCTCATGGCCCGGCTTGCTGAGGTAATCGCTGCAGGGAGGGAGCCTTTGGAAAGGCAGATGTTCCACTGGTCCTACCAAATCTGGAGTGAAGTGTGCACTGGGGAGCGCCACCTGCGCCCAATACTGCAGTGCAAACTGATGCCCTTTGCGTTTCCAAGAGCTCTCTCTCCACAGCTGCTTCTCAAAGGCAGCTCTGGTCCTACAGCAGTGGGAGCACCTCAGGAGGCCATGAGAGCAGAGCGCAAGGGCAGCAGGCCAGGACCCTGCAGCGCTGGGAGCAAACTTGCAGGTGAATTCACAGCTGTTAGTGGAGTTCTGGGTGTTCCCCGGCACTGTCCCGGTTCGTACGCAGCCCTGCTTTTAACCTGGATCTGGCTGACACCTTACTGCTCAAAGGACAAGTTCACAGCATTGGTTCCACGAGGCTTTCTTTCCTGAGCAATTGCTCAGCCACTGCCTGTGCTGGACATGCCAGAGCTGGTGGCAGGCAGGGCTCTGATGTTCAGCAGCTCTCCAGCTGTTCCTGCCACAGCTGGATGCAGATGTTTCTGGCCCAGGCAGCCCATGCCGTTTGGCTTCTGCTGTTCCACTGACTGCCCCGGCGTGGGGTTGCTCCACGAGGAGCGGAAATCGCAGCAGGGAAGGGCCTGCCCTTAGAAAAGGGAAGTTTAGATAAGGCCAAGGAGTGACTTAGTGAAAACTACCCAAAGATCAGGTTGTTACACACAGATCGACAGGTTTTTAATGAACCAGGGGACCAGAGTTACAGTTGGAGGCCCGAAAGGGAGGAGAGATTGGATAGAACAATGACAGCAATGCTGGACTCGGGTTTAGGTGCCACAAAAAACACTGGAGCTGCAAACAAATCAGCTTCCCTTTAAATGAAGGATGGAGCAGGTGAGGTGCCTGCTGAGCCCTCTCACCCGACAGCGAGGAGGAGCGGTAAAGCCCGGCAGGACACAGGCCCTCCCCGCAGCTTGCACCAAACCTGAGCCCAACCACCCCAGGAGCAGCCCAGGCTTTGTGGCCATATCCTACCGCCCCTTCTCCAGAGGCAACGGAGGGAGAAGCAAGGCCCTGCCAGCCCTTTTAGGAGCAAGGATCAGCTATTCTACCCATGAAGATGATGGTGTTGAGGGCGGCTTCTCGGATGAAAAGCAGGAAGGGCCTGTTGGCATTGAAGATTATTCTGTTCATGGGGAAGGAACGACCAGAGACGGTGACTGCAGTGGCAGCTGAGGCCTCGCTGCCTTCTTCATTCACCTACCAACCAAAAGAGAAGATGGATTAAGACACGGGTGTTAAGCAGAAGGTCAAGGGCTTGCCCTCCTTCTCCACAGAGGGTGGGTGCCAAGCTCCCACCTGCCCCCAAGCCCCAGATGGCTGAGGAAGTGAACACCACGGGTTCAGAACTGTTTTGTCTTTCAATGCTTCATGCTTTCAGAAGCAAAGAGGAAGACATCTGGGGCAAAACGAGGTTTACCTCGAGGAAGGCTTTGTGGAAGGCCTCGGATACATACAGGTCTGTGCGTCCCTCTGCAATGATACCTGATGTACAAAATGGAGACAGTTAGGACTGTGGTTTTAGATAACACCTCGAGAGAGAACACGCTTCCGTCCTTCGTGGCCTGTGTTCAAGCAGAAGGCAGGTCTGCCCCAACACAAAATATCTCCCACCAGCAGCAACTGATAGCTTAACTTCCATGTCCTTCGAGAGCAGGGCTGTGTGTCCATGACAGGACTTTAGCCCAGAGTCCACCATTGACTGCAGGAACATCTGAACACTTTCCATGTTCTGCTTCCTCCTGTGCTGCTGCTCTTACTGCCCCAGCACCCTAGAGGGACAGTTACCCTTCACCCTCTTCCCTGCACCACCCCATCTCTACATCTGACCTGGGAGTCTGGCATTTTCTGGGCTGAAGAGATGTTCCAGTCCCATTTTTCTCAGCTTCTCCTTGACACTGAAGCTGTCCTCGACACGGAAGCGAGGGAGGTAGACGAAGAGAGACACCTCAGTCATGGAGTCTATCCAGTCCTGCAGCTTCTCCGATGTCAGGTTGCGCTCCACCTCCACCAGCGACGTCCCAGCACTGGGCAGGACCAGCACCATCGTGATGTCGTCCCCTTTGTAAGGCAGCTCCAGCACCTGGACCTTGTCCTGGCGGACGTACGCGTGGCGGAATTTCGACTCCTGGTACATGATTGGGACTTTGCAGGTCTCGCCGTTGGCTTTATGAAACGAATCCAGTTTTGTGTTTGGAGCTGGAAACTGTGATTTCCAGTGCCCCTAAGAGGGAGATGGGGAGAAGAGACAAGCATGAGTGTGGTTTTGCCCCAGGGAAGCAGGCGGTCCCCCAGTTTTGTTGGCCATACCTTAAAATAAATGGTGTTGACCAGGACCAAGACAGTGAGATCGTCAATACCCCTTTCTGGGATCACTTCTGTAATGCGCTTCTCTGTCTTATTAGCCACCCAGTCATTAATGATCTTCCTGGAAAGCTCTGGCTTCTCCTGAAGGGAAAGACCAAAAAAAGGTTAAGTCAAGGGTTTTCAACACATCTTTGTATCCCTTCTGCTGGAGACAGGCCAGCTGTGTGTGTGCTCTGCTCCCAGCATCATGCTGCAGCGTCTAGAAATAGAAGCTGGGGAGGGACAGAGGTTACAGTTGGCTGGGACAGGAGGTGCTCCCGTGACTCCCTCCTGCCTTCACTGATGTCCCACACCCCAGGGCACGCCCTGCGGGCAAAAGATAAGGATGCTGCAAAAGCGGAAGGATAACGATCAAAAAGAAAAATCCCAAGTAGTTCAAACTCACCTTGAAGTTCAAGGGCCAGAGTTTGGCTCCGTAAACAATTTCACTGATGTTCTGGTAAGTCTCATTAAAGACCAAGGATTTCTCCCCGAAGAGGCGGTTGGCTGATACCAGCTCTGAGGATTTGTTTGCTTTCTTGTAAAGCCGGCAGTTCAGCTTGGCAAAGAAGAAGTGGATCTGATCAGATGTCTTCGCTGAGATGGTGTCAAATTGGAAGACCTGGAGGAGCCAAACAGTGAGAAGGAACCCGTGAGCAGGCTCTTGTGCTCCTGCAGCTCCTGGCCCCATAGGAAGCGGGGCTACAGCCTCTCATGCTGCTCGACAGCCTCAACCGCAGCGCAGAGAAATCTGCAAGTCCTCAGAGCTTCACCCTCCAGGTTCGATTTGGAACCCAAATCTATGTAAGAGCAACACATCACCAGCCCGAGATTCCGTTCTGGAGTCCCAAATGCAGGATTACGCACTGCAAGCACACAGATGAACTGCTCTTCTTTCCAAATCTGGCTTCCCTGCTCTCCATACTCCGCCTCTGATAGGTCCCAGCTTCTCTCTTTGACCCAGCACCTCACCCAAGAGGAAGCTCTAGCTCTCACTCACTGAAGTCCCTTCCCTAGAGCCCCCCACAGGGCACCTGCCTGGATCCCCCTCTGTTCCACACCCATTCCCGTAGCCCCAGCTGCCAGGGGAAGGTGCACCACTTGGCATGTGTCCATCTCAGATGTGTAATGAGACGAGCATCGCACCGACGGGGCACGGGAGCAGCTCTCAGGTCAGCACAGGTCAGAGGAGGACTCACAATCTTTGTGCTAAACCCTCCTGCGATGATGCCAAAAGCTGCTCCTTCCCAGAAGAACTAACTCCTCACAGCCTGTTGAGTAATTCTACTACCTCTTACCTACATTTTTCAGGGAATGGGACCATGGAGCAATCAGTTTGAGGGTGGATTCCTGCAGCACAGTGAATTTTTTCTTATCTGCTCCTAGCTGGAAGAAGTTATGATTTGCCTGCTGCCACACAACCGTGGAGCTTAAAAGCACAGAAAAGCCTGCAGCACCATTTCTCCACACAAACATTCGGGATCTCTAGACCCATTTCCTATCAGGCCAAGGGCTTACTGGCCCTTTCATATGGAAAAGGGGGAATTAGGAGTGCAGCTCTGCATCCCAGGTGGCTTAGGAAGAGTAGGGTCCCCTTCCAGGATGTTCCCTGCTCTTCCAGGAGGAAGGGGATGAGTGAAGGTGTTGGGAGACATGGTTCCCTGCCATACTCTGCCCAAACTACATGAAAAAGGACAGGTAATCCCAGCCTGACTTACTCCAGAGGCAGGATCCATGATGGCAGCAGCAATGGGACAACAAAAGTTTGAGTCACACCTCCTTGTCCCAGGGAGGAGACCTCTCTGGACTGTACCTTCCCATCTGCAAGGGAGATATGTGCGGTACCAAACCCCATGTGGCAGACAAGTGCCCTCACTGCCATCACGCAAGCGAGTCCGACAGCGAGCAAAGGGCTTGGGCAGGCAGGGAGTTAACAGGCCTCACGGAAGAGCCAGAGCTCTGGATTACCTCTCAGTCCAGCTCTGAGTTTAGGAGTCACAGCTGGAGAGAGAGGCTCCCACGCTTTGGGAGTTCAGGCCCTACCTCTGCTGCTGAAATACTGTCCAACACAAGCAGACGGAAGCTCCTTCTTCCTGGCTGAGCGTTCAGACTTCCCTTGAAATTACTACAAGGAGGTCCTCAAGAATTACCTGATATTCCTGCACACTATGGGGTGGCAGGGACCTGGAAGCCAGGTAGACTGGATAGCGTGCCATGCATTTTATTTTTGTGCCAAGGGAGATAGAAGGGGGACTTGATATCATGCCTTTTCCTGCTTTTTGCCAAGGGAATGGCTTAGCTGCCTCTCAGCTACATGCTTGCCCAGTCTGTTCCCGTTCTCTTCCCTCCTCTCCCAAATGGGCTTCCTTTCCTCCATATGGAAACTAACCCTCCAAACCCACAAAATCTACCCTGAATGCCTAATCCAAACAGGACTCAAAGGAAAGTCGGGATCTAAACAAAGGCACAGAGAAGCAGCCTGGTATGTCCTTCCCAGGGCTTGGTCTCCCTTTCCAAGGCCAAGAAGCCATACCAAGACAGAGAGCCCTTTTAGCAGCAGCTGCTGCTCTCCCCTTCACCGTCGCTCAGGCCCTGATGGCAGCTACAAGGGAATCACAGAATCACAGAATAACCAGGTTGGAAAACACCTACCGGATCATCGAGTCCAACCATTCCCACCACTCCCTAAATCATGCCCCTAAGTACCTCATCCACCCTCATCTTAAACACCTCCAGGGACGGTGACTCAACCACCTCCCTGAGCAGACCGTTCCAATGCCTAACCACCCTTTCTGTGAAGAATTTTTTCCTTATCTCAAGCCTAAATCTCCCCTGACGGAGCTTAAGGCCATTCCCTCTCATCCTGTCCCCTGTCACTTGGGAGAAGAGGCCAGCTCCCTCCTCTCCACAACCTCCCTTCAGGTAGTTGGAGAGAGCAATGAGGTCTCCCCTCAGCCTCCTCTTCTCCAGGCTAAACACCCCCAGCTCTCTCAGCCGTTCCTCATAAGGCCTGTTCTCCAGCTCCTTCACCAGCTTCATTGCTCTTCTCTGGACTCGCTCCAGAGCCACAACATCCCTCTTGTGGTGAGGGGCCCAGAACTGAACACAGGACTCGAGGTGCGGTCTCACCAGTGCCGAGTACAGGGGGAGAAGAACCTCCCTGGACCTGCTGGTCACGCTGTTTCTGATACAGGCCAAGATGCCATTGGCCTTCTTGGCCACCTGGGCCACTGCTGGCTCATGTTCAGTCGGCTGTCAACCAAAAGGGTGAAGGAAAGGCCACCAACCTCCATGAGCTGCTGGAGGGTGCTGCCACAAGCCCCGAGCTTGGTCATGGCAAAGGCTGTAGAAATGCTGAGGGGCGACATGAAGATGTTTTCCCCATTGTCCTTGGAGTCAGCCAGGTACTTGTAGAAGACAACAGCAAAGCGTGAGTTGGCCTTTGACAGCTCCCAGACCCGGGGGTTTGTAGATTCCGGGAGCTTGCTCTTCGCTGGTTCTTGCCCCTCACCCCCCAGGGGCTTCTTCTCAGGGCTGCGATAGATGCAGATGGGATTCACTGGGATGTCACGCGGCTTTGCAGTGCAGATGTCCTCCACGACATAGGGCTCGGGGGCAGCCAGGCCCCAGATACTGAAGAGACACACCACGAAGAGAAGCATTGTCCTGGAACCAGAAAGAGAGTGCTGAAACACCCTTGCCTGCCCAGAAAACCCACACCGGTTTTCTTCAGTCAACAGCAGAATGACAGGAGCCCCAGCGTGTGCTACGGTCATCCTCTTGTCCTGTAGCTGCAGGACAAACCAGGAGGAGAGACAGACTCCACTGCAGGACAAGCACGCGCTGCTGTTAGAAACAATACACTGCAAGCAGCACTTTCCCAGGGCCCTGAGTGCCCTCTTCTATAAGCAGCAGGCTCAGCCCTGACAGGTCTGTACAAAACCATCTGGTTTGAACCTCTGAGACCTGCCCCTTGGCCAGCTGAGGTAGCTATTGTGAAGGACCCCCCAGTGCAGTGTTTCCACAGCCACCCCACTGCTCCCATCGGCACTCTGGGTGCCTTTTAGCTTCTGTGCAAATCCCAGTGGTCTTCCCCATGGACACCCCCAGTGCCACAGACCGGTTGGTCTTGGACAAAATGGTTTTAACTGTTTCCTTCCTCTTTTTTTCTGGGACAATCTCCTAGTTTTTCCAGGTCTCTCTTCTCCCTTCCCTGGGCTCCTCTGTCCCTCTCAGCCCGTACTCTCAGGCCCACCTCAGCTTTTCACTATTTAAGCTACTGATGCAGGAACACTACAGCAGAGAAGAGGGGTGATAACAAAGAGGTTTCCAGGGGAGCTGGTCCCTCCACAGACTGTTCATCTTCAATCTCTAGAAAGTGTGTTTTACAAGAGTACGTGGTGGAACTTGTGCATCACAGCTGCTGCTGCCCTGAAGTTCAAACCACCTGAGCACAAACTATCGCTGGTTCCTGCCGTCAGTGACCAGGGCTCAGCAAGAGCAGAGCTTGGAAAGCCACCCGGCAAGGCAGAGGGAGTTTGTATTTCCCTCCTCTGCTGAAGCAGCCCCATCACACCCCAGGCTGATTAAGTGGCACACACGATTCCCTGTGTGCTGCGGTTTGGAGATGCCCTTTGCTTGACTCTGTCGGGTTTGTTCACACACCCTGTGGGAGGAAACTCACAGACCGCAGCCACAACAGCTCGGGCAACAACCACCGGGAAGGGCTGGCAGCCCGCCCAGGGCTTGCTCACCGTGAGAGGCTTTCAGAGAGATATCTGGCTTGGGCAGGACTCTGCCTGCTGCCACATACTCGTGGCCAGAGCTACCAAGCACTGTTGCCTGAGCGCGTAAATCATTGTGCACTGGTCACCTCCCTGCTTGTGGTCTTGCCAGCACCTGGAACGAAGATGGAGCTGCTCAAGGACCAAGCGGGGATGCAGGAGACCTCTAGCTTCCTTCACAACTCCCTCCTCAGGCTCTTGGGCAATGACTTCATCTCTGCTCCTGTTCCTCAGCAAAGGCAGAAATTACCTCATTTGGCTCCAAGACCATCTTGAGCCCTGTGGGGCCCCCCTCTAACGTGTGCTGATAGCATAGCAACCGCAAGAGAACACGGGAAACAAGAGGTACTGGCACACTCACAGGCACTGCTCTGGGTGGTAACGACAAACAGATGATCTTTCTGAAGGGTTGGGATAGACACAACACCACACAGGGCACAAAAAAACACAAGGGGAGAGAAGTTGACCAAATACAGCGACAAAAAGAAACACCCAGGGCAGGGAGAAAGAGAAAATACTGACACAATTTGAAGTACTGGAGTAAGCGCTGCTCTTCCAAACCTTTCACTCCTATGGGGAAAACAAGCCAGGGACAAGCCAGGTGCACACATCTCCACACACGGGTGCTGTGCAAGCACAACCACTTGCTTCTGTCGACAGACAGATCGTAGTGTTTGTCACCACACAAAGTCCTGCTGATCTCACATTTAAAACCCAAAGCAGAAGAGAGGGGAGAACACATCTTCATCCTTTCCTGATTAATTAGGAAACGCTCCCTGTTTCTACTTCACAGCAAAGTCCTGACTCCGACTCAAAGAGAGGATACAGGACTTCACACTAACACCTTAAATCAGACTTCTCATCCCCTGACATACCCATTTACCCAGCATTTCCTGCAAGAGGGGAGATGAGAGACCTGTGGCCAACTACCACCCCGAAAGGAAACAGCTGCCCTTTAAAGCAAGAGCCCTCACTGTTTCTTAAGCCAGCTCTCCACTGAAAAAGCACTCCTGCTCCCCCCCTCAGCTCTTAAACACTCTCTTTTCCACTGCAGCAATGCCATGCACTGTGTCACCTGGTTTCATTGGAAGGATCCTGAAAGCACATCATCACTGTCTGAAAGGGGCTACTGGCAAGGAAGAACATGGAAGTCAGGAAGGGCTCTTTTCCTCTTCTTCACCCCTGTGAGAAGCGTAGAAAGCCAAGAAAGAAGTTGCTGATTCACAGGTTGTCCTCCAGCAACCACCCTATCAAACCTACCAGTGCTACCTATGGCGGCTGGAATGTCCCACAGCACCGAGGACATGTTAAGGAGCTCAAACCGTTTCAAGATTGACTTAGGATCTTCAGATTAGCCTTCCCATTCCTCCCCAGCCCAAAGCAAAGCAAATCAGCTCTTTTGCAGCTGGGCAAGAGACCAGTGATTACTTGGGACAACCAGACCTTATGGATTGCTATCCTCACCATGAAGCATTCCTGCAAGTCGGAGATAAAAGCGTGACACTTAAGTGAGCTGTGCAGAAGCAAAGCGCTGGTGAGGGCTGGGATAGAAGCACCCTCTTGAAACAGCTCCTCAGGCCCGTGCCCAGAGCTAAAGAGCACTCTGGCAGCAGCTAAAATTCAAGGGCTCCTACAAATGGAAAAGAACCTGTGACAAGGGTTAATTAGCAATGACATATTAATCCATTTCTCTTACCTGCCCTGTACCTCCAACCTTCTGCTTTTAGGATGCAAATTTGAGTCCATAAGAGGACAAGCACCTTGCCTGAGCCCAAACCAGTCCCAAGCCTTTCCCCAGTGGATTTCTGTGCTCAAGCAGAGCAGAGACGAAAGCAGGGGAGGGTGGGAGGAGGATAGGCTGCTGAGGTCAAAGGCTGATGACCAGCTGCAGAAGGTTAAGCAAAGAGCAGAAAAAAAATATCAATGTTTACTTTAAAAGAGGTTTTAAAGTTCAATCTGACAAGGGAAAGTTTGACCACCTATCCCCACGCAAGTGCCAGATTCCTTTCAACTGAAAATTAACTGCTTGTACCAGAAGAAAACCCCAAATACCCCAAGAGTAAAAATGTAATGATCTAGCATATTTTCAAATCTCACTTTGGTATCTTGTAGCTCAGCAAAATGGTTTCCCTCTGCCCTAAGCCTTGCCATCCCATTTCCCAAACAGACACAACTCGGGAGAAACCACCCCGCTTCACGCTCTGCAGTTTCCAGTCTGTCCCCCTCCTAAATACACTCACCTTTTCAGCCACGCAATGGGAAAGCCACATATCAGTGGCGCCTCCCCCTGCTTCCAGCCCTAAAGCAACACAATTTCTGGTCTAGGATGCAGTTGCTCTACAAACCCAGCAGCATCGCCTCCTGAACACCAAACCCCAGGCGCTGGCTGGCTCTGCAGGACTAAAGCTGCTGTTACTGGCCCCAGTAAGAGCCCGGATCTTAATGGAAAACGCAGCTGCAAACTGGTCTAGGGGAAAGTAAAAGCCCTCACTGTACCAGCAAGGGCCAGAGTAAAAATAGGAGAGAGATTGTGGAAATAAATGCACGTGCAAGACGACACCCTCTGGACCCAACTTTGCTTTCGCAGGTCTCTCCATAGCCTGGGGCCACAAGTGTCACTCAAAACCCGTCTCTCCCCACCATAATAGCATTTTTGCTCTCTTGTCAGTTCTACAGTCAGGGAGATGGTCATCTAAACAAGCGCAAAAGCTATGCAATGCCCTCAGAACACTGCCCAGCCGCACGCAGGACCACCTGCTCCTCAGAGCTGCTCTCTGCTGAGCGCAGTGCAGGCAACCCCACGGGCTGGATATTCACAATCTGCCTCACAAAGGGAAACGCCTTCCATAAGGGCAGACTCGTGCACCATACTTTGCTGCTCCGAGAGGCTGCTGGTTTAATTTCCCAAGGTAATTCATGTGTTTGCAGGTCCGAGAGTCTTTGGGGGGATGAGGAATCCTCCACACCCCACAGAGAGCTGGCAGACATCAGAGCATGGGTTTCCCTTTACCTGATGCTCAGAGGGAGTTCAATGCAGTAAAAACAAGAGCAAACATCTATAGCATTTTGCACATCCCATATAGCTTGAGCTAACGGGAATGAACTTGTACCAGTGTAACAAAGAACACTGGCACTGTGACTGCATGTTCACCTCACCGTAAAAAGGCCAAACTCCCAGAACTGAGCATAGAAACTTTCTTCACTGGCAGCAGCCCTACTAACAGTGAGGTGAAATTCCAGAACTGACACCATAAGGCTGAAGGGATCTGTAAGCTGCCCAAGCTGTGCCCCTCAGGGTAGCTGATATACACATTTTTTCAGATGCAGCAATTTGCTGCCAGCTCCTCTCAAAGCAGCCATGCAGCACTCACACCCAGGCAGGGCTCTACCTAAGGAAGCACCCAAAATGACAAGTGCATTAACACAAATCATCAGCTGCCTTGTTGGCTTTAGGGGAGAAACTGGTTTTCTCCCAAAGCTGCTGTTCACAGACCCAAAGCAGGGACTGGCCGCTCAAAGCCACCGAGCATAAAGTTCTAAACCTGGTGACCAAGGGCAAGATGGGGAGTCCGAGTTCACAGCTGATGGGAAGGAGGTTACAGAAACAGCTCAGGGCATCCCAACCCAAAAAGGAACCCCTCTTTCACCTCGGGGTGCTGCTGCCACTCCCACGTGCCAGCGGAGCCACGCAGCACAGCACATCACTGCCTGCCCCCACCACAGGCTTCACGCTCTGCTTCTCAGAGGGAGAAGCGGCTCTCGGCAGCAGGGAGACAATCTGTTCTCTCAACATGCTTGTACTGTCCTTGGAAGTACCCTGTTTTTGGAAAAGCCAGAAACACACCTGAAAAACACCCCAGCAAGCAGCAGGAACACACATTTCTTGTATGTTCTGTTGTTCTTTTGGTACTGTTGAGTTTTACAGCGACTCTCGGGGAGGAGGACTCCAGCTCAGAGAGCGAGATGGGATTAAGAAATCCTATGCTCTGGGCTCTTTCCAGCTCCCTTTTATCCCGGTATCCATGGCCAAAAGGAAAAAAGCTTTGCAGCACCTGCCACGTGCTTAAATCCAGGATCCCCTCTTTTCTGTAGGCAAAACCACCGAAGTTTCCCCAGAGCTCTCCTGCTGCAGAGCAGCCACTGCTCCCTTCCACAGGGATCTGGCTCTCCATAGCACTTCAGATCATCTTTAAAAGCCAAGCAGTACAGAAATACAATTTTGTTTTAAATTCCTAAATGAGTGAGTGCCCGAGCATCCTGCACTCCTAGAGTAGTGGGAAAAAGGGAAAGGAAACCAGCATCAACTAGAACATCCAGTTTTCTGCTGGGTTGCCCAGCAAGTACAATTCCTCATACACGAACTGCATGCTTCAAGGTCCAGGGAGGTTCTTCTCCCCCTGTACTTGGCACTGGTGAGACCGCACCTCAAGTACTGTGTTCAGTTCTGGGCCCCTCACCACAAGAAGGATGTTGTGGCTCTGGAGCGAGTCCAGAGAAGAGCAACGAAGCTGGTGAGGGGGCTGGAGAACAGGCCTTATGAGGAGCGGCTGAGAGAGCTGGGGTTGTTCAGCCTGGAGGAGGCTGAGGGGAGACCTTATTACTCTCTACAACTACCTGAAGGGAGGTTGTGGAGAGGAGGGAGCTGTCCTCTTCTCCCAAGTGACAGGGGACAGGATGAGAGGGAATGGCCTCAAGCTCCGCCAGGGGAGATTTAGGCTTGAGATTAGGAAAAAGTTCTTCACGGAGAGGGTGGTTAGGCATTGGAACGGTCTGCCAAGGCAGGTGGTTGAGTCACCGTCCCTGGAGGTGTTTAAGGTTAGGGTGGATGAGGTACTTAGGAGCATGATTTAGGGATTGGTGGGAATGGTTGGACTCCACGGTCCAGTGGGTCTCTTCCAACCTGGTGATTCTGTGATTCAAGCCACTCAGCAAGAAAATACAACTGTGTGGAAGTGTGAGAGGGTCGAACAGCCAGCCGTGATGGGCAAAGCACACCCCTCAGACTGGATCCACAGTGCCTGGGCTCAAAAGTAATTACAGAAATAATAAACACACACATTAACTCCCAGGCCAGAAGGCTGTTCATGCCCTGAAACAAAAGGAGGAATGGTTATTAAGCAAAGCAGCAGCTTATTCCATACAAGACTACGTTCAGCCTGTCTCAGATTCATAGCCAACCAGACTTGCTGAAGCCCAGGAAAAGCAGTCGAAAGCCCCAAACCAGACTGCAGTTCAAACCTTACTCTCACTTTAAAGCAAGTTCAAAACCAGGCTCAACATTATAAGTATGCTGCTTGCTCCTTGCTCTGAAGGGGCTGGTTTTATCTGCTTTTTTTTTTTTTTCTTAAATATGAAGACTCTCTTCGAGCAAATTACTCAACTTCGCTATTTGAATGTCCTTTCTTGTTAGCCTGAATACAGTAAGGAGTCACTTTGCTTATGGGTAGAGTCAGAGGAGAACAGATCAGACCCCAAAACAGAGGCACACGGCTTCTCTGCTACGTGACACAGGCCTTATAAGGAGCAGCTGAGAGAGCTGGGGTTGTTCAGCCTGGAGGAGGCTGAGAGGAGACCTCATTGCTCTCTATAACCACCTGAAAGGAGGTTGTGAAGAGGAGGGAGCTGGTCTCTTCTCCCAAGTGACAGGGGACAGGACAAGAGGGAACGGCCTCAAGTTCCACCAGAGGAGATTGAGGCTGGACATCAGGAAAAAATTTTTCCCAAAAAGGGTCACTGGCAGAGGCTGCCCAGGGAGGTGGTTGAGTCACCTTCCCTGGAGGAGTTTAAGGGATGGGTGGACAAGGTGCTAAGGGGCATGGTTTACTGTTTGATAGGAATGGTTGGAGTCAATGATCCAGTGGGTCTCTTCCAACCTGGTTATTCTATGATTCTATATGCTCCAGCCTGGGAGAGAACAAACACATCCTTGATCTGGAGAGTCTTACCCCGTCAATCTTACCCAGTCTTAGACCTCATACAAAACTTGGAGGAAGGCATATTCATCCCAAACAGAAAATAAGAGATATTTCAAAGTGTTCTCCATTAATTTATCATTTAATATAAATGCTGACAGAATAGCAGGTAAGACCTCGTAGACACTTCCATCTATTTACAAACCAATTAGTGAATCACCACCTTCCCACTCATTAAAGTATTTTTCTGTTGAATGTGCAACTCAAAGGATCCTTAGACACTATGTGCAAGCAGGGTAAGGCCAAGTCAGCTTTAGGAGGGAGAAAAGCAAGGTGAAAAGGAAAAAGAACAGCATTTCAACGTATGGCTTTTTCTATATAACCCCCATGCACGCACAATAGGTTTCCACTTCCTTGCTCTTTAATGCAAAGTGACACTCCTGGCTCTATAGTTCTAAAAGAGACACAAAGGAGACAAATACTGACTTTAAGATCCTCGGATCCTTCAGCCTCCTTCAATCCACTCTGTTACACTCTGGCATGGCTAGAAGGCTTTCCTTTCAAGTTTAAAAAGTATACTGCAGGAGTAAAGACACAAGGAGTTGGACAGAGCAAACTCTTTTTTTCACTCCTTTTGTCATCTCAGAGTTCTCCCAAAAGGCTAGGAAGCCTCTAACCTTTCCAGGAAAGGGAACTCAACGCCTTGCGAGTCTCTGAACGCTTCCCCCACAACCAGGCCTGTATGTACAAGACTTCAAAATACCCCCAAATTTGTAAAGAATTCAGTTTATGGAACTCTTCTCATAGTTCCTATTAAAAATGTTTTGATAGTTACAAACAATAAATACCTACAATATGAACCCAGATTCAGCCATTCCCATAAAAGCTCAAGAATTATTTTAAAAGGGAAAGAGAAGCAAGAAAGGAAGAAATCAGAAGGAGAAAAGCAAGAAAAGAACCAGTTCAAACTGAAAGAATTCACGACATTTTGTTTTGCACTAATTTATGAGAAAAGCAGACAGGGAATTTCACTTATCCAGGATCCTAAATAAATTCAAGAAATAGTTCATAATCTGACTCGACAGATCTCGTGGTCTCCTTTATTACCTAGTCTATACTTTTTATTTGTTGTTAAATATACCTCTGCAGGGCACAATCACATACAATCAATACGATTGGAAAATTACATGAGCTCTATCCCAAGCATATATGCACCAATGTTAAAAGTTATTTCAAAAACCAACCAAACAAAAAAATAAACTCCACCCAAAAAGGTGATAATGACTGCAGAATGTCTCTGGGAGACTTGTACGGAACTAGCAAGATTGAAGAAAACTAAGCTTACAAAAATCAAGAAAAAAACACGTCATCTATAGAGAAATCCCACAACTGGAAGTAGATGATTTCAAAGAGGGGGTGGGTGCTGTTGTGTAGAAGATGCCACAACTCACCCTCCCTCCTCCCCCGCGTGCCTCATCTCACCTCTCCCTTCCCCAGAGCCACAAACACAGCGGGGAAAGAGCTCGACACAATGCTACCAGTTACAGAAAACAGGGAAAAATAATCAAGCTAGAGCACAGCTGCTAAGCCGACTTCAAGGAAAGCTCCTCTGAGCATGGAGGCTGCTCACACAGCAAGCACAGGCGGAATGGGAACTCCTTATAAGTAGAGAAAATGAAAAGTCATTTGATGCACTAGATTTGCTCTTTAGAGCAGCTCTGTCTGGAGAGGCTGTGAGTTAAAGATACCAATTGTAAACTGTGCAACAGCTGTGACACAAACAAGGTTTCTTCTGTCTCAGGTTGCTTTGTACATTTATAAAATGCTGCTATCGGGTCTCTTTTTAAGAAGCTAGAAATAAAGAGGTCAGTGCACACATCCAGTTGTGGGATCCATCCAATACACAATCTAGTTGGATGCCAAAGACTTGTGAGTACTGTCTGCCACAGAATCATTAATAAATCTTTTTAACATTACAAAGAAGCAAATAATTTCTTAAACATCAAATATTCCACAAGATTTTAGTTTTTTTTGCTTTGCTTACAGATATACTTTCCCCATATACATTTAACACAGAATTCCATCATCTCTAATGCTTTTTATTTTCAGAGACACTTTCACCGCTGTGAAAAGACTATTTTTCAAAACAAAGTTCTAATTGTGTTTTTCTAGAACTTTCAGTTCTTAGAATAAGCTGTTTCCTGGCATATGAAAATATCTAACTTGTATATCCAAGGACAATCACCTTACTGGGTGAATCCAGGCACCTAAACTTTCCCAGATGCTGAACACCACACAATTTGCACTAAAATCATACAGAAACTCACTGGAATTGCAAAGATTGTCTGGGAAAGATCAGTTCATTGCTTACGTTACTAAGCTACAGGCATCTCATTTTGATTATTATGGTTACATATCCTAAGTTTCAAATGACTGGGATATTGCCAACGCAGACAAATCCACATTATCCTAGGCTATTTTTATTGGGAAATTTCAGAAAAAAAAGCTGTACTGTCTCTGCTTACCGTAGTGTTTAAAGAGTTTCCACGGCATATTACATTTGCCACTGGGAAATGAAGTTAAAACAAAAATCAATACTAAGTTTGTTCTCCTTTCCCTGCTAATCAAGGCTCTACCTGCATCACATGAAGTGCCTTGAAGACTGTGACAACACTAAGCAGCTACATTCTTCTTCCTACACAAGAATAAAGACCACACGTTAACAGTATAAGGACACTGCTGGGATAACATTCCCCAAAATCACTTACTAATATTGTATAATTTGAACTAACTTACTCTTGTCTCTTTCACACCCCTGACATATCAACAGAAAATAATGCAGTTGGTACCACATGGGTATGAAAAGAGAGTCCCCGATGAAGTTTCTGGAATTTCTATAACTGATCTGAGAATTCAATTTGCTCATGCACCACTAGTAATGACCACCCAACTGTTCGCATCAGGGCTATATTGAAAAGATGGCTCAGGAGAGATGCTTCATCCTCCTCAGAAATTTAGAGTTCACATTTACTGAAGTAAGGCAGCTGCTCCTCCGGTTTGTGTCTAAATTACCATTTAGACAACTAAGAACTCCTCCTTCCTTTTTTTATCCAGGGGTATTGCATTTTTTGTATCACAACAAATAGGCTGCTGATACACTGACTTTTTATTGGCTGTTTTTTAGCATCACAGAATCATCACAGTTGGAGAAGACCTCTAAGATAAAGCCCAACACCACCATGCCAATTAACAACTTTTAAATCAGGGCTACCAACATTAGGAGACAGAAGTGTGTGTTTTGGAAAGTGAATGATGACCAACATTTGAATGCGAAGGTAACATCTGTGTTCCTTCTGTCTATTCTAGGACTATAAAAATATCTTTACACACACAGACAAGCACAAAATTTGCACGCTGCTTATATGTTCTTTTCCCCCCATTTTAGAACACAGAAGATGAGTTGGCACTCTGGCTGGTAAGCTCCTGATTTATTAGCACTGAATTTCTTGGACCATAAAAGTGGGTCTGAAATAGCTAGTCAGCCAAAAATACTTTATATTTGGGTTCTTCAGGTAACTATCCTGTAAGTCTGCTTCATTATAGTCCAGATTTATACATGGAAATAGCAATGAAAATGAGGGTTTACATTACTCTGACTTACAGATTGCTCTCTGAACCTAAAAACCTGCAAGAGTTTAAGTTAGATCAAGAGAGGGAAAACGCAAGCGGTTTCTTGCTCTATCATTGAAAAGCCTTACTCCAACCCCTTTCTAATAAAGGATTTGCCCCACCTTGCTCAATTCATGCTGTCAAGAGACAATGTCATCATACAAGTTTCTTTCTTCCACATCTAATTTAATGTAATGCTACAGTTTGACAGGTCTTTTCAGTTCCAATGGGCTTAAAAGTCAAGTGACGTTTACAACACAAATTTATCTTGTACTGTAACTAGAGAAATTTTAAATCAGTATTCAATTTAGATCTCAACTCTTAAAGACAAGGCTCCTCTGATTAAATGAAATGTCTATGTTCCTTCTCCCTCTCTAAATGAGCCATTCCATCAGATGAGTGCATGAAAGACTGAAAACACATCAGAACACCCCAAATACATCTCAGTACATTGCAAACTGCACGACTACGTTGAACAATTTTCCACAATTCAATGCAGGGATAAGGCTTAACAATCATTAACTTCTGTAAATTGTTATAGGATAATACAGTCAACTCGCAAAACCCTACAAAGATTTGACAGTCAAAATGGCTATACCAGGAAAACAAAAACAAAAACGTGTAAAGCACAAGTCTTTGGCTCTCCTTTAAAGAAAAACAGCAGTTTACCATGTTTATACAGATCCCTCGTTTGCCTACCAGTAGGGGCAATATCACATCTGTGCATCACTGAGTAATAACACCATTAGAAAAGGCAACTTCACAGAAGTTATTGGCTAAGCGAATTCATTTGAATGCTCTGTTTTGAGGCAGCAAGCTGTCACTGTTACACAATCAGGGAGGGTGAATGGGCGAGCCCCAGGAGGACAGGAAGATACAGACAAAAAAACCACAGAGAAGAACGGGGATAACAGTGCTGCAAGTCTGAAACGTGCTCTGATCAGAATAAAAGAAGTCACACTCTAAAATGGGACAGGATACAATAGCAAATGAGGGGCAGAAGGAAAAAGCCTAAGTTTATATTGAAAAAAAGAGATCTAGATCACAGGAAACAAACAAACCAACCCAAAAAGAGAGAGGCTGACAGAATGAGAAAAATAAGAATATAGAATAAACAAATCTCATTTCCACACTGAACAAATCACTGACATACTAAAGCTTAACCTAACTCCTAAAGCTCCCTGTTCTGGGGGGTTTGTCCGTGCTGGGGCTGAAGCTCAGGTAGTGGTGAGGGTTCAAAGCTATCTACTGCAGTGGAAAATCTAATTCACCCAATGACGCAGTAGTGCTCTAACACTACTGTAAACTCTGCTTCTTTTTGCCCAAGTAGAAGAGACTAAACCACTGTCTGAGACAATTTCATAGAGGTGGAGAGCACTCCTAGACAACTGGGACAACGGTGTGCTATGGAAATGAATGCAGCAAGATACAGTTACTTCCAAAATGTTCATTCCCTAATTATTTGCTGTGACCACGAATGCTTCTACATCTAGAGCTATCTGTCCTCCCTGTTTTACTGACACGCTTTTGCACAAAAAAAGGGATCGTTTTAGGTGTAGCTTCCAGAAAAACTTAAAAGCATGCACTGTATTTTGCCATTTGACTTGTTCAATCAGCCAAACTTCTGCAAGAAAGCAGAAAAGGGACACGGGGGGGGAAGGGGAAGCTCAAAATCAATACTGTTGGTGGATATTAAACTAACTATTTAACAAGCCAAACTATAATAGTGGGCAAACAGGGCATTAACCAGGACACACAGATCACAAGGACACTATGCACAAAGTACAGCACAGAGAGCTCAAGAAAGGAGACAAAACCAACAGTAACGCCTCCCTTATAATCCACAGGGTTTGGAAGCATTCACCATTATGTAGGCCAGCAACTTGAACAGGTCTTACTGTAGAATTCCTCCCAGGAGCAAAAGTGGAGAAAAAACTAATCCCTAACCTAGCAAGGAAAGAGCTGGCGCATGTAATAAAGTGTAATCGATTTTTGCGCCTCCAGATTTTCTTTCTAGTGCTGCAAATGAATCTGTAGATTCATCCCTACCATAATAGTCTTTGATAATTCCTTTTAGATCAAGAATTACTGCAGTCAAAAAAGGTACATTCTGGGCTTGTCTTCCTAGACTAGAATATTGTACTAATTATCTCAACTAAAATGACCTCCCTGTGTTACTAAAGACACAGCAGATAGAAGATGACTAATTAAAACCATCGAGAAGGCTGACCTGACGGTGGTGCTCTGCACTAAAGGATGGGAGAACAGGGCACGGTGCCTGTGTCGGCTGACCTGTGAGCACGCTGCCAGAACACATTAATCATCCTCACGCCCAGAGCAGAGAAGGGAGGAACAGACTAGAAGGAAGGAACAAACCTGACAGGCTCAAAAACCACATCAGCCTCGTTCTGCTCAACTCAAAGGGGAGAAAAGGATGGAAAGGGCCAAGGGGTAGGTGAAGCTGTTCTTGCGCAAAGATGCTTCTTTACCAAAAAGCTAAGAAGGGGCAGGAAAAAAAAGCAAGCTTCAGAACTACTCTTGGTAATTCAGAGGCCAAAGTTCAACTAAGAGCAAAATAAACCTGTGTGAGGACATATGGAAAGTGTGGGTGTGTGCGCTGAAAAATGCCTTTATTTTTATTCAGTGCTTCTACCTCCCAGACATTTGATCACAACAGCTGCGCTCATGCGAAAAAATTCTTAAAACATACCCAATATATATACAGATATAACTATGTATATATGTATATATATATTTATATATAAATTTTTATTTAAATAAAAAAAAGCTCGAATCCCAAGCCAATATGTGTATCAAATCCTTGACCAGCCAGGTCTGTAGGGCATAATCAAATTCAATGTGAAATAGTATATAAACGCGGTGCCTTGACTGGGCAAATTAAATAATTGCTACTCAAAAGAGTCTTCTGTTTGGACTCTCCTACTGGTAGGCAATACTGGGACTGTATCCCCTCCCACCCCCCATTTTGTTTTATTTAACAGTATGATGAATGCAAAGCTCAGCCCAAGGTTGCTATGACCTCAGCAGGAATTAAGGTTAAGGAAAAAAACTAAAAACCAAGAAAATTCATTAACTCTTGCTTTACCCAACCAAAGCAATGCAGTAATTTATTACATAACCAGTGCTTTCAGATTTAGTAGTCTAACCTATTAAGGAAAAACGAGAACAGGCCAAGAAGGTGCAGAGCGAGCAGCACTTGGAAATCATTCTCCACAGAGCTCTTGGTATACAGGGTCTCCAGCCCAGTGCATGTTGCATGTCAAAAAACATGCAGCAATAACAAACCCCCTCTCATTTCTTCAACTTTTAAATAAAAGATCTAGAAAGGCTTACTGCTGCTCCAGGCTATAGTTACAAAGCATCTACTTGGAGAAGTTTCACAAGCAGAATTTGCTTTTCAGTTCTCTTCGCTTCTGACAGGACCTTAAGTGGTCATTCTGATGCAACTTTTCCACTATGAAAAGGGAATCTAAAATGGATTCAGTGCAGCAGAGGTAGACAAGCTGCAGATTGAGGCCTAGGTGGCAAGTTCTAATACGTGCAGACTTTAAACAATGCCCAGCTTTAAAAAACAAGTAAGAATTCCCTTGTTTTTTAAAGGCTGCAATCACTGATGCGCACAAATCAAAGGTGCTGTTCTCCTTCAGTACAAAGCCCTCACAGCAGCATGACAACTGAGTAACTGATGTATTGCTGGACAGAAGGAAAAATCAAGTTTTACAGGAAGCAATTATGTTTTGAATAATAATGAAAAACTGGCAATGATGAATGAGCAAAGGCAAGAGTTGCCGAGGAGACAGCATACATTAAAGATCTGTTTCAAAAGGCAGAGAGATTAAGTCCCTCTGCATCAGCTTTACCATATGGACTTCGGGTCTGCTTGTTTAAAGGCAGAATGAGAAAGGGGGAAAATACTCCAGCAAACACTGGATGAACTAATATGGTCCCCCAGCACATCAGCAGTTAGCATCCTTGCAGCAACCGCAGAACCTGATGCTCTGTCTGCTTCCTCACTCCAGAAATTCTGCCTCAGTCACAGCCACACAACCTGCGCTGGTTAGCGAGGCCTCTCCACCGCAAGCCCCCACTAATCAGCTTCAGGAATACCTGTGCTGTAGCAGCTGGGTCTGCAGCCTTCAAGCCCAACAGAAAACAAAAGGCAATCAACCTTGAAATAATGTATATGCTGGACACTTATTTCATTATCCTCTGCACTTCCACATGCTGTGCTGGGACATACATGCCTGTTGTGTCGTAAAGATTGTGTCACTTGTAGTTTAGAATTCAATAATTTAAGCAAGCCACCTCACACCCGTCGGGGTTCAGTTCCATGTCACAATGGGAGGAACTGTTTCAAGAAGAAAGTTTGCTGCACATCTTTTGACACTAATTCACAGCTACTCTCCAACCCTCATTCCTTGCTTACCCTTGAACCACACAAGGAAGCGGCCAGGTTGTTTTAGTCATTGAGAAATTAAGATGTTCAGGAATTATGCACTGGGTATGTAATAATACCAAAATAAAAGAAAAGACCTACTTCATTAAGATCATACAATTAATCAAACAGAGTATATATATAATATCTTTTTCTTTTAAGCCCTGGGATCCAAGGCGTCCAAAGTTATTAAAATAAAGTTCATTCACAGAACAAAAACAAATTTAATTTGAATTGCTTGCAGATACTGCTAATTTTAATTTTTTTAATTAAAAAATGCGTTAATGTGAACTATGTGCAGGATTTGTTTCTAGTAGTTGTGTTTGTGCACATTGCCTCTGGACCTGCTGATCTGCTACTGCTGTTGCTCCTGGGTTTCTCCAAACACCTCTGGAAAAAATCGTAATGGAAGCTACCGACACCCCAGCGAAAGAAACTCCGGGGTATGATGGTCGCCTCACTTCATGGAGCAGACGTGGGCGTAACTCCCGTGCGCTGGGAGTCCTGGTTGTCTCCTCCTGCCTCAGGGTCCTCCGACAGGCTGAGAGATGCTGCCTTGTTTGACAGGAGGCCGATGTTCTCTTGTGTCAAGGCTGACCCATTTGGAACATCACTGCTGAAAGAAAGGGGAGGGGAGGGAGAAGGGGTGAAGAGAAGCAGTTACTGAGATTTTTCATTGAAGTACAAGCACCTCAATACTTGTTGCTGCTGCATCTCAGTGAGCAGTTGGGAGAACCACGTAAGAACACGTAAGAACCAGGCTGTCTGGTGTGCTGCAGGTACTCGCCAGAGAGAAAACCACCATTATAAGGCTAATAGAAAACAAACAAGGCTACATATTTTTAGGGTTCTAGATTAGTTATATTTCGCAAAGTATTTCAGTATATGCCACAAGATGTAGTGTTAATCCGTACAACACGCCCTTTCCAGAGTATTTAACTGATCTTGACCATTTCAGATTTTTTTAAAGAACAAGAAATAGCTGTTTCAATTCTATTATTTCCAGAATTTCATATGGAAGAATTAGTTTCTGCACTGCAGGTCTCAATCTAATGGTGTAGAACAGAACTCAAGAACCGGCTGCAGGACTTGAGCAATTAAGAGGGATACCTTTCCTGAATAAATATCCATATTCCACCTTGCTCACTTGAAGTTGTGTTGAGCTTTAATGTTCACAGTATTACTCTGAATACACACAAATGCTTGCAGCCATCTGAAAATGGTTGTTCCAGTATTCCCGGCCATCACCTTATTTCAACTGACTATCAAATGTGAGTTTAGATCAATCCCAGCATCTATATAGATAAAAGGTACTGCCTACAAATAAAAGCAAACTTAGTTTCAAAGTTACATACCTTCCTAGGCAACATCCACATCACAAACTTAGCAGGATGGAATAACATTCCTCTCACATTTGGAACATCTCTTCTCCTTGAAACTCCAACTGTATAAGAAGATTTCTTTTATGGTGCTTGTTTATCTCCTGGGTCCTCCCTACTAACCATCCAATCCTTTCTAGACGAACTTGTGGTCTTACAAACACAGTGATTCTTCTCTTGTGTTAACCGATATACAGTCTCATTCCACTCATCTACTCAGCAGCTGAAATGGCCTTTAATTCATGCTCACACTATAACAGCCTGATTTGTGTAATCTTTTCCTGGAAGATGTTTCCACATCAGAGACAACATGAGGCCAGGGGTATTGTTCATAGGCCAAAGAGTGACCCTGATTCAGTCTCTCCTGGTATACAAAGAAAGGCTGAAGACCCACATTACCTGAATGGCAGCGCGAGGTCCTCAGTTGGAACCTTGCTTTGCGGTTCTAATTGTCCATTTTCAGTCTGTTTAGTGGTGCCCAGTTTGGTTTTTATATCCAGTGAAGACTGGCTCTCCTGTAAATAAAAAACAACACAGAAGAAAAATTCTTTGATGTTGTGTTAGAATAATTTAAGACTTCATCTTTTGGGACTAATGAAGAAGGCCTGTAAATTGGGAGTCACAGAGCGTAACCCACAAAAGCCACAAGACAAAGAAACAGACTCAGTAAGAAATGCTCACCCTTTCAAAACACTATTTCCCAAACAGAAGGGACAATTCTTGTAACAACAAGCAAAGACCATGGACTGTAACAGCACACAGACTTCTGAACACTAGCCTGTATCAGCAGGCGACTTTTTCTATGTTAAAGCAGTTTGTACAACTCATGGCATAGTGACCTCAGAGACAATTCAGTTCCCAACAAATTCAGTGCCAAATTTATTTTCATACGGCAACAAAATAACAACGGAATACTGTAAAGTCGCTAGAATTCAAATCTTTCATGGATAAGAACCAAGGAACTTTTCAGGAGGTTTTGAAGAATAAAGAGGTGAAGAGGGAGACGGATGACTCCAGCTGTGGCCATCCAGCAGAGCCTTTTTGCCAGGGTGAAAGGGCTGCAGCCAGCTAGGCAGCTCTCCATTGCACCGCTGGGCCTCCCACCCCCACAGCACTCACCATGCTCAGCTCACGGGTTCTCTTCCCAATTTCCCTTTCCACCTGGTGTAGCTCCAAGCTCAGCTGCTCACTTGAGATCATCCCCGGCCACTTGGGAGGAGGGGGTGGGGGCTGTGGCTGGCCTGCCAGGGTAGTCGCCTCCCTCTGCAACAGCAGCCTGTTACTAACAGCCTAAATGCATAAAGCCAAGCACATACACAACTGAGCACACAACACACCAAGCACAAAGAGCTCCAGGCCATAACTCCAGAGTACTGCTTATTTGCAAAACCAAGGCCTTCTCTCTCCACATTTAGCAAGGTCCCAATTGAAATCACTTCCAATGCAAGTTTAAATTTTTTTTTACATGCAGACAAGCACGTTAAACACCTTTTACTGTAGTAAGTTTGCACAGATTTTCCCTCACGTACCACGCCCTTCTCAAAACTAAGATTAAGCACACAAATAAAACCACTACTTCTTTTGGTGAGCTATTGGCTGAACAAAAGATAACAGCAGATAAGTAAATCTGCTGCTTTACTTCATAGTAGTAAAATTTATCTAATGCTAGAGTAGAATCATAGAAAGCATCCTGAGAGATGTGCATGCCACTACGACCAGATCAGGAAGCACAGGATCGACGAGGGCCAAGTGACTACAGTCATTCACAAGCTGCAAGTTACCACCAGGCAAGCAAAAGCAGAGATGGTATCAGTCACTCCAAAAATCTGCTTTTGCTTAGGAATCAGTTCTGTAGGTGTGCTCTGCACTTAAACACAATATTGAACTCCACACAAATGTTAATTAATTTAAGCAAGCAAATAATCTAGTTCTTAATGCTCTGAATTAAGCGATTGCTACAACCTTGTAACAGGTAAATCAACGAAACCTCCTGGATTTCAAATATCTAACTGCAGCTTTGAATACAAGAGTTGAAAGCTTTTATTAGGCAAAATCAACAAATAGTTGTGACAAATTCAAATTAAAATAAAATCAAGCCTCAACTGTGCAGGATTTAACACTGACACAACCACGATGACAATGAGCAGGAGAGGCAGGCCACTTCAAGGTTTTGCAACTTTCCAATACTCTTCTATTATGGCAAAAGTAGACATGCAAGATTTAAAACATTTTTTCCTCTTGCTCTCAAACGAGCACACAAACACGAGTTATGTTTCAAGTGACTGAGAAATGCATACTACTTGTTACTGCTGCTGCATCTTAAAAGTTGTGAGCTCTTACAATTAATCTGCAACAACTCTACCCTATAAGGTGTTCTTCAGTAACCATGGTCTCAGCATAAGTGTTATCCACTATGTAGAGCAATTCCTTCTGGAAACACACTGACTCGAATAGTCGCTGAGATACCTAGAATAGTTTCCTGGTAAGTATTTGTTGATTTTTCCTAGGAGGAAAACGAATTAACTAAAGCTTTGCTAAAACAATTTATTCACTATGGCTTAACATTTCGCCTTCTTTGTGTCACAGAAGACAGATTTCAGCTCATTAATGATTCTATAAACACAGACTTGTATCTTTCCTCATGTAGCAAGTGACTACATTTTTTCTAAGCAAGGATATATAAAATATTAAGCTTTATTTTCTCAAGCTAAATATCTTTAATATTTGTTTTCTTGGCTCTTGTGACTTGCACTATTTAGTAACAAACAAGTACAACACAAAGCCAAACACAGAACAGATGAAGGTCATAGCTTTCTGTACATGAAATCAGACATGTTCGATGGCAATAAAGTCAAAAGGAACAGGTATCTAAACCACAAGTTTGCCTCCAAGTTAAGAGATGAACAGAGAGGGGGAGTAAGTGAGAGAGAATGAAAGCAAACATGAATGAGCACAGAGTGCTCCCGGGACTGATCTGTACGTGAAGTGCTAAGCAGCAAGGCTGACACTGTCCTGATGCCTGGTGTCACAGAATTAAGTATTGTTACTGAATATCATTACAGTCAGAGAAAGATCAACACATTAAAAGCAGCTTTACAAGCTCCATCTCTCTCCATACCACCTCTCTTCCAAATGTGGGTACCAACCTCTAGTCCTCGCATTTGTGTCTGCTGGCTAATCTGATGGTCTACTTGCTGCAGCTCCATGCGCAGCTGCTGCTCTCGCTCCGCTGAGGGCAACTGCTTGCCATGACCAGCCACATCAGACATAGACAGTCTCTCCCTTTGGGATCAGAAAATGAAAAATAAGGAGATTTAAAAAAAAAAAAGAAAAATAAAAAAATTTGCTCAGCTGGCACAAAAAGAAACAGATGAAGAAAACTTAAAAAAAAGTGAAGAAAAAAAATAAAGCAATCCTACCTGTCATTGAAACGTCCCTGAGAAGGTATATTTTGATGAGGAGAATATGGAGAGCCTCCCCAGCTACCGTGAGTTCCGTAAGGATTATAGTCTGCCACTGAACAGAAAGAAGACCATGTCGTGTTACTATAGAATAATCCTTTAAGTAGTTCAGCCAACACACAGGACTGGGCAGAAATTAGAGAATAACCAGGAAGGTTGGCCCTCAGAGTGAAGAAGCCTAAGGTTTCTTCAGCTGAAATCAGCACAAAAATATTATGGCGACAAATCTCACATGCACAATGCATGACTTCCTGCATGTCCAACAGCATTTGCTACAGCCTTTTAGAGACTGAGTTTGTGAAGGATGTCAGCCACACAGGGCGATGGGGACACAAAGATAAACTTACAGCCACTACAAGAGCAATTATTTTTATTACTTAAGTTCCTAGAAGACTCAAGAGTTAATCGATAATTTTGAGATGCCTACTTAACACTAGCTTGAAGATTAGGCTTTCAGGGAAGCTAGAGTTCTACTTGTGATAAAGTCTAGAAAGTTGACAAAGTCTTAAATCAAGAAAATGATATTTTTTAATTTTTTTTTTCTGTGATTAGAAAACAGATGTGTAGAGAACAAATCATTCCTATTCTATGTGCTTTGCCTGACAGAGCACAACACAATGGCTGCATTAAGCTTGCAGCAGCAAATACTCATGAAGTAGGAGTGCAGTTCAGGACTTTGTTATGATGCGTTTGCAGTGTATATTTGAGAAAGCAGTAAGTTTTTGGATCCTACCTACTACAACAGATTTAAAATCTGCCTCATCTGAGGCACCAAAAGAAGAAAATAACTTTTACTAAAGAGCAACAATAACTCGCCAACACACACATGCTGCATGTGCACAAACCTGTTCGTGGAACATGAAGCAGTGGCAGCCTTTTTCTTCAGGGTTCTCAGTGTAGCCCTACCTACGTATTTCTAGCGGCACACCATACATCTCATCTATGTTTCTAAGACAAGAAATGTGTTTACATGCGCTGTCTTCTACTTGTGCCACACTGTAGTTCTAAAGAAAATAGCAACAGGCAGCAAAACCCATGAGCTCCCATTGTACCTGAAATGATTGATTTGGTGGTAGCTCCCTGAACCGCCATGGCCTGCATGGGACCAGAGTTCTGGTACATCGCTTTGGAGGTACGAGAGATAGCCCCAAATCTCGACACAGTTGGTCGGTCTCCAAATGGAATGAGGTCATCCTCTCCGGTCTCTGCTGCTCTTCGCTGCATATCTAACCGCTGGTCACGCATGGCTTTACTATCTACGTTCTAGAAACGGATGGAAAAGGCAGTAAAAAACTCATTCAGAAATGAACAAAGCTACATTCCTCTCTCAATGAGCTGGTAGTAGGACAGTATGTTCTCTTGTATTCTCTGTTCCCTTCATCCTTTAACTTGTCACATCTTCTTCAGTTTAGCTGCACTGTTAGAGTGCTGTCTAACTTAGATGACTGTAAAGCAACTGTGAACAATTCAAAAACAATTCAGTGGGCACCTCTGAGCAACGCACACTCCTTCCAAAGCCTACTGTTAAGAACTGCATTATCCGACAGTCATCTTTGGATTTCAAGTAAGTGAAAAGAATCATGGTGAAATATCTGTTGCTATCTATGGTCTCAGAGCAGAGTGCTTAGCCTGCATTTATATCCAGCGTTTTAGAACAGCTGCATAGATGAAAGACTTAGAAAACAATGCTCTCTGAACATTTGCAAATGCATTCTTGGACTGCAATGCACTTTTGAGCTTAAATACAAGCACTGCCATTGTTCTTTAAAGCAAATGATTCCCATCCATTCCACAGAAGTACCAGCTTTCCTTCCCAGTTCCCCTAATCCCTACATACCGCCATCTCCACACTTCTTGCTGCCACAACATCTTTGGGTTTTGCATCTTTGGTTCCAATGTAGGAGCCGATGGTGTCACAGGACCAGGGAGAGTACTGGCTGTAGTCATTTCCTTTGTATTTCCCAGCTACCTTCAGGTCTTCATCCAAGTACTGTACAAAGACAAAAATCTGGTTCTGTAAGTGAAGGGAAGATGCAGCTTCACAGCCACCACGACCTACTTCAAAGGCAGTGAACTTGAAGAAAAACAACACCAGGATTATTTTTTAATCAGATGCATCATCATTTGAAACTGGGCCATGGCAAGCAGGAAATGTGTGAAGTTCTAATCACCTGGCTACACTCCCCAGTGTTGACTGCTCACTTAGTCAATATGAAAGTGATTTTTTTAACCAAGGTCAAAATATAAACCTCTATCAACCTGTTACTTAATTCTAAACATTGCAGGAGCAAATGAAACAAAGTCCAGAAACCATGAAGACTGACCACTTCAATTTATAACGGCTCAAATCTAATTCTCTTGATTGCACCAAAAGCCAGTAGCTTAAGTGGATCAGAGAATCAAGAGGTAACCGAGACCAGACTATAAGGAATTTCCATCTGGAGCACAAAATCTATTCCTCCAACACCTGCCAACACTGAACAGCTCCAATTTTCTTGTTGCCTTCACCTATCAATAACTCCAAAGTATTTTCTGTACATGCTAGTAGATCACATTTTTGTCAAAATATGCTTACCTCCTCTGAATGAAAAGGATGAGGTAAGGTTGGAGATGGTGCGAAAGGTGGTGGAGAAATCACCTTCCTCTCTTCTAGCTGGGCCATGATTTCTTTCCTTCGCCGGTGAAGTTCATCCAGGCTGGGATGTGGCTAAAACAAAGACAGAAATATGTTACAAAATACGGCAACCACATACTGCAAGAACAGGAAAACAAGATGACTAGACAGTAGCGTTACAGTAGTAAGTAATGGTCACTCTGTTCGAGAATATCTGTTACTTCCAGATTTGCTACAGGACGAGCATGTTCCTACACTGGCCAGAGTGTTAGTTCAGGACACCCCAACTAACACAGTGTTTCTAACTTTAAAACTACTGATCTTTTAACTCGCAGGTAGCTCACCATGACTCTGTTCCACCTCAGCAGTTTCCACAGGAACACATTTCAGCCTGGGAAACCGCCATTTCAGTCATGCTGAGGAAAGCCGTAGAGCTCTACAAATCATAACCTGGTCACAGTCACTTTGCTTTTATCACTCAGTTTGCCAGAGAATTAAACATCTCACAAATGTGTGAAAGTCAAATCTGATAAATCAGCTATGATAAAAATACATCCTACGCTCAGCAATATGATTCAGAGCCTTTAACCTGGACGACAGCTAAGCAAGCCCAACTGTTCTACAGGGCTCAGTTCCAATCGGTGATTTGCTAGAACCAGTCTGGACACTTCTACTAGGAAGAGCCACCAGTCTGCAATATTCAGTTTGGAACAGCAGAATTTTTACTTCCTTTCTCAAGGGATGTATATTTACATATTTACTTCCTTCGGCACAGAGATGGTCAGTCCCAGGTGGGCAACACAAGAATGTACACCCGATCATTTGCACGCACTGTATCTAACCTGCATTAGAAAGAGCGGCCCTTGCCAGCCTAATCTTTGTTGGAGAAGGCAAGGTCATTGGAGACTTACCAAATTAAATACAATACTGTTCTACTTTGAGCACTAAGTAGCAGTCCTCTCTTTTACATATTAACATTACTATTGCATAGTTGACTAGTAACTAAAAAACAAACCTGGAAGGTAGTTACAAGCTTCATCGGAAGTATCCCTTTTCAACCCCAAACTTTTAATTCCTCACAGAAAACCACCACCTTACAGCAAAAATATTCAACTTCTCTAGCAGTTTACATTTATTTCTTTCCAACAACTAGAAAAACACAATATAAAAACCGCACCCTGTGGCAAGAAGGTCTGATCTGGCTGAGATGTGGAGCCACTGGGCAATAACCCTCTGTTTGCTGGTATCTCTCTCTGGATTCAGGTACATAGGAAGGTACAGCTGCTTGTGGGATTTCAAGTGGAACTGGGCTTCCTCGGACAATCTCCTCTCGCTGATACGGCTGGACAGGGGGATAGACACGGCGGCTGTCGTAGTGCGGCGGGTAGATGGGTTGTGCCATAGGTGGATATTGCTGCGGCTGCGTGTACTGCGGGCTCACCACGCGATCCTGAAGGTAGGGCGGGTAATGGTCTAAATAAGGTGGACCCGGTTCAGGAGCAGACGGAGGAGGTCGGACAAAGCGAGATATGGACTGTGTAGGATAGTAAACTCCTGGAATAAGGCAAGAGGAAAAAACACAAACAAGATACAGAAAGCGAAACAAAACCAAATTGTTTCAAAGACTCCAGTCTATAAGTATCAAGAAAGGAATGGCATAAATTAATTCACATTTGTTGTTTGCCCCAACCATCTAACTGGTGTTTCTACTCAAAAACTAAACACAGAATAACTAGAAAAGGCAAATTCCTGCCCCCTTCCTCCCCTCCTTCCACTCTATGGGTTTTCTTTTCACTTCCTTCAGTCTTTCATTTCTTATTTTTCTTTTGCCATTAATCTCACCGTGTGTCCTTTCTCTCTCCAATCTTGAGTTCCTCATCTTTATATTCGGCCATACCTTTTATTTTTAATCCCCTTCAATATTATTCTTCTCCACTTAGTCTCTCTATAGTTATAACTTTTTCTCTTACTTCCTGTTTGATAATATTGCCTTTTTTGTACCCAGCCCTTTTCTAATTTCACTTGTCTCCATCCATACTATCTCAGACATATGCAGGCACTTCTGAAGCACTCATATACTTTTCTTTAAGGATCTAAGTTCTATCACCCCTCAAGCACAAACCGCTCTGCTGGTTAAGCTTTACTTCCAGTTTCCCTTAGTCAAACTGAATTAAGGCTCACCAGATCCCCTAATCTAGCCCAGCTGGGAAGAACTGGAGAAACAATTTGCTACATTGGGTGGATACAAACTTCTGAGTTCCCCACCACTGAAGTCCTCAGTCAAGACATAAAAAGCCTGCCAATTCCCATTTTATTAAACTGTCACAACATTAGTGCCTACAGCCCATGTGATATGCAAGAAAACACCCAAATTAAGGGCTTAAGAATAAAATGAGCATGAAGACAAAAGAGATCTTGGTCTCCAAACTCACCTGGTTGGTAGGGTGCTGGCTCAAATGGTGGAGCAGCTCCTCTAGGATCCTGGTAAAACATATCTGGTTGCTGAGTGCTGTACAACTGAGATCCTCGTGGTACCATCTGCAGCTGCTTGGTGACAGACACTGAAGGCAGATCTGCTGGTGCTCGAGGGGGAACAGGATGAGGGTTCACTGGTAAAGCAGAAATGGAGCTCTTGGGGACTGATTCCAGCCTAGAAAGTAGAAAGACGGTGCTGCTCATTGAGGCCTGACACAGCACAGCATACTTTAAAAGACTGTTCTCTGTCTATACTCCACCTTCTGAAGGTTTACATCACCTTCAGGGAAATAAAGCGGTTTAGAACTTTAGCTTTAGTTTTCTAAGTCTAATTTTTAATAATTAAAAAAAACCCCAAACAACAAAAAAATCAAAACAACCCCCCAAATCCCTGTTCTGTTTCTTTCCTAGAGAATGGGTTTACTCTGTTTCTCCTGGACATTTACACACGACACTTTGAACAACAGTTAGGAAGGCTCGTACAAGTCAGGAGGGGATCCAGGGGCACTGCTACTCAGATGGTCCATCTTCCCTGGCTTCAGAGCAGTTTCGTAACCGGAGTCAGTCCCTCGAGAAATTAGTTGCGTCACTGTGCTGCCTGCTGGCACAATTCCATTTGGCAGAGCAGAAGTTTTCCTATTGGGCAAGTCCACTCCCCCTTCCTCCGAGAGGATAGCTCCTGAAGGCAGGCCCACCTCATTTAGCTGGCCCAGGGAGGCACTCAGGGGTCTTCTGGGAACCAGACGCTTGTTCATTCTACGGAATCTTCACAAAAAGAAACTACACATTAAAAACTGAAAACAAAAAACTAAAAGGAGTTGCATTTTCAAACACGGATACTACCGAAAATGTAAAGTTTTAATTCAGGTTTCTTATGGGCTTGCAAGAAATGTATTATCTGTTAGACCAAAACTTCACTGCACTTGAACTGTTAACAGCAGCCACAAGCAGAACAACATGGATGGATATTTAACGACAAGTACACCAAGAATCCACAGCTAAACTTCACACAGCAAGTTTTACAGCTTCTCTCCTGTGCACGTATGTATTTCAACTGTACGAAAGACAACCAAAACCAAACATCCCATAAAGTGCTACCCACAGTAACAGGTTCCGAATCACTATCACAGACTATTCAAGCCTATTTTATTCAGAAACTAATAGCAGGAAATTAAAGTGGCAAAAGATCAACAGATTCCCTTCTGCACCGCTTTTCCAACAACAAGCCAAGCCTTTATTGTTACATGATATTATTTGAAGCACAGTTTGTTGAGATTTCTGTTACTATGCCAATACACAGCTTACACCATTTACATTGCTTGATAAATTAAGTGATTGCAGAGCCAGAAACTCTATGAACACACTAATTCCAAAAACCTATCCATTTCTGATGTCTGAGTGAACATGAGCCTTTTAAGTGATGTCCCACAGAAATCAGCAGACTGATGGTATTGGCCCGATGCAGAGCCAGTTCCAGAGGGCCCTCCCCTAGACATCCTGCCATTAGCAGAGATCCCAGAAGGCAAGCGGGAGGGCATATTTCTAGGCCTGAGCGTTCCCACTGTTTATATTGTGAAACAAGATGCCATTTCCTGTGCCAGAAGGTTTCAACAGAACTGAAGCCAACACTTTGGCACCCCCTATCTAAGAAGTGAAGTGAGATGGTAACACAACTAGGAAGGTGCACACGTTATTATAGGGAAAACAAGAGAGCAGTTATACATTATTAATCTCCCGGTATTCTTCATGTTCGTCCACATGCACAGTATTAACAGCAACGCAACAGAGGCAAAACGGAGCTTGTTGTTGTGGGGTTTTGTTGTTTTGGTTTTTAGATGTGGCCGAGGATAGAGTCAGACACAGTCTAACCTCATTACATAGACCCGAGCTGTTCAGCTTTAAGAGATCACTGACTATCTTCCAGCCACCTTCCTAGCTGTCCATTAACATTGCAGTTTCCCGACTGGATCAATCTTTACCCACATAACCAAACTACGCATTCGAGCTACACAGTGTTGACAGCAGCCGTCACTCAGAATGCAGTAAATGGGAGTAAACAAATCAGGCTATCATCACAGCAGCAGCACTTGGAGGGACAGACTACAGCTTTCTAAACATGTGCTGCTCAGAAGCTGTTCTAGCATCTCCTGTCAGCTGGAAACATGGAAGTGGGGGGCAGAAGAGAGCTCCTCAGGCTCAACCCAGGGCTTCCCTTTGGCATCCTGCTCAGTGCCAAAACCAGTTTCTCCACACAAACCAGCAGCAGGTTGGGAACCCACCATCACCATTCTCCCTGCCAATTACTTCAAGACATGTGCCTCCCCCATCAGGTCTCTCAGAGCTGCAGTGCCTGACACAGAAGGCCTGCATACACCTTGTGAGACAAGGAGGACTGGCCAACCCTGCCCTATGGATCTTTCTGAACAATTTTATGAACCTTTCTCAAAACGTCCACTTGTGCACAACAATCTAGAAAATGAATCCCTGCCTATGCACACTCAGTCTTTGTCCTTTGCTAAGCGGGGAATCAGCTGCTGTTTAAGCAAGTCTAGATTACTATTTGCTATCTAAGGCATTACTACCTCCTTCTCCATAACCTTCATGCAAACTAAGCTATACATAGAGATACAGGGACTAAACAGCGACAACAATGCATATTATCTGTATTGAATATTTTTAAAAGGAGACATGAATGCATTATCTACTCAAAGGTAAAGGCACAAAGAAGAATCAGAACTCAAAAGTTCCCCAGCCACCTACAGAAACTGCTGCAACCTGAAACAGAGTAAGCGTTCCCTCTAGTTCACCCCAAGACAATATTATTACTCAGGCACACAAGCCAGCCTGGATAAGAAAAGAGAACTCTTCCACCTGATGAACAGTCCTCAATACAGACAAGGAACTCACCACTGTTGTTAGCCATCCAAACCAGCACTACCAACCTCTTTTCTTAACACCATGACAAAAAGGGAAAAATCCCAGCTGTTTCTGCAGAACACAAGCATCAAAGTCCTATTCTCTCTTCATTTGAATAACTGCCTTTGTTGTTCTAACACCACATATTCTGCTCTGATTCCCAATCTGCCAATGCCCTGAGTGCTGGCTATATGGCCAAAGAACTGCCATAGGAATGCTTTAAGTTCTAGGTTTTCAAGGAGGAAAAAAAAGACAGGCTGCAGATAATTTCCAAATCTTTGGAGCTTCCTTCTGATTAAAAGCAGTGCCTTTTCTTGAAAGTGAGTTATTTAAACTAAAAAAATTCAAGTTTTATATACTGCATAAAATACCTGGTATTTATTTAACTCTTAAACAACCCATTTTATTTCAAAAGATGTAAAACAACCTTGAGAACAGCAGCAGCTTTGGGATAACTACGTGACAGCTCTAACTCTGTAACAAACTTAACTTATTTACTGCAGACTTCATATCATGACTGTTTAACTCTTCAACAGCAGCTTTAACCACTTTTATATCACTGCATGTACAATCTGTCCAAGAGTTTCAAAGAATAGCTTGTGAAAAGAAGAATTGCTATGCTTCTTACAACCTCTACATGTGGAAAACTGCCAGCAGCCTGCTTGTAACAGCTGAGGATGAAGGTAAAATAAGGAATATACACAAATGAACTATCATACCGACGCAGCCAAACAGCATGTTCAGTCATGCTTAAGAAATAAGAAAAGGGGTCCACCTCCGAAATCTCAAGTAACACTTGTGTAAACATCAAGCTTGCAGAACTGCATCAGTGCTGAACAAAGCAAAATATCCTGTAGTTGGAACAGTTACAAGGCTTAGGAGATGACAAGTTTTTCACATTATTGCCAGTGTAAAGACTGGTTATGCCTCTTCTCTCTGTTCCCAGACACAATAAATAACTCTTGTGGATAAAATGAAAAAGTGATTGGGCTGACTTCTACCATCAGAGGTACACTTACTTTTCTAGCTCCTCCTGTGAATGTGCAAAGGTGCAGCTGGCCCCTCGGGGGCATCCTCCTCTCTGTTTCATGTCTCGGCACATGTATGTCTTGTACTTGCTGTGCTGAGGAGGCTGACGAGGTTAAAGAAAGCAAGTGAGATACCTGAACGCAAGTGCACTTAGCCAAAGCTGAACATAACCTTTTATTAAAGGCCTGATGTTTTACTGTTGATAATTTATTCAATGTACATTTTCCAGAAGTACCTAATGTGAAATAAATGACTGGAACAGCATTTGTCTTTGGTTCTTCAATAGAACTCAGACCCAAGAGTAGATATTTTGAAATCTGCATTACTATCAGGTTTTTAAAATATTTGTATTCAAATCCCTTATTGAAGCTCTACTGGAACACAGCCATGTGTTTCAGGAAACAGCTAAGTAGACAAAACTGATACAGGCTGAAAAGAATAACCGTGCTTAAGGAGAAATTACCAAATATTAATCAAGCTTTGTGGTAAACCGAAAACTTAGAAAGCAAGGGCAAAGTAACTGGCTATTAGCTCAAAAATGGCACTTGAATATCCCTTTGATCTCCGAGACTTAGATTTCATCAAGCTCCCTTTTACCCCCTCTTTTCCGTCTACAGTCATTGTTTCTGTCAATAGCTGAGGACACTGTCTTTTACAGATCAGCAAGGTATGGGTTACCTTCTGTATTTCTTAGTTAGCTTTCCCAAGAAACAACTCCTCGCTGCAATCTCACTGTGTGCACGTATGCCTGTTGCCAGTCTGTCTCAGTAAATCCTGACAAAGAGCCAGAGGGGGTCTCAGATGCCAACGTTCCTATAGCTTTTATGGCAGAATTCAATTAGCAGCAGAAATACCTCATCAGAATTTCTGCTAAGGGAAAGGGCCATAAAAGTAAATTCTTACTTTCTGCAAAGCTCAGCCAAAAGACGTAAATCTGTAAGAAGACATCCAACAACTGATTTTCTTCCTTTTTTGCCATCTATTGCAGTAAGAAAAGGACTTCGGCAGGGTATACATAAGCTGCACAGCCCTCTGCTGGCCAAGGCTGCCAGCCAGCCCAAGCCTGCCCAGTACTCAACAGAAGTCCCCTTGCCCACTTGTGAGGCTCTGGGTTCCCTTCCAAGCAGCACAGTGTGTACCAGGTCTAGGAGATGGTCTCACCAGAACAAAAGCCCTCACTGTTCTTTCCAGCCCGATTTCCACTTGTGTATTCCTATCACTTCTCCTTTTGCTGGTAGCAACGCTCATTAGGCATCACAGTGAATGCAAAAAGGCAAAACAGCAGAAATAACTCACTCTGGTTTTGCCTCCTTTGTATTTTCTTTTCTTTGGCAGAGACAAGCTTTCTATCAGTTCAGCTCCCCGAACCAGCTCCCCAGGAGGACGAGTGCCAAAAGAAAGGGAGGGAGTGGGAATGTATGACAGGCACCTCTGTCTTTCAGCAAGAGCTAGTATTCCTATCAACTTAGCTGTACAACAAAATGAGATCAGGGGAACATGTGATAAGCTAACTATGAGATAAGCTCATATACATATTTGGGAACATAATTTCGTTTCTGAAACAAGAGTTTTGCTTCAGGAACTTGCATGCTACCCTTATATGAAGTCTTCCCAAACCTAAGCACAGGTCTAAGAATAATTTCATTACCACAGAGCCACCTGACTACAACGTGCCACATGGAAACAAACCCAAGGAAATCCCCACAGATGACAGTGCCAAGCACCTCTGTTTCTCTTCCCAATCCTCTAGTCAGGTGGGATGTTTATTCATTTCCCTAAGCTTGCAGCCAGATCAGATTGTGTTCTTTAATCCTAGTGAGCTGTGCAAATTACTGCAACAGGTATTGAGGGGTTGTTGGTTTGGGTTTAAATCCTTTGTTTCTTTCTTGATAAATATGATACAGTAGAGATTTTTAATGAGCTCCTCATCAAACCGAATCTCTCCAGCTGACATGAGTAAACTTCTACTATTGGATACAGCCAACAAAGTTTAGGAGTAAGCATTTCCCAAATGATTTAGTTTTTACCTGCTGCTGATCTGTTCCTTTCTTGCTGTGATTCTGGATATAATCAACTAAGCCATGAACCACTGTCCTCACAGCAACTAGTCCATTTTCCAGTTGTTCCCATGTTGGAGGTGGAGCATCTATTGCATTGATAGCAGAGAATATAACAAGTTAGAAGGGTTTTCCAAAACCAGGTACAAAGAAATCATCAGTATCACAAAATTCCACTAGACAACTAAAAATATTTTATTGGAAACCTGTGTCATTGGATAATAAGCATTCAGCACCTTTATTCAGGAATATGTGCCACTTAGCAAATAAAGCTCCCTAAAGACTCAAGACTGAACCACACAAAATAGCAACTGAGCCAGTAAGACTACTATTAGCAAGCCACATTATTACCTTTTACCAAAACTTTCTTATCCCATAAGAACTCCAGAGTAAACATATTGTACAAAGTCTACACAAAATGAAAAATATGGGCTATAAATTCCTCTTGGCGTTCAGCCTTCTGTAGGTAAAGAAATTCCACAGAAACATCATCACCACTGGCCCAGATCACACAGGCACAGGCAATGAGCAGCAACAGAAACCGATGCCTCTCATGTGGGAGACTGTCATCAGGCAAATTTGGTAAGAAAGTGCTACATCACCTTTAACTGTAAGGTACAATTGGTCCTCATTTGAAAATTTAAGTGTGTTTGTTTAAACAAGCAGCAAGAACTACAACTTTTCATGCCCACAGTTTAGGACATGTTATTCTGATATTACTATTGATTTTACAAATAGCAGTGGGTGTAAAATAAAACCTCAGTCACAGCACACTGTTCTGCCCATTCCCATCTCCCTCAGGCAATCCCATCCTCACAGCACTGCTGACTGTATCAGCAACTTCCATCTTTCTCTCCTCTGTAAACAGTTTAGGTTTTATTTCCCAGTTGAATTCTCTCCAACTAACTCCCCCCTTCCCAGATAGTCTTTCACACCTTTGCAGATCTACGTATCAGCAAGAAAAATACTGAATGCCCTCATATACTAAATCATTCCTGTCTAGACTGATTTTTGCCCAGCTTCTGTCTACTCCATCCATCAAAATTCTACTTTAGACACTAAAAAAATTTCATAGAAGATGCCTCATGATTTCAAGCTGCCTCTAAGAGTCTTCCGAGTGCAATGTCTGCAAGGCTAGAAACCTCAGATCAAAAACCAATACAGAGAATCCCTAGAACAAACAAAAAGAGTTACAATTTTTAGAGAAGTTAATGTAAGTTCTTAATCTGGTGTTTTCTTGAGGGCTTCCTCTTGTTTGTATTCTGGTAAAGAACTGGAGAGAAAAAGATACCTCCGAGCAACAGCTAAGGCTCTGCATTATGCACAGAGGGTCTATCGACCTTCCTGTCACTTTGGAAATCTGGTTTCAAATAGCAGCATGTGTACTAAAAAAGGCAAAAGAGGAAGCCAAGACTGTTGGCACTCCCCCCAGTCAACAGTGCCCAACACCATGTAACCTTGTAAGATTATTTACATGTGCTCAACATCCTCACCTGCGCTCACCCAGTGCTGTCAACGAGGAAGCTCTCTTCAGAGAAGTGGTGAAATTATCCCTGCCACACTTTTGAATCTATTTTAGCTTCACAATAGTTCTGTTCCAGGCACGTTACGAATACCACTCAACAAACCTATGCTTATGACTTAGAAGATATTTCCTTCCTCTTGATGAACTGCTCTCCATCCTTCAACAGGCTTCTCTCACTAAACTGTAGGTTAAAGGATGTTATACACCCTCTAGACTCACCTGGACTGGGATCGATATTTGCCAGGAGCTCTAGGTGAGGCCGAAGACGATTCAGGTTAGCTGGATCTCCAGTCCTTTGAAGAGCAATAGTTAATTCCTGAACACTTTGTGCAAACGAGGCCGGGGTCTGCAACTTAAAAAATTTATAATGATTAACTTTTAACAGACAATGCAATCCTCACAGTTTCTAATGGCTGCTCCACAAACTCGCAAGAGCTGGCTTCAAAAATTGTAGTACAATTTCTTTTGCACAAGGCCATTTCAGCTTCTTCTACTAAACCCCTTCTCCGGCATTAAAAACATGAAATTCTTTGATACTGTGGGTTAAAATACAGCTCTAAATAGACAATATAAAGGCTGGTATTATTTTGAGCAATGTAATCTATTTCTCTTCTGTGTTGTGCTGGCACGCAGAGGAAAAAAACCAGACTATTAAAAACTGTTTAATGTAGATATCTAAAGAGTTTAATATCTTCAATCCCTGAACCAACTGTTTCGCATCCTGCTTTAAAAAGGAGTACAGCAAGCAATAAAGAGCAAGATGGTTGAAGGACAAACATAGCTAACAGCGCTCCATTTACTAACATTACACTATTTCAGTAATTTAAACCCTTTAATTCTACCTAGACACTTCAGGAGATGCCTGGCAGGACACCTGAAAAAGTGCATAAATGTACAGCAGACCAATCTTGAAGCTAATCCTCCTGCACAGCAGCCACAGCAATGGTTTCACAGCTTTTGTAACCATTCAACATGGTTCAGTTCTTCTTACCTAATTTAAGCACTTGTGAGTCCACTCATCTAAAAGCCCATTCATCATAGAATTGTGGAACAGTTTGGGTTGGAACGGACCCTAAAGTCTATCCAGTTCCAACCCCTGCCATGGGCAGGGACATCTCCTGTGGATCAGGTTGCTCAAAGTCTCATCCAGCCTGGCCTTGAACACCTTCAGGGATGGAGGTGTTATTCTACATTCCCTCTGAACAAAAATAGATCTAGGTATTTCCAGAGGTCAAGATTCATTAGGACACAAATACATATTGTAATTATTTAGGCCATAACAGACTTTGAAATAATAGGGCACATACTTAAGGGGTGAGTACACAGAAGAACAATTTGTAAATTCATATTACAAGCATTCCAATTTATTACAGCTGCAAACAAGAGAGACTGGGCTGATCTCAGGCGGCTTTACCTTGTCAATGATAGACTGCATGTGGGATTTGTGAGACTGGTCTCCGTATAACAATGAGGACCACTGGTCTGGTGCAATGCGTAAACCTGCTTCCATAGCAATTTGAACTATCTGGGAATCATGTTCCCTCCTCAGAGCTTCGTAAGTCCGAAACTCCTCCTTCAGCTGCATCAAGGAGGAATCTTCATCTCGCTTTGTCACCTAGTAGGGAGAAACAAGCCAAATACACTTAAGCAGGATAAGCCAGAGATTATGTAAAGTCCAAGGCAAGTGAAACCTTCAGTCAGCAACTCAGCTCTTCCTCTCAACTGAAACTGAACTGCAATACCCAGAGCCCACACCAGTTCCTACTAAAATAGCACACCCTTCATGAACCAGAACCGCTATGAAATGGATGCCAAACAGAATTTACTCAGACTCTGACTCAGGTATTCAGGCGAGTGTCACATTTCCTGAATGACCTGGCAACATTCACACTTTACTTCTCCAATCAGAGTATATTGTTTGCATTGCATAATTCTCTTTGAGGGTACAATTAGCAGCAAAGCGTTTTCCTCCTCACTTAGCAAAAGCCAAGCACTAGGGAATGGAGCATTAAATACTGTAAAGTCCGATAAGCAGCTCAAAACTTGTCTTTATAGGACTCTGCTATCTACAAACCTCATATCTCTACATTTCTAACCATACCACCCCTCTAACCGAGCTGGGGATTTTCCAGCTTTAAGCCTCTAAGGAGATAAGCGATACTGACTTACATAAAAGTTCTTTTACTGTGCATCTATTAAAACCAGACAGAGTCAAAACTTAAGATTTACAGCTTAGATTCATACCTTCAGCCTACATTGTCATCATGGCTGTACGACAAAGAACTTTCCAAACACACATAGGACTTTGTGAGAAATACTTTCTACAACTGCATGTACTTTTAGACACATTTCATGTTACAGGACAATGAAAACTGGCAAGAATAACAATGGTTTTTGAAGTTGCATCAGAATTTATTTTAAATTGAGGAATTGTTCTTTTAGGGAGAAAATGTTTTCCTACATTAAGAAATCTTCAAATGGAATCATCTTTGTACCTTGAAGCAGGAAGCTCTGTAAAGCAACTGGACAACATGGCCAATGCTAGTTTTTGAAGCCTGAGGAAATCGCGGCTCCAGCCTCTGAACCACAAAGAGAACCAAGACCTTTCGTGACAAAGCAGATCCATCTTCCAGAGCCAGCAGAACCAGCTTTAAAGCCTCCTCTTGCATTGCTAGTGGTGGGGAGAATGTGAAGAAGAGAGACACAAAATGAGAGAAGATCAAGAATTCCTGCAGAATTTCTTGTTTCCCTCCAAGTATTTGACCAGCTGCAAAACCCCTCAACACACACAAACCCACAGACAGGAAAGAAAGCTGAGGAAGAAGTTAGGGAAGAGAGAAGAACACTTTCGGATTCTCAGACTGTGACTGAGGCAAGGGGACTTTCTAGTTTTTTTTATTATTATTTGTTCTATTTTGGCTATCAGATGAGAGGAAGACTTCTTTGTTCCAGTCTACACATCTCTTGAATATTAACTTAAGAGTTTTCAAAGGGTACTGTCTATATTCCACATCTATCCCAGCACAAAGAGCTGACAGGCTGAGGAAGGGCAAGGCTGTTTACCATGCAGGTAAAAGAGCAGCCAGTGCCCACACAAATACATTAGGTGCTGTAAGCACTGCCTGTTTTCCCAAGTAACAGGCCTCTGTTCCCTGCAGTGGTGTAAAAGTTAGTCTACCTCATTTGTTTCAGTGAGGAAAAGCTTCTTTATTTCTCTATTTTAAGAAACTGCCTTCATATTTCAGGCTATTATTTTTGTTAGTCTTCAACAAGTGAATTCTTCATTTTCAGTAACAAGATTTCACATTTTTTTTTTTTTTGGCAAAACTGATCCGTTTAGTGTTCTATGAAATTCTATTTAATTTTTAAGTACGTAACCTTTAAAAAACACATAGAAACTCCCCTAAATGTAACAAATCTCTCCCCACAACTGCTTTAATTCCCTAGAGAATCAAAAGAAGTCACATCAAGTCACTTCTAGTAACCTTACCTTTTCTGGAATTCTTAGTTCTTTGAAGAATAGCAAGTGAGAAACTACTTCATTTTATCTTATTGAAAGAATGAAAGGGTACACATTATACTGAACTTTACAGACGTCCAAAAGCATTAAAAAAATGCAAGACAGTCCATGACAGCAGCCCAATACATCATTAATTCTGAAGATCTACTACTATTAAGCTAATAAAATCACTCAGGCAATTTGACATGCACTTATTAATCCTCCTCCATCCTGAATTGCCTTTCTACTGAATCTGTGATGTCACCTACCTGGTCCAAGGAACTGGCATCCTCTGGCTCTCACTGCAGCCCAGAGATTGGAAGAGAGTTGCTGAGGATTTTGATGCTGAAGAATGAGCTCTGTGACTGTTCTTTCACCAAGCGACCGTGCTGCACGCATTGCTCTGATCCGCCCTTCTTCTTCCACTAGCTGGCAGTGAACTAATGTCACCAGCTTCCTTTGCATAGGACGACTCAGCATACTCTGGGTAGTACTGTTCAGACCCACACCTTCAAAACAAAACAAAGTAGAAAAAAATAAACTACCTTGTATCTCCTCATCTTGTGCTGCCCCATCAACTACTGTACTGTAGAAGTACAAACCTGGTTTGCCCGACGCTCGCTTTTTTACACAGAACACTAGAGAAGGCAGATAAAATGTTAATTTCTGTCTGTTTTACACAGCACTAAAAGCAAACAATTCCTGGGAGTTGGCTTCCCCACAGGTTTAAGTCTTGCAATCAACTGGTTTGCCTCTCAAAGAACATGGAGCACCCGATGAATTCTCTCCCCGTGCTGGAAGCCTGTCCTGCACCTCCCATACAGATCCCCAGGTGACTTCAAGGGTAGGTTCATACTGCAGTCCCTCCCTTACTCATGGCCTTCAGGAATCAACTGCCACCTTTGACCATTTGTCCATTTTCACAAGACATTTGGTTCTTTACCTATATATTGGCCTAGCTAAATTGAACTCGCACGTGAATTCAAAACTGCTTGGGTGATGTTTAATTATATGCAAAACCTGTCATTTACAAATGTTCTGGAAGCCACGGTGACCAGGCTGAAGGACCAAGTGACTCACTGGACATAGAGCTGCCACACTGAGTTTGTCGTACAGCACAGAGCTTGTTTGTTGGGCCAGTCCTGCTCAGAGTGATACTGCTATCATGCTGCACTACTGGGAAAGACTCGAGACAGCTTTAGTAAAACCTAAAGCCCACGATGCTCACTGCTATGACCTGGGTTGATGGATTTTTGAAGTCTGCCGTATGTTATACGGATAAAATCCATACTGTAGAACCTAGTGCAGTTTTGCTAAATTAGAACAACTCAGATTGATCCAGCTCTTGGACAAGATCTTCTACAAGCAGTATTGTTTATGTCTCTTACGCAGTAACTTCCTCATGTCAGTTTACTCCTCTGCAAACAAGCTGCCTCACTACAGTTATCTCAAAGCAAAGCAGAAATCAAAATATTATTGGTTGTTACTTACTCTATAGAGGTCAACTCAACTTAGAAAGTTTGTCTCAACTTACTATATTGCATCCAAATACTTTGGCCCAATACTTCAGCCTGTTCTCAGTGTTATTTTTGACATAACTCCTTTAAATCCCCCTCCTTCGCTCGTCATGTGAGGACATAACCTTAACGCTTAGGGAAGTTGTTTTGATTTGTTTGTAAAATGGATCCGTATCCATTTTTCAACCAGACCAACTAATAGTTTGGATAGCTGATCATGCATCATTTTTGTTTTCAGGTTTCATTTTCAAAGATAACAATGTAGGAACTACCTCTTGCACTGCTGAGTGGTTTGAGGTACAATGCTAACTCTTCAACACACTTCTTGCCCTCCTCATAGTGCTTGGTATCTTCAGCTCCACTACATAATGTAATTGGCTGCTGCTCAGGAACCTGAAAAGACATGACATGGACATCCACAATGAATACACGCAAATAAGAAACAGTCATGCTTATAAACACTTCGTTAGTATCAGGCATTTCCCGTTTTGTTCCCCTTCTGTGTTTTTTCATGTTAGTAAGCATTTTTTTCAGATTTTAATAAACAAATAGCATTAAAAAGTGAAAATGACCATAAACCCAAAGAATTTATAGTTAGCAGACTTTGTTTATTTAGTGGCTGATAAGAACTCAAAGCAGAAAACTTATTCCATAACACAAAATATTACATGAGAAATGTGATATTTCTTGTAACTATAAAGCTTTGGCTGAAATAGTACATGTGTTGAGACACCCCCAAAGCTGGCTGGCCGAAAAATCAGAACAAATCAAATGAACCCTGATCTGCAGGTAAGTAGACATTCATAGCTGGGGCCTCACAGCTCTAAAGTCATCCAGGGATAAGCGGTCAGAGCTACCTGGATTAGCAGAAGTTAATATGTTAGGACACCCTCGGAACGTATTCTGACTAGACCCAGTTATCCTACACAGCACTTCTGAACACACACTGTAAATACTAACCCAACAACACAGGCCAGATACATTTTTGGAGTGTTCGGTTTTTGCTTTGACGGTTAAGATTTTTTTGTTGTTGTTTTGTTGTTGCATTTATTTCTTCATAGAGGCATTCGCCAGAAAGCAGAAATTTTCAAAGGAATGTTGGACCACCCCTGCCCCCACGTTATAATTCTGGTTTTGTTTTCTTCCAGTCAAATTCTTAAAGCTTTCAACAAATTTGAGGATACAGGATAGCACTGTACCAATGTTTCTCCGCATCACTATTCAGCAACCAACTTCACATGTAATAGTCCAGAGAACAGGAATTTCTCAGAAGACTAAAGACAAGCACTTTTTGCATATGAAGTGCAATCTGATCTCAGCCTTCAACTTCTATTTCCAAGTCAATCAGCACCCCGCTGGCAGTAACCGCATAATCCCACATAGCTGCTTACAGGGACCAACCCAGGTCCTCCATCTAAAAACACAAGCCTTTAATGCTTGGGTTAAAGACAGCTACAAACCTTCTAGCATTCACATACTATCCAGCCATGGCAATAAGACAGCAGCAAATAAAAACAGTGAATGTATACAGCACATATATATACACACCCACATTTATGGCTGTCACCACTCACGTGGACAGGGGTTTTCCCCAATAATTTTAATAAAAAGTAATGTGTTTCAGTCATAAGAACACATTTCTACAGTCCTAGGTAACTGTGTACCAAGCTGCTCATTTGACACTACTAAATAAGAAGTTACCAGATGTGTAATTCTTGCGTTTGCACTAGATGACAAAAAAAGTCTGAGTTCGATTAGACTCCTCCCCTTTTACTTCGATTAAGCAGAAAAAGAAAACAGAGTTCAATCATGTCAAGACAGCAGAGTTGGCTTGGATGCTTCCAGAGTGCAGTTTATTGGTGAAGTCTTGGGGGGGAGTAGGTTTTGTTTTAATTTCAAGGATGAGGTAGCGTTTGTTTGGAGTATTTTGGGGTTATTTTTGGTGTGCTTTTTGGTCTGTAAGCAAGAAAGCTTTGAGCAAAACGAGATTTTCAACTATATTTTACAGTGGTCAGTCACTGCTGTTGCAACAGCCTCAGCTGGACTGGTTTCCTGAGATTTGGGAAAGAAATATTAACACCCTCAATATTTGCTTTCATGTTACCAGAAAACTTCACCTCCTTTTCAACACAACTGCCATTTGAGCAGGCTGCTTCTGTCTGGAGAGTTATACAAGCAGAACTGGCTTATTGTTCAAACAATGCACATCTCATGCCGAGACACAAACTGCACCATCCTTGCCCTATTTACCGCTGTAATACGTTTTGTGCAAATTCCTATTTATTCCTGCAAGCATTCAATCTGGCACCATCGACAACCAGAAATACAACCACAGCATCGCAACACTCAGCAGACAAAGAGGACTTGGAACAGACGTGGGACAGGAAGCCGTGCGCAGCCCTGGACTTCGATCCTGAATTAAGGCAGGTTTAGCACACATTCAGAGCAGCCATTTGGAATGCCACACACAGCACAACACCACCAGCGAGACACAAGGATTGTCTAAGCAGCCAACAGAGCGCTGCCATCTCCCCCAGGAAAAAGCCAGCATAGAAAAACTTCCAAGAGTTAATCAAGCTCTCCCACACTTGATCTGCATGTCACCCCCATTTCTTCTCTCTGTAAGGGAAGCCTTAGGGTAAAAAAACAAACAAACAAACAAACAGAAAAACAACAACAAAAGAACCCCCTCAAAGCCTTGCACAATTGTACTTTTTGCAAAGCAAGCCCCAAAGAGATTAGAGTTTTAACTTTCTCCTTAAGCTCGACCAAGTGTAGTACTGAACAACAGAACAAGATGCTTGTTCTGTGCTTTCAGGAGTCTGCAGGAGAAGAAAGTGTGTTCCTCCCTCCCCACACTTCATCTCATGCCTCATGTGATGCATCTCACAGTAAAACTTAAAAATAATTTGCCCTTTTGCCGTTCTATCATATGCACTTGCAAGCTCTCCTTAATATTCTAGGGCTAAAACGATAGCTAGGGCAGCACTGACCAAGAGAAGAGTGGTAAAGACACGACTCAAAAAAACCCAGGAGATTTGATCTCTAATTCTGGCTCAGTCATAGAACTTCTGAGGGTTAATAGAGAAATAGTTCAACCCCAAAGAATTCTTGCTTCCCCTTCACAAAATATCCCTTCAACAGCATGCAGGACTCTCTGGTCACTTCCATTCATGACACCTCAAAAGCCTCAAAATAGATGCCCTGCAGAGTGAGTTCACTGTGTTTCATCCTCATTCAATATTCCATTCTCTCAGACACCACACCCTTATCGCAGTTTTCACTGCAAAGATAATAAACACTTCCCAAGAGGGCCTAGAACAAGTCAGGAAAAATAATCTCAGATGTTTGTTTACTTTAAATTTGTGATTGCTTTGTGTGCATCTGCCTTGGCAATGACTGCAAGTGGAATGCTGCCCATCAGCATGACTGCTTGTGGCTGTGGGGAGAAGCAGGTTACGACAGCATGAGGAAGGGGACCAGAAAAAAAATGCTAAAGCATCACCTCATACCAGGCAGTGATTCCAAATTGGTTATTTAAGTGTAACTTGATGAAGGATGTCAGCTTGAATCGTCACTAATTACCATTAGACATCTAATTGCCCAGAATGAGAACATGTTAAACAAACCAACCTCCTTCTAATGTGAAAACTGTTTCCCCCAATATTTCTTTCCTGCCCTGCGAAGGGGCGATTTGCTTCCTGCCAAAAAAACCCCAAAACCAATAAACCCCAAAGCCTACTGCCTTCAGTTCCTCAAGAGATTGCAATAAGGACAACTTCTTCACAGATAATTCCTCTTTTGTCAAACTTCATTTCACCAAAATGTACAAGTAAATATTATCAAATGTGCCACTGATATGTCTGCAATTGCAATCTTCCCCTTTTGAAAGGGCTGCAAGTTAACATCACTCCCCCTGTTCTCTGTTTCACATACATGATTCCATCGCCTAATGCCCAGAATTGTACTTCTCATCCAGCAGGAGACTATGCAAGAAATTAAAGGACCACAGGAATTTCTGCCACTTAATGTCACCTGTCTGGAATGTGCACACTGCTGTTTCATGTGTTAAAAAAACAGGAGGGAAGAGATTAGATGACAGATCCATGATTCTACACCTTCAAAACACTGGCCTGGGGACTATTTAAAATAGTTGCATGCACTGAGTAATATGCAGATGCTTGAATAGTTAAAATCCAAAACTTCATGCCCACAGAAACTAGCTTTGGGGATTTCTTCACCTAAGTTTAAAAAGCAAGGTATGCCATGAACGCCTTTTTGATCTGTGTTGAAGGCCATTGTGGCTTCCTAGCCTCACAATACGCTTAACTCCTGCTTAGGCGCTTGGCTATTTCCAGCTCTCCTGGGAACAATAATTATCATCTCCCCCTTATAATCCTTCCTCTCCTCTGCCACTACACTCATGCGGCTGAATTAGTCTGTATGGGGGTTGAATCGCCCTCCAGAACAGACCCCCAGAACCACTATCGAGGAGCACTGTGCTGCGCTGGGGGAGCAGAAGTCAGTCTAACAGTCAATTTTCACTTTCAGGGTGGCTATAACCTGGGCAACAGGATTCATTTTTGGAAAGGCATGGAGAGGAGAGGGAAAACTGATGAACAGTCTATAAATCTACTAAATAACATGCTCTTTTCACCATTACAGTGACAAAACCTACATGGAGAGATCGTGTTATTGTCACCAAAATAGGTTACTGCTATCCTGGGTGACTGTGTGACGCATTTAGTACATTTTCCCCAGGCACACGGACCTGCTCATTTCACACACGGTGCCTGTGCAGAAGCCAGACAGCATGGCTTGCCCTGGAATCCTATCTCTGCTGCCAGTCACAGCACAAGAGATTTGTTTCTTCAAACTGCCTGGGCTCCTACTCTGCCTGCAGCAAAAAAAGTGCTTAACACTTAAAAATGTGTGAACTTCTCAGAAGCCTCTCCAAAGGGAAAAGAACAAACTGTTCTTCTCCCCAGGGTAAAAGCTTTGTTTGTCTTACACTGCAATTCCCTTCTAAAATGAAACTTGATTTGGAATTTATCATTTAAAAATAAAGAACTGCACGTCTCCATGGAATTGGATGAAGTTGTACAGGGGTTGCTGGAGATCAGGGGACGTTAATGACACATACAGCCTCCGGAAACCGGACTAAGAAGTAGAACATTGTTCCCCAAATGGGCTTTGTTTCACTGAAGTTGACTATGATACTCGTGCTCCATAAGTTAGCTTCCTACTCACATAATTTTTTCATATGTACCAAAAAGCCCTCCTGCTTAACAAGGCAGAGTTCAAAATTAATGTAGCTTCTCTGAAGTATTTTCTTTCCTCCTCCATGGTCTGGGAAATGCTACAACAGGTGCCAGAAGGGAAAGGGAATGAGGAGAGAGTTACACAGATTTCCTTCACCTGCTCATTGAACTTAGGGGAAGCAGAGCAGAGTGTGTCTGTGTGTGTCTAACAAAACCAGAATGAAAGTCTCAAATACTTCTAAGAGACATACATTAATTTTCCATCCCATTCCAGAGCATCTTTTTTTTCAATGGAAGTTTTAATTCAGAGTAACATCAAGTTAAAGCTATCACAGCTTCTTTAGAGCATAACAAATGCACACAGAGCAACCCAAAAATGCAAGAGGAAAGAGACATTTATCATAAATGTGGATATTTGGATACAGCTGGAACTATTCTAGAAACTCCAGAGAGGAGGGAAGAAGATGTAAAGGAGCATAAAAATGACCATATTTATTTATGGCATCACCCACAGATATCTCACTGCTTTGAAGCTTTCCAAGGATGGCAGCACACACATACCATACACACTCGTCACCATCTCCTGCAGAGCAGGATGAGTCACAGCACAGCCAAAACCACAACCCAGCTTTTAAATTTCTGAAATAAATTCTATACTATACACCACAAAAGAATGCATTAGCCATATTACTTGATAAAGCAAGCAAAAAATGCAGCAGTGAAACCATGTCTGAATCTCTAGGACACAGACCCTAACGAAAACTATAAGAACATCTTTCTTTACTCCACACCTTTTAAAATTCCTCCACTACACAGACCTTTTATTTTTCCTGAGCTATGGTTCTATGAATTTTCTGCTGCCTCTAACTCCACTGAACCCAGACATGGATGCAGAACAAAACAGAACTATAACCCCGCTATGGTAACTGCATATTGCCTACATTTTTGTTTCTCACCCAGAACTGGATTGCCCTCCTCCTCTCCCCAAGCCCAGAATCCCAGAGGTATGGGCCACAGTAAACTACCAGTGATCTAACCACAACAAGCTTATGCCAATTTAAGTTTGTGCTGCACCTGAACAGGGCAATCCTGCTTTCCACACGTGCCCAGCCCTTTCCTCAGGCCACTCTCAGTATCAGCGCTGCTGGAGCACTCTCCCGACCCCATCACCGATTCAGCTGACCTCAGGTGTCCCTGTTGCAGCATAAAGGGGAGTCTCGGGCAGTCTACCCCATTCACCTGCATGGATTTAGATTAACCTGCCAGCTCAAGAGATGACATTTCCAAAACACAGTTTCGAATTAAACATAAGGCAGCATTAAGGCTGCTACCAGAGGAGTCTGTCCCACTTCCCTTACTCCCTCCCCTCCTGCTGTTGGACAACTGATCTCTAGTCCATAGAGTGACTATGGTAACGCAAGTAACACAGAAGAAGAATGGCTTCCCACCAGATAAGATCACTGATCCAGTTCAATCTTTTGGGAGAGCATGGCTAGATACAAGTCAAGGAAGAAGGAAGGGAACAGAATCAGCCCTGTCTGGGGACAGCCCACAGTTACGCTAAATTAGATGCAACACAAAAATCAGCGACTGGCTGAAGCAAGATTTAAACTGCTGTTCCAGGCACCTCTACTATAGTATGTCAAAGGTCTGAAACCGGTATTTACTAGCCTACAGAGCGACACGTCTACTCTACACACTATTAACAGAGTAACACTGAGCTGTGCCCCTAAAAGAAAGAAGGAAAATAACAAGCAGATTAAAAAAAAAAAAAATCACAAAAAGCACAAGTACCTGAGCACCCACTAGCTGCAGCAAGGCCGAGTTCACAGGAAGGTGTTCGATGTCTGTATTGATAGTGGTCTGGTCGAACGGGCATGCCTTACGGTGGAGCTTGTTGAGGCACATCTTGCAGACAGTGTGGCCACAACCCAAGCTGATGGGCTTCCGGATCGTTTCGTCAAAAGTCTGTGTGCAAATCGGGCAGGACAGAAAATCTGTCCACTGTGGAGCTTGTACAGGCATTGTTACAGGAATTAATTGACAAGACAAAAATCTAAAGTATAGATTCCACTGGAATCAAAATCTTTGAAAAAAAGTCCGTTTGTTTTTAAATATCTTCTGTAAGCACAGACAGTCAGCACATAGTGTGAAACATAACCTGAAAGAAAACAGAAACAGACAGTTAGCATTCTCTGCTGGAACTGGCATGTGAAATCCTGTGTGCTAGGTAAATTCCACCTGTAAAGTTATAGTTGAACGAGGAGTGCAGTGCTGGCATTACATAGATGACTGAATCGCGACTTGCTTTAATTCCAGCTAGTCTCTGGCACTGGAAAAATAACTTAAAATCATTTCTGCAGTTACACGGCTTTAAAAAAAAATAATAAATAAGTCAAGATACTTGTCCATCTCACTGAAGTTAGAAGACTAATTAGCTTTTGGGTTTTATGTTCTCTTTTTTTCTTTATAAATGAGCCATTTAACATCAACTAGATTTGAATAAAACCCACAACTTTTGAAGGATTACTGCATTTATTCCACTAATCTTTTTTTTTTTTTTTTAACAGTACTCATGTTAAGTAATTCTGCTTAGACACAGCTTCACACAAAATCTCTATTGCAAGTAAGGTCTCATCTGAGTTCAGTGGGCTCTGGTTGGCACACAGTGACTCTGCAGAGACAGAGCAGCCACAGCCTCAAGCAGAACAGGTTGACAGGCTCAAGGCACAGACAGACACCACCTGAATGCCACACAGCTCAAGCACAGGGCAAGATGATGTTACTGCAGTACTTTCACAGGAGCTGATCTGTACAGAGCTGCACGGTACCATGTGGGCTTATTCGGTCACATCTCGGTTACCCTGGGAATCTCCATGTATTGCTGGGTTTAATTTAGCATTGACAACTTATCCCCAGCCTGCTCTCTAAGCTCCTCCATCCCACAAAGCCAAGAAGAAAATCTCTAGAAGTCCACTTCTAGACCCTTTTTTTCTTTCACTGCCTTACTAGAGATTATATTGACAGAGAAAGTATTTTTAATGCATTAAAAAGTTACTCAAAAACACTACAATAAAGGAGACCCTGAGAGGTCTTCATTACTTGGCATTTTTCAATCCTCCTGACGTTTGGATTGAATGTTACTAATTGTAAGGGAATGGAAGATAAGACATTCCTTTGGGACAAAAGGAAAAAAAAAAGTCAACAGTTCTCAGCATGTGAGGAGAAATAGAACAGCCAGTTAAAGTGCTATGAAAAGAATCACTGCCAAAAGGAAAACTGGTAATTAACCAGAGAGGTGTTTGACTTATTTTCTATCACCAGTGAAGTCAGCAAAAATCAGTGCAGGTCACAGATTTACTACCAAAGAGATTTTTCTAAATCAAGCAGCAAAACAACAACAAATCATCTCAACCACCCAACTGTGCTCAGTTTCACTTTCCCACACGCCACTGGCTCCAGTTTCATACCAAGGAGTGCGCACTTGCTTGCTAATAATCTGTTCAGATAGAAAGTTCTTGTATAAGGAAAACAGGAACTTTCTATCAAGCCTTAGCTTAAAAAACAATTCAAATTTAAAATGAAAATCTCAATTCTAAGTAAAGGCAAAGAGAGGAACTTCCAGTTAAGACTCGTGCAACTCAGAACGAAAGCGTTTTAAGACAGCCACAAAAATATAATGCTAAAAATGGCTCTGAATAGCCTCAGGTTTTTGTTCCAAAATTCAGTGCAATGTTGTTCACAGTCAATATCATTTTGCCCAGGCAAACAACGAAGAGTAACAAGTTAAGATCTGAGCCACATTTCATCAATAGAGCAGTAAAGCTAAGGTCTAAAGCTAACAAGAAAACTACTTCCAACTTCAAAGACACAGTACAACACTGCACAGCCACTGCCTACCAGCCAACGAAGGATCAACAAGAAATCAACACCACTCACAGTAGTACTGGGGAAGAGATACCGCGCGTGAGGTTGACCCCACATCACCACCGTACAGCTAGAAGATCTACCAAGGTTGTTCAAGGCTTCCCCCCACCCCCAAGTTACTACTTTGACAGCAAATCAGTAATATTTTTCATCCCCTTTACTATCATAACTCAAATGAAAACATTTACACTCCTAAGTTACTTGACTGAACTGACAACCTAAAACATCCAGGCCTTTTATTTCCAAGCCTTCCTCCCCTCTCTGCCCCCTTAATATTTAAATAAATCTTATTATCAAGTATTCCAGCTAGAATCATTCTTTGTAAACTGAATCTACAACAGCCAATAGCTCGAAACTCTACAGAATGTTACCACGACAAGCAGTACACAGCTTGGTAAATCTAGTGTCTGTGTTGCTGGGCTATGAAACACCATCTGAGGTTCAAAATTTAAAAGTTGAATCATACTGCTTGCTTTCTACCACACTGGAATTAAAATACTCGGCAACAATTTCCCAAACTCATCTGCAATTCAGAAACAGTCTTATTTCAAACATTGACTATTGACAAAGCATTAAGTAAAACACTTTGTCTAACTAAGGAAATTAATTATTAACTAGCTGAGGAAATTTAAACCCAGAAGCTAGAAGGAAGCTGTACCATCTATCTGACAAAGTAGGTGTGGATGAGGAGACTCCATCATCCCAGGCTCTGAACTGGAAAAAAGGAGTTGAACCCAACATTAACACAAGTTAACTGTTGACAGGAGCATCACGGAATCAAACGCAGAGATCAATATGATCAGCGAGTGTTCATTTTATTGAGCTTAGCTGTTTCTTTATAAACTCTTTTTGGTTACGTAACTGGGTGCCCACGAGGGTATCTACCGTGTATTATTGGTTAAAGGTAGCTGTTCATAAAGCTATTACTAACATATTATTGGCTAAACTACTGCACATGCTAAGAAACCAAGTTACACTAAAATTAATGATGTTGATAGTTCTCTTTAATTGTTTTTCTTTCAGTTGGTACTCATTCCCACCGAACCACCTCTTGTATTCCTTTCAGCTGGCCTTTGCTTATCAGAAGGCTGTCTTTTCTCCTCACCGAACTGGCCTTTGTTTATCTTTCAGTTCTCTGTTTCAAGGCCTTGCTAGAATTGCTCAGTATCAATCAGTCCCACAGCATCCAGGCCTTCTTCTCTGTAAAATGTTCCCACAGTTAACTAGTTAAAAATAACAATAAACATAGGCATGTTGAACCTACCCGTACCTCTGGCCACTCCTGACAGCTGGCATATGAAATAGGCCATATTTGTAATACAATCTCAACAGCTGAAAGAGAAGTTTGGGGAGTTAAAGGAGGAAGGGAGTAATTAGTAGCATCCCTGATCCCTTATCAAGGCAGGTCTCAAAAGGCTGGCAAACAACAGCAGCAGAACTCACACACAAGCCAGTTCTCAGAAGGGCGCTAAGGAGCCCAGGCCTGGCACATGACTGCCAGCAGCCAAGGATGAATGGGAAACCCACAGCCCCGGCTGAGGATAGACAGACACCAGTAGCACATTTCACCACTGGGTGACAGCTTTTTCCCCCCAACCCCTAACGGGCTGACCTCCTACCCCTCATTTCACCAGAGCCTGCAGCGCCTGTGGACGTGCACTGGTGCTTAAATGCCAGAGGAAGGCCACAGACAGCACCGACAATAGAAAATACGGCTGGGAGAAACCTCAGGAAATCATCTATTTCAGCACAGCCTAAACTGCTGGAACAGATGGCTAACAGGCTTGATCCAGCCAACCTTTTCCCCACAGGAGAAAAGAATAGCTGTTTAAGCAACAGACGCTGCTCCGCTACTAAATCTCCCAACAGATCAGCACAGAACTGTGGAATTCCTGCGGTCCCATGTAAGATGGGAATGATGGTTCACGAGCTGCATGCATCCAGGCTGGCACCAAACCAAGAACTGCTGCTGCCACAGCTTTCCATAAATACAGTTCAGTCTTCCTGCTGGATCTTCAACCCTTACACGCAGAAGCAGAGTCAAGCGCCGAGATACAACACAAACCATACTCAGGCACAAAGCATACTGATGGGGTATACAGGTAAGAAGCGAAGCTGGGAAAGATGTGCATCTTTTCAAAAAGTTTGTGACTTGCTATGACCTTGGAAATAACTGGAAATAAAATATTCTAACTTCAAAGGGCTACTTAAAACAGGCGAGATTACAAGGGGTAATAAAATGAAAGAGACAAGACAGTTTTGCTATCACAGCCAGCTAACCATCATCACTAAAGAGAACACTTCCTTGTACAGGTAAGGCAGAAAAAGGACAGTCACACTTTCACAGTACAAAAGTTGAGTTGTTTTTTTTTTTTTTAAATGTTTATCTCCAGTGTTATGACAGAAGTGAACAAAATGCAGAGAACACAAACTTTTATAAAAGTCATCGAAATAAAAATCTCCCTTCCCCTAATACTGTGAAATTTCTAACCCATCCTCTCAACATGCTAAATATTCACCCCTGTTTACTTCCAACACTTGAACTACACACAGACTTGGTGTGTGACTGAGAAAAATCAAAAAGGATAAGCCAAAAGCAAGAGAACTACAAAACACATGTCCACAGTACATAATTTGGAAGACAAGAAGCCGTAACTAAGAAAGAAGATGTTTCAAGACATATACCTTGGATAGCACACTGAGACTAGAGAGATTTTTTATGTTTGGACTTGGAAATAAGGACATAAAATGCCTGTATGCAAGTCTCCTCCTCCTGCTTAGCCCCGCACAAGCTGTTTTTTATCCACAGGTAGTGCACTTAAACAAATTTCTCCTTTCCTCTAAGCCCTCCTCCACCTTCCAAGAAATCCTTGAAATTCCATCCTTCAGTCCAAAGTAGAAATGTCATGCTGTAAACAGATCAGTGACCCATCTTCTCTGGGACCCTGCCAGTGCCTCAGGGAAAGGCAGGATCATTCTACAAACCACCAGGACAAGTGCTCAACACTTTATCACAGGTCTTACTCTGCCAGACTACAACATAGAGGTAGTGTGGTCTCCTGTCCAAGCTGTGTTACACCCATGATGGCCAGAGCCTTTCACACGCAGCTAGAAAGCTTCACAGACTCAACCTTCAAGAATAACATGTTTTTAAAACACTGAACACTTTGTACCAATGTCCACTGGTATCAAGTTTTGCATTGCATGACATGCAGAAACACTCTTCTGATTTCAGTTAAAATTCAACTCCTGTTAAATTAACTGCACTCTCCAAGTCCTCCAATACAGGGACCAAGCGTACACCAACTTCCCTCACAAACAAGTTATTTGGACCAAACATGTACTCGCACAGACATATCACGTGCCCCTTCGTCACGCACAAGCTAGCGCTGCTCCTTCCCAGCAGCAGCCCTCAGTAAGTCATGTCACAGTTTAGGGCAGATGACTCAGCACACCTACGGGGCACCCTCACTCCGTCTCTGTTGTTTCAGTACACACAGTTCCGAAAAACATAACTCCCTCCCGTGTTTGCACAGATCTCTACAGAATTTCGCCAAGCTTTTTTCACCCAAGCAGTATCATAATCTTCTTGACATACGAAGATCAAAATTCTGAATAATCGTAATTTTTACTGTCTGCTTTTGCTTTATCCTGAAGCCGTTTCATTTTTGCTGAGTCTTACTCAGAAATAAAGTGAGCAGAACTTCCTGTAGCAGTTAACAGGGAACATATAAGTAAGCCTATTGATTGCAAAGCTTAACGCCAAAGCAGCTCCTCACTGCCAAAACAAACTGAGGCTCGCCAACCGATCTGCTCATGCTGATACAGCTCTTAGCCAATCTACAGTTTAATCTAGTAAATAAAATACCATTTTACTAATTCTTCTAAACACGCTTACTTGTAACTAGCAACGTTCACATTTTGCAGAAAACCCAATCTAGCCAAAGATGCAGCCTCCTTTGAGGCTGGATAGAAATACCTCAATAACTGAAATTAAATTAACAGATAATAGCAAAACAATTTCTAATTAGTCAGAGGTACTAGATAGTTACACTGCCACCCTACCTCAAAAAAAACCCCATAGGTCCCAAGTGCCAGACAGACACCAGTTTTCAACAGTGCTTCACAGGACCTATTTAAGTAAACAGATTTTCCACTCTACTGTGCTTCATGTACTAAACGGCATTTCTGAGAACAGAATTCCTGAGGCATTTCCTTTTTTTCCCCCCCGAGAAGGGCACAACTTATTACTTAAGAAGTCCTAAGCTTCATTTTAGCAAAAAACTGATCCGACAGCCCATGGGGAAACCCTGACCAGCCAAAAATAATGGGTTGTTTATAAAGACTCAACACTTTGCTCTTAAAAGGCATGCTGAAGCCACACAAACACTCCACGCTGCCAACTTCATGGTTCACAGAGCTAGCATCATTTATCCTTTTCTATTTCCCATATCCAGTTCACAGAAACAACTCTGAAAAAACTCGAGCGAGGTACACCCCATGTCTGATCAGAGGAGAGTAGGCAAAAGAAAAAGCTTCTTACCTCTGTCTGGGGAGTTCCATGAAAAACACTAATACAACAAGCCCAGGATAGTGTTTCTGATAGATTGAGATTCATTTCCCCCCCTGTTTGCTCTCTGAAACGTCTCTGTACACTGTCAACTGACGGCAAATGCTCCACTTCCTCATTCCCCTCTGCACTGCGCGCATGCCTGCTCCCCAACTCCGCTGGACACTTGCCCAGGAGACAGAGCCCTGGAACAAAAGAAATTCCCACCCAACAGCAAATCCTGGAAGTTTGTGTGTAATATGTTCCCACCCTTCTTTCAAAGCCACATAAACATCAACAGGCTTCAGTGCCCGTATAAGACTCTTTAAAAGAAAGAGAAAATAATTAACACCATTAAAACTCTGTCCCAAATTCACTGAAGCTCAGTTCAATCAGATTCAAGATTTACTTTCTTTTATCCTTTTTTACTTTAACCATGAAAACAAAGGAAGACTTATCTACCATCCTGCAGAAGTCTCTTATTTAGTAGTCTGTAAGGAAAGTGGGGCCAGTTAAGGACAAGATGTTACTCCTCATCTGAGACTTCCTGGCTTGTAACAACACAAGGAAAACAAACAAACAACTCCCCCCTGCCACAAACCACAAACATCACAACTCCATCATGGTGCCTCCCCAACAAAGGACTTAAAAGCAATTTACAACGATTTAAGCCTCATAACATTCTGTAAACAAAGAGCGAGCTTCTTCCTGCAGAATGGAAAACTGTCGAATAAAGTCACTTACCAAGGGTTTCACAAAGAGCAAAAAAATCTATGAAAATACATCATTTTCTTGCCCTCTTATTCTCACTCACTACTCAATCACTACCCTTGCACCGTTAGGGTCCGAACATTAAAAGACAACATGTGTTAAGGAAACGTAAACCTCCCTGCTTCACTCCCTAAAAATATAGAACCTGCAGCAGCTCAAAGAGCACATTTTTGGGAAAGATATACATGACTAACTTCATCATTTCTGGTTGATATTATACATCCCTCACAACTTATTTAAAAGAAAGGGGAACGGACCAACTCTGAATAATAAAAGGATTCATGATCCATTACCTAAAAAACTTTTTCTATCAATCACAAGGACTCCCAAGCCCACAGATGCTGAACTCCAGGGAGTGAACAGCCAGCGAACGTGGCTAAAGCTCGGTCCTGTCATTTCTCATTTAGAGTTCCTGCATTTGTCAATGCAGATGACTTACAGTAACACAATGATTAAAGCAAGATTAAAAATCAAGGAAGAAAAATAGATTAACAGAAGAAAGGCAGAAGGCACTTAAAATATCCCCAACAGTTTTCAGAAGTGAGACTTTGATTCAACAGGTCAGATACTCAGGATTCATCAGTCCTCCTCTTGAGAAGCCAAGGAAACCATCTGCTTTTTCCAGAAGCAGATCCACGTTTGAAGAATTGCTTTTTGAACACCTAGAACCCCAAAGGAATTGCAACAGCTACACATCTGAAAACTAGAGCTTATGATCAAACAATTAGTGTGCCCCTAAGGAATTATATTCCAACATTACTGCATTTGAGGCCTTTTCCAAGTAATAGGGGAGGGTAGAGAGGACCATACCAGAAAAAACAGGTAAAAGTTTGCGTATCCACAAGGACCAATTTCTCCTATGACAGTTTCAGAGTTTATACAAGAATCTATATTGTAAAAAAAGTTTTAGTCAGCTGGTTTCAAAAACAAACCTCATGACTTCCAGATTCGCCAGTGCTTGCCACCAGATCACCCCTGAAAAAAGCCACAGTAAACAGCACAAGCCTCAAAGTATTCAGATCCAAGGGCACAGACACACATTACCTCTTGCTGTCAGCTAGAGAAGCCACTGCTCCTCCTTACTCATTCCATTCTGAGATATTCCAGCTGAACTGTCTGTCTCGTTGCTCCCTGGCTGAAGCTCGCAGTCTCAAACTTTATTAATAACTGCAGGTAGGCAGAAATGTGGGTGGACAGCAATTACATAACCAATATCTCACTGCAACTGTAACAGGGCAACAAACGAGCTACACAAACAGCTAATCTAAAATAAAAATCTAAGTAGTAAGCGTCAAGGAGAGAAAGGAATGGGAAAGTGGGTGCCATTCTGGAGACTGCAACACTTCAGCTAAACAGGCCCAGGTGAAAGAACAGGCATCTTTGAGTCTTCACCCACTGAAGCAAAAATTTTTTTTTTTATATACGCCTTTTAGCGACCTCCAGTATCAAAAGCATCAGAGCAGCAATAAAATTGACACCTGCTAATGAGAAACCATATTAAGGATCAAAATCAGGCCAATATGATTCTCTTCCATGCAGGAACAATCTACAGTTACCCAACTACAACTACTGACGCTCAGTACGTGAAAAGCCAGTTTAGCAAAGATGGGGGAAGCTCCTGTTGCCACTGCACTGCCTTTATCATTTCTTAAACTGCAATAAGCAGGCATCGATCTTATTAAAACCCAGCACAATTCAATGAAAGAGAAAGCATAAAAACCTAACAAAAAATAAGAATATGTTGCTTGCCACCCACTCTCCAGTAAAAGCTGCTCTCCCAACTTGACTCAGCAGCTGTAATTCTGCTTTGATGTCAGTGACACAATAGTCACAACAACACTACTGTTGCAATGTAAAACAATGAGACTGAGAAGGGCAAAATTAAAGTCTGGATAGAGACATTGGTCAAAAATTGTCCAAAAAAGCTCTCCAACCTACAACCCAACTGTTAATAACCCCACCCCAGCCCCTGTTCCCCTACCAGCTTTTGTAAAATCTCTCTCTCTGTAAAGTAAAAAACAATCCAGGCATTGCTGAAGCCAGTTCTTTTTGAGTGCCTTCTGTGTTGCATGCTTTTTTTTTTTTTTTGGTCATGTACTCTGAAAATATTACTGATAGACTTACAAGCCAAGAATCAAGTATGGTCTGACCTTCTTCCCACCCTCCCCTCCTTTGCCTTATGGTAAAGGATTTGCATTACGCTATTCACTCTCCCAAGGATGTTTTCGTTTGATTTCAGTCTACCTAATAGATTAAAGAAATCCCTGAACTTCATATATCCAGAACTGCAGGTGCAATTGTAAGGAAATGCTAAAATACACTGCAAGAGCTGTTTTATGTGAATATAAATGCTACTGCATAGCACAGAAAAGAGGAGGCTTCTATTTCAAAAGGGAAACGCATAAATGTAAAACCCCATTTTACACAAAACTTCATAAGTATTCAGAAAAACACTTAAAATGTCCATTTGAAAACTTTGCCCCAGAACTTCCTCTTTCATGGGTGTTTGGGGTTTTTTCTTCCTTTTAATTTCTTTGATTTTGAGGTGTTTTTTCTTGTCACTTAGTAAATGCTGCCCCCATTTTAAAAACAGACGTCAAACAGCTTCACATTAATAACTGTTAGACCAGTCTCTAATAAAGCTTCAGCTATTCTACTTACCTTCAAAGCAATTTATTTTGGAAGACTGCACTTAAACATCAAAAAAACCCATAAAATAAATAAATCACAAAGTTATCCAAGAACAGTTAAAACAACTAAGGAATTTTTAAACAAAACTACTGATGGAGTTGCTCATCTGCCTGTTTTTTAATTTAGATGTTCATTTTAAACACAACGAAATCACAAGAAAGATTCTCTCCTTTTATGTTGTATACAAAACAATCTCCAGAGCACTACAATGTTATTTCAAACAGCAACGGAGCACCTAGTCTGCTGGCACATACATTTCATCATAGCATGAGTTCACAATGGCAAAGCAATGCTTTCACTCCCTGAGCCTTATTATAATTCTATACGCTTTTACACCGTCCTCTCGAAAGCTTTTGAGACAGAATTATTAAACCGCATCAGCTTTGACTATACAGCTCCTCTACTTCAAGCACCTGTTTGGCTGACCATGGATATCCTTTCTATGTGAGAAAAGAACTGCACAGCACCATCACTTTGACAGGAAAAAGGCCCATTGGAAAACAGCCGACAAAACATTGTTCTGCTTAGCACAGCACTGCAGTCCTAACCAACACTCCCAAAAAGCGGAGGGTGGCAGGCCGAGAAGTTGCTAACACAAGAAAATCCAGGTCTTCCCCATTTCTCTCTCAGATCACAGCTTAACCCTAGCTGCACCCATACTGTCTAGAAATAAAAAGAACTGTTAAAAGATGAGTTAAAACACCCAAGCTGTAAACAAAGACCAAATCACAGCCACTGCCTACAAGCATGATATTCCAGCCAAGATTTAAACACGGCAGCAACAGAATCTCATCTCTACTAAGATACCAGATGATAACTTGCATTGCTTACCACAGACTAATATGGTTTAACCATCTTATCCTTGGGAGGACAGAAACATCCCAAACAATGTTTTCATTCTACCACCAGTGAAGACAGACAATGAAACTTTACTTGATTGGCATTTTCAGTGCAGCTCCCACATGGCTTGGAGCAAGGCAAGTCAGAAATGCTTCTCAGAAAGTACTCTCCTGCCAGCTCTACATCTGACACGGCATTATCTCCACCTTGTAAACCTAGGCCTGTCAAAACCAAATCCCTTTCCTTCCCATGTTAGCTTCCAACAGGCTGCAAGTGCTGTTCCAGATCTGTTAAATGGTCAAGGAGTCCTGGAAACAAACGGCAAAGAGCGGGGAGAGCACAGAAGAGGGAAGCTCTCAAGGCAGCTTCTTTTAGTGTCAACACAGATTCGTCACATTTTTAGATGCAGTGTCATGAGCAGCTTATTGGGCATAACCAGGGAAATACAGATTTTTTTAAGTACCTCTTCATTAATGGAAGCCACCTCTAAAGTATTGGATAAATGTCAATGACACATTTAAATGCCATTAAGCAATTCTAATCATGAGGATGACTAGACTAACCATTTGGAGTGAAAAGAGTAGCTGAAATGGAGTAAGGAACAAGCTGTAACAACCAGAGGAATTGTACTTTTATATTAAGCCCACCCTAAAATTACCCATTTCAAAAATAATGCTGCACACATTTAGCCAATCTTCCTTGACAGTGCAAGTCACTGAAAGAGAGCCTAACACATCTTTTTGACTCATGATGCTTATAGCACTGAGCAATGTGCTACCTAAAGGAGATGAGAGAATGCTGTAAGCAGTCCATAACTCTTAAGTTTTCTTACCGCCCCTAGAACCAAGAGTTACAAACAAAGAAATAAGCAGCTAAATGCTACAACATGATAAATGAGAGAAAAATAGCTTACAGGAATGAAACTAAGCCAGATATCCTCCTTTGGCAAATCCTGTAGTAGATTCAGTGATAACAGCCGGAATATTAAGATAAAGAACATAAGTTTCACAGATGACTGCTCTGCTTGTTGCCATGACACAGGATGCAATATTGTTTTAATAATGTAACTTGGTCTACATTAAAGCTCTGGAGTCATCCAAGGTTAAGAGGCAGCTTATTGTACAAATGGCACTGAGCCTGGAGAGTTTCAGCCTCACTGGACTAAAAAAAAAAAAAAAAAAAAAAAAAATCCATGGTCTGAATAAAAAAAACTAAAAACTAGTCAACATGCCTGTCAAGATTTTCTCCACACCTCTGAGCAGAATTTTGTTGTAAAACCCAAACACTATTCAGCACTGACAAACCTCCTCATCACTGAAGTAGTTCTGAATTGCTACTCACACAGAGCTTAAAGTCTTTAAATATCAGTAGAAGAGGTCACAGAACTGTTGCTGAAAAGCGGGTTGATTCAGGTACTTCTGACTCAGAATGTAATTGAGCCTCATTTGCTTTAAATGCTACGGGCACCTGGTGATTCAATTTGTAACACTGCTAAAAGGCCAGTTCCAGAGGCTAGAAATAGCCCAGGGCAAGGTACTCCTCCTGAATGAGACTTTTCATCTAACCTTCAATTAGAAGAAAAAAAAAACCCCAAACTTAAATATTTTGCTGCTTTGGTGTTAGTCTCACTTACCTTCTAGATTTATAAAAATAGCATCTTTTTCTTTACAGCTTTACAAGATCATTAAAAACAGTACTCGTGGTTTTGGTGAGTGGAAACAAAAGGCTTGAGTCTCAGGGTTTCCATTAAACACCTACTCTTAACCAATAACAAATATCTCTGAGCTTAACCACAAAAATGAAAGCTGCTGCTTTTTTGGTTTTTTTGGTTTTTTTTTAAATATAGCACACAACGCAAAACAGTTTGTGTAAGAGAGAAAATACAACCCCCTAACATCCCACCGACCCTCCTATCAGTAATGGATAAAAGTTATATTTACAGGAGCCTGAATTTAAATGGGAAAAGAATTATCTAGCATCCTTTTAAAATGAGTTCTGGATTACAACTCTAGTTAGAAAATTTTGAAGTTACAAAACCTGAACATCATTCAGGTAAGAGGGCAAAACACTAAAATCCTAGAGAGCTACCTGTTCAAAATCCATCACCAAGTTGATGAATTTTGCTCTTCTGGACTTGTACAAACTGTTCTACTCCAGACACAATTATATCTTTTGGAAGAAAGTTCTCTTATTCATTGTTTATTTGCATGAAACTTGTTCTAAGTAGAGCACTCCATGAAGAACAATTTTCTTATTCTCAGTTTATAATATTAAAGTCTTAAAAGATGCGTTCGTTTCTGAAAACACATTACAACTCTATCGCAGCAGACTTAGCAACTGGAATGACGTTAAATAATAAAAATACATAAGACAATCTCTCAGACTATCGCCAGAGTTCTATTAGTAAAAGGATACAGCTCTCCAGAGCACACTGAACTTGCTTTGCCAAGGCAGGCCAGGCTAAATTCTTCAACTTGATTCACAGGAGATTAGACCCCAATAATGGAAATACCAAGGACTAGAAGATGCTCAGCAAAAAACCACCAGTAGCTATGCAGTCAAGTAACTTCATACTTCACTCGGATGTTTTAACTGCCTCCTCCTTGAAGTGGTTACAGCCCTCACGTGCCCCAAGGGCAGTATTACCCACTCCAGTACCCCGAGAGCAAACTTGAACTATTTCACAGTTACTGCACACAGGCACCACAACTACACAGAAAGTTACTTCTATTTTTAAACCTTCCTTATTTTAGAGACTTAAAATAGGACAGATGCACTCAGCTGCCACTCACGCCTCTCTTGCTGCAGACCAATCCAGCATAAATGATAAGCAAGCTGTGTACAGTCAATATTTGCATGATTTGATCATCTAAATCCCCTTCACTTTGTATTGTGTAAGCCCCTGATTACACAGCAGGTATCTAAATACCTAAAACGCATACTAAGGGAAAACTAGGCATGGAAACAGTCTTACCATCCATGCAGTCAAACATGCTTTACACATCTGTATTTTGCCACTTACTGTCTAATGAATAATGACAAAACCAGTAAGCTAAAACTGAACTGCAAACAATTCAGAAAAGAAAATTCTCTAAATCTGTAAGCCCAAGCCACCTGTATTAGCACAATAGCACTACTAAAGCCCTCATAACTGCACCAGGAATTACTTTCTTTAATATACAAAATGTAACAGGAACAAAGTGTTTAAATGTATTGATCAGCATGCTGAAGTCACTGGATTTTCCCAGGCTAGCTGTCAATTTTCATTCTGTGATGACAGCCTGTCACATTGACATGACCAATTTTGTTCCCACTTCTTAAAAGCTACACTAATTCATTAATGCAATTTCAGAACTTATCAGATGTGCTTGAAGGAACTTGCTGTCACTCACTTCCCCTTCCTGAAGGCTCCCAATAACTGTCACATGCACTAGCAAATGAACCTGTCTTAGGCCTTCTTCCTCCCCTGTCCTGGGGAAGGGGGTGGGGGAACGACAAAAATCATTTTTATTTGTCAGGTGAATTCATGTATTACTCTAAGGAAGTTTTGTGGAGACATTTCCCCCCCACTCCTCCTTCAGATTTTACATAAAAGAAAATATGCCTGTGATAATTTTAATACCTAGTGAGTAATATTGCCACCACACCCATTCTCACCAAGCAGTGCTTCATGCAATAGCCACACCATTACATCCTCAAATAGTGATGAATAATTCACCATACTGATACTAGGCATTTCTGTGGATGCCTTTCTTCCTGGTATGTCCTGAAATCACCTACATCATGCCCAGGCTTCAGCTTGACAAAGTTCAAGTTGTTCTGTTCTAAACTGGTCAAGTGAAGCTAAGAACCCATATAGAAGTGGCTGTGATCGTGCAATTCCTCCTCAGAAACACACCCAGAGACATCCCCACCCATTCCTTGTACGTGGTTTTGTTTGACTGAGAAGTTCTACTGAGAAAGTAGTGACCAGAAAAGCTAACTACAGATCTCTCTGCTCTCTGAAGCCACAGCAATCCTCAGACTTAGGAAAGTGGGGGAGGAACACTTCACTTCTATGAACTGCAGTGCTGAGACATTGACACATAATGTATAATAATCCAGATGATTCATTTCTCATACACCTGGTGCAGGAATACAAAGCTAAAATACAAGCCTGACAGTGACTTGCCAGTTTGTATCACCTTATTAGTTCTATTTTTATTACTTCCTATTCACAAATGCTACAGAAATGAGACAAGACATCACATATTAAGGAGAGAAAAAAAATTGCCAAAGCCTGGTTTCTCCTCCATTGGAGCATATTCTGCAAAAATTTCAGTGCTCGCTGAGAAGATAATCCTCTTAACTCTGGTAATAATTAACGAAAACAGATAAATTCAGTACAGGTCTAACATATGGAATTTATTTTGCTTTATAGTCACAAAGCTGTCAAGTCTCTGCTACCAGATCAATTGCTCCAAGCAAAAGACTGCCCCTCTCTACCAGAAGCCCTCAAAACTGGAGGCCAAAAGAGAAATGCCACTCTCAAAACCCAAGGAAGCCATCAAAGGCAACCAATCACAACACAGATCCTTAGCCTGGAAAGTACCAACTGGGCTGTGCCTTTTTACTTTCCCATGAAGCATTTAGGAAAGCTCTGACCACAGCCTTTCATTTTAGTATTTTAATAATAAAAGTAAGAAGTATCCTACGTGGTGATAAACCTTTAAATTCCACATCCTGAGCAACCAGTAAAACGCAAAGCAGCATCACTGAAGGGAAAAACGAAAAGTTACGTTTCACAATGCATTCCGAACAAGTCAGAACTAGGTTATTCCCGAAACCTCCAGTAACCTATTGGGATTAACAGACAGCCTCTTAATTCTTCAAAAAAAGCAGAGAATTGGATGATTTAGAGGGTTTCCAAACACACCGTCCTTACTTTGAGCACCTTTTTTGTGCACTACACCACGCTATCAATGCAAAACAAATTATTCATTAACAAATTATTTGTTAACAAAAATAGATCCTTAAACTTGACAAATGCAATAGATGATTCAGAAGAGGAAGACACAGGGAAATCAAGTAGTAAGCCATCTTCAGATTAGGAAAAGGCTCTGTATGAAGTACAACACAATACTTAACTGGCACAGAAAGATATCACAACAGCAATGCTTTCAGATAGCAGTCACAATGTGATTTAATACAAGACATAAATGTAAGAGACTAACAATGCTCACCAACATCAGCAAGTCCAGAAGACATCTCTGGTGGCTCACACCCTTTCTGTAGAATCCAACAACAGCTGGCAACAAAACAGTCACATTTAAAATAGTCTGGGCTATTCCAAGCAAGCAAAGTTGAACTGATTCTCAAGTTCCTGGATAACATTTTCTTTCCACATGTTGTATGAATCACCTACAAAGAAGCAAGACTGTCCATGCTTCCATCCTTAAAGTCTGTTTAAACAAGGAAGACTAAAAATAAAATTCACCATTTCAACCAATTCCTTTTTTTTGCAGCACTAACAAGACTTTCCTCTTAATTAATTCTACAGGAGGCCTTTTCACACAATTAGAGAGGAGAATGACTCATAAACAGGAAGGACAGCCTGAGCCGTAGCCTCTGGTTTAACTTACACAGTCCATTCCATCAAGGCAGTTTAGCCTAACTTATTTTTATCTTTCTTCTTCCAAATTTAGGGCAACAGCCAAAGTAGTCATGAGGGAGCACCCCATGAACAATGCTCCCTACCTTCTCAACAGTTCCAGAGGAAGCAGTGACATTTTTAATAGTCCCCAGCAAAGTCCAAGAACAGAGAGTCCCACAGTCGCTCCATTATCAGCCTGTTCTGCAAGTCTGAATTGTCAAAGCAACAAAATTTATAGGAAACATGCCAACCCTGTTACCTGCATTAGTTGGCTTAATTGCATACTGGTTCTCAAAAAAAGCTCAATTAAAACCAAAACAAAACAGAAAACGGCCTAGAAGGGAAGTAGCTCACATAAGAGGATGAAAGATCATTAAAGAGAACAAGAGGGAAGATGGAAGATTCCATTTATCCAGGAAAAAAAAATACTACAAGAAAAAGTGTGTTTTAGCAAGCAAAGAAATAGACTCCTTACAGAAAAATCATTTCAAGCCTGAAAAGATATATAGGAGAGTGGTATTCCCTTTGCAATTGCTCTAGTAATTTGTGAGACTTTGCCCTATTCTCATCTATTTTGAAACAAAAGTCTACATTCTCTTTACAAAGCAAGTAAGACTAAGGATTACTGTCCTTCTGGAGCTGCAAAAGAAGCAATGGCCATTTCTCAGCTTGCAGAAAGTTTAGAATTTTAATCCATACCCACACAATAATTAGGAACAACGCAGGTGACCAATGACAAGTTCAGTATCATAATAAGGACAAGGTGCTGCGCCTGGGTCGGGCGATCCCAAGCACAAATACAGGCTGGGCAAAGAATGGACTAACAGCAGCCCTAAGGAGACAGACTTGGGGTGCTGGTGGATGATGAGAAGCTCAGCACGAGCCAGCAACATGTGTTTGCAGCCCAGAAACCCAACCTTGCCCTGGGCTGCATCCAAAGCAGCGTGACCAGCAGGGTAAGGGACGGGATTTTGCCCTGCTACTCTGCCCTCGCAGGATCCCACCTGGAGTTCTGCATTTAGTTTTGGAGTCCTCAGCATAGGAAGGACTCCGATGTGTTAAAACTGAGTCCAGAGGAGGGCCAAGATGATCCATACATCCCAGCACCTCCCATACAAAGACAGACAAAGAAAGTCCAGTACCTAAGGGGGCTACATGGAAGCTGAGGAGGGTCTCTTGATCAGGGAGTGCAGGGATAGGATGAGAGGGAATGGTATGAAGCCGAAAGAGGGGAGATGGAGATAAGATTTTAAGAAGAAATGTTTTCCTTTGAGGGTGGTAAGGCCCTGGCACAGGTTGCCCAGGGAAGTCGTGGCCAGCCCATCCCTGAAGGTGTTCAACACTGGGCTGGATGGGGCTCTGAGCAACCTAATCCAGTGGGAGGTGTCCCCGCAGCGATTAGTCTGGGTGATCTTCTAAGGACCTTTCCTTTCCAACCCAAACTATTCTATGATTCTATGAACTTGATTAATTGGCTTTGCTCTTTACAACAGGGTACTTTGTCTATTTGGTACATTACATGCGAACACCTGAGCTCCTCAGACATGCCTAAACCCAGCTGCCCACATGCCATGTAAAAAATACATACTGCATTACTGGGAAGATTTTATCCTGTATATAGGGACGAGGCTGAGACTTGCTACACAGTGTGCATATGCTCCTACTCTTTCTTCCATACCCCATCTGAAGCAGGACAGCACTTCACTGTTTTGTATCTCCTCAAACCAATTAGAGCACTTCACTGCGGCACTCAGGCTTGATTTGTGTAAAATGAATTGAAATAGGAATTTTAAATTGTGAAATATCACAAACAGAGACGATTACTTCACTGGACTCATGATCATGAGCAGATTTTTCAAGGTTTCATTAGCACAATGTTCACTCACAAAGGCAGAGGAAAAACTTCTACTGAGCCTCCCAGAGAACAGCTTAAACTCAGGAACATGAGATTTAATTATCATTAGGCCTACATAACTGCCAGAATTATGAAGGGTTATAAAATTATGTTTATGCAGCATGCCACAATTTCAGAATGCCTTATAAACTAAACAAAACCTCTTTCTACTAGTTCCTTCAAATTTCATAGCCATTAATTTCTAGGTCTCTCCTTTGCTTCTTGCATCCTGACATCGAATAACTAAAAAAAAAATAAAGCGTACAAAACAATTTGCTGTACTCCAAGTTCCAGATTCATTAGACACAAACACTGGATAAGGAAGTCTTAACACTTTCATTTGTTTGCACAGTTCCCAATATCAAATAGCACCTGAAGAATTTCTGTTCTAAACCAATAACAGAAGAAAGAATGTGACTTAGGTAAGTCAACAGTAGGAGTCTTAACTCACTTTTGAAGGGCATTTATATTACACCGTCACTGTAGTAAAACATGGAAGAGTTATTCAAGTATGACTGCTAGAAAAGCAACGAGTGCTAAGTCAGTATGAATAATGTTTACTCTTAAAACAAAGCACACAGAAAGTTAAACTCTATTGAACACTGGGAGGGAATGCTCCACAGAAGCTGGTTTATTAGCAAGTAGGCAATTAAAACCATTCCCCTCAGCACAGATTTCAGGACTGAACTCACTCCTTTTGCCAAGGTAGCTCTTAAATTTGAGTTGGAACCAAAGCTGCCTGCCACAATTTATCAAAAATAATTAGCCTGCAGGTCCCTGAAGACCTTCCATACATAATAAAGGACAAGATTCCTGCTACTCCAGTAGCAATCTTCCTTCAAAACAGTAGGGAAGTTAAAAGTTGTCATTGAAAAACCTTCCAACACACTCGCTGTTTGAGCTAAAGTAATGGCTAAAATGACTTCAGGAGGAAGTTCTGAGAAGACCTTTAGAACCAGGCTACCAGCTATACTGCTCCACCAGCTCATCAACCAGATTTTTATTACAAACAATGCATTTAAAAACAACCATAGCCTAACCTTCAAAGCTCATCCTGACAGGGCCCTGCAAAATGACATTTGGAATGTCCAGATTTTATGTTAATATTAACAGCCTGCTTTTAAACAGTAGTTAACTAGATGATTTTAGAAACACTTATTAACCAGGAAAAGTAGAAAGATGAGACAAAGCAGACTTTCCTTGTTCATACAAAAAACAAACCATAAAAAATTAGGAACCATCTGCAAGATCTGGATTGTCCCAGACTAGCACATTCCAGTTACTCCAACTATTCCACGTGCTTTGTTTCTTCAGCACTCTTGTAAGGGAAGCTCAGTCCTACTACAGAAGTCTCAGATTAAGATATGATGCACCCCCCCAATTGCAAATGTTTGTGCGACTGAGAAACAATACTTCGTGAAGGATTAAAAAACATGATTTTGCAAGACTTTGTCCAGGAAATCAGTAGCCAGAAATCAGCAAGAAGAACATGTCACTTATGGCTACTTTAGTGATTTCAAGGTCAGAAAGAATAGACGAACAGTTGTCAATAAGCCCCTTAGTTCTTCTAATGCTGAACTCAAGGCTCACCCATCTGACACAAATACTCTCCTCCATCTTGTCTCATAATGCATAGCATCCTCTGCCACAATCTACGAAATGAAAGATCTGTTTCTTCTTTCAGCCACACTTGCACCACTTTTCAGTTTAACTGCACATCCTCTGCTTCTTATGTTGCAAAACAGGAAAAATTGAATTCTTTTGTCTGTCAAAGCAACTCTCTTTCCATAACTCCTCCCTCCACCCCTCAACCATCCCTCATATTAAGAGCACGGAGATAAATCTTCATATTCCCTGTTCTTTAACAGTGTAGCTAACAGCGATCACAAGAGGTGAAGGTCCAGAGTCAAGTGATAGAGACCTTCTGTACTATTCTACATGTGGTCCTTAAGCTTCCCCACATCCTTCCTAGTTTGGGTTTTGGTTTTTTTTTGCTTTGGGGAGAGAGGGAACCCAGCATGCTGAGAATCTTTCATGTAAAAGTCTGCAAAGAATGTCCTGCTCCTTTTTCTATGTGAATTCAACATTAAAGTCTTCACATTTTCCATATATCCATGGATGGTGCTCAGAAGGCTGTGCTAATCACACGAAGACATTTTTCATCCACATAATGCAGCAGCGTCTCCCTCACACCACATTCAAGCCGGAGCCAGAGTCAAGAGCTACCTTCTCAAAGGTAACAGTGATACCTACTCGTGGTCATTCTGCCAGTCTTACTGCAAACCACTGAAAGTCTGCTTGCATAAAATCTCCTCAATATGTTACTGAGGTGCGTAATAAGCCACCTCCATCTGCCTAAAGTTGCCCTAGACCACATGCTGCCACCTTCCTTCTCACTGAATGAGAAAGATCTGAAAGAGAGGACAGGGCGACAACCGTCACGCTTTCATGAAACATCCTTCTAGAATTCCGGCACAGAGCAGCGCACAACTGCTACTGCTTCCAACATCATGGATTTGCAAAAAAATGACTTAAAAATCTTGGTGTTTCTATCACAGAAGCCCCTTCCTTCTCCAGCTGGTAGCACTATGCATTGCCACCATGCGGTAACAGTAAAGCTATTTCCTCAAGCACTGTAAATAGAAAGTCTCTTTACATCAGAAAAATCTATTTACGGTAAGCTGACAGGGCTTCTGCACCTTCTAGCCCATTACGCATTTCCACAAAATCCCCCCCCCTCCCCAATCAGAAATCATTTAGCCCTTTGAAATCTAATAACATTTCAACTTTTACTGTACTGGTAACCAAGAAAATGAAACTGATGTAGAAGATAAACATCAAGAGACACTTCTTGAGAAAAACAAGTGGTCAAACAAAGTGGTAGGAACTGCACTTCATTCAGCACGCACTGTGGAATATTTCTGTACAGAAAGGAAAGCAAGAAACCACAAATATTTACTTACGTTGTGTTTCTCCGTTATCACAAGTCCATACACTTCAGACTGGATTACTGTAACATAGTTTACACTGAACCCTGAAAGTCACACACTGAAATTTCAGCTGACACAGGACATTTATATAACAATATTATACCTTTATTCCTGCATGATAACACATTACCAAGTGCAGTCCAAGGCATTAACTTTAAACTACAAATTTCCCTTATGGCTTATCTCTCAATGTACTTTGAGTGAAATTTTTCTTGGCGTAACAGCGAACATCACTTGGGATGCTCTAGCAAACCACCCCCCGATTTACTGGGTGAAGGAAGACCCATCACAAAACCACAGAGTTTCACTTGCAAAACGACTCCGTGAATTTGCCAGGGAAAAGAATTTTAAACAACAAGCAAGCTTTGCAAAACATTAAAAAGATTTGTAAAGGGTCATCTGCTTAAAAGGTACCTTTGGACCCTATAGTGATGGCTGCATCGCTGTTTTGAGATGCTTGGGATGTTTGTGAGTCTAAATACAGGCGAGTTCTCTCCTAGCTCAGCTTTACACTTCATACTGCTTTAAAGCTACAAATCCAGAAGTTCTTTGAAATGGATGAAACATTTTTTCCAGGTAGCCAGCATATAAACTATGATTTCTCAGGTGGAATTAAAACAAAAGGCAATTATCTTTCATATGATTATGTATTACAGAACAGAAAAGGCCAGTTCAAGTCTCACAAAACACCCTTTACAGCATTGGTTCGTTAGAAGAGCCAGACCCTCAATAAAACAGGGTATCAGTCTGCCATGGCCATCAGAGGTGACCCCCGCCCACATCACTCAAGACCTCTGAGCCACACTGAAAGATATTAAGTCAATATTTTAATCTACACACGCTTACTGAATCTCAGCTTCTGCAACGCTTAATTTAACAAGATTGGTAATGGTTTCCACCCAGACTCCTGGTGAATCACTGGCAACATAGCAGAAGTTTTTGAAAGCAATCCCGTTAGCTTCTCTTCATCTGCTTTGGCATGACCATTTTTATATAATGATACAGATGTCCTAAGAGGCCCATAAACTAAAACCTAGCATATAAATGTATGCAATTTCTGGATTAATATATTAATCTCTTCATTGGAATGTCAGTTTTTGAAATCGCTATCGGCATCTCATTATGCATTTCTAAAACATTTTGCTTTAAACTGAGCTAGTTTGGATACAAAGCTGACAAAACGAAAAATAACCACCAGAAAACATAGCAATAACTTCCCACTCATCTCCATTAAGGTTAAAGCTGCTCAACAGTGATCGACAAGCGCACCACTCCAGCCTCTGCTTGTCAAAACAGGCTGCGCCGATGATGGTACCTACATTTCTCAACTTCTCTGAAAGCAGCCTGTCAAGCTGTCTGCTTTGACAGAATCTTTTCTAGGACAGGAATGTAAATAAGCTATTGTGGAGAAAAGAAACAGTGCCTAACTGATAACATGTGCTTCTATTTATGTTCAAGGAAGCGATAATTTCAAATCAATGCTGAGAAAGCCGTGGCGCAAGCGGTGAAGCTGTCAGGAAGGTACACGCTCTGAGGAGCACTGGGGTATTTATACCACTACGAAGCCTGGTATTAGTTTCATTGACTTCAAATGCAGAAATACACACATTTAGAGGTGATAAAAACTAACGTTCTGCACATCCTCATAAGGCTGCAGGAGGTAAAAGACGTACGTTTAGGAAGACATTCATTCCTGCTTCATAGTACTGCCATGTTATCCAACAGCTCTATAGTGATGTCACATGAACAGATTACAAATGTTGAATTTAACAACTGCATTTCTCTTCCAAGCTGTGTTATTAGAAGACAGTGTTATTAAACCGGTTACAATGATTAAAGCAGCTCTGCAACGGCCCAGGTTACCTGGGACCTCTTAATCATTTTTGCAATATTTTTCTTTTTACTTCAGTCATTTTTAACATCCTAAAAGCACACAGAAACCAGCAGCTACCATTGGAGGGACAAAAGGTTTTTCATTCACACTTGACTGTGATTAAAAAGAGAGTTACTCTCACTAAAAACCCATACATGCATGTAGAAAAAATTAAATAGTCCCACTTCCTTGGTGGGGGAAAACAAACACATCAGTTCCTCATCTTAAAATGGCACAGGAAGCTCACGATGGCTTTTGAGGACAACAACTCCCACCAGAGCACTCCCCCGCTCCCAAAAGAGGTGTCCAAGGCTGGATGGCATCCAACAACCTAAGCCAGTGGGAGGTGTCCTCTCCCATGACAGGAACTGGATAGGCTTTAAGGTCCCTTCCAACTCAAACCATTCCCCGATTCTATGAAATGCAGCTCTACCATCACCATGCTCCGTGCGAGAAGTCTCACCCAGCTGTTCCAAACCAAGGGCAGAGTGGAAAGCCAGCAGAAGCTGGTGCTCTGCCCTGTTCTGGGGCCACCCCGCTGTCCCCCCGGTGCCACAGACAAAGGGGGGGACCCTCACCCATGGAGAGAACAGGAGGGCTCTGACCTTATTCCTCCCTCCCTCCGTTTCCCTGTGCTGTGTGCCACAAAGGCAGGGAGTTGTCCCTTCTTCCCAAGCAGGCAGAGCCCCTGGAAAGGGTGACAAGGGAGTAGGGCAGTTTTTCCTTCTTCCCAGGTACACAGGGCCCTGGGAAGGGTGGAGTTTTCCCTTCCTCCCAAGCAAGAACGAGGAGATAGTTTTCCCTTCTTCCCAGGTCCCTGGAAAGTAGGTTGAAAGGGGCAAGTTTCCCCTTCTTCCCAGGCATGAAAAAGCCCCTGCGAAAAGGGAAGTTCCACTTGCTTCCCAAGCGAGAAGGAGAAAACAGTTTTCCCTTTTTTCCCAGACACCTTGGGGGGGGACGGGGACGGGGACATTTTTCCTTCTTTCCAGGCAGAGCTCCTGGTAATGGTGGGAAAGGGGGGGACAGGAAGGATTTTTTCCTTCTTTCCAGGCAAAGCCCCTGGAAAGAGAGGAGTTTTCCCTTCTTTCTAAGCAGAACGAAGGGAATAGTTTTCCCTTCTTTCCAGGCCCTTAGAAAGCAGCGGAGAGGCGGAATTAGTCGTTCTTCCCAGACCCCTGGATAAAGATGGAGGGGGGGAAACGGGACGAGACATTTTCTTCCTTCCCAAGCCCCCTGGAAAGAGGAGAAGGGGAGAATTTTTCGTTCTTCCCGCACCTCAGGAAAGGGAAGAAAAGGGGAATTTTTTTTCTTCTTCACAGGACCTTGGAGAAAGGAAGAGGACGGGAATTTGTCCTTCTTCCCAGGCGCCTGGAAAGAATCATAGAATCACCAGGTTGGAAGAGAACCACCGGATCATCGAGTCCAACCATTCCCACCGATCTCGGAAAGAGAAGGAGGGTGGGAATTTGTCCTTCTTCCCAGGCGCCTGGAGAGAGAAGGAGGAAAGTATTTTCCTTCTTCCCAAGCCCATGGAAAGGGGTGAAAGGGGGTGATTTTTCCTTCTTTCCCGGCAGAGCCGCAAAGCCCGCCTCCCCTCGGCTCGGTCTCGGCCCCGAGAGGCACCCCGGAGCCCAGCGAGCCCCGCGGGCAGCGCCGAGACCGCCCGGGGAAGGGCGAGGGAGCGGCGCCTCCATTGTTCCCCCGCGCACTCACCCTCCGGGCTCCCCGCGGGGCGGCGACGGCCGCCGAGCTCCCTCAGCTGTGGCGGGCGGGGGTGGCCACAAGGGTTCGGTGCTCCTGGTACCGGTGCTGCTGATGCTGCTGCTCCTGCTCTTCCTCCTCCTCCTCTCGCAGCCGCAGGCCCCGGGGCCGCCTCGCAGCCCACCGCTCCCCGGCCGCGGCCGCCATCTTCTGAGCGCTGCGCTGCGCGCGACGCGGCGCCGCCAGCCCGCCCCTTCCTGCGCCCGCCCGCGCCGCCGCCCCGCCCTTCCCGCGCCCGCCCGCCCGCCTTTTCCATCTCCCGCCCAGTGTTTTCCGTGCCCGCCCGCAGCGGTCGGGCGGCTGCCATACAAACTAACCCCCCAAAAGCGGAATATTTTGATTTAAACTGTAGCAAATTTCACCCAAATCTCTCAGTTTTTTTGAAAGCCAGACAGAAAGCCCCTTGGGAGCATCTTTTTTTTTTATAGCACGTTGGCAGAAAAAGTTGTAACTCTCACTAAAAGTGGAATGTTTAGATTGAAGCTGAAGCAGAGTTCATCTATGTGAGAACTAATTGATAAGTTTTGCTGCAGCTGGTTTATATGTTTAATTACCTTGTCATATAAATCTGTCCTGTATCAAGAGATAATATGCAGACAATCTCCAGAAGTGGGTAAATAACCTGAAAGAATAAACGCTCTCTTAGAGTTGCAAGAATTTATTGATACGCTTAGTTGTCTAGCAAGATGTAGTTGTCTTAGGTCAAGAGATAAACTGAAGGAAATCTCCAGACATGGTTGGATAATCCAAAAAATAATGAGCATTCTTTGAAGATTTATATGGTTCTTTGTCTAAAACTAGTATATATACCCACTGCTTTGGTAAGATGTTATGACTTTTTTTTTTTTTAGAAGGGCATCCAATTCATAAAAATATTATCTTTGCTTCGGAGACTTTGTCCTTTTCAATATTTTCCCAGTGAATGAGTGTTTTTCACATCTATAACTCTCCTTTTGAAAGTTAGGAATTCCCTCTATTTTTTTTGAAAGTTAGGCAGAAAATTCCTCTGCTGGCTTCGTTTCAGAAGATTCCTCTGATGGCTTTGATTCTCCAGCATTATTTTATAGCATGTTTTTTCTTAATAGCGTATATTTTTATAGCACGTTAATACAAGAAGTAGTCACTATCACAAAAATTGGAATGTTTTGATTTAAACTGAAGTAAACTTCACGCACGTCGCTGTGTTTCTTGAAAGCTAGACAGAAAACCCCTCTGGTAGCATCTTTTTTTTTATAGCACATTAACAGAAAAAGCAGTAACTATCACGAAAAGTGGGATATTTTGGTTTAATCCAAACCAGAATTCATCTATGACTCTATTTTTTGGAAGTCAGATAGAAAATTCCTCTATTTTAATGAAAGTTAGGCAGAAAATCCCTCTGATAGCTTTTCTTTTATAGCATGAGGGGTTTTTATAGCATGGGGGGTTTTTTATAGCATGTTATTTTAAAGCACAATAATACAAGAAGTAGTTGCTACCACAAAATTGGAATGTTTTGATTTAAGCTGAAGTAAACTTCATCCAAGTTGCTTTATTTTTTGAAAGTCAGGCAGATAATCCCTCTGGTAACACTTTTTTTATACCACATAGATAGAAGAAGTAATTACTATTACAAAAAGTGGAATATTTTGATTTAAGCTGAAGTAGAGTTCATCTATAACTCTATTTTTTGAAAATTAGATAAAAAATCCCTCTATTTTATGAAAGTTAGGCAGAAAATCTCTCTGATAGCATTTTTATAGCATTTTGACAGAAAAAGTTGTAACTATCAGAAAAAGTGGAATACTTTGATTTACAGTGAAGTAAACTTCATCCAGTTCACTGTACTTTTTTGAAAGCTACGCAGAACATGCCTCTGATAGCATTTTTTTGTAGTATGTTGACACAAAAAGTAGAGTTACCCTTGTTAAAAATTATAAATAAAGTGTAAATTGGGAAGTTTAACGTGGAAGCGTGAATCTGAGCATTACAGCTGTTTTATTGTTATTTCAAAGAGATTAAGAGGAAAGATTTAAAAGTCTACGAACAGAAACCAACCAGTCAGTGATTGTAAGCCCTGGAGTCCTTAGTGCCATCCTTAGACAATTAAATGTCTGAATGAATAATTTAATAAAGAATATTGTTGTTAGCCAGATTCGGAAGTTGGAGATGATTGCAGATTAGTACATTATGATATTTTAATCATTGCATTGGCATTGTAATACTTTCTAAAACACACCAATGACACATTAACACCACTTGTTCTTAATGACTGTATAGATTATAAAAAATTCTTTGTCCTGAAGCACAGTCTTTTGTGTAACCGAGTGGCAAATGGCAGCATAATTTGTTTAAAAAAAGCACAAAAAAAATCTGAATCATTATAGTCTCATCTAATTAGTCCTCCTTCTTGGAGATGAACTATTAAGCAGCATCTTTGCACATGATTCTAGAACAATTTAAATATAATCTTCATCATAGAATCATAGATTCATAGAATCAGGGAATAGTTTGAGTTGGAAGGGACCTTAAAGCCCATCTAGTCCCACCCCCTGCCATGGGCAGGGACACCTCCCACTGGATCAGGGTGTTCCAAGCCCCATCCAACCTGGCCTTGAACACCTCCAGGGATGGGGCAGCCACAGCTTCCCTGGGCAGCCTGGGCCAGGGCCTCACCACTCTCATCGTGAAGAAATTCCTCCTTCTGTCTAGTCTAAATGTGCCTCTCTCCAGTTTATACCCATTGCCCTTTGTCCTATCACTCCAAGCCTCTGTAAACAGTCCCTCCCCAGCTTTCTTGTAGCCCCTTCAGGTGCTAGAAGGTCGCTCTAAGGTCTCCTCGAAGCCTTCCCTTCTCCAGGCTGAACAACCCCAACTCTCTCAGCCTGTCCTCGTACTGGAGGTGCTCCAGCCCTCTGATCATCTTTGTAGCCTCCTCTGGATCCATTCCAACAGCTCCATCTCTTTCTTATGTTGAGGATTCCAGAAGTGGACACAGGTCTCCAGATGAGGTCTCCCAAGAGAGGAACAGAGGAGCAGAATCCCCTCCCTCGCCCTGCTGGCCATGCTGCTTCTGATGCAGCCCAGGACACGTTTGGCCTTCTGGGCTGTGACCGCACATTGCCAGCTCATGTCAAGCTTCTCATCAATCGGCACCCCAGGTCCTTCTCCGCAGGGCTGCTCTCAATCACATCATCCCCTATCCTGTACTGAACCTGGGGACTGCCCCAGCCCAAGTGTAGGACCTTGTACTTGGCCTATTCCTTTAATTTAAAACTGTACCTAACCGCATTTTCAATCAGCAATTGCCACCTTTTGCAGCCTCCTCTCATAAATGTGAACCTTACTGAAGTCACCTGTTACCCTATTCCAGTGCAGAAGATGGCACTAAGAACTAAAATGTTCTCCGAGACCTTTGTTTAAGGTCACAAAACCCAGAAATGGTCGGGGTCCAAGGACATCCTCTTCCTTCATGGTTGGCAGCAGGTGACTGCACACCGTACTGCGCTTTTCTGGTGTTCTGCTCATTCTGGTTTTTAAGGTGGAGACTTCTACCACTTCCTATACTTGGTTCCTGTATACAGTTCCTATATTGCTGAAGGGTTTTCATTTTCAGGTGGATTATGCTTTCCCTCAGCATTTAATTTTGTTACCGCTTAGTAAATTCTTTTACCAGTATTTACTTGCTAACAACAACTTGCAGTATTACAACAGAGTTTACAGCTGCCGTTTAAAATAGTGGGGTCTGAAATGACCTATAGTTCTTACTAATTAACATTGCAAGGAGATAAGCACTCTAAATTTCTACCCTCTTTTTAGACCTTCATCAGAATAACACATTTCTAGTGATTATTCCTCATTCTGGGTCTTTAAAGTTCAGAAATTTGCAGATGAACTTGATCTCACTTTGAGAACTGATCCCACTGGACACCTAGATTATTTTTAATTTCTACTGTCTCAAGTTACCCAGCATTTCTTCCTGCATGACATACTGCTTTAGCACATGAAACACAAAACACTATTTGCTTTCAGGATTACTGTTTTCAAATCTCATTTCGGCTTATTATTAAGTCTGCTGTAATTTATTTCCAGTTATTCATGTTTTTCTTTCTTTTACGACCTTAAGAACCCACAGGAATTAGTTTTGATCCTACAACATATCATCTTAATTTTCCATTCCTTCTTTTTCTTGTTTTCCTTGCAAAAGGGCAAGGAAAGGTGTAGGCATGGTTGTAGGATTTTACATTTGTGGCCACCCTAGTAAGGTTCTTCAGATTTTAAATTAGAAATTAATGCCTGTGTTAGGCTGCATGACTGGGAGAAATAGGTAAAATATCAGTGTAACTGTGAAGTGGTCTCATTTGATGATTCAATTTTTGTAGTACTCTTTCCATACAAAATTGATATAAAAATGTAGTGACAGAATGGCCATCTTCATAAAAAGAAAGATTTTCTTTTGAATGTGTTGGCAGTGTTTCACTTTGCTATTTTAGTTACCTACATGACCTGTAAAGATGATAATAATGGAAAATGACTCATTTTGAAACCTGTCATATCAGAATGAAAGGCAAGAATTAAATATTTTTCAAACTGGCTGCAAACATTTTTAAAAATGTCCTTTTTATTTGACACAGCCAATATTCTTGCATGTATTGTATATACATATGTATGTATATGTACATTTACATATCATATGACCTAAAAGATAACAAAAAAGAAAATCTTGAGCACTTTTTTGTGCTTGATCATCATGTTAACAAAACATAAAGTTTCTGTCCTTTTATAAAATTCCACCGACAAAAGCAGAGACTGGTGCACATCTGCCTAAGGTAATCATTACAAATGACCCCAATACTCAGAATCACAGAATAACCAGGTTGGAAGAGACCCACTGGATCATCGAGTCCAGCCATTCCCACCAATCCCTAAACATGCCCCTAAGCACCTCATCTACCCTCACCTTAAAAACCTCCAGGGATGGTGACTCAACCACCTCCCTTGGCAGACTGTTCCAATCCCTAACCACCCTCTCTGTGAAGAATTTTTTCCTAATCTCAAGTCTAAATCTCCCCTGGCGGAGCTTGAGGCCATTCCCTCTTGTCCTGTCCCCTGTCACTTGGGAGAAGAGCCCAGCTCCCTCCTCTCCACAACCTCCCTTCAGGTAGTTGTAGAGAGCAATGAGGTCTCCTCTCAGCCTCCTCTTCTCCAGGCTGAACACCCCCAGCTCTCTCAGCCGCTCCTCATAAGGCCTGTTCTCCAGCCCCTTCACCAGTTTCGTTGCTCTTCTCTGGACTCGCTCCAGAGCCTCAACATCCTTCTTGTGGTGAGGGGCCCAGAAATGAACACAGGATTCGAGGTGCGGTCTCACCAGTGCCGAGTACAGGGGGAGAATAACCTCCCTGGACCTGCTGGTCACGCTGTTCCTGATACAAGCCAAGATGCCATTGGCCTTCATGGCCACCTGGGCCACTGCTGGCTCATGTTCAGTCGGCTGTCAACCAACACCCCCAGGTCCTTCTCCTCTTGGCAGCTTTCCAGCCAGGCTTCTCCTAGTTTGTACCTCTGCTTAGGGTTGTTGTGCCCCAAGTGCAGGACCCGGCATTTGGCCTTGTTAAACCTCCTGCCGTTGGTCTCAGCCCAGCAGTCCAGCCTGTTCAGGTCCCTTTGGAGCCTCCCGACCCTCCAGCAGATCCACACTTCCAAAGAGTATCCTGAATATCATCCAAGCCCATGTAATTCAGATGCAACTTCTAGAACTAGTTATATGTTCTTATTTTAATATTATAAGAGGCTGAATGGTAACAAAATAAAGCCTTCCTCTGTGGAAGGACATGCTCAGTATCTTGACTGTAACGTGTAAGGTTTAGATTTCCTTTATACAAGAGAATCCTGAATGATGTAAAGGAATGTGAAGTGCCTAAGGGTATAAATTAGTATTCTTTCACGAATCCTCTCTCAACCATTCAATTTGCACAAGCAAGTAATACTGTATAGCCCACCGAACACTTTGTTTAAAAGTTTTTTTTTGTTTAAAAGGTTTTTTGCATTCTTTGAAGCTTTGCATTTGACGAATATCAATACAGTTATTAACATTGGTGTTTCCAGGCTACTTGGAATGCGAACAATCTATGTAGATGCACCCTATTGCTGCAGTTGCTGTGACAAAAGAAGAAATTATAATGAAGGTAAGAAACTTCCCTTTGATGATTTCTCATGAGAAGTTTCACTTAACTGTCCCATCCCGTTATCCTCCTTGTCCCACTCTCATTTAGGGATACGGTACGCTGATGGACATGCCACAGATTTTCATGGTACTCCGCGCTGCCTTTTTGCTTTAATCCCAGAGCTTCCAGTGTCACTCAGCAACATCAGAAGCATCATAAAGTACAAGAATTCAGGGTTTAACAAGAACGCAGACCGCATCCTTGGTGGCTGAGGATATCAGAGATTTAATAGTCACTGGGCAGAGCAAGTTAAAGTCGCCACCACATGCTTGTGCTGGTGCCCTCTGCTGAAAGAGCCAACGGCTTGGCTTCTGAATCCCCGCCCTGGGAGGGTCAAGAGCCTCTGCCAAATGCCAGATGCCGCCACCTCTTTATCTTGTACTTTACTTCCTTGATTTATTTCCTTTTCTATTTTGTCTCAACAAAAAGCAGAACTGTGACCTTTTGCTTCCCTTCCTTCCTCCAGGGGTACTTATGTTGAAATTGTTTGTCTTCCTTCATGACATTGTCACATCATATTTTACAGCAGCCTTTTATTGAGCTTAGGAATAGCGTATGAGTTGAAATGATGAAGAACTAAGAAAACTACATTTCGTACGAATTCCGGCTTGGGTGTGTGTATAAAATAGAGAACCACCTAAATGAGCAATGTAATTTTTTCCCTTTTGGGCAGATTTCCTCAAAACAAGAGGAGGCATGAAAGGCAGGGAGGGCTACACAGTCCGCACAGGTTTTCTATGTCAAGTCAGTTCCTTTGCTGCGTGTGAAAGCACAGCCTTACTCTCACTTTTCAGGGGAAACTAAACTGTAGAGGTGAAACAGCTTCTTAGGTTCACATCAAAAGCAGTGGCAAGATGAGGAATAAACCCCGTGGTCTGGTCTTCTGTCCCAACCGCTACACTTTATGTATCTTCCACGCCTGTGCAAGTTACAGGAGTTGCATTATGACTAACCTATCATCTGAGTAATTTTTCCAATCAAATTTCTGAGGTAGAGCACTCGTACTACAAATAACAATTAGGACTGTTACACATCTCTGTAGTCACATTTCTGCAGGAAAGCAGGCTGACAAATTCCTGGAGCTACTCTTGCTTAATATCCCCCATACAGACTCAAAAGTTTTGCACCGGTTTGGTTTCCAAACACCTGATTCAAGACTTGTCCAGCGCATCTTCCCACAAATGGGACTATCAGCTTCCACAGGAAAATAAGAGTAAAGGACCAAGTAAGCCTTACCTAATCCCAACCTATGAAAAAAAGATTAAGTAAGTTTAGGTGGTTTTATATCAGCATGAGGTGCTGAGAGGCATGTTTTAGTGATTGATAGGAATGGTTGGACTCGATGATCCTGTGGGTCTTTTCCAACCTAGTGATTCTGTGTTTCTGTGCAATCTGTGAATCTCAAGCAGCTGATGCTTACTCAGATCTCAGTTCTGGCAGTTTTCAAAAAGTATATTGTTCAGACAATTGCAGAGGGACATTTTTTTATGTGTCATCCCTCAGTGTTTTTTTGAGAAGAGAGTTATAAATAAAAATCAACTGTATAACATGTAGCTGCAGTACATGCTTGATAACCAATTTACAGAAAGATCGTTTTCAGTGGAAACATGTCAAATTTGTTTAGGTAGGCTGAGGTTATTTTTCAGAGATCACTCCTATATGGCAATTTCCTTTATTCTTTTACCAGGTTCTGCATATTGCGTCTACTTTGTCAGGCAAATTCTCACACATGCAAACCCCTATGTTTTTGCTAACAATTTCCTCCTCCATTTTTACATTTTTTTCAACACGCTGGTCTCGGTTTCCTGTATCTCAGCACTATGCTGGTAAAAAGCTGGTACTCAATATTCCAGCAATTCAGTTTCAGCAGGAAATGCAGAATTATAAAGGTAATTTTTTTTTAATTGTGAATTATAAAGGTAAATTTGTTCCTGTTGTGTATATGTTCATCCATTTTTGGTAACTGTCATCAAGTACTATATCATTAAATCTAACCTTTAAAGATCTATTTTTTTAATTGAATGTTCCAACTATTAAATTTATTTTTAACTTAGTTAAAATAACACAGCTCTGTAAAAAGATGATCTCTTGGGTGGAAGTTCTTGTGATCTGTCATGCCATGTGATGCTGCCTACTTTTCTTTGATTCCAGCAGGTGAAGGAGGTGGCATTTACAGATGAAGAAAAAGAAGTTCACTAAAGGGAAACAGTAAGTTGAATGAAAATAATAGTGGGATTAGCTCTTGTTACCAGATAGGAAGAGAAAGTATTTGTGGTTTGGCAAGTTAACTATGTTTGATATTACTTTGGTTCATAAACTCCTGATATAATTGCTAAAGAAACAACAAGGAGAGGATCAGAAAGTGCTGTGAACCCAGGTAGAGCTTACTTAGCGTGTATTTTTTAACACATTCAGTTAATTTGATTTTAGCAGGTGTGACATCAGTTTCTGAGAGATGGATGATTGTTTATTACATACTTGTTAAGGCACATGGAAGGCTATGGTATGAGCAAAAGTCAATCTTGTTAACAGAACTAAGGCATTCTGAGAAGCACACTTTCTGTTCTCTTAGGGAAGTTTCTCACCCTCATACATAAGGCCGCAGGATCTCCAATCTGTTTGTCTCCAATGTTCTTGGTGTTCTGGGAGCTCTGCTAGGCAGAAACATGCAACCTGTGTGTGAAAACAGCAGCTGGAAAGGAAGTTGTCCATCTTCCTCAGTCTTTACAAATCAACTGCATGTAGTTGAGCTTCAGTTCAGCGATGTGATACCAGAGGGTTGTTTGTGTTGCAGTTCACCACAGTCTGTCCCAGACAGCAGCTTTTCTTATCAGTGATTCCAGTAACACACAGTGCTTTGCCAAAAAATAGGAGCAACAAAAGGAGTGTCCTCTACTTTCGTACACAAAAACCACCTTCTCCTTAGATTTCCTTCCTCAGGAAGCACATATGCATATATTCACTTAATTGTATATGTTAAACAGGCAAGATAAAGCTGTTTCTACCCTACAGAAGTGAGTCAAACATTGAAAACCAGTTAAAAGCAAACATGTTCATTTACTGATGTCTCAGATGTAACAGCTATGACTCAAAAACGTCAGGAGGCAGAGAACGAAAACAACTGGCTCTGTCTTGCTCTTCTCAAGCTCATGGATCTAAAGGAGACTCCTGGGAATGTAATACTAAAATTTAAAAAAATCTGACCCTCAGTTCATGTTAGCTGCTAAAAGAACAAAAAAGGGGAGATACAAAGCACATCACAGAATCATTTAGGCTGGAAAAAAACTTCAAATCACTGAATCTGCCTAATCACACTATTGGGCTGTGTGACATTTCCAGCTGGGAGATCCTCATCAGTTTTGCTAGAACAGATTTCTCCTGCTCTTCTCAGGCGCTCGTGCCTGCACAGTATTTGTTTCTGGGCCTCCACGTACTCTGCCTCCCTTTGCACCAAGGATTTCATGGGGAAGGCCAGTCTGCTGGTGGAGTTGGGGTTACTAAGCACACTGTTGTCGGCCTCTACGAGATCCAGATCTGTGGGAGAAGACCTGAAGGAAGGCTGTTGTCCTGAACCATGATCAGCATTTCAGGAGGAAATTTTGGCTTTCGGCTTTGCTTCTGTGTGATCTTCAGCTTTTTATCCATCCATCTCCCAACAGTATCCTTCCAGCTGTTGACAACCTGCTCTGGAAAAGTGCACCGTGGCTTCGCGGAAGGAGATTCAGCCCTTCAGCAGCGACGAGGGTCACCCACCTGAAGCTGAGGCGCTGCCTTCTTGAAGCCAGGGGCAGCAGGAGGTGACAGTGGTATCTGTGCTGGGACTGCAGCTCTGTCCTGGCTGGGCATGGGAAAATGTCCTGGCGGGCAATAAATCCCCTGGGGGTGGATTTACCCTCAGGGGACAATAGTGGTGCTGGGGCAGTTCTGGCTGGACTCTGTGGGGCCGGTGTGCACGTGGATCCCTGCCTATGGTACCAGTGCCAGGATGCTCTTGGAAGCAAATGTGTGTGCAGGAAGGACGGCGGATCTTGCAGCTGAAGGCCAGCATGACTGCTCCACGAAAAACTGGGTTTGGAAGCAGCGCAAGGTCTGATGTGGCGTTAATCACATAATAAGATAGATATCTGACTGTTCCTGCTGACTCTTGGAAAAGGAATCAAGTGACCAAAGACTCCCAGGGAATGTGGTGAGCAGGTATGGAAAACCTTCCTGTTTTACCAAAGCAATACCCGATACCCATAGTAAAAATGCATCATCATCTGGGGTATTTTGGGATGGCTGCAGTAGTGCAGACACTGCTGAAGAATTGGCTTGCACCAGGAATTCATGCCACAGCCAAGCATATAACTGCCTTGCACACGCTACTTTGAGCCTTAACGAATCTTGACCTCAACAAACAACAAACATGCATTTGTATGAAATACTGTTGGAAAGATAGGTGCAAATCCCTGGAACTGATGCATCCTCCCATGTAGGTTTATTAGCGGGAGATAAGAATAACCCAGTATATTTTTCAGCTTTAGGGATTAATAAAATGCAATTGGGCTCAGGGAGAGCTTAGACAACCAGTACCCCTAGAAGGGGCTCTGAACCCCTTTAATCTAGGGAATTATTTTTGGATAAAAAAGTACACAAAAGATAGATTACCTCCTTGGTGAGAGAGACTATTTTTGGGATTGCTGACCTTTACCAGCAGTAAAGGTGGAAAGAAAATCAAGTTGGATCCACCACTTCCACCTGAAAGCTGCAAATGGTCCTTGTAATTCTGTGTGATTACTGAGCTGCAGCACATCATAGTAAGTGAAGCTTCTCAAGGTTTTGGAAGTTCTCTGTCATAAGAACCTACTGTTTCATCAGACTAGAACTGCTTGGTTGCTGCTTATTTTTCAGCTTTCCTCTGATGGCTGAAAGAGATCTGTGCTCTGTTACCTCGAATCCCACAGCCATTGCTGCTGTTTAGGTATCAGATAATACCAGCCACCAAGTGATGGACAATTTCTGCTGTCTTTCCTCGTCTTTCACACAACTTCCAGTTTCTTATGCTTGAGAATCTGCAGCTGAAGGGGTTGCTTAGAAGGTCAGGGACTCTGTCGTGGTCACTCTATTAACAGATACACACACTGTTGAATAGAGATGCTGACACTATGAAAGCTTTATTCCCCTCTGCCTTTTGCCCTGTGCAGAGAGGGATTTCCTTTCTTAGTACTTACAGCTTTCCAGGCCTTTCCTAAGGAAGCCAACCAGTTGCAGCTTAGCACAAATGGACCTAGAGTTACAGAAGCTTGGCTGACGTTAGGGTTCAGCAGCACTGTTTTAAGTCAGCTTTTAGGCACATCTTGCATTTTTGAACACATTTGGCTTTGTGGACACTTGGCTTTAAAGGCAGAAGGGCATGGATGTAACAACAGAACAGTTCTAGATACCTAGATCAGAGAACACGTGCAATGCCCATTGTATTACCACGGGAATGGCTGTATGGTTATATACTTCTATGTGAATATGTATAGATAGATTTAGTGTATGTGTATGAGCATCAAAGCACTTGCTGATGGAATGGTAGCATTTCCTGTTATGCATTTTTGCACTTACCTAATTTTGTTTCTGACAGCTAAACCAAGATAACCATCTTCTAACTTAGCAGCATGAAATGTAAGTAGCAGGAAAGGAAATTAGCGTTGACCCTGTAATGCTTTATTTTTTGACAGAGAGCTCTGATCACCTGAGCCACCCAAGGAAATCGCAATTATAGTCTACATTAATTGGCTGATGCATAATTGGCTACACCATGTGAGCGAGCACCTTCATGTTGCGTACTGTGTACAGCCCATACAACACTTATACAAAGTACATAAGGAAAATTGATCCAGCTTCCCCATGCTGTGTTTGGTAATTTTGATATGGCGGTTTGGTAATTTTGATATGGCGGTTTGGTAATTTTGATATGGCTTTAAACTCTTGGTGCATTTTCAAAATGCCATGCACAAGAAAGAGAGAAGGAATAAAAGTCAGTGATAAGACCTCTGTAAAACATACATTGTCAAGTGAGTTTATGTTACATACACACTGAAGTGAGAGCTTATGTGAAGCAGTATTATCTCTACGTCTAGGTCTCTGCAGGTCTTCAGAACAGCAATATAATTCATACAGGCTTTTGCATAAAAATGACCTATTTTTTCTAGCCCCATTTCATAGAAAAATTTTACAACTGGCTCCTTCTCTTGGATTCCTTAATCAAATCTGATCTCAGTACTAATTAAATCATCAAGTCCACATTTCTCAGAGGTAACAGCTTTGTTGATACCTATCCTGTTCCACCCCAAAAAAGGAGAAGGGATGTTCCTTTCATTTTACTGACTATTTACTGAGCTGAGCCTCCTGATCTCTCAATGCCATTTGAAGCCTTACGCTCAATTCAGATGTTACAAGCCAGGGCCAAGAGGGCTACTAACAGCCCAGTTGCTCCTTCCCAGCTCACAGAGAAGACCAGCATGATGCCTTTCCGTGCTTGCAGTTCTATATCTACTCATTCAGCGTTACACAAGACGGCAAAATTATAAGTTTATTACGAGAAGGTTAAGAGTGAAAGGAAACCTTAGTCCTATCAGAAACCTGAGAGCTAGAAAAGCCGGAGCCTAGTGAGAGACGGGGACATTGTTTCCTATCGCAGAGGCACAGGACATGTTGACAAGTAGCCAAAGGATTTTATCTGCCTAACACCATCAACCTGTCTTGATCACAGCTCTGAAAAGTGTGGAGCTACAAAAGGGTTGCTGCTCTTTGTAAACGGTTAATCTCATCAAAAAGGATTTTGCACTTGTAATTGAAACTATATTAGAGAGTCACACATTTATCCTTCTGGATGTTGTTTTCAAATGCTTCTCAACTACAGAATTATTGTCTAATTCACAGAATCATGACAATGCACTTTATCATTCAAACTATCACATTCCCTTCTATTTCTTCTCTGGGTGCATATTTTAGGGAAGTTACACAAGTCTTCTTTTGTCAGTGATTTCTCCTAGTTCTTTATATTTCTGTTATTAGGATATCTCAGGTCTATAAGGTATCGGTGTTCTAAAGGGTAGCTGCAGTGCTAAATGAATCATGCAAAAGTAACAAGGAAATGAAGCCCTAAATTTGTAAATCTGCACCATACAAAAAGATCATGCCAAATCTCATTAAAATATAGTGCTAATATGCAAGAATAACAAATGGTTGTTTGATTGCTACAAAAGGAACATCTTGCTATATTTCAGTCGACACGATCTCACTTTTAATTAAAATCAGTTTGTATGGTTATGCTTTTATACACTATCTCATTAAAATGTCAAAATACTTCACAGCTGTTCATTAGAAATCCAGGACTAAATTCCATTCCGTCTCAGTTCTGAGTGACTGTGGGTAGTGTAGATCTGAATTTATCCTTTGTGAAGTAGAATAATACTGGTTTTTGAAGCATCTAAAGGTGAAAGAGTTTGAAAACTCAGTCTGTAGCTGTTGCAACACAAAGGCCACATTTTCATCTTAAGAATTCTAGAAATGACATTTCTGTTTTTTCCTGCTTAATACTGCTGAAAATATTACTTCAGTTGCAACCGCTGTCAGATTCTTATTGATTTGTTCTGTCAGAAATTACTTGTAAACTCATTTCTGTACTATTGAACCACCAAATATGGGAAACTAACAACCACATTATGAAATAGATTATCTATATTCTGTTCTTGATTATGTGAACAGTGTGTATATTTAGGGCTGTGTTACAGTTTAATTAGAGTATTTGAAATGTGCCAAACATCTTTAATGCATTAAACTTAACTCTTCTCAGTTCATTAATTCTTGTAAGTATTCAAAAAGTGAAATGCTTCCCTTGAAGTTCAAGTACTGATTAATTACCAGTTGAAAGGAATTTGACTCCTCTTTATCTCTGGCATATGATGTTTGGCACTAGCCCCGTGATTTTAACGGTATCAAACCTGCCTAGAGAAAAGTCACTACAGGAGCTATCCCTATGTATTTCCTTGCAGCACTATTACTTCTAAAGCTGTAAGAAGTTACTTGCTTTTCTAGGTTTGAAATCTCTCTCCAGCAGTGCAATCAATATATTAGGCTACAGCGTTAAAACACAGTGTACAGACCTGAGGCAAGGTCCCTGGGATAATGCTGGTGCCTAAGCTGTGGGAGAAAGAGACCACAGCAAGATCAGTTACAAACTCTGATTAAAGTTCCATTTCAAATTTGGAAATTCCGATTTAACAAGAACGATACAGCCACACAAAAAGTTGGTGGGACTGTTCTATCCATACAAGTTGCACAGCAGTATATGCTAAAATAGATGTGCAAATGTGTTTTCCCAGCATTCCTGCCCCCCAAGTTTGGTGGTATTGTTCTGAATTATATTCCTCCTGTTATTTACAGGAATAGCCTAAATTACCTCCTAGCTAGGAATTTTCCTTCACGCCTCTTTTCAGGCCTCCCCAGGGGTTCCCTGGTTTCCAATACAGATAGCTCTCTGGTGGTGGTAGAAGGACCTCAGGAGATGCCCCGTCAGAGCACAGCCTGGACGACCTCAGCTTTCCATTAGCTGTCAGGGAAGGTTAATTGGAATTCCTTTTATTGAGACAAATACTTACACGCGGGCTCTGTAGAGGTCAATTAATATACATGGACTTCATTGCTCCATTGAAGTGTGCAACTGGAATCTTTTATCGCCACCTGTCCAGTAATATTACGCTTCAGCTCCCCATAGTGGATAATGTGGGAGAGGCCTGGCATTGACTTTTTTTCCTGGGTGGATTTTAAAAGAAGTGCTTTTTCTTTTGGTTTTTCTCAATGTATGGATGCTCTACAGCTTCAGGATTTTTATTAGACCCAACAGGATATTAGGAAGGTGAGGATTTAAATATGGTAAAAAAGAAATTCTCGTTAAGCATTTTAGCTTGAGAGTTCATTTTGCAGCAAAAAATTACTGCTGTTATCAAACAGATGGGCCGGTGTGTGTGTTCACTTCTCTTGTGGTCATACAGACCGCTTGCTTTACACAAATTCTCATTATTTTCTAAGCTGTACATTCACAAGTCTTTGACTTTTCAGACGTCCAACTGAACCTTTCACTCATACTTGAGTGTTACTCAGGTCAAGATGTCCAGACTTGCAGTAGTTCTTTACGTTTTCCACTGAGCTCACTCTAATTTAAAAAGGGTGCCCAAATCTGACAACTGTTCTTCACCAAAAGCCTTTTTGAGCTCAGTGGAGTGGAAGAATTATTTCACTGCTCGTGTTGGACAATCTTATTTTACATTTCAGTAAAGCAGTCCTATTTTTTGCAACATCAAATCACTGTTGACTCATTTAATGCTTGCAAACTGCTGTAAACCAAAACTTCTTTCCGTGTAGTAACTGTTTGTCTCTGGCTTATCTTTTGCAGTCAATTATTCCCATTTATATGTAATAGTTTCTTGCCTTATTGAATTACATCCTATTTACTTCAGCTCTTTGTTCCAACTCATCATGATTTGTTCAGTTCTAATTACATCTTCCAAAATGCTTGCAGCTTTCACTGGAGCAGAGCATCTTCCACAAATACAAGAAGAATATCTCTATCCTATTGCATCACAGAAGCAGTCCAGGACTTGGGATGTAAGCATGTGAAGGTCTTACTTGTTACGAACTTCTTATTTGATTGTGAATCACTTCACACTATTTCCGAGTGCCATTTTCTAACCATTTAATGTAATTTTTGTGAGCCAATGCTCTTCTGTCCTTCTTAAGAGAGTATTAGATCATCACAAGCCTTGCTGAAGTCCAGATTCCAAGATCTGATTTTGCAATGTTACTGTTTATTATTAATCTTGTGATCCAAGGCCTTATGTAGAATTTGCTCCAGTGGTTTGCCTGATGCAAAGTAAAGCTGGCTGGCCTGTGATTCTGAGTAGGTACCTCGCTATTCCAGGTTTTATCATCACAAGTTCCTATGCTCTGGAGGACTGTATTCAAATTAAAACACCAAGCACTTGGTCTTTTTCATTTGTTGCTAATGGCTCTTTGCTGTGACACTGTTCTTTTCCTTTCCCTTTGGCCATTATCTAAACATTTTCACTAGCTCTGTACCTTATGTTCCTTTTCTCCTACCTATGCCGCCTGAACAAACTCTACATTTCTGTAGCAATAACCAGTTATGACAATGTATTCATGATTTTGGTCACGAATATAGTGATGTTGAGTTCCTCCTGTTTACTACTCTTGTTCTTAGATAAGCGTGCAGCACCCGAGTACAATGCCAGGGAAACTTTTTCCTTACTATTCCTCTGTTGTAACTGCCAGGGAAATCGTTCTCCTCCTCCCCCTTATATTTTCTTCATTCTCCGTGTTTTTGTGGTTTATCTGAACCCTGTGGCGTGATAAAAATAAGCTGAAGACGATGTAATTTACACCAGCTGCGGGCAACGTGGAAAGATAAGAAACAGGAACAACAGACAGTTGGGGGACTGGTGTGGCGGAGAGCTGGCCAAGCGATCCTGCTTTGCTCTTCTCTGGGAAACACTCTCCGTTCTCTGCAGCAGAAGCAGTGACAGAGAGGAGGCGACTGGCCTCCCTGCATTTCAACACCTGCATTCCAACAGGAGCTGTGGGAGCAGACCTGCTGCCTCGCTGTCCTCGTGAGGAGTGTGGTGTTCCCAGCTCTCGGTTCCGCTGACAGCACAGCCAGGTACAGCCAAGCGCCCGCACAGGCAATCCAGCTGTCTGTCACAAAGCAAGAGTTATGTTATTTAAGGTTGTGGTCTCAGCTTTTTGCTGATCCGCATCTGAAACAGAACACAGAAACGCTGTGTAAATTCCGTGGTTAATTTAAATGTAATTTGTTTCACGCACAAGACAAAAAAAAGAGAGAGAAGCAGCCAACCGGAGAACCTCTAATTATTTAAACATAAACAACACTGATATTTATTTAAACCTACA